>OY720642.1:14502964-15102964 GCA_963169105.1 Ceriagrion tenellum | reverse complement strand
GACATATCGGTTGATACATGTTATGTGGGCTGGCCGCCGTCTTATGGCAATTATTGTACATTGAAGGATATTTCAAAATTTTTAAGTATAAATAGTGGGATAAGATTGCATTACAACAGGGTGTCCAGCACTCTGGAAAACCGGGAAGACAGGGAAATTTCAGGGAATTTTATTTTCACTGGAACTCTCAGGGAAATATCGAATTGACTCTGGAATTTTCTTTGGTGTCAATATATAAAACAGCAACAGAAGCAATGTGCCTTTTTCGGCAAGTTCCTAAGTCAAATATCCCTAGCGTGGTCGCACTTTGCATTCCTGTAATCACTAAAAGTAGGTACAATGTTTTCTATATAGGCACATTGTGTTCTTATTGGTCATAGTCTGTAAATCAGTGGCGTAACGAACGTGCCTTTATCGGCAAGTTCTTTCTTTTCTTTATCAGCAAGTTAATCAAAGTCAAATTTCCTTTGCGTTGTCGCATTTAGCAAAATAAGGAAAAAAGTCAATTCCTTCAGTTTTTTAAGTTGTTGATCATTTTATATCAATGCTATTCATAGCACAGTCTGGCTGTAATAAAACCTTGTTCCTGAGCACCAGCATGACAATGTTTAAATCTAAGAAAGGGTGGCGATGTAATTTTCTCTCAAACTATTTTAAAGTTTTGTGTTCATTGTCCTCCAAATATGCAAGTTGAAAAATAATCCTTACGCACCCAAAGAACATAATGAACATTCTCTTATAATTAACGAGAAAAAAAATCAGTATTCCTCTGGAAAAATAAAAATTATGTCTGGAAAACCTGGAAATCTCAGGGAATTTCCAAATGCCCAGCTGGACACCCTGTTCAAGGATACAAAAATTCTTGTGACCTCAATAAAATGTCTTTTATCAAGGGAAAACTTAAATCTAGAGGCGTGAAAGCAAGTTTTTAATGTATGTTTTAATTTTGTAATAATGCTTTTATTGTAATGACTTCTATGTCAATTGCTAACCAAGAGAAATAATCTTCTATTCTAACAGTGTTTGCAATCTTACACCCCGATTGATTCAGTTCCAGAGCATCTCTCAGTTTATGAAAGGGATCATGCATAAACCAATCTCCTTTTGAATCTCAACAGAGGTTTATTTTGAACTTCATTGGACAGAGTATTGTGCATTGTTGCACTCATCATATGGTGCTGGTCCATTGTTTTCTGCAGCCTAAAAACAAATGTCAATGCAATGACTAGTTACTTTTATATATTTTGTGGTAGCCATTAATGTTCACCCTTGTGTTACAATTAACTATTTTTGTTTATTTAAAATTTGAGCCTGATCCAGTACTTCTAGTATATGCAAATGAAACTCATATGTATAACATATTAATGGTTTACCAAGATCATCTGCTCTGGCAGGTGAATCTGACATAATGACTGAACTGGATAAGCCCCAGGAGTGATTTTTAACCTGTTGTTTTGGAAAATGTGTCTTATTTGCCATGAAATATGGTATGTTTGAATGGATAAAAATGATAAAAGAAGGACTTCCTCAAAATGAAATTAATAAATCCAAGCAATACTTTCTAAGACTGCTTATAGCTGACATCTTGCCCTTAGGAAGATTTTTTTACTTTAGTGTCTCTTCATTCATCATCATTGTAATCTTCTTTTGTTTTACAGGTTTCCTTGTCTCCTGTGCTTCCTTTGTCACATTCATCTGACAATGGTAAAATCTACCTTTGCAACCTGGGATACCCACTGGGTGCATTCCAAGATGTCGGTATAAAGTATAGATCTCCATTTGGGCCGAAGTTTGTTATTCCTCTCTATCCAAATGATATTTGAAGAAAACACCTTCTTGGACTCTTTATAAAATATTCCATGACTTGTTCCCGTGGCATTTATGAATATTGATTGAGACTTGAGGTGAGATGTCATACTTCTTACTGTTCTTGAGGAGTTTCCCCAACTGCCCAAATGTTTGGATTGTGACTTTTATTTGGGACCAAGTACTCCTCAGTTTGGATATTTTTATCCTGATGAAAAAATGACTTTGCGCAAAAGTACCTAATTTATGTAAATATTTAGAACTGGGATGAATTCAGAAAATTTGTTTATTTGCTGCCATTGTTCTTTTCTACTTTAACTTTTGACGCATTGAGTGATTATGCCTTCACGTTTTATGACCAGGGCTGTTTTGTTAAGAAAATTTGTGGATGAGATAAATGATATGCATGGAGTATTATTGCTCAGAAGTAGAACTATGTGGTATAAAGTACTCTTGAAAACTGCATTGTACAAAATATATCTCAAATGCAATAAACATAGTGAAAAGTGAAACCATGACCTTCCATTGATAGTAACCGCACTGATTTGAATTTTAATGATGCTAGAAACTTCATGAATGGCATTTTTTTGTTTTGGTCCTGCAGGTATGCTAGTTGTTC
Organism: Ceriagrion tenellum; assembly: GCA_963169105.1. NCBI lineage: Eukaryota > Metazoa > Arthropoda > Insecta > Odonata > Coenagrionidae > Ceriagrion > Ceriagrion tenellum. The sequence goes on along the minus strand of OY720642.1, from coordinate 15,100,539 downwards.
CATCACTACTTAACAATATTTATATTCCAGTTTTGATCCAGCAGGTATGCTAGTTGTTCCATCACTACTTAACAATATTTATATTCCAGTGAAATGCTCATTTTTTAATAGTTTATATAAAGAATGTTTTAGTACCAATGGTTTTTAATGCACTGGGCATGTGTAATGAAGACCTATGTGCAGTGCCGTGTGTAAAAAAGAAACTATTCCACATGCAGCAATCCTGCCAATACACTGTGCTCCTCTAATGAACCTAAGTAGGCTAAGGACATTCATGAAACAGCACAAAAAGAAAGAAAGCCACTGTAGCTATGAAAAAGAGGAAGAGGTTTTTAATCATATACAAAAATAGTTTTCGTAATAATATGTGGATTCATGGAGCAAACCAAAGTTGTTATTAAAATGACACACTATTATAAAGAACTGTTAGCGCCTAATTTTACTCCAAAAGCCATATTTAAATTCTCTAGGATCTTGAGAAATCTAGCTGATATATCACTAATTATATTAATAGTATTATTCAACCATTAGACTCGCAATATTCCACAAGCAATGATTCTGAGTTGGTTGGCATATGTATAGGTGTATATGCTTTATCAATCCAATATCGGTACTTGTGACTGTAAATAGACAGTACATAATAGGACTAATTTTTGCCTTGCCTTATGCTCTTCATACCATTTAGATTGAATACATGTAAGGATATCAAACTCTAAAGAACCTTTCCCGATTATCTTTATGATGCCCTGACCATGCTTGACTTGTTCAATTCTATTGCATTTATGTATTTTCTCCTGTTCTTAACCCTTACTTACACACCAGGGTTGTGCTTCGGAAAAGCTTTTTTTGCCCCTGTTACGTCAGAAATTTCTTTCCACTCACCATGCATGTATGGTGCTCTAGCAAAGCAAAGTGTTATGATTTCCCTCCACTCCTGGGACCAGACCCAGTGGGGTGCCTGACTTTTTCTTCAGCCACTATGCAGAGATTATCTTTGACCCTTTCCAAATGTGTACCCATTGCACTCTGCAATCAACTATATGTTAATGCAATGTTTTTCTTAAAAAATTAGTCAGCACTCAGAGTGTAGGTTAATACGGAAATGATTCCTTTTAGTTTTACTCAGGTTTTACAGCCTATAAATAAAGTTCTACAGTTAATATTAAGTTACCTAGCGTAAGAGACACCATATCAATGGTTACAAAAATAAATCTATTGTGTTGTTTTACATGAGTAAGCATCCCTGCACATAATTTAAGGATACCTGATTTTTATATAAAATTATTCATTTTTAGCCCATTAACTTCCCCAGGAGTGGAATTGAGATTAGATGAGAAGAAATATTTTTGCAACTGTCGTGTGAGATAGTTTTTTCTGCATATTGCTAACATAAGTTGTGGAATCTTCCTCATTTGCAATCTAGGTTCAGAACATGTAACGAACTTGCAGTTCTGCTTTATTTTAATGTAAGCATTAGAACATTTCATATTTTCTTAATTCCTCTCATAGAATGAAAAAAACACCCAAATTGGTGTAGAGTTTCTGTGACGGAAGAACTCTCTTCATAATAATGGTAGTGCTTTATTTAAATTTTGTAGAAACTGAGAGAAATATAAGAAATGAACTTCTGGATCTAATTTCTGAAGCATTCAATAAATATTTTTTTGATTATTCCACTAAATAAACAAGCAGGTGACAGCAGACAAAGGCCCAGGGTGTGGTAGGCAGTGAAAAGGAGGGCCGAGATTACCTCTGCCTGAAAGCTGAGGAAGGCTCCAAAGATTGGTGGGGTGGGTTCCTGAATGACACCCAGAACCTTTTTTGCTTGCCTGGCCTCGGAGCCAGTTTTAAAACTGCATTTATTGTCTTGCATGGAAAAATTTACAGCTTTTCTAAATGGCATTCGTTCACATGGGTGAAAAATTTGCTGCATTTTAAAATGGCATTTGTAATGAAAAGGTTGAAACTGCTATTTTTCCTCTTCCTATTAACATTTTGTTCTGGATTAAATGAGAAGAGTAAGACAGTACATATGAGGAATTTATCGTGCCAAGGGTAAGTTGTTTGTCTCCCTGTACTTCCATCACTCCTTATCCATTCTCCTGTGAACTCCCATCCAAAACCCCTCCAACTGACTCTCATCTACCCTAAATTCCCAAGTATAACGTGCACTCATGCATAATGCACAGGTCAACTTTTGGCTGTTATCCACGTGTCTCCAAAATTTCAAGTATAACTCGCACTCATATATTATGTGCAGGACACCCGCAGAACCTTGACTACTGACATTCATATTCTCGGAACCATTGAAATTTGCATTTTTTCAATAAGGCAGGGGAAAATCCAAAGCAATTACGTGAGGGACAAAAAAGTAACATATTGTAGTAGCTATTGTATTTATTTCACTTCCAGCAATATTGTCACTTAACTGATTTAATATTTGAATGCTTAAGAGCTTTTTTATGAAGTACCTACCTAGTAATTCTTATGCATAACATGCACTCGTTCACCTTATGTATAACGCACACTTGTTCACCTTATGTATAACGCGAATCAAATAACTTTGAAAATTTTGCAAAAAAACCATGTATAACACGCGTGTTATACTTGAGAATTCAGGGTACTTCCTAAGAGTCTAGATATCCCCACTATACAGTGTTACTCTCCACGTTCGACTTTGCAACCATCTTTTCTCAACATTTCCACGTAATGTCCCTGTTGTGAGTGGAAATAACTCACTACATTCTAAATGTAGAATAACGCCTCCCAAGTGCTCGGTTCACTTTGTATTTGTGATCTGGCCTGGGATCAGTGGTGGCTGAAGTCTCATGAGATGGCCTGGGGTACTGCGTTGGGTGGTGCACAATAATTATAAACCTCAACCATAGCCAAACACAATGTATTGAAAATCAAAATCCAAAATAACTTCCTCCCATCCTTCCTCTTTCCCAACGGGAACACTTGAGATCCCTAAATAGTTTGTATTATTTCTGCAGTAATTCAAGAGACCTAAGAAAATGACTTCCACCTTCTTGGAATCACCAAGTTAAAGTGCTTCATTCCAATTTGGAATTGGTGGCACCAAGTCACGTCTGAGGCCACTAATCACAGTAGAGAGAAAATGATGCAGAAAAGCTAGTTCTACAGCGTAATTAGAAGTTAACATTTTGCTTTTCAACTCTGAAACTACAGAGGGATTGCTTACCACCCTTAAGGGGCTCGGGTTCAATTTCTAGGGGACAATTTTCTGTGGAATCTCAACCCTAAAAGGGTGTCATGAGGAGAGGATTTCTAGTGTCGTGCGCTACCCATCGGATCGGACGTTAAAACGGACGACTGTGAGATGGATTTTTTAATTTTATAATCACGTAAATCATATTTTTATTTTCTATGCAACCATGTGTAGGGGAGAGTAGGGAATGGCGAACACTTAAGGCCTCTTTTTTATCACATCTAAATGGCTCGCTCAAATTCAATTCCAACTAATCCTAAATAAAGTATGTAGTTAGTACTTCAAATTAAATAACATGTTTTATGTCGAGCATGTTACATACAATTATAAAAAAATATCAACTTAACCTTTACATGGTTCGGTATTGCCCTACCTGTCGGGTAATGACGAACACTTTAGTCCCCATTAAAATAACATAGGCAAATAAAAACTCACATAAAATCGAAAATTTTGAAACTGTTTATGTATTGCGTATTTCTGTAACAAAATAAAGGATGTTGAATGAGGTAATAGTAACAGGAAAAATTTGAATAATAATCTAAAAAGTAACTAAACTGAAACAAAAAACTAAATTTCCTACAGAACGTAAAACAATTATGAAGCTTAACTTGCTTCTTGAAAGAACAATCTTTTAAGTTTGTAGTAGAACACGACAGTAACAAGGCTGAAACTTAAACTTTAAACTGACAAAAACTTCTTTATATTAGTGTAAAAAGTTTTAGGTAGGTACATTAGTATTTGGCAATTAGTTTAAGGCACACTGTTCCAGTCTTGGAAATCACATTTGTTATTTGGCCAACAGGACAGGCCAATTATTTTCCTACATAAATTTCGCACTTGTACCCCTCAGGGAAGTCCCAACCAGAGCACTCAGTATGCACCCAAGTGCCACATACAGTGCACTGATACCACAGCTCCTGATCTTGACCGTAGTCGTCACAGACGAAACACTTCTCTTGGTCCGTCTACATCTTCTCAAATTCAATTTCCTTGAGAAGATCTTTCGTAGCTTTTCGCTGGACTTTCATAAAAAGTTTTCCTTTCCCAGTAGGGACAATTTTTCCATATTTCTTAGGTTCTTTTGCCTCCTTAATTTTTATATTTTTACTTTTGGTGGAATTTTCTTCTCTGATTTTTAGTTTTTTTTTCTTTTTTTTGCATTTTACTTCAAGATTACTCTTCATTGGTGTTGTAGACAGTATTTCCGAGCGCTGTTTCGCCTGCCTCTTTTTGTCTTTGGATCAACTGGTTGATTGGCTTTGCTGGTTGTGTGGATTGGTAAAATCTCTTGGAAGGATGTTCCAGGGGATACAGCAACCTCATTTGTAACAGGATTGGCTTCCATTTGCAGCAGTTTCAATGCATGGTTCCTGCCGTTGAAGACAGGTATCTTCTACGAGAAAATCTTCATTTGTAAATATATTTGGGTTAAAAGGGTAGATCCCTGTCTTTGTAAATCCAGAGATGCCTTTCAAGACAGTAGTGACTGTACCATAGCCCTTGAAAAAAAGACCAGCCACGTCGTAAGGTGTGATCTTTTCAAACGGTTTTCCTTTCAGGTAAATGTCACACTCCTTATTGTAGGCTGCTTTTAATGAAGAATAGTAGGTCACATCCAAGGGCTGAAGGCGGTGGGATGTGTGAGGGGGTAAGGAGACAACCACAATACCAAAGGCCATCCATATATCAAAGGCGTCTAGAGTGCAGTGAGAAGAGTGATTGTCCATAACTAATAACACTGGCTTTTCTTTGGTAGGCTTTACATGTTTTATGAAGTGATCTAGCCATTCTAGAAATATGTCCTCATTTGTCCATCCTGACTTTGAACAGCAGTAAACCGCACCAGGGGGTCCATCTTTCTCTGACAAAGGCGTCATCGTCTTCCGAGGAAAAATGAACATCGGAGGTACAAATTGGCCAGCCGCGCTCATGCAGCACAACACTGTGATTGTTTTTCCACGCTCCCAGCTTGTCACTGCCCCTTTTCTGCTACAACAACACCATTCTCTTGCACAGTAGAAATACTGGTCTCATCCGTATTCCAGATTTCTGTTAGCTCAAATTTGTATTTTACCCTAACTTCTTCCAAATTAGCAAAGAATTTCCCAACATCCTGTCGGTTAAATCCTAGAATTCTATTAATACCTACTAGTAGCTTCTGACCTGCGAATGCTTAATTTACCATTACTTTTTATAAACCCATAGGACCAATCTTTTCCAGCGATTTTGGTCTCTTTTTTAAACGAATGTTTGATTTGATTACTTGCAACAAACGTGAAGGCACCACGCCGAATGTCTTTTGGAGTGATGCCATAAAAAATTTTAGCAAGACGAATAATGTGGTCAGCAAATTCACGCTCCTGTTCAGGTGTGAAGGTAGAGTGGCGTCCAAGAAACGGGGGATCGGATTTTGCTTTCGATATTCGGTCTTATAAAGTTGTAACGGGAATGCCGTGTAGCTTTGCCGCTTGTCGAATTGATGTTCCATTTTTTGCTAATACAAAAGCCGCCTCGAGTGCTTCCTTAGACAAATTTGCTTTATCGGTAGTTCGCTTGCGGCTGCTTGGCATTTGAAACAATGAAATCCTTGGTAGTATTTGTAGGAAAAGTGCACATCCCGCCAGCCCAGAGGGTGTCTTAGCTATCAAGGGGCGCGGATTTTCTGCTTCCTCGACACACACTGTGCTCGAGGTGAGTCCCACTTTCTCCCGCTTCCCATCGACTTCACGCATGACGCTTTTAAATCCGCGTCCAAATTGTCCGCGGGGATCCTCCAAAGTTCGCATGTGCACCCTCCCGGACACTTTGAAAGATGTCCGAATTGATTGAGCGTCCTCCAGAGGGAGCTTCCGTAGTTGTCGCTGTGGAACCTCCCGCTAATGTTGAGTTCTCGAGCAGAATGGATCGAAATGTACTCGTGTGCCCTTGGTCCATATATGACATGAAGAGTAAAGTCCAAAATTCGCCCTTTTTACCGGATCTCCTGGTATAAATTTCGGCCCTATATGCTCTGACTTCTGTAGAAAGTAATTACCTATCAAACAAATTATATGCATGTTTAAATGTCATAATATGCCACTTTGCCGTTTTTTTATATTCTCTTGAGGCAAATTGCATGTTAAAGGTGAGTGATTCCGCTCTGAATGATATTACTTCAGCTACATACCCACACCTCGAAGTCAGTTTACAATAAGATTGTAGTTCCTGGAAATTCATGTTGATGCCATTTTCTCTCACAGCAATGAAAAAATTAGAGTTTAACGGAGGAAAAAATCAGTGTTTTAACGCAGTAAAAAATTCTTGGTTTACGTAAATGTATGGATTACGCAATTCAATATTTTATTAATGCTTATAATTGATGTTCTAAGAGCTTTGTATTTTCTGTTCTACTGATCCCCGTGAAGAGCGCAGTGTACTCAGGGTGATCATTTTTCTCATACCAAAAACCATGTTTTTCCTGCCACCGGTACTTTGTTATTTTGATTATAAATTGCATATTGGCCCATGTAAAGAATCAGAATTACTATTATGTGCAACGAGAAGATGAATATTATCGTGTTTTGTGTAGAAAGTTTCAGAATGACATTTTCAAGCACATGTGTACTTAACATAAAGTTATGATGCCGAAGACTTGCGAATAGTTTTCTCTTGGTCGATGTTGAAATCACGAATCTAGAGTAATGTCACACTAGGTTTCTACTCATTCTTCCTCCGTTTTCCAATGGCCCTTATCAACCTACCCACATGTTTTTAATTGTGCGAACGACTTAAGCTGTAAATAATATGATCTTTCAGGTAGCCATCCTGAATCGATAGATATTTAGGTAAACACACTTGAGGAAAGCCAGCGGATTCGAGCTCGCAGTCTGATCTGCATTTTCGATACTATCTCAGATTTGCCCGACTGCCCACGCTACGCCGATCTCCGACTTTTAATCATTTAGCTATCGAAGCGACCTCTCCATATCTGGGAATATAGACGCGCCTTCTAAAGCGTAGCAAACGCGGAGAAAGCTCAGAGGATCCTGTAGAGTTAGTCTTTTAGTTACGCCTTAAAAAAATGCGAGGGTGAGGCTGAGAAAAGGTTCTCCCGCTCATTAATCAGGTCATATTGAATATTCGACAGTGCATGAAATTCATCCGAAAATGAGGTAATGTCAGAGTTCAGGGAGAGCGACTTTGTCGGTACACTTTTTTTTGCGTGATGGAAAGCGTTTTCATTTGAATATTAGGAAGCTCCGAGTGACGTTGTGTAAAGGATTAATGATCGACGAAAATCATTAATGGATACCCACCTAAATAGTCACGGGAAAACTAGGTTATGGCAGTCAAAGATCGAACATTGATGGGAGACGATTGCCAAGGAATGGCGTCGAAACTTCATTCCTCAAACAAATGACGGGACAAATCAGTATAAATCGTATATATTGAGCCCTCGCCTGTAACCGCGTTCTACTCAGAGGATCTACTGGTTCCGTGGAGGAAATTTAAACTACTGAAGAACCAGAGGATAATTTTTTTCCAGATATCGCTCTCGGACCACTGACTTCCATGGGTTGGTTCACTAGTGAGAGCATTAAACCTCTGCATTGTATGTAGAATTCCGATTTTGTGATAGAGCTAAATGTGTCGAATTTTGTAGGTTTCTTACCTATACGGGCAATTCCTAGTGTTCTTCCGACTAGGGGACCCCAAGGAAATATTTCTTCGCCGCCATCCAACTTTTTAGACCCTCCCAGTTCGTCCTCCCAACAAAAATTACTGAGGATTACTTGTAAATAAATGCATGAGCGTTAATTCCTTATCAGTCATATTAATGTTATTAAAAAGTATCTTTTATGGAAATATGCTCTTAAGCAGCGTTTCTTTAATGTATAGGTATAACGTAGGGGTATAGACTCCCTGAGGCAGTGTCCAAGGGGGTTGGCGCCGTCCTCCCGCACCAAAGATAATGCGATCGTATAATATATGTACATAAATGGTATGATTACCGCATTTAACGCAGTACAGATGTCATACCTCGTCGCAGAGGTCCATAGTGTATTACGTCGCAGATATCGGGATATTCCCTGCGATGACACCGTGTTACTCTTCACACATTTTCCGTATCGGTGATGTCAGCAAACGCGAGCATTTCACAATCAATCGATTATGTGGTGTTGGTAAACGCTTTCAGTATGATTTTACTTAAGGTTTTTTTTTAAATTCTCGATCCTGCCTTTTTCCTCTGGGAAAATTGGATTGATGTGTAGTAAAATTAGTCGACCACGATTGCCAGATCGTAAATTCGCCGGCCTGGCTTCGAATCTCAATTCGGCCATGACTGCTGTGTTTTTGTGAAGATCACAATCTTATGATTGGACGGTGAGATTTTAGTCATAGCGTTGAAACTTTGGAAGCTCGCAATACTAGATCAATGCGAAGGACTTGCCACGAAGGACTGGCCTCGCGAGAACCGTCATTGAGGAGGGTTATTGGCGACTGATATGGATTAGTTAGGTAATCTATGGCAAGTGGAAATCTATCTATACATATGGGGTGGTCAGTTCCCCTTGCCCGCCCTCTCCGATCCACTTATATTCGATGAAGAAGTGACAATTACCACTCGTCGACCACCCGAGGTCCTCCTCCGGTGGCTCTGGTCGAAGGGACGAGGACACTGCGTCCGAGGAAGTCGTCCAGTCTGACCACCGCCCAGCGGAATCTGTTACCCGGCCACTTTCGTTGTCCGAAGTTTAATTGGCTCGTCAGGTACGAACGCAAATTTGCACGCGTGGGTTACGAAACGTTATCCCGCGCCCTTGATGGAGGGAGGACGAATCTGATGCATGAACTGACGCGTATTTTAATTTCTCTGGGTCGCAAGAGTCTATGTCATAAACTATAACGCAGGTTCCGATTTTAGCGTGCCCTGCTAGGAATGAGCATCCGCGGCCATTAATCAGGAAATTTCGATTTTAAAGAGTTTTATAGTCGAAACTTTTCTATTCGATAGTCTGTCACCGCTGTTTCCACACCACCAATGCTTCTTTTCTGTGATTTTTTATGAATTCCTCCAATATATCATGTTATCTTGGCCTATTATTTTCCAGGTTTAAAAGGACATTTTTATGTTTTGTTTATGCAAAGTAAGCGCGAATCATTTGATACCCATAATCTTCGTTTTTCCTAACATTATCTTGTTTAATTTAAATGCACATATTCAAATTTTACTCCTGAGTTAAATTACCGCATTTAAAGTGCTCATAGAAAGGTATGTCGGGAATAGAATTATGAAAATTTCCCTCAATTCAATTTTGCTCGCATGCGGCCATAAATTTGACAACTTATGCCAACGATAAAAACACCTTTAGATCTCATCGACGATTCAAGTGTAAGATTTTAAAATTCTATATTTTATTTAGCTCAATAGTAGACTGAGACAGTCATTTGATGCCGATGTTTTGCTTTCTACGCCATGCCAAGTTACCGCATCTTTGATGGTCAGAGAGTAAGGGTTGATGGTCGTTCCGATCGCGTTGTGGAACTACTTTCCCTACTCTGGACGTGCAAACATCTGCATTCACCTGCGCGAATAACTGGTCGTTCGGGTGTTGAGGAATTCCATCTCCACTATGGCAGCCTCTATGAAGTTCTCCCACTTCTCCACGTTGATGACTTACTGAAATGTTTGAAACCAGTACCCATAAGCTCGATGACAACCTTGCGAATGAGAATGCTTACTTCCGCATACCGCTCTCCGTGCCGCTGCGACGGTGTGTGGCGGAAAGTAATAATGTTTTGTCGATGAATAACTGTTACTAATACCACTTTTTATTTAAATTAAGCGACCCGGGTCTCGGTGAATAATCACCATCATCAGGCATTAATTGAGATCTATTTATCCTATTGTTTCCCTAGTTACGTAACGGAAGGGGAGAAGAAGTTTGAAACGGAGGCCAGAATAGGGGAAAAGGAAGGGTAAAGGTATTCGTTAATGAGGGTGTTGTCTTGGTTATTCAAAATTTTTAAAATTTCCAACTGCTCTCTTGAATCTAATTCGCGGCGGTCGTTGCGTAATTTTTGTATACTCATTGTAAAATCACTCCTGTGGCAGCTACATATTAAGTGCTTAGCAAAATTACTTTTATCCTCTTTGATGTTTTTGTAAGCACTTAAATGTTCTTTTCTCCTCACACAGAAGCTTCTTCCTGTCTGCCCCACGTAGACACCATTGCAATCGCTGCATTTCAATGAATATACTCCACATCGGTCTAATTGCTCTATCGGGTCCTTTCATTTCATTAGCAGCTTTCGGAGAGTGGCATTAGGTCTATAAGCCATGCGGAATTCGTCTCTAGGTAGGAGGTGAGCCATTTTCCGAGATACTGCACCCAGGTATGTCACCGTGCACCACTGCTTCTTTTTACTCTCGTTCGCGGAAAACATTTGGTCGATAGCCAATCTTCTCTGTTTTTTTAAACTAATTTGTCTATTAAATTTGGTAAATACCCGTTAGCTGAAGCAATTTGTTTAATTGTGCTGATTTTCTTCTTGAAGTATTCTCTTGATAGTGGAACGGAAAGTAATAGACGAAAGCCGTGAAGTTTACGCACTGGGAGAGGAAAGTCACGGAAAGTGATAAGTGCGTTTGTTTATGTCTCGCTCTGTTTTTTTGTTGTTGTAAACATGAGCTTACTATGAGAAACTCTTTGAGAAGCCAGTCTTGTGTCTATTTCTTCAATGTAGCATCTATCTTGTTTTCGCTCATTTGTTAATTGAACGGTTGTGTATGTCTTTAAATTATCATTATCCGAGACACGAAACTAGTGCTGTGCGAATCAGGGATTTTCATTTCGAATCGAATCTCCAGGAAGATATTCGAATCGAAACGAATTTTTCTTAAATATTCGTTTGCGAATCAAATCACCCTAAAAAAATTCGCTTGCGAATCGAATTATAAATAAAATATAAAAGTTTTTGCAGAGTTAAAGTGATATAGATTTTCACTATATTTCAGGGCCTTACATTAGCTTATAAATCTAAATAGTGCCACAAATAATAGCACAGAATAACGTGTGGTCGTTTAAATTGTCGTTTCGCGTGAGGAATACATCATCTAAACATACGGCGTGCCATTCGGGGATGAGAGCCATGTTTGAATGCATGTAACGTTTCGAAGACGAATCTATCTGATTCGAATATTACGAATCACTGGCTATCGAAGCATCCCGATTCGCAGGCGAACGGAATCGAATTCGAGTCGATTCGATTTCGAAGCATTCGCCCAGCTCTACACAAAACTCTTGTGGTCAGGATTTTTGTAGATGTTTTGGCCATACGTTCAACCTACGAGGGTCTATTGACTCTCAACCAAAATTCTTTTCAATAGTCGTCCCAAAAGCTTTGTCTAACTTTGTTGGGTGCGTGGAAAACATATGAATTATATGTGTTGACTCCGATGTCGTAATATAATAGATAATATTTATTCCACTAAATTTGACTACAAATAATTTTGACTATAGATTAACATATGGTGGAATATAGGCACCCATGTGGTAAACAACCAGTGTTGGAGTTGCCATCACGTAAAGTTATCTTAACGAGGAGGAAAAAAAGAAACATCTGGCTGGTGCGGCCAAAAACAGAACATTACAACTTTGATTTTTTATTAAGTCAAGAAACAGTATTTTTTTAAATCATGTGTTCATTACAAGAACAAAAGAAAACATTAATTACCAATGGTCATAAACCAGAGTATTAACATACAAACAATTTACAAAATATACATGAATCACTTCACTTTGTCGTTCAATATTTAGAAACATTTTTCAATATTGTCTATAGAAAATAACCATATTTATCCCTTTAACTAAATAAGCTACTCTTTTAAGTGTAAATCACGAAATTTTTGGGTAGATAGGACATTTCAAAGATTCATCCCTCCCTTCAAAAACAAGGTTGATGGAATGGGGGAATACATTTTGGATTACATTACTCTTCCAGGAATTATTTTATAATGACCTTCACCCGCATCTAAGGTAAATTTCTGGTGGTGCCACGAAAGCCAGCGATCACTGGCGTTCCGGGATTCGTGTCAGGACTCTGGCGAAGTTGAAACCAGGAAAACCTCAGATACTTCGCTCATCTTTAAAGCTGAAAGAGTAATTAAAAATATACTCTCCGGAGATCATGGAAGACTTGAAAACTAGCCAAATAAATAGCGGGCGGAGTAATTGATTGGGTGTGTCTTTCGCATCCATTTACATGCCTAGACAGTTATCAGCGAAGAATTCTGTCGAAACGCTAGAACAGTGGTCATTGTGAAGCTAGAGGCGCGGAAGTTTTCCCGACCGAGTTAATCGAAAAGTACTGCGAGAGTAACTTAAAAGAAAGAACACTCAGAAGGGAGATTTCTGACGAAGTATTTTCCTTTATTATTGGATGGTTTATCCTTTTCGTGTCACCAGAGGCCTATGTAGAACTGCTGCCGGCATTTGTTTCTTTCCCAGCGTGTTTCTCGGATCTTCCTCTGAGACTGTCATATGCATTCCGATTGACGTTCTCATTGACTCAATTCGACCTTCGGACTCAGGGTAAACCCTGAGGAAGATACAATCAATTGTCTCTGCGGAGGATCATTGAAAAATTTGTACTACTTCTTGTATTAATGATAAACTAATATTCCATGGGCAGACGCGCACTCAATAAATAACGAGGACAATAGTAAGACATGTAAGTGCCTCGGGCATCAGCGAATCGCTCTAAGCTGAGATATCAAGTGCATCGTGTATACAGGAAATTTTTCAATGATTCTATTCCGTTATATCCGCTGCCCTCTTGGTGTTTACTGTATTTGATGATGGGGCACTTTTCATGAGCTATATAGTAACCTAAAGATCACTTTCTAGCGTAAATGTTGGAAACTATTTTGGAGTTAAAGGAAATTGTTCGTAGAGTAACGACAAAATCTTAGCGCATAGGCATCAAGTGGAGTGACTTTTGAAATGGTCACGTATGTTCACCGTCTCTTGGTGAGCGCTTGATGGCTAGCCTAGCCAAGTTTCTCCAGCCACGAATACGTGAATGAAACGTTTTCGCCGGAAAATTAACCTGCTACTAAAATCGATAGAAGCGTTTCACGCTGACCTTCTACTTAACAAATCAGAGTTATTTAACCTAGAATATAAAATTGAGGAGCATCTTCAATTGATTAGTGTCAGTGTTTCCAAGACCTTCATGATTTTAGATTGAGCAGTAAATTGTTTCGTGGACCAAGCTTGAATAATATCAACCAGCGGTGTACAAACAGCAATCAGGTTCGTACAATGAACTACCCTCCGAGTTGATCAATCTAAAACAGTTCACTTCGTCAAAAAATTTGCGTGCGTAGTTTATACTAGAAAGTTATTTTCATTATAAATGCATATGTTGGAGACGAGGGGTGTGCAACTCTGAGAAATGGTGTACGCTTGTTGAGAAATGGTCGCGAAATGGACAGAAATGGATAGAAGTGGACAGAAATGGTGAAAAATGGATAGAAATGGACAGAGATGGATAGAAATGGTGAAAAATGGATAGAAATGGACAGACATGGATGGAAATGGACAGAAATAGTTATAAATGGACAGATGTGGAAGAAAATGGACAGAAATGGTTAGGAATGGGCAGAAGTAGATAGAAATGGACAGAAATGGTTAGAAATTGATAGAAATGGATATAAATGGATAGAAATGGACACGAATGGACAGAAATGGTTAGAAATGGACAGAAATTGACATAAATGGACAGCAATGGGTATACCCATAGATTCTATAAAAATGGACAGAAGTGGATAGAAATGGCTGAAATGGAAATGCGGTGTACACTTGTTTTTGAAGTTGCGTACCCCTCGGTTGGAGATGATTATTTCGGTCGTGACTAGATTTCATTCGATTCACTGCCACTCGTTCTTCATGAAGGTTAATATCCTCCAGATTTTCTCTCAAACTCAAGAATTTGATTTATGGTTTCAACGGTAAACTCAAGTGAGGCTAATGTCTTTCTGATTTAGATAAAGACTTTTTGAACGGGAAATCCAATAATTCGAAAGCCAAGGTTAACGGGGTATCCACGAATCATCGCCCCTACCCATCATTGAGCGCTCATTTGTTTTAAAATCGCCGACTCCGGCGCCAAGGTTTTTAAATACGAAGCTCTAAACATTAGCCAATATTCTCTCTTTTCATTGTTTCCCATTCTGGCGATCGGTGAGTTGAACAGCTTCATCTTTCGTGACAAGATATGAATGGCTATCCATTTGTATGGCAATAGATTTCACGCATCTGAAGTGCTGATCGTTGGACTGGTCCAGACTGGCGGATGGTTGGACTGGGCAGACAGTAGCCTTCAAAACCCAGTGTTGGAGAAGAAGGCTGACTGACGACAAATAACTCGGACATTTCCAGAGAAACCAAGTGGTTTTCAGTAAGAGTCGAAGAAGAATGGACTTTGTGGATCAAACAATGCGAAAGAACAGCAAAGAGGATTATAGGACATCGTGAGAGACGACGGATTTGTTTGAAATATGCTGTAGGGAAGATTGTTTGATGGAAGACGAAAGGCCGAATTACCGTGGGACTATCAAACAGGACTCAGCATAAGAAAGACAAGAGGATTGGGCATAAAGTAAGCATTAAGGTAGTTTGAGCGAAATATCATTTTACCTAGAAATCAATGAAATTGGTCTCATTATAAAGAAAAATATATCACCCTTCCATTGGCATAAAAATTCAACCCCTTACCACATTACTTTCCGATATATTTACCAAAGAAAACCAGCCCTTTTACATGGAAAATGGTTCGTATATGCACTCCAGCGAGACCTTATATTAAAAATGAGGCATTTCCTACGCATAGATCTTATCAAAAAATCTACACTGTGCATTTTGTGTGTTTTCTCAACTATTTTTGAAAATTAATATTATTGTCACCGCAGTAAATTCTTCAGGTTCGCGATAAACCTTCCGTTTTGATGAAGTTTCAAATGTACCGCGTGAAAAAAATGTGTCAAGTTAAAGACTTATTTAGATGTTTTCATTTGATTACTTGCAATTACTGTCATGTAAAACTAAAATTTTCGCTATTAATTATTCAATATTTAATTCTCGTGTCTCACAGTTGGTGAAATTGAAACGTATACGTCGAATATGGTCTCTATTATGACTGGGGAACTATCTCGCTCGCACTACCTTAAGTAAGACAGGAGGGCTGTTGTCATTCGGAAGACCAAAAGACTGATGTTTGCGATGTTTGACTAGCATGCTGAGTATAATAGCGCGCGGGCGGTGGAAGTTTCGCGTCTCATCGATTCCTATTTACGGTTTGATTTCGGTCCTAAAATTCGATGCATTTCGCGGTTTTTTATTCTGGTTCCCTTCGAATCGTTTTTACTTATTGCGCAACAATCCTTCAATAACCCGTGGCGTTTCATTTTTTCTTCCCGCACCGAAAAAGCCACCTCATTAAGTCTATTGCTGCTCTTGTACGCGCTCAACTCTCAACGCTCGAGTCAGATCCTTGGGCGTGATGTGGAGTATTGGGCCCCTCAAGTGTTATATAGCACACCTATGTAAAATGGGGAATTCATTAACGATTCGCCTTGGAGAGGGGAGAAAGAGATTCGGAATATTTTTTTTCTGATTATTGGGAATAGGTGGATCGTCCTTGACAAACTTTTGTGCCCTGGGGAGGGTGTGTGAGCCGATGGGCGCGGCGGGGGAAGCGGGAGTAGTGAGAATAATGGAAATAAAAAAAACGCGGATGTGTGTTCACACACTGCTGCCTTCCCCCCTCTCCCCCACCCAACGCCAAACCAACTTTCCCTTCTCCGCTTAACCCACTCCACAAACGTGCGTGAGCCATGAGCGTTGGGTGGCTCGCTCGACGGCTCTCGTGCGTGGCCGGCCGACTCGAAGTCGCTGAGTGAAAAGCGCTCTCGTGAGGCGACTTTCTTCTCGAAGAATCTTGCACTCCCCTATCCTCCTCGGTCCTGGCGAATTGTATACAATACACAGACGTTTGAATTTTTTCCCGCTCAGCAACGCAAAATATTGGCAACGCCACTTGCTGATAAGTGGCAGCATCATTAAGAAGCTCGATTAACAGAAATTGCCCGTCGCGTGGCAGAGATATTAACTCTGCAAACATGGCTTGTAACGCAAAACTTAAGTATGAAGAATTTTCCAAAAATAATGCTGGATATGTCTCGGGACTGAGGAGGCTATGCTGCGAGTTTCAAGCGATACGAAACGGTATCGGGATCTTTCCGATCAAGGCGTCGGATTAAGCGAACTCCTGGACGCAGTGCACTTAAACTCTCAGGAATGACGTGTTCCGACGTTCAAAGAACGATGTGCGATGGCGAAATGTTTGGTAACCTCCAGGTAGATTAAGGTAGTTTGAGCGATAAATTATTTTACTTAGAAATCAATGAATTTTATATCATTTTAAAGAAAAATATCTCACCTATCCAATTACACCAAAAATTCTACCTCTTACCACATTACTTTCGGAGATATATGCCAAAACATACCAGCCCTTTTACAAGTGCGTGGAAATGGTGCGTGTATGCAGTCCAGAGAGACATTATTTATAAAATGAGGTATTTCTAACACTTAGATGTCGTAAAAAAACTAACAGTGTGTAGTTTGTATATTTTCTCAACTATTTTTGAAAATTATTCATATTGTCACCACAGTAGGTACTTGGGTATCACAAAAAACGTTCCATTTTGAAGGAGCTTCAAACGCACCGCGTGAAAAAAATGAGTCAAGTTAAAGACTTATATAGATCTTTTCATTTAATTACTTACAGTTTCTGCCATATCAAACCATATTATTGCACCATTAATAATGCAATATTTAATTGATGTGTGGTGAAATCCTCCAGCTGGTGAAATTAAAACGTATAATTCGAATATGGTCTCTATTATTGTTAGGGAACTATCTCGCTCGGACTACCTTAAATTATTTACGTGAACAACAGTAACGGCCGATACGGTAACGGTAATATCTTGTGTAAAGTTGTTGAATTCATCCAAAATAAGTAATTAAAAACACCAGCCTTTTATTACAGAGTAATTAGAAATTTTACTATATTAACGTTTTACGACTTTGCTTAAGGTCAAAATACTTGACAACAATCACGAGTGTCATTACTGACGTGTATCTGTTGTTTAGCGCGCATCAACTTTACTCCCGTTGTGTTTTGAAGTGGGCCTCCATCAGTCAGTGCAAAAATTATGTAGACTCGAGTTTTGACCCTGATTTAAAATTAACCATCGTGCCGACATAAATGCGGGTTAAGCCTGAATCACACGATCATTTTTTCCGTCCCTTTTAAGGGATAGCTCCAATGATAGCTCAAATGATCGCTCGTAAATGATCGTGTGGCGCGAACAAAGTCAGGGATTGCTCCAGCGATAGGGATCCCTATCGCTTTTTCCATCACTGGGCACGTCCCTTTTTCCGTCCCTGAGGCATCGCTGACTCCGCCATTTAGCCAATCAGAGCGCTCAGCTGCAAAGAGCGACTCTAACGCCACGTTCGGCTTTCAATGGAATGAGAGTATTAAACATATAGAAATTATGCGAAAAGGGATAGAAAAAGGGACGGCCAAAATGACCGCGTGATTCAGAAAATGATAGCTCGAGCTATCATTATCACGGTCCCTGAAAAGCTATCATTGGAGCTATCCCTTATAAAGGACGGAAAATATAATCGTGTGATTCAGGCTTTACATTATACTTTAGATTATTGCATTTGGCCTTTAGCCATGAGTGATGATTATTTTTACTTTTCAACTTTGATTTTTTTATCATGATCAGAACCAAAACAGTGCCAATTATTTGGCGTTTTCTAAAGGAACGCTCTCTTTAACTTAATTAATGTAACAGGCAAAATTTCTCTGTCCGTCTGTCGGTCTGTTTGTTTGCAAATTACCTTCCTCTCTTACGGAAATACACGTATTCCGCAATGATAATACACGTGTACACATGCATGCGTGCTTGTTTTCGCTCGCAGTCTTTTTTCTTTCGTGCCATTAAATTAGAAGTACTGCGGTTGTAAAGTCAAGATATACGCCAAACGGAAAGGAAATATTAAAAAGATTCTTATTTTTTCAATTAAATTTTGTTTTACTTTGAATTCGTGTAATTTGCAAAACAAATTACGTGTTTTTGGTGAACCGTAATCTTGACGACCAGCAGTATTGCTGAAGCAGAGTCTTACCTGAATATATAAAATAAAGGCCCATTACATCTACATACTACCCCGCGAGCCGCCGCTTGGGCGTGTGGCAGGGGGTGGTAGGTCACCAGCCGTGTAAAGATGTAAAAGTTTTGAGGGTGAAATGGTGACGTGTCCTATGAGAGTGTATTTGGAGGAGCTCAGTTTCTATTGTGGTCGCTTATTGTGCGCGGAGAGAACGAGTATTTGTACCTATCTGTTCGGCAGAGTATCTCTCTAATTTTATCGCATCTGTCAGACCTAGAAATGTAGTGAGGCGTCATGATAATATCCTCTATGTCGCTCTGAAACACCCCAGGTCTGAATATCTCAAGCAGCCTAAGCCAAGCGTGCAGCCTCCGAGTCTCTAGGGGCTCCCACCTTAATCCCTCTAACAGTTGTGTAACACTATATGTTCGTTCGTAGTAGTTTTTAACGAAGCGTGCTGCCTTTCTTTGTACTTAGTTAATTTTTTTGGTTAAATCTTTATGACCAGGGTCCCAAATGATCGCAGCGTATTCGAGGTGTGGCCTAACCAGAGCGAAGTAGCATCTCTCTTTGGCTTTTTCACCCGAGGACCTTCCTATTATACGCTTAACAAAAACTAATTTCTTTAATGCTGTGCCGCATATGTTTTTTATGTGTGTTCCCTACGATATATCTGAAGTTAAGGTAATTCCAAGATATTTTACTGTATTTGAAGATTTTATGTTCACTCCACCCACGGTGTAGGTATGGCTTTTGTGTGAAGACTTTCGCAGGAAGTGAACTGTGGTGCATTTACTAATATTTAGTTCTTAGCACCACCCCTGGCACCACGAATGAACGTTGTTAAGAATTACGAAATTGCGAATCAGTTGAGAACTTTAAGTAGCTTCCATTATAAGGGAATATTTTTGAGAAACGAGACAGGATTTAGTTGGATGAAAGATTACGGAACATTCAATTACTCTGAGGTACTAAGCAGACTTAAAGAGTATCCTATATGGGATCACAAACGACTCAGAATTCTGCAGATTAGACTTGAAATTATGAATGACTCCACTTGGCTGGATCATAGGCAATTCATGTCATCATGTTTTCGACGTACGTAAAAGTTGCCGACAATTCGATTTATGTGAACCGAACAGGAGATTAGAATATAATAGGTTTAATTGTGCTCTAGGTTTCCCCATGAGAGCAAAAAATAGAAAATATTTATAAAATTCTGCTTTGAGCAGAAAATAACACAAAAATGTATACAGCTGGCCAACATCTCAGTGATGAAAAACAAAAAATCCACAGTTACAGATAATTAACACTAAAAACAATGGAAAATATAATTTATAACAGGAAAATATAATATCAATCACAAAGAGATAACAAAAAACAATATTTTCTCCGATCTCTTTGGAAACATATAAATCTATAACAGGTCACATAGTTCTATTATTGGCATATATGCTGCTTATGGTAATAATTAAAAAGTTTTCCTTGAAAACAGACAGCGAGGAAGAATTTTTATGAATAATTGCAAGGAATTCCAGAGATTAGAACCAGAGATGAGAAATGATTTAAGGTATGTATTTGTCCGAGGTATGGGGCGTAAGAGGTAGGAAGGGTCAGTTCTAGTGGTTCTAAGAACAGAGACTGATTTGGATTTGAACATGGAATAGGGATAGACTGGATATTTTTGCAGAAGAGAGTGAAGAGAAATGACCCAAGTAAATATTTCCTCCGATAAGAAGTTTTAAGCCATGACAAGTTGTGAAGGTGGTGGAAGATATGCTCGTCTTTACGGAGGTCAAGGACAAATCTTGCGCAAGAATTTAAGAGAGATTCGAATATAAAACGTAATTTCCGTTTTACTCTAGGGAATTTCAGAATATTCCAGACTGAAGCATTACTGTCCAAGTACCTTTATTTACGAAACTTACTAATTTTACTCATTTAAAAATACGTCTATAAGATAATGATAGTTATCTTTCCAGATATTAGATCTTATTTCGTCATGCTTGACTGGGGAATAATCCATAGATAACATAATGATAGTGGTGATACGGCTGGCTCGTCGCCATTTTTGTCCCGGTAAAATTTTCAGTTGTTTATACACGCGTTAAAAGATAATATCATTATGTCGGTTAATGATGGTAATTGTTTTGAAATACTGCTGTAAAGATCTTTAAAACAAGACCAAGATCTTACTTCCAGTACTATTTATTGCCAATAAAAAATTATTTGATAAAATTGATCACAACTGTTCCATGGCAAGTCATAATAGGCTCATATTTTTAAGTTACATTTAAACACATTTTTTAACGCAGTATACAACTTTCATCGCGATTAAACTTCAAGGCTATTCATTATAAAATATCAAAGAGAGCGCTCTGTTAGAACACGCCAAAGAGAACTGGCAATTTTTTTGTTCTCATCGTGATGAAAAATGGAATTGTAAAAATAATGGACACCAAAGGCTAAACAAAAAATATAATAAGCTAAAGTTTGATGAAACTCGCCTTCATGTAGGTACTATGGTTCACTTTTGATTACTATCGAAACCCGAAGCTCCATGATTTTTGCCCCGACAGTGATGTGCAGGGACTGTAACGAATGGAGGGCTAGTCCACCGTTGTTCCTTCGAAGTGATCAGCGCTCTAAAGCAAATGTAAGGCACCCACCAATGCGTGAAAACCCAACGATTCCGCTCGGCTATCGCTATTAGATACCGAATATGACTACGGAATTGTTCGAGAAATTACTTTAGGCGTCACTCGGTGTAAACTTGCGATATTCTGTTGAAAAAATCGAAACCTTGCTCCGTTTCCGTACTTTATAATTTAAACCCACCCATGTTTCGACAACTTTTGCTATTATCAAGCCTTGAATTAAACAGTGTGAAAACAGAACTGAGTTTTTATTTACTTCATTATGAATGCCTCAGTGTTTTTCAATGCAGTAATCCTAGCTTTGTCATTAATCTTTTGGGAGCCATTTTACAAGTTTAAAATTGGTCATTTTTCTGATTTAGTTAACGTAACGTATTATTTTGTTTTTCTACTTACTCCATTACCCGAGGACGTTAATACCTACGGAACACACATAATAGGCTACTAAGTTTTTATTTTTTATTGCTACCCTAATAATAATAAATTATTGAATATGGTGTATGATATCTGAAGGAAAATTGTTTATCCACCTCAGTCGGTAAAAACAATTCCAACGCGATACCCTAGCGGCCGGAGGAGGCAGAAATAAAACTGGACGGAGAGGGGCTCACCCAGATCAAAAGCTTCCCATACCTCGGTAGTGTGATATCTTCTGATGGACGAAGCAGTAAAAAAGTTTTGCCAACATAAAAAAAAGCCAGCATAGGCCTGCGGAAGCATTATATTAAAACTTTCGTTGGGAGTGTATAGGTCTCTACGGATCAAAAAGCTGGACTCTCCTAGAGAAAGGTAAAAAGAAACTGCAGGCCTTTGAAATGTGGTGTTGGCGCAGGTTGCTTAAAGTACAATGGACGAGCAAATTGACAAACGGGCAAGTGCTAAAAATGATAAAGGAGAAGCGTCAACTGTTGAAAACAATAGAAAGTAGAAAAGAAAGGCTCATAGGGCACCTGCTAAGACACTCGGAGTGGTGTAATTGAAGGTAGGATGGAGGCAAAGAGGAAAAGGGGAAGGCCGAGAAAGGAGTTATTAACGGATATAAAGGATAGAAGATCTCATAGAGTGGTCAAGGATCTGACAATGGAAAGACGACCTTTAAGAGGACAAAATGCTGCCCACCAACCCAACGGTTGAGGAGAGGAAATAGACCCTGGCGGCCGTGCTTGGCTCTCTTACCGTCGTTAATCGTCTAGGAAACCACAAGAGTGTATTATCGTTATTATCCTTAACCTATCTGAGAATGATCGACAGTAGTCGATGTGAACCGTTCCCTTACAATTTTGGAAAGTGCCCCTCGTTCCTTAAGCACTCATGCAAATCTTCGAGTAATGTACATTTTCCTTCAATTCGACGCCCATCATTCAATTTTTACTTTGTATTCCATCCCTCATGATCGTTGTTTTACTGTCGCCTTAAACACTTTTCAGTGGAAAATTGTAGTTTTTTTCCTGAACAGGAGGCTGTGGGAATTCTGTGCAGGCTTAGGAGCAGAATTCGTAGATATTCGACCGGTGCTTGGATCGTGAAGTGCTCCCCTCAACGTTTTGGGGTGCATTACTCCGCCCGGGCGTCAGAACGGGTGGCTGGTAGGATTTTTGATCATTGTAGGTAATTTTTTAGGCTAGAGAGTTGGTTAATCAGTGGGATTCGAGAGTATAAACCCGATAACAGTCTCCGAGTAAATCTGTGTAACGTAGGCCCTAATTGCCGGCCAAACTTAGGGGAAGCACGAATAAATAAATGTTACTTCCATAGCGAAAATAATTCCAGCACACGCTCTCAAGATAGCTGCAAAACTTCAGAGAAAAACTCGCTTCTCGGTGGTTTCAGAGAACATCAAGAAGAATGCACACAGGATCACAGAAAACCTCGAACCGACATTCATCATGCTAAATGCGATATAAATTGAGAACCTAATAGAAAATTTCCGTAGCGTGAAGAACAAACGTGCCAAAGTTGAGCATATAGGTATTTGAAAACGCAGATATAGTAATTGGAACTGAGAGCTGGCTTGCAGAGGATATTAACGATAGCGAAGTTTTCCGACAGGGTATCAAATCTATAGACGAGATCGACCAGATATGGCTGGCGGCGGAGTATTCATAGCAGTTAAATCGTATTTGAAT
Organism: Ceriagrion tenellum; assembly: GCA_963169105.1. Lineage (NCBI taxonomy): Eukaryota > Metazoa > Arthropoda > Insecta > Odonata > Coenagrionidae > Ceriagrion > Ceriagrion tenellum. The sequence continues at coordinate 15,077,291 of OY720642.1, read as the reverse complement.
AGTACACATATTGGACGACAATGGAATAGAGAGCATTTGGTGTACCATTAAGCAACAAAATAAAAAAAATATGTATATATGCTCATTTTACAGTCCACCAGATTCCAAAATCGATGTTTTGTACAAATTAGAAACTCAATTATGTAACATCATTTACCTCGAAAGATAACAAAAGCGTGATAACATCGGTGGGGATTTCAACCTCCCGGCTGTAAATTGGAAAACCAATAGCGTTGAACCAAGTTTAAGGAAGCGTGATATAGGCGAGGCCTTACTTAATACACTTTTCACACCACTCTCTTACTCAAATAGTAAACGAACCTACGAGAGGTAATAAAATATTATACCTTTTACCTGTAAGACACCCTACAATGATTAAACACGTCGATATCCTCGAAGACATAAGTGATCATAAAATAATTTTCACGACTTTGAAAACAACAGTAGATTCCACTGTAAAACACAAACGTAAAGTCTACTCATTTGAAAAATGTAATTACGTAAAATTCGGAGAGACATTGGAAGCTTCATTCACGAAATTCGTTGCCACAATGAAGAACGAGAGCACCGAAGTATCATGGAGATATTTTCTGGAAATACAACTTAAAAGATTCGATGAATATATTCCATACAAATTCAAACGGGAGAGTAAAGAGCCTCTTTGATATAACCACAAACTAAGCCGGGAGCTCAGGAGACAAAGAAAACTACACAATCTATATATAAATTCTATCAAGTTAAGAAACAAAACAACGGAGCTTGCGGCGAGAGAAATATACGTTGCTCAACGCTCGAAAACGAAGAAAATAATGCGCGATACTCTACGAAACTTCAAGAGAAAAATCCTCGGTGAATTACTAGATGAAAACCCCATGTCATTCTAGTGTTACGCGTGAGAGCTCCAGGGCGAATCTTTTTACAGTAGAGTCTTTACTGGACACAAACGGCAAAGTGGTCATCAACAGTATCGACAAAGCCAATTTATTAAACCACTACTTCGAAAGTGTATTCACCAAGGATGTCACAATACACAATTTAGACATTCCTGACTTTAACGAGCCGATGGCTGACATAACAATTCAACGTGATAGAATAATTAAACAACTGCGTTCGATTAAAAATAACAAGTCCCCAGGTCCAGAAGGAATACCTGCACGCATGCTCAAGGAGTTAGCACCACAGATTGCCCCACTATTAGAAATTATAATAGCAAATCATTATCCGAAGGCAAGGTGCGCCAAGATGGGAAAAAAAGCGAACGTCACTCCGATATTCAAAAAAGGAAATATAAGTGACTCAGGAAATTATCGGCCTATATCGCTAACATCACTTTAATGGAAGATCACATTGTCGTTAGCAATATTATGACATTCCTGGATAATCGTAACTTCTTACATAGCAGTCAGCACGGCTTCCGTAAGGGCAGGTACTGTGAAACACAGCTTGCGCTCTTCCTTAATGATATCCTAAAATCAGGTGAATGGATTTAGCTAGTCGACGCGATATTCTTTGATTTCAAGAAGGCATTCGACAAGGTTCTTCACAAAAAACTCATGTATAAATTGCAATCATGCGGCTTTAATATAAAATTAGTGAATTGGGTGACTTTCTCAGTGATCGAAAACAAAAAGTTGTTGTTGATGGTTTTAGCTCTGATATCTACATATGCATAATACCTCGTGAGCCACCGCATGGGCGTGTGGCAGGGGATGTTAGGTCACCAGCCGTGTAACGATGTAAAAGTTTTGAAGGTGAAATGGTTACATGTCCTATGTGAGTGTATTTGGAGGAGCTCAGTTTTCATTGTGGTCGCTTATTGTGCGCGGAAAGAACGAGTTTTTGTACCTATCTGTTCGGCAGAGTATCTCTCTTATTTTATCGCATCTGTCAGACCTAGAGATGTAGTGAGGAGTCATGATAATATTCTCTATGTCGCTCTGAAAAATATCACTTCTGAATTTATCAAGCAACCTAAGCCTAGCGTGTAGCCTCCGAATCTCTAGGGGCCCCCTATTTGTTGTGATACCTTAATCCCTATAAAAATTGTTAGACCCTATATGTACGCTCGTAGCAGTTTTTAACGAAGCATGCTGCTTTCCTTTGTATTTTATTATTTTTTTTGGTTAAATCTATTTGACCAGGGTCCCAAATGCTCGCGGCGTATTCGAGGTGTGGCCTAACCAGAGCGAAGTAGCATCTCTCTTTGACTTTTTCATCCGAGGACTTTCCTATTTTACGCTTAACAAAACCTAGTTTCTTTAATGCTGTGCAACATACGTTCTAAAGCGCTCAAGACAAATGTAGCAAGCGGGTGAGGGGTAATATCCCTTCGGAGCATAACTATATCGATTATGAATTCGACCTGAATGATGTTCATTGTGTCTGTTTAATTTCACTGAACGAAAGGAAAATCGAAAACAAACTAAAAGAACCTGAGCAAAGAATAGATACACAAATGATACACACAATACACATAATGGCGTGGCGTGGTCAAATCGGTCACCGTAAACCGGACAAAAGAAATCGTAATCTGCGATATTTGACGTCCAAATGTCATTTCTTTCCGAGCCCCGCGACTCACCGCGAGTCGCGACCCTCACTGCGCACGCAAAAAGAGACACGCGAGATGTTAGAATTTTCTCGACGCACCGCCTCCTTGAGGACACCTTGAGGAGACGAGGTGGGAGAGGAATTTAAGGTCTTCACTTAGAGAGTATGGAGAAACGAAACCGAAACCTATCCAGCGCATGGGGAAGATAGCGATATAACTTGTCTGCGGGAATAAATTATTAACAAGCATTTTATGTGAGTTAGAGCAATGTGATGGCATCATTTGTCATCTCATTGTTCACCATATCGACATCCATTAACATTTACCCTTAGCTCCATTAACCCTAAACTCAGCCATCTCCTCCGAAATAAAAAGCCAAATCCGACCAAAAATGAAGAGTGAACTGGTACATTCAATTTCATGTGGAGACTGTGAGAAAGTATACATTGGTGAAACGGGACAATACCTGAACAATAGAGAAGTCAATCATAAATCGGACGTAGCCAATTAAAAAATAGCACGCGCTTTAGCTCAACATTCGCTGGATCAAAAACACAGTTTTGATTTTGAAAAGGTCGCCATTCTAGATTATTTATCCATAAAAAAGACAATTTAAGAAATGATTCATATCTCCAGAAATGCCAATACGTGTAACAAAAAAACGGATGTTGCAAAACTAGCAAGGTATATAGAAATATTATGCATAAAAAAATTGTTACATAACTAAACAACCCCATGATTTATAAACTTTATTCCCCTGCTTACTGTCGATATAATCTTCTTTAAATATTTAAATATAACTTTGTATTGTTTACTATATTGTATTTACAATTATATTGAAATACTTCTATTGTAACTCTGTTTTAGTTCTGTATACTGTGGTGATACATAATGACATTCAGTTTTTTTCAAACAAGAGCACGTGGATATTTGTGAAGCCATATACTTTACATAGTAGGTCACGTGGACATCAGTGCATTGAACAAAAATATCATTATGGTGCTTAATGGTGTTTATCGTGCCAAATAGTCATGGGTAATCAGGAAGCTGATACCAGAATTTCGGTGTGATGTGAATTTAAATGATTTTAATGTGATTCGAAGGTAATTTAAGTGTTGAACTGTTTTTATGTAACATTTTTTAAAATTTTTTTATATATTGAGTTGTGCTGAAGTGTGTTGGAGTTGACCTTTAGTTTACATATATCTATAGCCCTGGCGATGGAATAATTAAAATTCCGAAACGTTGGTGATGATTTGCTGTTTTTATTATATTTACGAACTTACCTCGAGAGAACCATCCCATCATTTGTGATGTTGTCTATATTCGTGTAATGGGCGCCCTTCAGTCGCGCCAACGCATGAATCACTTCGTAATCACACAGCGGCGCAATTGCCTTCCATTCAACAGATTCAGCGCACTAGACATCAAAACAGATCGGAAGAAAGGTTGATAAGCGCTTAAACAACAAATGGACGGCGATAATGGCATCCGCGATTGTTTTCAAGTTGGTTGACTTTCAGTTTAAGAATGTAACATGAATATCATCTAGTTTTCAATTGTTACGTGATGTATAGCTTGCGTTTTAGGTACTTTATATTCGAACGAATTCATCAGCTTCGTGCAAAAATCTCGGCTGTGACTTTTGATCACCCAAAGAATTCTACCTATCGACAGGCAAAGAATTCTACCTATATGAAGTTATTTTTCTGGAGATAGTAGGTCATAATTCATGTTTAAACTTTTACTCTTTCGCCAACGTTTCGCATCTTTATTTATGCTTCATCAGGGCTGCAATGAAAATTAATAGTTGTATTGTACATCAAATGAATCCTCTTTACAATTTAGGTATTTATATTTAAAAAAAATGTTTACATGTGATTTTTGTTATTACCTCAGAGAGAGTTCCTTTTGAATTACTTTTTGTTGATACCTTCGTTGCTATTTATTATTTGTTTGTCAATTGCTATAAATTTAGGAGTTAAAAATCGAAATAAAATTAAGTGTTGTTAAATAATATCAAATTATTTACTTAATTTGGCGATGTCTGTTTTTTTATTGCAGTATGTTATGTTTTTGTGATGTGTATCATTTCTTTAAATAATCTTTTGGATAAGTTGGTTTCAATATCTATTACTTTTGTTTCCTGGAAATTAAACGAGTGGTTATTTTTTATTGCATGATCTGCTAGTGCACATAATTGAATTTTGGATTTTATTGAACTTTTATGTTGGGAGATTCTATTTTGTAGATATTGGGATGTTCTACCTATCGAAAATATTTGGCCAGCGCGCATCATTCCATTCGACGTTGTTCGTGTGCGCGCTAAAGTGCGCTGATATGTGTTCCGGCGTGCGCTGATGTCAACACCGTGAATGGATGGCTCCCAATGTTTTAATCTAGCGTGTCTTCCTGAATCGCTTCGGTTGCCGGCATCGGTCGAGGACAAACGTCGTCCGTGCTTTTCTAATCTAGAGCTCTGGGGCGGATTTCAATACAGCGCCACTCGACGGCCGCGAGCTTGGTCTCGCGGGGACGGAACTGCGCATGCGCGTGGCGCGTCGACCGTGGAGAGAAGAAAGAGTCGTGTGGACTGGATCATCAGTCCGCTCCGAACCGCTTTTCCATCGACTCTCGGGAAGGAAAGGGATATCTCCGGAGGACGATATCCCGCCTTCGCCCCTCCCCGAATGGAGTCAAGTCTTGAAGGAACCCAAGCGCCCTCCGGTTACTCTCATGTGTTCCTCTCCGTTCTTCGCCCACGATTTCCCGCGGCCCGCGTCAGTGTGTAACGCCGGTGTTCCGAAGCAGGCCCCCGTCCGAGTGACTCCCAACACGACCCTCCGGTGAGATACCCGTCCGAAAAGAAACCCCCCCGCTCCGTCCTCCTCCTTGTGTGAGTGGTGCCCCTGTTTTACCTCCCTTGCCGCCCCTGATCGCCCCGAGTGCAACCGTATCCAGTGGGGAGCGCTTTTTGTGGTGGCGCCTCAAAGAGGATCGGCGCCATGCTCCACGAGCGGCCCTCCAACTCGGTGGGCGACTTGGCGAGCGGGCACTCATGCGGGACTTCCGGCGTGACGATGGGGGGCGCCTTCCTGGCTCCCCCGGCGCCACACTCCCCGCCGGCTCGACGCCGGTACTCCTGGTCCGGGAGACTTCTCTCTACCGTCAGCAGGTCATTATCCGCCTCGCCTACGAGGAACGACTCGCCGCGTGACTACGGATCGGTGAGTAGTCCACTTAATCACGATTCGCCGCGAAAGAGGGACACGCTCCGCGTGCCAGACGATTTAGCGCCCTCCACTTAATCGTGATCCGCACGAGAAACCAAATAAAAGAATGGCGAGGACCGTGAGACAAACCGTTGGGATTTGGCGCTGCCAAGGATGAGAGAGGCAAGCTTGTGTGTTTTTAAGAAAATGAGGACCGGATTCCTCGAGGACACCGTGTCGTCCGCTTCCCTTGACGGTCGTTTTCGTAGATACGGGCGCGCTCTCTGGATTGGCATTTTTTTCTCCTTCCCCCTTTATCTCCTCCTGACGTTTTCCAAAGAGAAAGAAATGATTCTGGACGGCCTTTGAGCCTACTATCAAGTGTCGTCAGCGTGCGGCGCGGGAGACGTTTCTTATTTATTTTTTTGCTTGACACTCCGTCGTGGGGCAAAGGAGTTGGTTAACTTTGGTATGACGGGTCACTCGGTGACTGTTCTTGATCTTTCGAGAGAAAGGAAATCGATCGCATAAAAATTCGAAGTTCTTTACCTAACATGTGTTTTTGGAGTATGCGTGAAGAAATAATTCGGACTCGTGTGTTTGGCGAACGTAACGCGTTGTGATAGTTTTCTGTTATGCTACATTTGGCCTTTTCACAGTATGCATGTCTTTGTGAGGTTGGGGGCATGAGCACGTGCCGGAGCACGTTCATGGAATCAGAACATGGGTATTTCATGGATATGTGTTCGCACATTCGCGTTTGTTGTTTTGTAGACGGAATTTTTAGGGAAAACATGTTCTGGCATCAATGTGCTCAAGTTTGCATCTACATAAATAGAATAAATATGCCTTTACAGTATGACATTGATTTGGGACTGTCCTCGGGTTGCCTGAAAAAAACTGACAATTTATGAAACCGCTGAAGAACTAACGCTCTATATACGAAATATACGCAGCACACTTTGCAGATCTCACAAAGCCGAATATGAAAATAAAAAGTCACTTCGACGCATGCCCACCTAAGAATTCCATAGCTGGCGATACCGGTTGCACTGTATTTCGATAAATTGTTCTGTGGAGCCTAGCAAGTGCACTGCATATTTTTCTTTTATTATGCAGTGGCTCCCCCAAGGAACGCCTTGAAACGTTGATTAAAATAATATTCTGCTTAAGCTCTTGCAAGTTCTACGAGTAACGCACCGCCCCCCAGGCGTTGCGTGAAACCTTCCTTCCGTGCTATCCGATGTTTTACTTGTTCCACGAAACCGTCGCGTTGAGTTTGATGAACGGTTGGCTCCTCAAGCGAAACCTTCCAGGCGGTTTCGCTTGGAAGGGAATTTTCTCGCCGAGGGGCGAGTGCACCAGTTGCGAGCTCTCGTCCTTCAACGAATTCGTCTGGAAAAGGAAAACGCATGCCTTATCAGTCTAATGAGATATCTGGTAAGCCTTGGTGCTGATCGTCTTTGGAGTGAAAAAATTCTCGTTACTAGCGTTGGTTCATCTCCTTCGACAGCTCCATTACTTTGATGAAATACTTAGTATTGCTGCACCAGCACAATGATGACGCAATACGCCAGTAGGGTCCTTTGCACCGTGTGTATTATTATTTTTGATCATTCCTATGGAAACTTTGTTCTAACAACCTCCACCGCGAGATAAAGTGTGCATCGTTGTATGAATCTGTTAGGAATTGTAACGCTGGTTTCGGTGTAAGAAAATGTGTTCTCTGACCCACAATTACGACAGCATATACCCTCAAGAATATGTTAAACCAAATTAATAAAAATATGCATCATATCAAGGTCTTTTTTCCCTCGATTTTAGTCCATCTTTGGGAGATCTAGAAGAATAATTAACAAGATGACATAAATGAATATCGATATGGATAAAACAATGGAATGGTTTGAGGTTTCTTTATTCTCTCGCCTCAAAATGCTTCGCAATGACGTTTGATCTGTACATTTTCGAATTACAAATTCTCTCATTGAATCTTAGACATCTTATTAATCCCTGAGATTCGCGGGTAGTATTAATATTGTGCTTTAAAGAAAACATTAATGCACACGGGTGTCGTGTACAGAGATAGCTTTCACTGAAAACGTTCTTTTATTACTAAGCTATTGACAGCCATTCTCATATCTAAATCAAACTGCTGGTAGGACAGGTATCAGGTTATTGGACATTTCAAAGATAAAATTAATAGAACGATCGTGGGCAAATTTTGAGACTTATTAATTTCGCCGCTTGCGGAATTTGCTTGCCAATTAGAATTTACAGTCAAGCTCTAATCAGCTGAATTCTTGCTTCGTCCGTAAACTTCATATTAGACATGTCATCGTCATGCAGGCATGTCACTGGAAATGTCGCTTTGTACAATAATAAGAAAGGTCAATTAGTATTTGTGTAAGTACCCTGCGTTCTTTATTGCGTATGTATTAATCAGCGTGTTTGCCTTGTAATCATTCAATCAAATTGCTAAGAATTGAGCTGTGCTGTTCTTAGTAACTTGCATGGCATTATACAACGAATGTAACACTGTAGAGCTGAGTTTTATTTTCGCCGCCTTCATTTTTGAGGCGCTCATGCGATTTGAACAACGTGCCCAAAGCAAGTTATTGAAATTATTTGCGACAAGGATATAAAAAGAGCGTGTGTCGGTCGCCATTACAAATTGCTCGGGACAAAATCCTCCGGTGTGAAAGAAATAGACAATAGAAAGTAGCAGACAGTAATACAATCTGGAAAGGTCAAGGCTAGATAAATCTCCCTTGTATCACAGCGGCGCTATTTTCGACTGCCATTGCTCGGACTGGCTCTCCGTTTGGCCCAATGAAAGATTGGCCCCCTTCCAATGAAGTGTGAATTTCACCTATGTTTGGAAGTTTCGCGGGTAGATTTCAAGCCTCTCATTTCAAAACAATATTCTGGTCGATTGAAAGAGCAAGTGAAAATGATTTTTTTCAATCACAGTGAATTTAATAGCATTATTTAGTGTTTAGTGACCCGGTGTGTCAGTACGCCGCATATACCTCCTAGTGGTGGGTCGTGGGCAACAGTATGCTGGCTCTCAAGGTAGTCCTTTCAGAAGGGATCCTAGCTTGAGCAGAATAGGGAAAGCGGGCGTAGGGTATTACTATGCTTTGGTTTCTCTTGTGGCATACTGGCGAAAATGTGCCAGAACTGACCGGTAGAGCGCCGTAACCGTTAGCAAGGAAAGCTGCACGTGGTGCGGGTACTGCGAAGGCTGGTAACCTTGCATACTCTATTACAACTTACTCCTAAGAGTCACGAAGTAGCCTCGGACAGCCGAAGCCACGATGGGCGGCGGAAGCTGAATAAGGTTGGCCCATCAAGATACGGACTAAGCAATACGAACTGGACTATCGGTACTTGGAATATAAGAGAAGTATATGGAAAGGAGCATGAGTTATTGAATAAAATGAAAGTGAGAGGAATGGATGTTATGTGTGGTGTGAAACTAAGCGGAAGGGGCGGGATGTTGTTACTGTAGATGGCGCTGGTCTGGCACTGTGGTCAGGAGTTGAAGATAATGTACACGGCAGTCGTGGTGTAGGACTCATTCTTAATGAGAGAGCTAAGTTACTGGTAAGGAAGTACGAGTTAGTATCCCCTAGATTGCTCTGGATTCACATAAAAGTAGGTATTAGGAGAGTTGTGATTGTGCCGTGCTATGCACCAGTGGATGGAGAGAGTGACAGTGTGAAAGATGAGTTTGGGGAAAAACTGAGAGAGGTTTTGAATGAATGTGACGTAGGTGAGAGAATAATTGGATTAGGTGACATGAATGGCTGAGTTGGTGTGAGGCGGGATGCATCTGAGAGAGTGGTTGGGCCATTTGATGACCCTCGAGTGAATGATAATGGTGAAAACTTGGTGAGTGTGTGCTTGGAAAAAGGATTCTTTGTGTCAAATACATGGTTTAAACATAAGAGAACACATATGTATACTTGGCAAAGGGGCGATTGTAAAAGCATGATTGATTTCGTTGTGTATGATGAGAGATTGAGGGAGTTAGTGTGGGACACAAGAGTGATGAGGGGTGCTGAATGTGGAACAGACCACTATTTGGTACTCTCCAAGGTGAATCTGGGAAGAAAGCGAGTGCCAAGAAAGAATGTTGCGCATAAGCAGTTGAGCGTGAAAGTGGAGAGTTTGCTAGATAGTGAGGTAAGAATGCAGTATGGTTGCATGCTTGAGGATGCTCTATCTTTGAAGCAGAGAGAATGGGACGAGTATATGAGAAACGAGAATTGAATGATGCGTGGAAGTGTTTAAAGGGAGAGATAATAGAATGTGCTGAAAAAGTATGTGGAAAAGGAGTGGTAGGAAGAATGAAAGGTGATGCTTGGTGAAATGAAGAAGTGAAAATTGCAGTCAGAGAAAAGAAAGAGGCGTACAAGAATATGATTGCTGCCAAATCTGAGGAAGAGCGTACGAAGGCATATGAGATTTACTGTAAGAAAAAGAATGAATGAAAAATCGTTGTGAAAGAGTTCAAGGAAAAGAATGCGTGCAGATGAAGTTAGCAAGATGCTCATTTGTCGCCTGTGTAAACTATATAATTTATGTTTACAGTCTTCTGTTGTTCCAGTGGATTGGAAGGATGCAATCATCGTTCCATTGTAAAAGAGAAGGGAGGAAAGACCAAATATAATAATTATCGAGACATTAGTTTATTGCGCATTCCGGGAAAACTGTTCAGCAAAACTTTGATCGAAATAGCGAGGAATATAACTTCTGACAGAATATGGGGTGTGCAGTGTGGGTTTATGCCTGGGAGAGGATTTAGCGACCTGCTTTTCGCACTACAGCATGTGATAGAAAAATATATGGGCGTCCGAAGGAAAGTGTGTTGTGCGTTTGTTGATTTAGAGAAGGCATATGACAGGGTAAATAGAAAGAAGTTGTGGGAGATTTTGAAGGACTATGGAGTGAATGGGCAGTTATTGAATGTTAAGATGGCGATGTATGACAATATTAAGGTAAGTGTAAGAGTTTACGGGGTTCTGAGTGATTGGTTTGAAATAAAACAGGGCTTATAGCGAGGATGCGTAATGTCACCATGGTTGTTTAATGTGTTTATGGATAAATGTGTTAGAGATGCATGTAGTGAAAACGACGGTGTTTTGATTGGAAATTTAAACGTGCGAGTTCCTCTACATGCGGATGATGCTGTTTTGATCTCATAGAGCCAGCAGGGATTACAGCAGCTCCTAGATAGATTTTGTGAATCAACAGAGATAATGAAATTAAGGGTAAATGCGTGCAAGACTAAAGTATTATTTTTTGATAAGGTTAATGGGGAGAATAACTGTATGATGAGGGCGAATGGTGAAGTAATTGAACAAGTGGATGATTTTGTGTACTTAGGTAAGATGTTTGCGAAAGATGGATGGATAGATGAGAAGATAAAGAGATGTGCGAATGTTGGAAGGAAAGTGGTAGGTAGCATGTGGAGCATATCAACAAATGAGTGCCTGTCTAAGGAAGCGAAAATCACCGTGTACATAAGTGTACTTCTCCCCACTTTGTTGTATGGTAGTGAAACATGGGTATGTCAGGATAAACATAAGAGTAGACTAAACGCCGCGGGTATGAGTTATCTGAGGAGTGTTTCCGGCTAATGTAGGATGGATAGGGTCAGGAATGAGTGGGTAATAAATGAATGTGGGTTAGATGCTCCAGTAATGGACATGTATGAAAGGAGTGCGCTTTGTAGGTTTGGCCATGTTGAGAGAATGGATGAGAGTCGATTAACGAAACAGATATATGAGAGTAGAATGAATGGTGCGAGAGGAAGAGGTAGGCTGAGAAAGTTATGGTTGAATGCAGTTGAGGAAATTCTTAGGAAGAATTTTAGGAGTCTAAAAAAACAGGAGGGCGTGTATGACGCAGTGTATGGGGGTAAATGAAGCAAAAGAAGTTTGCAAGGATAGGTCAGTATGGAGGAAAATGTTAAAGCAGAGTTAGGTGTACAATTATGTATTTATGAGTGAAACTTAGTGACTCCTCCTACCCCGGAAGGGAACGGCGTGATTGGTGTGTATGTATGTATTTAGTGTTTATTCATGTTCGGTAATCGTGAGTCGCTCAACCAAATTTTCATTCAGCACCAACGTACGCTGAAGTGAGTTCATGGAGATTAGAATATTATATGCTTTAAATCACGCATTCTGATTCATTCATTCCATTGTATTAATCTCAATCATCATTTGAACGTATAATCACAATTTGTCCCTGAATATTCAAATTTTTTACAATTTTCAACCGAAGTATTATCATATGACGGTCCGTGGCAACATGATTGGTGAATTAAGTGAACATAGCTGGATGAATATAGTTTATGAGCAAGGAGTGCTGCGATTCTTTATCAATGAGACCTTGCTCTTGGTTTCCTCGTGAAATTGATGCAACGGTCTTGAAATGAAACGCTGTATAATGTCTTATCATATATATATGTAATATTATACGTTGAATTTTGAAATCGAATCTGATAAGCCAGAAGTATCAATCGAAACACTTAAAGGCAACATTTTCTGATTGTGTTTAATCTAATCAGCCGTGATATCTTGGGCCTTAATATTTTCGAGGGCCAATGAAAAGATGGAGGTCTATATCAGATGTTTGAAGTCGATTCAATGGGCTCGTATTTATAGATTGCCATGTCTCTCAGTTTCTGCGAAGATTAATATGCAGCATACGGTGAACGTAGGGATTGATATGATTCTGGTTAGAGAGTGACTAAGAAGCAAAGAAAACACGCACAATGGAATCGCAATCACCTGATCATAGTGTTTGCTGTGGAGGAAAGAAAACGCTTAATTGCCATCGCCAGAGACAAAGTTAATTCCATCTGGTATGAACGTTGCTTTTGCAAGCCTCGTTTCTAAATCAACGGTGAGAGTCACCTTTCGCAAGCCCGTAAACTAGCCGAGGATGAGCCAGGAGTCAAGGAATAAGGAAATGGTGAGCACAAGGACATTTAGTGAGACGTATATGAATTTTTGTGATAGTGAGAGATGTGTTGAATCTATCCATTTGTTCGAGAGTGGAGTATTAAATCAAATTTACTCGGAACACTTTCTCCACAAATAGCAATGGAGGTATTTTTTTCAAATTTTAGTGTCAGGCCACAGCATGTATTTGCCAGGCTTCAAAGGACTGTCTGTTGGGATCGAACTTAAAGTATTTGAAAATAAACCCAATTCGACTGTTGCCCAAGTTTTCATTCTGTGAGGAACATTCTATATATACTATATCCAACTAATTGCGTGTTTTTAAAGCTTAATAAAATCGAGCCGACGGTATACTTTCGTGGAAAGGAGGGCCCTGCTAAAAAAATTCTTAGAAGCTGTTCCGTAGAACGTAAGGAATCCTACAGAAAATTACTCTTTTTATTCAAAACTAGTTCCTTTCCTAAGGATCTGTACGGAACATGAGAGTCTGCGAAGCGAAATAACTCCTTACAAGCTGTTCCATAGAACTTCAGCAACTCTACGGAAATATATGAGGTTTCCGTTGACCCAGTTCCTTTTCTAAGGACATGTATGGAGAGTCGAAGGGAATTCCACAGAACGTCCTGAGGAATTCTGCAGAACGTCCTAAGGTATTCTGCAGAACATTCTGAGGTAATCTGCAGAACGTCCTAAGGAATTCTGCAGAACGTCGTAGGGAATTCCGTAAAATGGCGTTTCAATACTTTAAATTCCGCTTTACACGGTACATTTTTTTGTACAAAAGAATTGTATCATAGAATGTACAAGGAACTGAATGGAATTAGAGCAGGTTCTAATTCCCGTGAAGTCATTCAGACAATCATACATTTTGCCGCTTTACACGGTACAATTTCCTTCATGAAGGAATTTGTACATTCGTTTGTACAATAAAATGTACCGTGTAAAGCGGCCTTAAGGAATACCTACAGAACTTTTTAAGAAATTCAGTAGAAGTCTTTCTAAGGAAACTATACAGAATTTTTTAGCAGGGGGGGATGAGATGGTCCTTTTCCGAAGAGTATTTATTGTGTTCGAAGGTACGTCGTGGGAAAGGTTTTTCTCATTTTTAGACGAAAAATTTCCTTTGCATCTTATCATTAGATACCGGTATAGATACCGGATACGGGGAAATCCGTATTGTTCCCTTGGAGGGGGGCGTGGTCGCGTAGTGACAGGAGGGCGCTCGGCTCTTCACTTATTTCACCCCGTTTACATTACTAGGGTTAGAATGTTAGTTAATATGGCGGCTTATCTAACTTGCATTTACACGGCATTTACCCTAGTTAACATGCTGGTGGCCTCTGGTGGAGAGTCTAGAAGGTCATGTAGCCCACAGCGCCCACAGCCCAACAAACATCGCAAGTCGCGTTTCATTTGTTTCCTGGGCTATCATCAGCCATATTCACGGAACTTGTATGGGCGAGAAAAAGGGTTGAATATGCAAATGTTTCGAACGGTTAAACTTCTCATTCATCAGTATTTAACTGTACTTTTATCATTTCATGTCTAAACATCAGTTTATGCACCGAAAAATGAAAAATGAGAGAATAATTTTCCTTAATAAAATGACGTCTCACTGTGCTATACATTACCATGAAGATACCCCGAGAATATTACGTTATTATGTCATCTGCACTTCTTAATGATAGATAGAATAATTCAGTATATTATCTTGACATTCGATATTTGTAAATAACTTCCATGTCGAGTCCTTGCCTCAGTATATGCAGCGGAATTAACGACTTTTTCTGGCAAGTTCTGCCCGTGACCCGTCCTCGATTGCGCTTTTAAGGTGAATTTTGAACTTAAGTTACGATTCATCATTCACTCATGCATTAAAATACATCAAGCAACGTGACACGGATGCATGGATACGGAATATGGCAATAGAAACTCTCTTAATACATTGTACGCTTCAAGTAAAAGGTGCAAGTGGACTGGATCACTTAACTACTATTCTATCTAACCTGCGTTTACACGCGTTCAAAATGATGGTAACCCTAGGAACTCCAGCGCGGTTAAAAAGTTGACTAGGGTCAGCGCCAACCTGCGTTCACACGGCGAACTTTTACTAGGGTTAAGATTTAACCTGGTTAAAAGCTAGCAATGTAAACAGGGCATTACAGGTGCTCTTTTGATGTGGTGTGTCTGAAATTGTAAGCTGTGATTCCTCTCCGTTTACGACTCCAGCTCTTCTCCCCAAGTGAGAAGAGACCTCGATCTGGAAGACTGCGTTGAAGTAGTATCCCGAGCCGACCACAGACGCCGAAAGCTCGAACATTGGCGATTGTGTCACGTGACCCCTTTAATCTCCATCGATTTCGAACGCACGCCTGAGGTACAAATTCGAGAGATGACTATATTTCACCTCCTGATAAACTCTGGACATGTTCTTTCCCAGACATGAAAACGTTCCTAGCACGAGTTGCACAAAAAAATGAACTGCTCTCTTCTCTCAGTTCATGCCCGTGAGGCTTGGCGTGATTACCAGTTCATCTTTGTATCAAATCGGCATTATACTCTGAAATGGGAGATTTGAAAGAACTCAAGTTTTTTTTCGAGCAGTAAATTGGTGGTCGTGGGCCAGGCCATTTCGTAGAGGGCAATTCTCATTGTTGGCACTTCCCCTCGCCATTTTTTAAAGTGAAAGTAGTTGAGGGATAGGTTAATTCCTGTTTATTCAAGGAAATAAACAAAGGGGATTGGACCGAGTTGTTGCTGAATTGTATCTTGAAGAATGTTTGTTTGCATTCTACTTACTGTGGGAATTGGAACATTGTTTTTATGTTTGGGTAATTACTTGAGAATCAATATTTTATGCTTGTTTATAGTGTGTTCGGCCTTTCGCCGGAGCTCAAAGCAAATAGCATAGTTTGACATTCAATTTTGCTCGATTGATACATTGAACCCTTTTAATTCTGAGCACTTTTTTACTATCTCAATACTTAAGGGTTTATCTAGACATAAAATGAAGTGTAGTGGTAGAAGTAGCGATGTCACGGGTCGTAAAATTGATCTTTGCGGAGAGCGAATGTATGGTGAATGTGAATGGAGACTGGAGGCTTTCAAGATGCAGGTGTATTTCGAGAGTTACTTTGATGGTGAAGACAAACGAGATAAATGCTAACTTTTTTGGGGAAGAAAAGAAATTGATGAGGGAGGCGGGCTGAAGACCGAAAGAGAAGATATGGGGAATATTGTGAGGTACACTGAAGAGAAAATTGGTTGGGAGAGTGCTGGGCATTCTCGCAGAAGAAATGCGAATGACCCGAATATCGTACAACATAAGGGAGAAAAAATGTATGGGATACTGTCGAAAAATGCGTCAGGAAATATATAAGGAGAAAGTGTCGAGAAATGTATTAGGAGAAAATTTATAGGAACATAATGCGAAAATTGTGAGTTTTTGTGGAAATGCGAATACCTACTAGATCACTCTGAAGTGGGGAAGTACTTCTGCAGGTCTGTCGAAAAACCAAGTCATACGAGGGGCATTCAAATATAACCGAGCCTTTTACTTTTGAGGTTTTTTGGGACTCACAGGGAGTTTTTTACTCGTTGATTTCCTTCACGATCGTCGCACAATAAACGCCGCTTACTGCTGTGAACTTCTTGACCAGGTTCGAGCTGCATATCGGTCAAAAAGGCGCCGTCAACCCATCCGAGACGTCCTGCTCTTGCACGACAATGCAAGACCCCACACTGCAGCCCTTACAACCCTAAAAATTGGATGAAATGCATTGGACTACACTTGATCACCCTCCCTACAGCCCTGAACTTTCATCTTGAGATTTCCACATGTTTGGGCCTCACAAGGAAGCACTTGGAGGAGAGCGTCTTGCGAACGATCAACAGGTTGAACAATTTGTGCGCAATTGATTGGATACCCGCCCGAAGTCATTCTTCGAAAACGGCATGAACCAACTACCTGTTCGATGGGAAAAATGCATTACTAAGGAGGGTAAATATGTAGAAAAATAACTATGAAGTGTATTTTCCTCTTAAATGTAAAATAAATTTCTTTTTGCAAAAGGCTCTTTTATATTTGAATGCCCCTTATATAAGTGGAATCCTTGGCATCTTTATCGTGAAAAATTGTCTCACAGTGTCGTACAGAGAAGGGTTTTATCGGCGTTGTGACTTCTTAACTTCGAAATAGTTGAGATTCGACAAATGAAAGTTCTACCTGGAAGCATTCGCCTCCGTCCTTGCATTGCGTCTTGACTTCCCCGGAGCGCTTCGACCAGCGCCGTGCTTTGATGATGTGGGAGACTCAGGTGTTTCATTTCCCCCATTGCCTATGTTAAGATAGTCGTTACGCAAGCCGCGTGACAGGTTTTCTACGAGAGCAATAGGAATTACATGCCGCGTGCTTTTCTGACTCGAGTGATACCGAAACTGGTACGGACTAACCACCGCTGCTTATATCCTCACACGCCTGAGGAGCTCCTGCCAACGAGGATCCCCATCACCAACTCCCTCCAAATTAGAGCATAAACTCGCTAGATTTTTTTGAGGAATCATTAATTAGCAAAAGACTGATAAATGCTTTTGTAACTCTGAAGGCGTTAATTCAAATACTGTGGTGAAAAGAGTCGCAGTTCATTGTAAAGGAGAACGGAGTTAAGAGTTTCGCGACTCTTAACGACGATAGAACCGTTTCAATGATCTCATCACCACCATCAGAAGTGCCCGAAGATTGAAACTCTGTTGCTCTCCATTCCATTCTCCTCCCGGCTAAACATTGCGTCCCTTCATCGTCCTTCATGCTAACTTCTGCGCGAAATTGCCAGATGCATTAAATATGCCAAATGCATCAACTGTCATATCATCGGTGATTCTTCCAAGTTATTTTTTCTTATATATGTTTTCCAGATGCTGTTATATCAAAGAAAGTGTCGAATAAGTTTCTCTAGCGATAAAAACAAAACAATATTACCTCGGTTAACAAGGGTACTGTCAACAGTGCGTATGTGCGGTGCTTACGGCACTAAAATTTCTCGTAAGTCGTTAAATAACGAAAATAGCAGAGTTTTCTTTATCAACAATTTCAGGGTTGTAAATAAATAGTTACAAGGTTCTGCTTCAGCATATTCATTTAAAAAATATTGATCTTGCATCTTATGAAGTCTCATGTTGATAACTTGAGAAGTTTTTGAAAAAATAGCGTTCAAATTGGAGCTACCGTTTTCTGAGCGCCTAAAACCGTGCTTTTTTTCAAACAAAACCAAATTAAAAAATTTGTTGAATCGGTGAAGAATTGCTGATGGTTGTTAAAAATGATGATAGATGTTTCTTTCATTTTCAGATTATTTCATTGCAATCGATGAATACGTTATTGAGATAGAACACTTCAAACTCGAGTATCTCGACTTTTTGCATGGACAGTAAGTGGTTTTTTTTCATGCAACTCATTCCGTTTAAGCACGAATGCGTTTTATGCAGCGAGGGCACATTTTAAGGGATAATTCTGAGAAACTACGCAACAGAAATGGATAGCTTCCTTTTTTAGATGTGGAGAAATGTATAATGGCTTCTTTTTCGTATTTAGAGGGAGATTGCATGCTTTTATCGATATCTCTGCCCATGCTTAAATCTGTCTGCACAACATCGTGAAGGTTGACGTCCTTCTGGGTAATGAGTGTGGAAATTATTCTCAAAGGTGGAAATGAAACCGCCACTGAACTTGTGCTGACCAACGGAGAGCATCAATACGTAAGAGGAAAAAACACATCTGTGTTCCAAAGCAAACACGCATGATAGGTCTCCTGGCCCGGAGATGAATTATTATAGTTTTGCGAATAAGTGAGTAATCTATCGAATTTCTCGATCCACACTCCAAAAATGATTTGGAAATACAGAAAAGTAGGCATCACTCCCCATTTTCTCCACGCATATTTAACAACTTATCGGTGCTAGAGGCTATGGACTAGGAAGCATTTTAATCCCTTCATATATAACTCCTTCAAATTATCAAACTCCGATCTCGCCGATCGCTCGCTAAATGCGTATTTTTTCCCATTTAAAAACTCATCAAGTAAAATTAATAACATTTCCTAGATGATTCTTCTTCGTGACCTCTTTTTTTATTATTATAAAGTTATTTTTCTGGAGATTGTAGGTCATTAATTCATGTTTAAACTGTTACTCTTTCGCCAACATTTCGCACATTTATTTATGCTTCATCAGGGCTACAATGAAAATTAATTGTTGTATTGTACATCAAATGAATCCAGTTTACAATTTAGGTGTTTAGATTTTTTAAAAATATGTGTACATGTGATTTTTGTTATTACCTCAGAGAGAGTTCCTTTTGAATTACTTTTTGTTGATACCTTCGTTGCTATTTATTATTTGTTGGTCAATTGTTATAAATTTAGGAGTTTAAAAAAATCGAAATAAAATTAAGTGTTGTTAAATAATATCAAATTATTTACTTAATTTGGCGATGTCTGTTTTTTTATTGCAGTATGTTATGTTTTTGTGATGTTTATCATTTCTTTAAATAATCTTTTGGATAAGTTGGTTTCAATATCTATTACTTTTGTTTCATGGAAATTAAACGAGTGGTTATTTTTGATTGCATGATCTGCTAGTGCATATAATTTATTTTTGGATTTTATTGAACTTTTATGTTGGGAGATTCTATTTTTTAGATATTGGGATGTTTGGCCTCTATATATGTTATCACAATCATCACACGCTATTGAATAAACTACGTTACCTTTTAGTTATTTAGGAGTTTCAGCCTTTAAAATAAATGAGTTTGTGTTTTGCTATATGATTCTTATGAGCTATTTTATAGTCTGTGTTTTTGAAAACTGTTGCTATTTGTTCAGATAGACCTTTCATATAAATGATTCCTCGATACTGAGTTGTTAATATGTTTGAGTTGTTAGTTGTGTTGATGGATTTTTGTTTCTGAGAAGGAGAATTTTTGTAGAATAAATTATAGAGTGAATTAGCTTTTTAGGGAAATGGTTTTCCTGTAAAATATCTTCAATTATTTTTAAATATTTACAATGGAATCTATCTTTTTAAAAATGTAAATACCTAAATCGTAAACTGGATTCATTCGATGTACCTACAATAAAAATATTAATTTTCATTGTAGCTCTGATGTAGCATAAATAAATATGCAAAACGTTGGCAAAAGTGTAACAGTTAAAACATGAATTAATGATCTACAATCTACAGGAAAATAACTTTATATTATTAACATTTCCTAAATTCATGGATAAAATTAATTGAATTATTGAGTCACCGAGTCAAATGTTCTCAAACGTTTTAATTGCAAGCACAATTCACTATATCGTGAGTGGATTAGCCGGGAATATTATGAATTGAAACTTGAAGGGTGACAGTTAACTAACTTTCTTATATACAGAACATATTTTTTACTTAATAACTCGGTTAGCCTTTCGAGAAAAACAAGTTAATGACGTTTGAAATATGTCCGTAGGCAACATAAACGCAGCATTTAGAAAGAGGAAACAGATCGCCTAAGAGAAAGGAAAAATATTATATAATTACCAGAGAGCAAGTTAGGCATGGGTATTCCTTAATTTTACCAGTCATCATTGTGAAAAGAGAAATCATTACGGAAAGAATTACGTGAGCAATTAGCCGGTTGTTTGAAATATTGCCATTTCTTTCTGTCATTCACAAAGGGTATTAATGTGCTCTGCATTTTGGAAAAAAGTCGTTGATTCATTACTCTGCTCTTGGTGATGTTATATATTTTTGATTCTGATTGCTAATTAACTATGAGAAGTGCACGAGTGGGCAATTTTATTAATTTAAATTTGATGAAAAGCGATTAGCTTTTTTACCTACTAGCTAAACCCGAGCGAATATTTCGCACAGTATGCAGCCTCTTCCTGTTTCTTCCTTCTTTCTTCCTGTTTTTCTACCCGTTTCTTCCCATGGACAATTATATGTTATTTATGTTTGTGTTAAAGATACGTAACGTAAACGTAAACGGTAAACTGTCACACTGATAGCATGTAGATGGTAAAAAATCTAACGAAACGATGTGTTAATTGATGGCGCCTCCTACAGTCTTATAGCACGTAACCATAGCCAACATATTAGTTGATTATATTGTCAACAGATGGCACTGTTAATTTTTGATCATTTTTATTATTTTTAACAAAAATTTTAATTTTAAACCATTTGTCTATTTTTCGTCAATATCGGGGAAAATAAGTTTTAAAACGATGTTTGAATCGTTAATTTTGTTGAAGAATTATGGGAGTCACGGCGTTGTGACAATAAAACGCCTTTGAGAAATAATATATGACTAGCTGACCCGTGGGAATATTTCGCACAGTATTCAGCTTCTTCCTGTTTCTTCCTTCTTTCTTCCTGTTCTTCTACCTGTTTCTTCTCATGGACAATCATATGTTATTTATGTTTGTGATAAGGATACATAACGTAAACATAAACGGTAAACGGTCACACTGATTGCATGTAGAATCTAAACAATCTAACTAAACGATGTGTTAATAGATGGCGCCCCCTAGAGTCTTTTAAGCACGTAACCATAGCCAACACATTAGTTTATTATATTGTCAGCAGATGGCTTTGTACCATTTTTTAACAATAACTTTAATTTTAAATCATTTGTCTATTTTTCGTCTCTAGCGGGGAAAATAAGCTCTAAAACGATGTTAGAATCATCATTTGATGAAAAGTTATGGGAGCTATGGCGGTGCGATAAAAAAACACCTTTGAGAAATAAAATATATGATGATTGTTGTTGTGTCAAACTCTAAAAATATATCAATAGAAATTAAAAAGTTTTTAATGTTAGTACTTACTGGAGGGTGGTGAAAACTTTAGGTTAGCCGCATTTAATCATGGTCAATATTTTAACACGCAGATAATCTAAGAAATTCCTCGCATGGCTTAGTCACTTGCAATGACTATAGTTTTTTTTCTGGAATGCTCTCTCCCTGCAGAATATTTTTAAACACTATCCTCTAACACACTAGTTCAAAATGAGAACCATTCGAAACTCTGTAGATATTTATTATATTACGAGAAAATTTAGAAGAAAGGCACACATGGTAGGTATAAGCCATATCAGAAAGACAAGCTGAGATAAGTATTGGTAGTGCGTTGCTATAAAAATTGGAAAAGACAAAGCTCGCGGTATTTTTAATGATGTCAGGACTCATTTTCTGGACAGAATTTACCGTAAAAACCGATTATACAGGTAAGACCGTAACTAACGCCGTAAGAAGGCATTGTGCAACCAGCCCTAATAATCGTACCGGTCAGTCATTGTTTTTCTTTAGTCCGCATGCTTCTACTTCGGGAGGAAGCCGCGAGGGGATTTCTCATAAATCTTCGTGTGCACCGCGGTGCCACCTTTCATAATGATATATCAATCACTCCAACGTTTCGTATCCTTGTACCAGAGCTCTGGCGTTGAACTTATTCGGCAGGCAATAACTCTTGCCTGCTGGCTTGATAAAAATTCTCCTCACGGCTTATGTATACTGTGCATCAGAATATAATGACAAGTCTAGCACAGCTCTAATTCTTGTGAAACCACTCATGGCCTAAAGCAGACTCACAGAATGGTCGACCGCCTGAACTGGCTCGCCAATGTTTTATTACTCTGTCAGTTTTCCCGTAGCCCAACGTATGCTCTAACATTTTTAAGAAATCCACGAAGGAATTTCATGGAAATCGTGCGATAAATACGGAGTTTTCCTTTGAATGAAGCATCTCGGCCGCAATTCCCAACCAAAGCCACCAACTTGGAAAACATGCCGTCCATCGCAAGATAACTAGTGGATGAAAAAACGTGTTTATTATTTTTCCATTCCTTATTTGTAGAATATAGTAGAAATATCTGATATACCTAAGTGGGGCAACTTTTTATGAAATTAAAAGATTTTAATCTTTGTGTGGAACTTTCCGTCAATTTCGAAATGGATGAAACAGTGAGCGATGATTCAAATAGTTATCTCCGAAGTTCATTCCGCGTTTAATGCGAGGGGGACTACCAAGTTAATTGCAATTGCAATTGCGTCATTCCTTCATTTTCACATGTCATTGCTATTTTTTCCCCCTCTTACATAGTGAAATCATATGACTGGATGGTTGGTTATTTGAAGACGCTCGACTGCTGACGCCATCAGCGCAGTTGGGGTCAAGTGGGTGGCAAGGTAGGGGATGGAATATTTTGGCAATGGAGGAAAACCCGGCGTCGACGGGAGTGTTGACGTCCCATCCGTCGAATAAAGTACTGCGCTTGAAGTGCTCTCCACACAGCACAGAATTAGGCATCGGGATTCCCCTGAAAGATCTCCTCCACAGCCGTAATTCAAACCCGGATCGTACTATGCCTCTCTAATAAAAAGAAAATTAATAATTTAATTCATTTCCAGGAATTACAGAGTGGTGTACAATAGATAATCCCTAAGGATAATCCTGTGTTGCGGCTACTAACAAATGAACCATGCAAAAAGCAATGGCAACAAACAAAAATTATTTAAAATTTCTATCAAACGTTTAACAATACAGTGAAGAAACTAATACAAAAATACAAAAAAGACTCAGAGATATACAGAATTATATACAGTGGTTACAAAAAAGAGACACATAAATACATGATCGGGTACACTTACTATAACAATGGTATTACGATATCATTTCATTTTTTACATTTAATTCAATATTTCACGCCAATTACAAAACCAAACCTCTATGTTTTTTATAAGAAAAAACCAAATTTTTATTTTCTTAAGAACCTAGTTTTTATATTCTTAAAAAAATAAAAACTTGGTTTAACCTTATAGAGTTTACCCGATCCTTAGTGAAATCATACGTACCCAAAGGAAGGGACAGTCAGAAATGTTTTTTTATTCTATAAAAATTTCTGGAGCAAGTGGTGCTTCGACGAAATAACTCTGATTTTTATCTTCATGGATATGTAAACGCCGTTAACGACTGGTTTTGATAATACGCCGCTACCCGAGCAGGAACAAAAGATATCTTGCTTGCGTCGTTTCCCTCTCTCTTATTTAAAAAAAAAATAATTTCCCTCTTCGGTCTTCTTTCCGCCCCTCTCCCACATTCTCAAAACGTTCGTTTTACACCTCCCTCTTCCCAGCATATCTAAATCTACATACTACCACGCGAGCCGCCGCTTGGGCGTGTGGCAGGGGATGGTAGATCACCAGCCGTGTAAAGATGTAAAAGTTTTGGAGGTGAAATGGTGACATGTCCTATGAGAGTGTATTTTGAGGAGCTCAGTTACTATTGTGGTCGCTTATTGTGCGCGGAAAGAACGAGTTTTTGTACCTATCTGTTCGGCAGAGTATCTCTCTTATTTGATCGCATCTGTCAGACCTAGAAATGTAGTGAGGCGTCATGATAATATCCTTTATGTCGCTCTGAAACACCCCAGTTCTGAATATCTCAAGCAGCCTAAGCCTAGCGTGCAGCCTCCGAGTCTCTAGGGGCTTCCACCTTAATCCCTCTAACAGTTGTGTAACACTATATGTTTGTTCGTAGCATTTTTTAACGAAGCGTGCTGCTTTTCTTTGTATTTTCTTAATTTTTTGGTTAAATCTTTATGACCACGGTTCCCAAATGCTCGCGGCGTATTCGAGGCGTGGCCTAACCAGAGCGAAGTAGCATCTCTCTTTGACTTTTTCATCCGGGGACCTTCCTGTTATACGCTTAACAAAACCTAGTTTCTTAAATGCTCTGCCGCATATGGTTTGTTTGTGTAATCCCCACGTTATATCTGAAGTTAAGGTAATTCCAAGATATTGTACTATATTTGAAGATTTTATGTTAGCCACGGTGTAGGTATGGCTTTTGTGCGATGACTTTCGCAGGAAGTGAACTGTGGTGCATTTACTAATATTTAGTTCTAAACCCCACTCCTGGCACCGCGAATGAACATTGTTAACTTATCATCTATTCTTCCATCTGGTTTAATTACATGACCCTCCCTGCCTTTTTTCTGATTCATATTTTTTCTGCCTCTATCCGAAGTAATACTCCTAAATTTGCCTTATTCTTCCTTAAGCATCTTTCCTTAATCTTCCCCTCGCCCAAATTCAAAAGTCTTTCATGAATGTATGTACTGTCATTCAGGTTTCGGAATCATCAAGCTCCTCGGTCCATTGTCGATGAATAGTTATTTATTTTTAATTTAAGGGTGTTTTTCCTTATCTCAATATCGTTCATTGTTACTACTTTTGTTGACGCGCATGTCATTGTCATATATCCTTACTGCCTATATAATGGGCATACTTTTCACAGTAATTTTTAGTTTCGAAATACTTGATGTTAGATAATCATACAGGCTCTTGTGATGCAGAGTCATCATCAAAATATTTATAAAGTATTTATCAAAAGTTTTAATTTTAATATAATGACGATGCGCTATATTTCAATTTATAATTCTGCAATGCTGGATAAAGGCTAATTTTGCATTTTAGAGTTTGTGACATCGTCGAAGACGAAGAAAATGAACTCATTGAACGCGATTTATGGCTTAGCAAGAATTTTTCCTTCTAAAGGGTGCTTAACTGTGAACTTTCAATTTTTAGCTCCTCTGGTAAGCTTCATAAAAGTCAAATTTCAACCATGTCACGTTGCCGCTTATGTAACAACATTATTCTAATGGTTTGTCTGATATTACAAACCACACGGTATGACGATGCTGTGTTTGGGCTATTTAAACAAGTGTTTTACGAATATGTATGGGCCGATGTTTTCCTCTTATTATCATGTAGCCGCTTATGTAACAACATTGTCGTAATGGCTTGTTGGATATCACAAACCACACGGCTTCGACGATGCTGTGTTTGGGCTGTTTAAGCAAAAGGGTTTTGCGAATTGGTATGGGCCGATTAATGCACTAAAGTATTTTTGGATATTTCCCCCCTCACCTCACCAAGCACGGCGAAATGAAATGCGTAATTAGCGTTGGCCAATATGCTTGAGCTCTTTAACCATTAAGCATCATTACACCTCAAGGCTCCCCGCCAGATTTCATTTTCATGAGAGAAAATTAATAAGAATTATTGCGATGAGGAGCGATTAATATTTTCCTTTCGTTTAAGGAAAGAAAATTTGTCCGAGAGGGAAAAAATTATCCGAAAGATTAAGTGATGTCCTCTTTTGCATTGAGAGAGAGAAAAAAATTTATTTCTTATTTACAATACAATTTTTCAACAAAATTGAAAATATACTCTGAGGCTACTTATGAGGGTTCAATAAATTAACATGAGCATAATCGTCTGCATGGTGCATACATTTACAATATTAAGCGAGTATTCATATTTTAGTAAATAAGAGTTTTTTAAAGGTAATGAAAACATTTAAATAATATTTTAAAAATATGATATAGGCAACTCATTATGAAAACAAGACGATGTATATACTAATACAACGAAAATATGTACAAATATGCCATGTGACAATTACGTAGTATATTTTTACATTTTTTGGATTCTTATTATTACAAGAGTGAAAACGTAAATAGCTCGTATGATATTTACAAACAAGTCCCCTCAATTTCAGACATGTGATGGATAATCAATAATAAACATATGAATGTACAACAGATCTTAAATTTACACAATTTCATTTATTTTGGACGTAATTACAATGAAAAAATGGTAAGGCCATCATAAGAGATACTTCTCTTTGTTTTTGAAACAGGTAATTGGAAAGAGCGGAGTGTACATGTTCTAATGAACCTTGTCAGATCATGACATCATGACAGCTTCATCCCTTGGCTAATGTCATGGCACACTAGTGTAAGCTGTATTTTCCGAGTCTAAAGAAATTTGGCCGATCTATCAAAGGGTGAAAAGTCATCATCACACTGCCGATATCGGGCGGCAATGCGAATAACCGATATCCCCCGCATTCCACGAAGCAAATCTCGATAAATGTGGAGCTGCTGGCGAGTGGGAAAAATTGATTGCCTATCTGTTTGCGGCTTGAACGGTTAATTGTCCTAAGTTGGGAATAGCGATTGAAAATCGTTCAATCACAAAGGGAGTAATATCTTATAACCGTGTCATGGATGTCGGCGAAAAGTGACAGGCATATAGTCTTAGGATGGCGATTTGCGAATCACTCCCTTTTTGAGGTTATCAATCCGATAGTTTTCATACAGAACGAACCTTAAAATATTTACTCTCATTTTAAACATAGAATATATGATTTTTATCAGCGAGATTTTAGCTCGGTGGCATGGAAGTCCAGCAAAGTATAATTGATGTAAAGTTACAAGTTCGTGTGGCGACCATTATTATTTTCATCGGCCGTTTTGCTATTTTATCTGTCCTTATGACTCAAAACGTTTATTTGAAATGCTTTGAAACACTTACATTATTTTTCAGAAAAAATCTTCCTATAGATCTGATCGCTTGCATCGCGAGAATATCATCCCTATCCATTCCAAATTGATATTATAATAACATGGCGTAAAAATTTGGCTATATCTCCTCTTTATGAAAATTACTTACCCTCGGCAAGAAAGACGAATTTTAAAACTGAGAGTGCTAACATGATTATTGTCAGGGATTTTGTAATTCCTTTCACTAGGAATTAGGAATGAGTCGATTCCACTTTTTGTCGATTCCGATTCTTTCGAATCGATTCCCAATTCTCGATTCCGATTCCATCGATTCCTATTCCTAATAACAGGTGGGATATGGATACACCAGTAGCGTACGACTATTTCTTAAATTCAAGTATTGGCGGAAATAAAATAAGAAAAACAATTAAGTCGGTCAAAAAGGATATTTATCAACAAATTGCAAATATATCCTCAGCCTATTCAAGTAGATAAAAGGTACAAAATGATAGCCTACATCCAAAATTACTGAGACAATTATGATGTGGTCAATTGAATTTGATTTGAGTATTTATCTATCTGTAATCTATGGTATCGAAATCGACTTTAGGCCATCGATTCTCGATACAGATTCTAATCCTGAGAATCGGTGGAATCGAGAATCGACATTTGGATTCGACTCATCCTTACTTGGAGTAGGAGCATAATCAGTTGATATGCGATGGTAAGATAATGTAATTTTTTATCACAATAAAACCCACGGAAATATATTATTGACCCTTCCATGTATTTATATCTTTTACTCAATTTTTTATGTTAAGGAAAAACATTTATTTTTAAATTTAAAGGTTAATATGGAGACGCATAACTATGACACCAGACGGAAACAAGACTTCCGATTGATTGTACATAACTCAAAATTGTATTCTAAAAGTCCTGACTATGTTGGATTAATATTCTTTAATGCACTTCCTCCTGAAATTAAAACAATTAAATCTCTATCTATCTTCAAGAGAAAACTTCGGGAATATCTCGTTAACAATTCCTTCTACTCCGTAGAGGAATTCCTGGGTAATTAACTTTTATTTTTTATTAATTGACTATGACTTGAGAACTATGACTTTGCGATTACATGAAATTGTGTATAATATGTACGTGTGTATGATGTTGTGTGTGTTACTTGGAAAGCACCTGGCGACCAAAAGCGTTTCCAAATTGATTTTATGCTAGCCAGGGAAAGATATAAAAATCGAGTTAAGAACTGCAGAAGCTATTCTAGTCCTGATATTGACAGCGATCACAACATAGTCATTTGTGATTCCGTCTTGAAATTGAAAAGACTCAAAAATAAGAAAATGATCAAATGGAACCTGCCAAAGCTCAAAGATGAAATATGTAGAAATAAGTTCAAAGAAGAGTCCGATCGATGCATGGATGAATTACAATAAGAAAATTACACTAATGTAAACTGGGATGGTATAAAAAATACATTGATTAAGGCAGCAGAAAAAGTATTGGGAAAGAGAGGACCAGAAGCCAGAAAGGAATGGGTTACAGAGGAAATATTGAGCCTAATGGAAAAAAGAAGAGACCTCAAGAATGATGAAACCGATGACGGAAAACGCCTCTATAGAGCTGTGAGGAATGAGATCAATAGAAAATGCAAGCGAGCAAAGGAAACTTTTCTTGGGGAGAGATGTAAAGGAGTCGAACAGATGATGGAGAATGGGAATGTGGAATCCGCATATTCATCCATTAAAGCATTTTTTGGTCAGAAGAAAATAAAGGGATGTGCGATAGAAGCAGAAAATGGAAAATAGAAAGCTCTTGTACGAATCAGACAAAGTAGCAAAACGTTGGAAAGAATACCTCGAGAAATTATATGGAGATGAAATTCTAACCAAAGATTCTGTTCTTGAACATGACGACGAAGTTGAAGATGACAACAGAGGTGACTCAATTATGAGATCCGAATTTAACTTATCAGTTACAAAACTAAGAGAGCACAAAGCCCCAGGCATCGACAACCTGCCGGCAGAACTGATCCAAGCAGCGGGTGAACAGACCTCAGACACCCTCTACCATATTGTCCAGACGATGTACGAAACAGGAAATCTTCCAGATGATTTAAAAAAATGCATCATTGTTCCCCTGCCGAAAAAGAATTCGGCGAAAAAATGTGAACAATACCGCACCCTAAGCCTAGTCACGCATGCTTCCAAAATACTTACATCCATCATACTGAAGAGAGTTGAACCTAAAATTGACGCACTTTTATCCAATGATCAATTTGGATTTAGAAAAGGAAGAGGGACACGCGAAGCTATTATCTCGCTCAGAACCATAATGGAAAAACAACTGAGAAAGAACAAAGACACATTTGTGGCCTTCATAGACTTAGAAAAGGCGTTTGACAAGGTTCGTTGGGCACCAATGTTCCAAATGCTGAAAGAAGCAGGAATTAAATACAAGGACAGGAGAGTAATCTGGAACCTATATGAAGAGGAAAAGGCAGTGGTGCGCTGTGGAGACCATGTGCAGGAAGCAACTATAAGGCAAGGGGTAATACAAGGATGATCCCTATCACCGATTCTCTTCAATTACTACATACAGAGAGCTCTAGATGAGATGAGAGAAAAGGTAGGGGAGCTAGGTGGTGTCAAGATCCATGGAGAAAAACTGGATATGATGAGGTTCGCTGATGATATTGCACTACTGGCTGAGAGCGAAAAGGATCTGAGCGAGGTACTTGAGGCAATGGAGGACATCCTAACAGCAGGATATAATATGAACATTAATGTAGATAAGACCAAAGTACTTAAGGTTAGCAAGTATGGGGGACAAGCTAAAGTGTATTTAAGGGACAGGCGATTAGAGAACGTAGAGGAGTTTACCTACCTGGGAAGCAAAATAACAGCCGATGGAAGGAGCAAAAGAGACTTATTAAGTAGAATTCACCAGGCAAAGAAGGCGTTTTATCAAAAAGGGAAACTCCTAACATCCAGAAATATCTGCCTAGACCTAAGAAAACGCCTTCTTCAAACTTATGTGAGGAGCATATTTTTATATGGCAGTGAGACCTGGACGTTGGGGAAGGCAGAAGAGAGGAGGGTGGAAGCATTCCAGATGTGGTGTTTCAGAAGGATGTTAAAGATTCCCTGGGTGGACAAAATCAGTAACGAGGAGGTTCGCAAACGTGTGGGGGAGTCTCCTTGTCTGCTGAAACTACTGAAAAAGAGAAGAAATATCTGGATCGGGCACCAACTAAGGCACGAAACATTGCTGGCCACCATCTTAGAAGGCACTGTAGAGGGAGCCAACTGCCGGGGCAGGCCTAGGTTGGAGTTTATGGGCCAAATAATGAAGGAGTTAGGCTGCTCCACTTATGTGCAGTTGAAAAGAATGGCACAGGACCGAAGAGTATGGAGAACTGCCGCCAACCAACCTTTGGGTTGATGACTTAAGAAGAAGATGATGTTATGTCTATAGCTCTACATATATAGCTTGTACATACTTTGACTTGTCCTATACATGTGTAAACTTAACCTGGGATCAATAAAAATTGTTATTATTATCCAGTGGAATCCCGATTGCTGCGTTGGGAGTTATGTGGAGGGAGCGAGTGCGAGATTATTTCGACCTTCGGGTGGAACGTGAAAATGAGAACACTTAAGAGTAGCCATGGGGACTAGTGCCGATACCGAGTTTGTTTCCATCCTTCCTCCTCTTCCCAACCTATGTACCCTAAATGAACTCCGTTGGCGGTTGCTCGCCCAAATAACTAACCTATAGAATTTCTTTCGTTATGCCGGTACCTGAGTAATATGTAAACTGGGCTAAGATCGAACTGATTTCGAAGACCAATGAGTCACCAAACGATCTAATCCTTTGGGAAGACTGTTGGGGTCTCAGCTATTAAGGATGTATCGAACCGTCTAAACCTGAGAACTTAATTCTAAGACAAACGGAACTTCCATGACCCATACGGACCCAAAATCAATGGATTTTCATAGCGGTCCATTACTGTCCTTGCAGACGTGACCGCGTCTTTCGGTAATACTTCCCCGCAAATACGAGTGATAATAGA
This sequence comes from Ceriagrion tenellum, assembly GCA_963169105.1. Lineage (NCBI taxonomy): Eukaryota > Metazoa > Arthropoda > Insecta > Odonata > Coenagrionidae > Ceriagrion > Ceriagrion tenellum. Next base: position 15,046,081 of record OY720642.1, on the reverse strand, counting down.
ATTTTGAAAGATCGAGATTTGTTTTACGTGATAGTTTGCCTCGAAATGGGAGCGATTCGAAAGGATTAAATTATAAGATCTCGTTTTAGGAACCACTCCTCCAGAACATACAGTTATCCAGTTATAGTGGTGTAATAAGTAGAGGATGAAGAACCTATTTTTTTTTGTTCATCGCAGGCCTAAAGGCCGCTTTGCGCGATACATTTTATTGTACAGACGAATGCATCGTAGAATGTTCAAGAAACTGAATGGAAATAGAACAGATTCTACTCCCCTTTAAGTCATTCAGACATTCATGCAATTTGCCGCTTTACGCGGAACAATTTTCCTCATGCAAGAGTTCATACATTCATTTGTATGTACAATACAATGTACCGTGTAAAGCGACCTTAACTTCTTACGCACTTACAAACAATGCCTAGTCCAAATTGAGAAGAGGGAGGGTGACTTTGAAACCTTACCTCGTCAAAATTGGGGCACTGAGACTCCAGTGATTTAGAGCAGATTATCAACCACTTTTGTAGTAACCCTTTTTACCTACTAAAATTATACAAATTGTCAAACGGCGGGAATTCGGTTCGATTTTCTTCAGAGAACATTTCACGTGGAAAGAGACGACGCATAAGAGTCTGCGATGAAAAATCGCACCATTGGTAGATCGGTAGCTTGCGCAACTGCGCACATAAACTCGATCGTCGTGGAAAGACGATGACGCAATAATTGAGAGAAAATATTGAAGGTCACTGCAACTTAAATGATAAGAGAGAACATGCGTAATTGAAGTTTTACCGAAAATAATCAACATTAGGGAATTTCAGCGGCTTTCGTTAATGAAGACGTATTTACTGCATGATTTCTGAAGACAATAAAACATAATAGACGTGTTCTGAGGAACAGTTTCTTAGTGTATTACTTAATTGCACATTGAAATGCAATGAAAGACGAAGGAAATTGACCGAAAAACGAAAACGTCTGAAGCTATTATATTAGTGTAAAAGGTCTGAGTTTCATTGTGTATTTTCTTCAAAAATACTTCGACTAAATTGACATAAAAACGATAAGTCGCTGATTGCTTACGACACGCCGCACGCTCAAGAATGATCCATAAATTATCTTTCCTGGCTAAAAATAAAATCCTTCAGCAGCGGAAAAAAAACTTCCGGATTACAATAACTACTGCTAGCTCTTTCAAAAAGCAGTACGAAGGAATGAAGTGAAAGGCATAGAATGGGGCAGATCGGAGGGCATGTGCAAACCAATCCATAGATACAAGATCATTGGTGGGCGTAGTGAGCGTGGAAAAGAGCACTAAAGGTCTTTCGCTTGCCATATCGGATCAATTCAATCCTCCATTCTTCCCTATCCCTCGCTAACTTCGTCACTTCCCCAAAGTCCCTTCTTTCCGATTCCGTTTGCATTCCGATTTCCCCTAAGTTATGTTTCAAACAAACACAGTGTCTCTATTTACGACTGCATTGAAATCGGATTCCATTTTTTTATTTTACAGCTAGTTTTGAAGGGAAATATTTTAAACGTAATCTTCGGAAACTTTGTGGTATTCCATCACGACAATTTATTAAAGTGAGGAAAACTTTTACGAACCACAGAAAAACACACACCACCACTTACCCGGGTTTCGACGGCTGATCGTCATCATCAGGTTATACAAAAATATACAGTAATCCCTTATATACAATCAGTCAGTGGTAAGAGGGGGAGGGGGGAAGGATGGTGGTGGGATGAGGGGAACGGGAATGGTCAACAAATGAGGAAAGAATAGGGGAGTTGGCGGGCAGCAAGCAGTCATTTAAAAGATTAACATCTGAGTCAACATTTCGTTTTAAAATTTCGAGCTGTTCAAATGCATTTTTGCTCACGTCGGTTATCAGTAAAATGCAGTACTTTAAGTTTAAAATCACTTTGATGGTCACAAGTTAACAGGTGTTTGGAAAAATTACTCTTTTCTTCACGGCGATTTTTAAATGCACTATAATGTTCTTTGGTTCTGGTCTGAAAACTTCTCGAACGCCGCCCCACGTAGACCACTTCACAGTCGTTGCATGAGAGTTCGTTAATACCACTTCTGCACATAGAGTCCACTTTATCTTTGCAATGTACAAACAGTTTTTGTTTCCTTTCTTTCCCTATCCTTTCCCTTTTCTCCTATCCTTTCCCTTTTCCCCTATCCTTTCCTCATTTGTTGACCATTCCCGTTCCTCTCACCCCACCATCCTTCCCCCTCCCCCTTCTTTCCACTGACTGATAGTACTATATACCTATAGGGGATTGCTGTACATTTTTGTATAACCTGATGATGACGCTCAGCCGTCGAAACCCGGGTCGTGGTGGTGAGTGTTTTTCTGTGGTTTGTAAATGTTTTCCTCACTTTAATAAATTGTCGGGAATTATTTGGCTAAAAGGCAATTTAACGCACTGTAAATCGGTGCCCAAGAAGAATATAGATACTTGCGACGCTAGTATCAAGTCGGACAGATACGCCCTGTAATAAAGCAGCGAAGAGGATTGCGCGGATTTCTCCTTTTATCTCCTCTTTTCGGCCACCATTCCTTCCGTAGAATCTCCACAAACTGTCATGAAGAATAAATAATGCTTTTGATGTCTAATTTACTACATAAGTTGAAAGTTTTGAAGCATACATTATTGAAAGTTATTAATTAAAAGTAAACTTATAGCGAGGTAAGTTTCAAATCTGTTTATCTAAAACTCCGCAAATTCACTACGTCACAACACACTCAGGACAAATCATCATCACCATCATCGGCGCTACGGCCCAATAAGGGCCCTGGCCTTCTTCACAACTTCCTTCCATTATTCTTTGTCCTCCGCTACTTTTCTCCACCTACGGACCCCCAGCTTTCTCAAATCCTCTTCTACATCCTCCATCCATCTTTTCCTGGATCTTCCTCTACTTCTTCTTCCCTCTGGTTTTCCTTCTAACACTTTTTTCACTATTCTTTCCTCACCCATTCATTGTACATGCCCTGCCCATCTAATTTTCGATTTCTTAATCTCTGTTAATATTCCATCTTCCCCATACAGCCGCTGTAATTCCTCATTCCTTCTAATCCTCCATTGTCCTTCTTCATTGACTGGTCCTTATATCTTCCGTAGAATTTTTCTTTCCCACCTCTGTAACAAATTCCCTTCTCTCACTGTCAACGTCCATGCCTCCGAACCATTGGTAATTATTGGTCTGATGACAGTTTTATAGATTCTTTTCTTCGTATTTCTGCTATCGATTTTAGCTTTGAATACTTTTTGCAATGAATAGTATGCTCGATTTCCTGCTGCAATTTTCGCTTCAATCTCTCTTGCAATAGAGTTATGTATCATTTGTGACTATTGTCCCCAGATGTTTAAAGTGCTCTGCTACCTCTATTTGGTTGAATATTTTATGTCTGTCTACTCCTCTTTCCACTTGTTTTTTGAACAACACCACACATTTGGTTTTTTCCTCGTTAATATTCAAACCCAGGACAGGACCCAGGAAATTCAGGACAAAAGTGGAAATTATTTAGACGCACAAGAATTTCAACATGAAATGAAATAATAAAAATATCACCGAGGTCATTACCGTAGACGTCATGCAGCAGCAACTTTATTCATGTGCATGATTACATGCCGAGAGAAAGTCAGCAGAAGCGCCGTCGGGAATCCCAATTCATCCTCGACTAATTTAAAATTCAGGAAAATATTTCGTCACCCGCTAATCTACGTATCGTTGCCGTAACATTAAAGAGTAGTTGCTTACATTCTCCGTTTATTTAATGATTTAATTGCAATGAAACGGTGATTTCTATTCATAAAGCTACGATATAAAACCATTATTTACAAGGATAGATGAAGTGTATAAGTTTCCCAAAAGTGTTCTTGTCGTCCCGAACAGAATCCTTTCAACTGCGGATCTATAGTATTACCTGCTAAACGCAAGATTCTTATTACTGAGAGGGTTTCTACGACTGGTGTGTGACTGTACGATGCAAACTTCCGTGATGCATCGTTTAGTGCGTGGGCTGAACTCTCGCCTTCTTTGCGTCGTGATTTGCAAATTTTCAGACACAGATGACTGCTAGGACCTTGACTCGCGCACGTAAATAGATCTTTGCTGTAGCTGCCACAATTTATGATCAATAATAAATAAGCCTGAAACAATCGAGTTTATCCCTAGTAAGTTTGACTTCTTGGGATGGGAAAGCAAGAGACAAGCTGGTGCGATGCAATTCCGCTTGCGTATATATTTGGAATTGATTCGGGTATTTCCAAAGTATCCCTAGTAATGAATTCAAACGAGATATGGTACTTTTTTCACCATTTTTTATTCCAAGTCGACCGGTTTCGTCGCATAGGCAACATCATCAGGTCATCATCATATCTCTTTTGAATTCATTAGAATGGATTTTCACAAAGTAAAGCCTGAAACAATCGAGTTTATCCCTAGTAAGTCTGACATCTTGGGATGGGAAAGAGAAAAGAGACAAGCTCCGGAAAAACTTACTGCCTTAAAAAGGAGAGGCCGGCGACGCACCTGTCTGGCCGCATCTTTAATGTCGCGTGTTTGGATTCGTTTGCTGTGGAGTGAGTTGACTCGTCGCGTCGCGATCGTTCACTTGAGCCGCTTGAGCAACCGAAACCTGAATCGTATTCAGAATGTTAATACTCCGTGTGCCAACTTCACCACCTCTGCACTTGTAGAAGAATTATACCGAAAATACACTTTGCGCTCCAAATACTGGCAGACACGAAGAATAATCTAAAAGAAACTGAATAAATGAGATGATCAAGGACAAAAAAGCGTGGTTAACCATAAAATGCTTGATATATAATAATAATAAAACGTTTATAGTCGTAGACCTTCAAGGTCTTTCAGACTTTTTAGCAAATAACATAAAGCTTACATAATATTAAAAATATATATAAAAATAGTAATTATAATACATGTTACTCAATATATAAAACAACTTATTGGATGTCCTATTACTTTGGAATTTACAAGAACTATTTCTTGGTGATGTATTACGGGGAAAGTCAGCAAATGATAAAAGAATAATAATACATGATACACAATAAGATAAATTCAAGAGACATTATGTTTGTGTACAATAATTTTTGGACACACTATATGCATTTTTTCAGTTAACAATTTTTCCGCGGATATATAACTAAATATTTTCTTTTAACACAAAGTTCGGACTGGCATAATTTGGCAGGGAGAGAATTCGACAGAGGCTTTTATAGTAAATACCATAAGGCTTACATAACATACAAAAATGATAAAAATAATAATACGTGTTACTTAATATTCACACCATTATATTGGATATCCTGTTGATATGGAATTTACAAGAATTCATTTGATGATATATTTACAGGAAAAGTTAACAAATAATAAAAAATTATACATGATACACAATAAAATACATTCAAGATACATTATGTTTATGTATGATAATTTTAGACGGAATAACTACATTTCTACGGTTGACAGTTTTTCATGAATATATAATTAAATAACCACGCACTAACAGAGTAACATTGTAGCCTACCCGATACAAATATAAACTCTGATTTGGAGTTGGAAAGATAGGTTAAGCGTCTGACTCGTCAAAATAACAGAAGTAAAATAATAACACTAGCCTGCGATGGTTCTGTTTTTTAACTTTTAATGATTGATTCCTATGTATCTTGGTGCGCCGAACCCGCAAATGACCTTTGTTTAGTTCCATCACGTCAGGTTTTTTTGCAATTCGCAATGTGCCAAATGTGGTACATGACGAAAAATATCCCAAATATGAGGCCTAATGACAGATTGAAATAGGTTTGTTTCGTGTAAAACGTATTATTTTGTGGCTTATAATAAACAATATAATGCAATACAATACTATATAATATTTATAATATAAAATAAATTAGAAAAAATATATAATAGGTTCGGACTGGCATGTTTTTACATGTATAGGGTGATATATAGTGAAGTAGAGGAGCGTGTGGAGCGGTTTCATTTCTTGGCTAGTGTCTCGGATGAAAATGGGAGGGGTAGGAGAAAGGATATTAAGGGGTAGAATTTTGTTAGCTTAAGGAGGCTTTTGAGCCGGGGCTGTATATAAGAGTGATTTATAAAGCTCTTGATTGGGAAAGTATAAACAACGCAACCTAACAGACCTATCCAGTACATGGGGAAGACAGTGATTAAACATGTTTCTACAGGGAAAACATTATTTCCGAGAATTAAAGCGAGTTTGAGTCATGTGATTCCGTCATTTGTGATGTTTTATAACTGTCATGTCTTAATTCCACATATCCTCCCCAATCGCCTCGAATACTTTATCGGTCAAGAACAAACGTTGTCTGTACTTCTGTAATCTAGAGCATTATTGGTGAGGATGCAGTGGACGGAATCGATGACAAACGAACAAGAGATTGACGAGGTAGGCGAATCCGCGGGGGGCCTTCCGGAGGAGGTAGAGCAGGTGGTCGGGGCATATGATGAGAGGCAAGGTGGAATGTGACTGGTTGGTGACTAAGCGAGGAGGCGTAGGAAGAGGTCTGGTTATATGTTGTTGTGTCTGGTTATATGGCTGAGATGAAGAGATGTAGTATTTGCGCCAATAGGATTGGATTGGATATTTGGGGAGGCGACCGACGGCTAAGGTCATTTACGCCATAGGTGATAGGTGAGGAAGGAAGGGTGAATAGAAACCCGGCGTCGGCATTAGCCTGCTCCTAACGATAGGTGCCATTGGGACCACGGTTAAACGTCTCATCCGACAGACGGAGTATTGTTCTTGAAGTGCCCTCCACAAGACACTCAAATAGGGACCGGGTTTCCTCTGAAAACCATCCTCCTCCGTGGGGATTTGAACCCTGGTCGCCCTTGTGGATAGCCAATACTCAAGCCACCACACCAACCCGATCCCCTTTCAGATCCGATTCAGGTCGCTTTGCATCTGACCCGCGAACGGGGAAGAAAATGAACCAAATATTAGGAGACGATGATCGAGCTAAACTAACGTCACTATTTGTCCTTAGAAAGATTGGTACATGTAGCGTAATATAATTGGAGAATGAGACCCAGCCTGCAAGTCCATTTATTTATCTTGAAATCTTTATCAGATTTATCTTGAAAAACACGAGAAAACATACTGTCGACGCGACGCATTCGAGCCTATAGGCAGACTAGCTTCCTTTAGCGGAGGTTTGTGCCGCAGCAACAACCAGGCGAATGACCGCAGACACGGAAAGTTGCCGCCAGAGCCAGAAATGCTTATGACACTAAAGTTTCATAATCATTTTTCAAATGACTTGTGCCCCCGTTTTTTTCAACAATTTACGAGTGTCCAAAATAAGAAAGCATGATGAAATGTTCGTTGCTCACCTCTTTGATGCTCTAATTAACATGTAAGACAAAAAACTGTTTTTCTCATCTCCATTAACTGCTCAATTGAATTGCAAAGCGATATTTGATTGAGAGTAGTGTCACCTCCGCAATTCTAGTTCTCTAAAAGTGATTTTTCTCCGATTATCCACGACTTTGAGTCGCTGGCTGAAATTGTTTATGTGAATCTCAGGTTTGCGGGTGGGTTTGAGGACATATGGGCCATTAAAGGCGCCCGCGTCGAATAGATTAGTTAATACATTACACTTTTATCAACGCAGTAATTTTACATCCCCAAATTTTACGTTTTTCATATAAATATTTCGCAGTTTATTTGATTTGAGTTCATCAACCTTTAGCCATTCATTTTCTCTGTATGCCTTGAATAATTAAACCGTTGTTCTACTATTTTTTAGTCATATCGAGAGATAGAAGGAAGAGCACGTTTTTCGCGACTCTTATTTTCGATTCATATCCGAGCATAAAGGCAAATAGTCCGTCATATGCTCTTCTTTTTAGCTTTAGCTAATAGGAAATAAAGGAAATCATGGAATAGGAAATGTGTCGTATTTAGCGCTTCCTCGGCGGGGCCTTTCTCAAACTATTTTGTAGCCAGTCCCTCGGAGTCAGATTTCAGTTAAGGAGGGAAACTTAATCGAAGAAAGTTGTTCATACTCACTCTCATGAATATATATTATGGATGATTTCGTCGACAAAAACTGTTGTCTAGAATTCCGTAAACAAACAACTTTTTGGAAAGTGGTGCCGCCTAGTGATGAAAGACGGAAAGTCAAATGTAAATACAGCAGACAGATAAACACGTCTTACCGGTTTAACCATGAATATACTTGGGTTTTACTTACAATTAATCATAATGCAGTGGGCAGTGGATAAAAAATGTAGTACTACGTGCGGGACGTAATAATACACTTTTTTAATATTGTCGGGTCTACAGATAATTTTTATTTCTCTCCAAATTTAATTACACAAATGCACAATTAACTTCTTAGCAATTCGTGAATATCGCTATGCGGAAATTTAATAATTATGCGAGGTGACTTCATTCCCAATGGCCATCATTGTAGTGTAGGTAAAAAGGAATTCACTTACCGCCGCCTTGAACAGATTCTTATTTTTCCATCCAAGTCTCCTATTTTGGGTCCTCGTAGACGCATATTCTGTTTTGCAGCCTGGTACAAAGCAAGTTCTGTTTAAACAAGGCATTCTAAATTCTTTATTTAAGCCGAACGGGCTAAATGCATTCAAATTAGAATCAGTCTGGCAAACATCGTCGTCGGCACACGATGGACGTTTCATAAGCCTCTTACACATTTTCTGTAATAGATATTTCCTCTCTAGCATTTACAAAGTAACTTTTAGATCAAAAAAGTAGCATGATATTATTCAAAGCATCAAGTAATTCATATCTCCTCGATCGTTATTGAATATTCACCACAGTCTCACGTTACCAACAATTAACTACGTCTATTTACAATAACAACTGAAAAGACTCTAATCGAAGTGGCGCCAAGGACTGGGTGAACTAAAAGTGGAAATTTAGGCAATTCGTAGCCTAGGCAATAATTCTAAACATCCGATTTCATGATATATATTCATGCTCACCCTGTTTGATGAACCTTACACCATTTTCGGTGGCATATGCAGCATTTTCTCTCTCGCAACAATAGATATGCTCTGAATAAACTTTTATTTCGTCTGAAAATGTATTAATTTCCTCATAGAATCTATCTACTCTCGCGCCGACTAAACTGAAGATCTCCATTACCTTTTAATGACTCCTGCCCTCGTTTTTTCAGCTGTCCTCAAATTCCGCTCTTCGACTTTCCTTTATGCCTCGCCCGGCCATGCCTGCCAACTCTTCCTTTTTTTCTCCTCTAAGATTATAGTTTACTTTATTCTCAATCACATAATCTTGAAACGAATTTTATGAACACTTGTGTAAGGTAAAGAGTTATGTATCCGGAGTCACTTGTAAGTGCACGTAAAAGAGAAATTCCTTTTAAAAAAGTCAAATGTCATGACGTGGACTCGAACCCGGATATCGCCGCGAGTACTTCAGCCAGTAAAGCCAACGAGGCGTCGTCGCTCGTTCAAGTTCAACTGGCCTGCTCCCCCCTCTCCCACTAGGATTACGCTATAGCCAGGGTTGCTGCGAGCGGCCTTTTTACCACTATAGCAAAAATGAAACAAATTAGGTCGGGTCAAAAGACCCGACGATAGCAGTTAAGGGATATACCTAAAAGCTTTGAACATCTTGTTCCTTAAAGTCCTCAAAAATCCATAGGAGAGAATAGCATAACTGGATAGAGTACTTGGCACGATGGTGAGGGGTTCGGGTTCGAATCCCGGTCTAGGTGGAGGATTTTCCCCCGTGGTATTTTCAGAGGTTGGAATCTTTCGTTTCAATTTTAGGCTTGTAATTCATTAATAAATTGTTAACGTTGAATGAATAATTGGATTGCACATACCAACCTTCGGGCGACTAACAAAATGGTTTAGACTGTGATGATTGAAAGATTCATAATGTAAGTCCTTGAGCTAAATAGGATAAGGGATAAGCTTAAGCTAGTGAAACTTCGCGTTCTCTAGTAAATTTTTTATGTAACGATTATACACTCACATCAGTTAAGCCTGTTTATACAATCGACACTTGACTCACACAAATAAAGTTAAATGCTAGGTACCTACACTTACATTAAAATGATCCTCACAGCAGTACGCAGTAGACATCTCAGTAAAAGAGTTTAACTCCCTTTGGCAGGCCTTAATGCGTTTCTTTCTCTTCTTTACATCTTTGGAAACATAAACAGAAACCTTTTCCGGTGTAGAAATTGAGGTGCTCGTGCAGGGCACTCTGCAGGACTTATATATTTTAGGGACGCTTTTCTCGTCGCGATCCATACTGCGTAAATAAAAGATCGAGTGAAATCAGTTAACTATATGTTAAAAATGAGACAAATACAACAATTTACGCCAAATATTCTGTTAACAACTTCCTCCACGTTCAAAAGCTGAACAACGTCCGCAGTGATACCGTGCCGTGACGTCATGCGCTGAATCTCTGATGACGTCGTGTTTTCAAGAAGACGAAAACGTAATATTTTTAAAGAGTAATATCTCTATAGAAAACGATGTTGTTCATCAGTAAAATTTTCGTCCAATGCATTTTAACTAGTGAACTTCTCATTCAAAGCGTCATAAATAATAATGCATGTTCCCCATTCTCTTTCATTCCTTCAGCAGGATCGCTTGCGTCAGAGTTGGTCTTCACCATTCTAACCCATCTCGATGATAATGAGTTAATTTCCAAAATGTTATCATGATGCGCATAATTTTCCCCTACTCTCATCTGTTACTCCATTCGAATTATGGAACATTAAATTTGTTCTTTTTTGAATCTTTTGAATCAAGATTCATTTCCATTCAAAACATCATAGTTCATTACTGTACATGTAAATTTGATCTATGAAGCTAAGAAAAATTTAATTTATAGCGTAATTTAGTTTCTCTAAATTTATGATTAATACAATTCTTCTGCCAAAGCCATAGAGTGATTTTGACAATGATACAAATCCATTACAGATTCACAGTAGATGGAGACTGTAAGAAAAGAAATCTGCATTTATGTTGAAATAGAACTACAAAATTAGCCCAAGCTTAATCAAGTTCCAATATGTTCATCTGCGAGTACAATTTACAATTATTTTTGCCGATTAATTCATTACTAGCTGATCCGTGCGAATATTTCGCACAGTATGCAGCTTCTTCCTGTTTCTTCCTTCTTTCTTCCTGTTCATCTACTTGTCGAATATTTCGCTCAGTATGCAGCTTCTTCCTGTTTCTTCCTTCTATCTTCCTGTTCATCTACCTGTCGAATATTTCGCTCAGTATGCAGCTTCTTCCTGTCTCTTCCTTCTTTCTTCCTGTTCTTCTACCTGTCGAATATTTCGCACAGTATGCAGCTTCTTCCTGGTTCTTCTTTCTTTCCTCCTGTTCTTCTACCTGTCGAATATGTGCATATGTGAATGATGACCGGGTTATTTGGTTGCATTTTAAGTACATAATGAGCGAATGAAGCAAAAAAAATCCATAACTGTAAAAAAACACCAAAATCGTTTGTTGTCACCTAAGTGACTTGGTTTCCGTATATTGGGATAATAGGACATCGGTCATTTGAGGCGCCTTCTCAAGTTTACGAGGAAAACATTTCCCTAAATCGTAATACTTTCATTGATAAGGAGCTCCAGATACTCAAGTGTATTGGGATATAATGTTTTCATAATTAATATTATTTGATTAATATATAAGATTAAATAATAAATAAGATTAAATATAATAGTTAATAATAATTAAGTGTAATGGTAAAAGTGTATATTTAAAGCCTTTGAAAATAATGACTAGAGATGGGTCGAATAGCATTTTTCTCGAATTCGAATATCGAGTTCGAATATCTCACACGAATATCGAATACTAAATGGGCGTCCTTTTAAGAAGATTATAAGAATGTGGAAGATTTAAAGATTTAATTATTATTAGTATTTTACTACGTTAATCACAAACCTTAAATTCAATAAAGAAATCACAATTATTTTAAAAATTGAATTGTAAAATGTGTCATCATGCAACGAGGAATCGAAAATAGGACCAACCAACCTCGCGAGCGTTTTAAAATTCATTCATTTGCTTTTTCATGTAATTCCCCTGAAGTTATTGTGGAGTGTGTGTGTGTATATATATATATATATATATATATATTACAGAAAAAGGAAATAAATTTAGGTGTATATATATATATATATATATATATATATATATATATATATATATATATATATATATATATATATATATATATATACGTTGATGGATTGGAGTCAGCCATGCGGCGATGAACACACGATGTGGATAGGATGGAGGAGATAGACACACAAAAAAAGAGACGATCACACTTACATAGCTAGCTTTCGGAACTAGTCCGTCTTCAAGGCGTATCACGGAACAAATCCGTGTGTTTGTTCCGTGATACGCCTTGAAGACGGACTAGTTCCGAAAGCTAGCTATGTAAGTGTGATCGTCTCTTTTTTTGTGTATCTATCTCCTCCATCCTATCCACATCGTGTGTATATATATATATATATATATATATAAATAAATATATATAAATGCACTTAGGATCACTTAGGTGACGAATATATAAAAGTTTGCCAGAGGAAGGCAGACGACAAACACAGAAAACAAAAAAATGATGAACACACTTACAAAGTTTCTTGATATTTCGGTGCCACTAGCACCTTGGTCGCAAGAGCAAAGACTGAGAAGGAAGGGAGGACTGAGGTGGTAGGAAGGGAGGACTGAGGCGGAAGGAAGGGAGGGAGGGGAGGGACAGGGGATGGGATGGAATGTTGTCTATATCCTTCTTTGCCAATTATGCCCTAGTTTTTACATCGGTTTGACGACCACTCCCCTTAACATCCGCATGAATGGCCACCGCTCCAGTTGTAATGAACCACCTTCTATTTCTGTTTCCCTCCCTGTTGCCACCCATGTTTCTTCCCACAACTCCACCTTTAATAATATTTTTAAGGTTGGCATTCTCGCCTCCCTTCCCCCTTCCTCCTCCCCACTCCAAATCAAAGATCTTGAGTCCTCTTGCATTTACTTATTCCAGGCTTTCTCTCCGCCAGGACTCAATAAATCCCACTAACTTCTTCTATCACCTCTGCCCATACTACTTCTTCCTTTCGAATTTCTTCCACTTCCCGCCTCCCGCCCCCACCTTTCCTCTCCCTCCCCCTCCTCCCCTTCCCCTGTCCCTCCCCTCCCTCCCTTCCTTCCGCCTCAGTCCTCCCTTCCTACCACCTCAGTCCTCCCTTCCTTCTCAGTCTTCGCTCTTGCGACCAAGGTGCTAGTGGCACCGACATATCAAGAAACTTTGTAAGTGTGTTCATAATTTTTTTGTTTTCTGTGTTTGTCGTCTGCCTTCCTCTGGCAAACTTTTATATATTCGTCACTTAAGTGATCCTAAGTGCATTTATTTATATATATATATTAATTATATATATAATATATATATATTAATATATATTAATATTTCAAACAAAATTTCATCTTTCACGTTAAGTAACTATATATATATATATATATATATATATATATATATATATATATATATATATATATATATATAAATACGTTGATGGATTGGAGTCAGCCATGCGGCGATGAACACACGATGTGGATAGGATGGAGGAGATAGACACACAAAAAAAGAGACGATCACACTTACATAGCTAGCTTTCGGAACTAGTCCGTCTTCAAGGCGTATCACGGAACAAATGTCGTGTGCGCTGGTGAGGATAGGGGTAGGAGGGGCGGTAGGTTAGGGGAGTGGGGATGGGGGAAGGGGAAGGGGTTTTTCCCAGCGGTTGACGAACGGTTCTTGAAAAGGGGAAATTTTTACCAGCTCGTGTCTTGGCCGGAGAGAGCGGAAGGGGTCGCAGTGAGGGTTGGGGGGGGGGAGAGGGAAGGGAAGGGGGTAAATGGAAAACAACGGGGAGCGTGCGATTAATGTATTTTATTTAATCCGGGCGCGGCGTACGATTTTAGCAACCAGATTATGGCCTGCTCCTTCTGGCGCACTTCAATTAACGGGGCGTCCGGGGGAAGGGAGATCAATATTGCCACCTCAAAGCACTTGTCAAAGGACAAGCCATGCTTCCGCACATGAGTAGGGACGGGGAAAGTGGAAGATGGGTCTTTACAGGTGCACCGATGGTTATTCATTCTAATATTAAGGGGTGTAATACATTCGCCCACATAAAAACCGGGACATAGTTTACATTGTAACACATAAACTAAGTTGTGGGAGTCGCAAGAGCCGGAGGCTTTGATGTCGAACGGCGTCTCTGTGTTAGGACTCTGAAATGAGGATAGGGGGCGAAACATGTTGCACGTTTTGCACCGTGGTTTGTTGCATCTCTGTGTGGTGGGACGGGGAGTGTCATTCGATGTACCCTCTCGCGAAGAATTGGAGCGAAGAAGATTGGCTAAGTTAGGTGGACGTCTGAAACATACTGTGGGGCATTTGGGTAGGAGATTGGCTGTCGATCTGTTAGTATCTAAAATTATCTAGGTTAATATAATCTAGGTTACTAGGAAGTTATCATATCTAAGTTAAATCTATCAATTTTAGATACTAACAGATCGACAGCCAATCTCCTACTCAAATGCCCCACAGTATGTTTCAGACGTCCACCTAACTTAGCCAATCTTCTTCGCTCCAATTCTTCGCGAGAGGGTACATCGAATGACACTCCCCGTCCCACCACACAGAGATGCAACAAACCACGGTGCAAAACGTGCAACATGTTTCGCCCCCTATCCTCATTTCAGAGTCCTAACACAGAGACGCCGTTCGACATCAAAGCCTCCGGCTCTTGCGACTCCCACAACTTAGTTTATGTGTTACAATGTAAACTATGTCCCGGTTTTTATGTGGGCGAATGTATTACACCCCTTAATATTAGAATGAATAACCATCGGTGCACCTGTAAAGACCCATCTTCCACTTTCCCCGTCCCTACTCATGTGCGGAAGCATGGCTTGTCCTTTGACAAGTGCTTTGAGGTGGCAATATTGATCTCCCTTCCCCCGGACGCCCCGTTAATTGAAGTGCGCCAGAAGGAGCAGGCCATAATCTGGTTGCTAAAATCGTACGCCGCGCCCGGATTAAATAAAATACATTAATCGCACGCTCCCCGTTGTTTTCCATTTACCCCCTTCCCTTCCCTCTCCCCCCCCCCACCCTCACTGCGACCCCTTCCGCTCTCTCCGGCCAAGACACGAGCTGGTAAAAATTTCCCCTTTTCAAGAACCGTTCGTCAACCGCTGGGAAAAACCCCTTCCCCTTCCCCCATCCCCACTCCCCTAACCTACCGCCCCTCCTACCCCTATCCTCACCAGCGCACACGACATTTGTTCCGTGATACGCCTTGAAGACGGACTAGTTCCGAAAGTTAGCTATGTAAGTGTGATCGTCTCTTTTTTTGTGTGTCTATCTCCTCCATCCTATCCACATCGTGTATATATATATATATATATATATATATATATATATATATATATGTGTTCGTTTATTTTATGTGTTCCTATCCACTTTCTTTCTACCTTTCTGTATAAATATTTATGTGTGTGTATATATATATATATTAATTAATGAATTTGTACCAGCCAAATATGGTAGACCAAACGCTTTGTAACATGTAAGACCCAACCGATGACTGTGAATTTCAAAAACATTACCTACAGTCGATTCGTGTAATATATTCGAGAGGGTGAAATTATTAATTTATGTTCCCGAATATCGAATGGTGCAAATAGCTCATTTTCGGGGTATTCGAGAATTCGACTATTCGAACATGACATCTCTAATTATGACATAAGTGCAGGTGGAAAGTCATGCAATGTATTTTCAACATTAGGGTAACTTGCACTTCGCTTCATTAATTCCTGTACATGCGGAGGTGCCATTCCAATAATTCGATGGATTATGTGGTTTCAGTTCGTTGAATATAAGTTGCTCCCGCTTACATAAAATAATCACATATTTTGGTAACTCAAAAATCAAGGATAATTAGCCACAAGTTAACGACTCTCCTGTAACTCGTAGAGGGTCCTGATAAACAGCCTGAGAAAATTCAAGACATTGGCTGGGTAAACTTGAAGCTCCATATGAATACTGAATTGGATTTCACCGCTCCTTGGAATGAGGACAAATGAAATGCGGCGAGCGACTCAAAATTTTCTCTCAAATAACGTTCTCGTGACGGGAATCCGTTGTGTCGAGGAGAATGTGTTAGGGACGAGTGAAATAGTTCACCGTTGTGGTCCTCATTCACAACCATGCATGGTTGAATACTATTTATTCTGCATATTTCTCTCAATCAAAGTTCTGAAAGCTCGTAATGCAGTGAAAGTATTGAAGATTAATGGATTGTAATCTTGATTTTCTCACGTGACTAATGAACGGCGTGACATGTTTAAATTGAATTTGCCAAAACTGTCAATGAACTTCAACTAGTCATTTCTAGGGCACAGGTTGAGGAAATAAGTCTCGATTAAAGTCAATATATAATACTCCCACTTTTGGGCGTTCACCATTCGCACCAAACTTACATACATACATACCCATCACGCAGTTCCCTTCCGGGGTAGGCAGAGTCAAAATGTTTCACTCATAAATATTTATTTGTACACCTAACTCAGCTTCAATAATTTCCTCCATACTGACCTATCCTTAAAAACCCCTTTTGCCTCATTTACCCCCATACACTGTTTCATACACGCCCTCCTGTTTTTAAGACTCCTAATATTCCTCCTCCTAAGAATTTCCTCAACCACGTTCAACCACAACTTTCTCGGCCTACCTCTACCTCTCACACCATTCATTCTACTCTCATATACCTATCTGTTTCGTTATTCGACTCTCAGCCATTCTCTCAACATGGCCAAATCAACGAAGCACACTCCTTTCATATATGTCCATTACTGGAGCATTTAACCCACATTCATTCATGACCCACTCATTCCTGACCCTATCCATCCTACTTTTTCCGCAAATACTCCTCAGATAACTCATACCCACGGCGTTTAGTCTACTCTTATGTCTATCCTGACATACCCATGTTTCACTACCCTTGGCATTGATAAATGAAAGCCTCACTGATGAGAAATTCATCGAGATTCGAGGAGGATACGACTGCGATTCTTTCATTCCGGTGCAGATTAATATATTGGTAAGCGTGCTTTCTCCTCCTGAACTGTTCAAAAATTAATTATTCTTCAATATCATTTCATTATTCGAATTGGTGGAACCGTACAGGAAGCGTTGTCACTAAGATATGATGCCAAATTCAGCACCCCTCTAATCTCACATATCTTTTCAAAAATTTTTATAAAACAAAGAAAAATGGAGTCTTAGTATATAATCAGTAAATATTACGATACTCTGGAGAATGTCCCACATCCTAGTGTGAAGAAGCAGTAGATGCAAGCATAGTAGTTTGAAAGTCTGAGAACCTTAAAGGCTGTTTCAACGGTAAAACCAGGGTATCACAGAGCATTAACATAGATGAATGCATATATTGATGTTTTAAGCATGATCATCTAACTCTAGTACGTACTTAAAAGGCATTATCTACTTTTTTAAGAATGAATTTTATTTGAAAGTAGATTGGACTTTTACGTTGATTTTGAGTGCCAAACTCTGTGTGAAATAAATACGAATAATGTGGAATTGCGGGGAATTAATGTGGATTGCACTTTATTCCGTGGTTAGAGCCCTAAATAGCAAATGCTCTCTCGAATGTTATATCCGTTGAAATTTGAAGATGCCTACATTTTCGACTCATCTATATTGATGCTTATGCTTGTATGGAGCATTGGCGTTCTGAAGAGGTTTAACCTTAAAGACACTTGAAAGCAAAGGGTCCAACGAATGGCGTATGTATGAAATCTCTTTT
Source organism: Ceriagrion tenellum (assembly GCA_963169105.1). Lineage (NCBI taxonomy): Eukaryota > Metazoa > Arthropoda > Insecta > Odonata > Coenagrionidae > Ceriagrion > Ceriagrion tenellum. Next base: position 15,028,147 of record OY720642.1, on the reverse strand, counting down.
CCAAACATATTCGCTCTTGAACATGATTTTAGAGATCGAGGAATAACTATATTAAGGCCGCGGTTTCGCAAAAAGTTGACGCCAAATTGACTCAAGCCCTCAACGAGGTTTGGCTTAACGAGCGTTCGTGGAAAAAAGAAACCGCTGACTGCTCGCTATCTGTCCGCAATCAATTAATTAGTGACAAAAACTCAATTTATATCGTCCGCGTAGCTGTGAAAATCTGTCATTATTTTTAAGGCGTAATATTTTGCTTTAGTTCCATGTTTTTCTCCCGAGATATGCAAAAACATCCCTTCTTCAATTGATATCTTCAATCATTTCTCCCAAAATCAAATTTGACCACACTTCGACATTTTTCGCAACTTAGTCCTTGTCTTATGTTTAGTTTTTTATGTTATCTCTCTCGATATGGCCCTGGAAAATTATTAAATTGTAGACTAGTATTTATTTGGAATTATTTCATTTTCCTTTGTCAGCCTTTACCATATAATTATAGATCCAATAAGTCCACCGAAGGTTTTTTAAATTGTAGTTCTGGAGTTAAAATCGTCTATATGAAGGGATAAGAGGGGACATTTTAGCTTCTTTGTGGGACTCCGGCTGTCACCCTCGTCACATTAGAACTGATTCCACGGCATGCCGTTGTTTGTTTGCGTCCATGGTATAGGGAACTGAAGAAGGCCAACAGATTCGTCGATTCTTGGTTGAGGTTCCCCTCGTGACTTTCACCCTCGCAGCCTTGACTTTCTCGAGTGCGTTCCCAGATTCACGGGTCTATTTTTGGGCGAACGGGGGTATGCGCGACGGGCCTGGCACTTCATGCGAGACCCACAATGCGCGCACCTATCCTCGGGGCTCGCGTAATTTTCCTTTTCTTCACGTTTTCGTCGAATCACGCATTCCGCACGGATGAAAACACCGGGGGCGGCCGCGCCGGAGCTCGAGAGTTGCTTAGGCAGGAATATTCTTATTCCTAAACCGCGTTACGGAGCGGACCGACTAATAATTGAGTATTTGCAAGGGGTCAGAATTTGATGGCAAATGAATAAACAGTGACTCCTTACATCAGGAATAAGTCAATCCCGCCGTAAAACTTTATTCTGCTGTGTTTTATAAATTATACAAGCAAAAAAAGTTGCACTTTTTTCGCAAAGATATCAAGCAAGGCAAAACGGCTCTGACGTCATCTCCCTTACTTGACCTGCTCGTGTTTTCGATTTCACGGTAAATGGGCTAGGTTGTTTACTCTCGAGTGGTACATTATTTTCAATTTACTTACATTAAAATGATCGGCACAGCATCGTAAATGGGTTGTTGCAGCTGAAGGCATCTTCTCATCGTCCCGTCGAGCTGCTGTGATCCACTCCTTCCGTAATGTTGGATTATCCGGGACGTTGAGGAATACTTTATTTGGCGTTGAAACTCTCGTACTTTAGCACAGTGGCACGTAACAGTATGCTTTTTGGTTTATCTTCTTTGCAGTAATATTGCCCTCAATATTATTGGACACCTTCATCGTGTTAACCGATAATATATGACAGATTCTGCTTAATATTTACCACCAAATAGAGCAAATATCACAGTGCCAACGTAAACAAACTCAATAGCGACTGCTGAGTGAGGGGATTGGCGTCAAGGCAGAGGCAATATGGCCGCGGTCTGTTTGACCGCAAGGCCTAAATTACGATTTTTAATCGCTTATTACTAAAAATGTATGATATGTATGACTCTCAAATGTTGTATTTAGGGTTTTCATGCACTTAAGTAGCATTTGCTGTTGTTTCCAAGAAGTTTAAATACTCAATTGCGGCAGTAAACAGCTACAAAAGCCTTTTATGTTAAAATCATGAATAAATAATGCGATAGCAACTAAAAATCAAGGGTTATTATTGACAGAGGCGATCTACCGGTTAAGGATGGTTTCAGTAAGAAAGGATACCCGAATATACTATGATTCACGGCCGCAAACCCTTGTCTTGGGGATGATTTCACTCTTCAGCCCAGCTTGCGTTCAATCCCCCTTCATACTTTCTCATAATCTAATCTCTCTCATCCCCTTCCCCGCTTACCCTACATCTTTCCCTTTAGGGGATCGGGTTGGTGTTGTGGCTAGAGTACTGGCTAACCATACGGATGGCCTGGGTTCAAATCCCTGCATAGGAGGATGTTTTTCAGAGGGAACCCGATTCCTACTTGAGTGTCTTGTGGATGGCACTTCAAGTACAGTACTCCGTCTGTCGAATGAGACGTTAAACCGTGGTCCCCTTGGCGCCCATCGTTAAGAGCAGGCTAATGCCGACGCCGGGTTTCTATCCACCCTTCCTCCCTTACCTATCCCCTATGGCGCAAATGACTTCAGCTCTCGGTCGCCTCCCCAAATATCCAATATCCAATCCAATCTTTCCCTCTATGACGGCCCTCAAGATTCCCTAACCCCTCAATCACCTACTCTGCCTCCTCCTAAAACTCCTCTAGCACTTTTCTCTCCTCACTCACCGTACGGAATACTCCCACGTTCGTCTTTCTTTCCGTCCACCACACTTATTTCTGTATTCTCTTCTATACCCAAATCCCGTAAACCTGAAACATATTCGCTTAGCTCACAGTCCTCATTTCCGCGCCCCACAACGTTGCGCTCCATAGCTCAGTGGTCTTCCAGACAGCCTTTTCATTATATTCTTACGCAAGGTCCACGTCATTACGCCTCCAAATTCATCCTCTTCATATCTTTAATTTTCGGCCCATTTTCTCACAACGCACTCCTTTTTCTTAGGGCAAGTTTTAGGCTTGAAACCGGACACGACCTTCTTTGGCCCTGCTCTTTCCATGCCTTGCGTGGACGTCCCTGAAATCTTCTGTCTCTCGCTCTACAATTTCTAATTAGTTTGGCTATCCTCTCTTCATCCATTCTTTCTAGGCGTTCCCCTTATTTTAGTAACAATCTTACAAATACATAAAAATCTAGTGGTGCCGGTCTGTTACTGAATCACTCATAAACCACTGAATCGATTGAAACAAAATTTGGCAGGAAGATATTTGATATATCTGATTCACGTATAGGCTATAGAACAAGGGCCTTGGGGCCCTAGAAGGCCCTTTCATTGCCAAAAATTGGCCCTGGTAGATAATTCTTACCTGTATTAGAAACACGTAAAATATACCTATATTGAATGGACAACATTCATGGGGTCGTAAGTCTCGCTGGGGCCCCAGAGGGCCTAAGGTTCCAAAAGAATGCTTTCTTAAAAGCCTCATTGAAAGTATTGAACGAGTAAACCGATTTTAGTGAAATTTTCACGCATGGGATCTGTAAAGCTTTTTTAAGGAAATTGGGATTATAAGGAAGGCCTCTGGGCCCCAAGGGCAGCGTATTGGGCCGTCTGGTGTCTTATGTATTTGAAAAACTCAAGTCTAAACATATTGGTTCAAGTGCAGAGGTTTCTCTTTTTGCATATTTTAATTAGTTTTACCAAAGATAGAAGGCTATAATTTTCACCATTTGATGGATAAAAGTTTGCAGTTTCTTGTTTTTTCATCCAATCTTCTTATACGAATAAAATTTCCCTAGAAATCGCGTTTTTAATGTCAAAATCATGAATTTTACTTCTGTCAACAATAGGATATTTCCTTGGTAACCCTGGAATTAGCATTAGCTTTAGAAGGGAAATGGGATCTTTCTATGGCGGCTGGGTTTTATATCTAGAGATAGGTATTACAGTGGAAATCTAGGCCTTATACTGAAATGTTGCAGATTACGATATTTTCCGGGATATTTTTGCCTAAAATTGGCAAAATTCATTTCAAGTGGACTAATTTAAGTTGGATTCATGTAAAACAGGAGAATGCCACGATGTTATATTAATGCGGAAAGCCTCTGGAATGCAATTGGCCTGTAGTTTAGTTTCCATATGTTACTGAAAAAGAATGTCGAAACTTGGTAAACATAATGTAATGCGGTAAAACGTTTCTTGCCCATTATAAAGATAGATATAATAGATATTTGTGTTATGATCTACTAGCTTTCTACCATTTCATTTCTTAGCAGCAAATGATGAGGTATTAATTAATTTATTTTATTATGCCCTGTCTTTCTTTCATCCCCCGTTGAATTTCAACGGGTCCCTTTGCCAGTTTTTCAATAAATAAACGACATATTGTTGGTTATTCGCGAATGGGATTGCGTCATTTTAAAAGTAGACAAAGACGTTAGTTCAAAAGAATGATACTTATGTGAAGGGAATCGCGGAGAGATAGGATTCGGTGAAGCAAGTTTATTTTTGGAAATAGATATCCGGACGTGGAGGGTGTGAGAACGCCTCTCGTCGCGTCCGATGTGATAGGACACGGAGCGAGAAGGGTAAAAATCAGAGGAAAAGAAGGAATAGCATCGGTGTGTCCAATTTTCTGTTATGGACGTAGATGACCACCCCGAGGGGGCCATCAGGCCGGGCTGGAACCGATGAAGCCAATGCAGTACTCTGTCCGCGGTGTGACCGGCGAGATTTCGCAATGGAGGAAAAAATCCGCGTCCTTTTCTCTCGCCTCTGCCCGAAATTACGAATCGGGTCCAGTCGATGAAGCAAGTCTGTCACAAATTGCCTCTTCATTTATTTTTATCTGCGGCTGTCAGAGGAGGAGAAAAAAACGAGACGGCGTGTTTCTGGTCTCCGCCCATGTGCGCAAACATTTAGCCGTCACGCCTTTTAGCTCTCGTGGGAGACTTTTTCAGTCGATCAATTGGGAGGCTGGATTTAGAGATGCAATTTGTCGGTTGTGGACCAAAATGTACTGCTCTCCTTTTCACCGAGGCTCGAGGACTTTCTGAGCGTCGTGCGGTGGAAATAATTTTGTGACGAGACGATCAAGATTCTCTTTTCATGAATTCCCTCCATTATGGAGACTTTGACATCTCTCCTACTGTCCGATCACGAAAGAACTTCCCGCGTGTTCATAATGGATAATTAATTGGCACATTAGCAACTTCTACTCTGCAAATGTGTGCCCATAGTGTGCTATAATGTTAGTTCATATTTTCTAATGTATTAAAAAATTGGCATATTTAAAGTTATTTATTTCGCTTATTTTCCCAAAAAAAACTGGACATTTGCATGGGAATGAACGTAGGAGTGTCGAAGAGTTACAAAGGATAAATTTTCAATGCATCCTTACTTGAATGTACCTTAGAAAGCTTAAACCAAAGATTTAACCAAAAGATTTAACCAAAAAAATTAACAAAGTACAAAGAAAAGCAGCAAGCTTCGTTAAAAAATACTACGAACGAACATATAGTGTTACACAACTGTTAGAGGGATTAAGGTGGGAGCCCCTAGAGACTCGGAGGCTGCACGCTAGGCTTAGGCTGCTTGAGATATTCAGAACTGGGGTGTTTCAGAGCGACATAGAGGATATTATCATGACGCCTCACTACATTTCTAGGTCTGACAGATGCGATAAAATAAGAGAGATACACTGCCGAACAGATCGGTACAAAAACTCGTTCTTTCCGCGCACAATAAGCGACCACAATAGAAACTGAGCTCCTCCAAATACACTCTCAGAGGACATGCCACCATTTCAACTCCAAAACTTTTACATCTTTACACGGCTGGTGACCTACCACCCCATGCCACACGCCCAAGCGGCGGCTCGCGCGAGAGTATGTAGATCTAAAAGGTTTCTACTTCTACCTTCAACCATGAGCCACCAGCTAAACTCCTCTGTTATCCTCTCAACTTTTTAAAAGATTTTTTAGCGATAATTGTACTTATAAATATTCTCATCAATTTTTTGCTAATACTAGATATGGCTTATAGAGTATCCAGTTTATTTTGAGGTTTCATTATGATGAGGATTAACGACAGATAATGCCTTTGATGCACCGAAAAATGGGCGAGAATTGTTAAAAAAAAATGTACTTGAAAATGGACCACGAGTTGAGAATTTCCTAATTTATCGACATAACTACTTTTCACGAACTTCATCAAAGCTTTCGCTTAAGTTTTGGTTGGGTTGATAGTTTTTCTCCCAGTGCTTCACTTAGTAATGTATTCCACGCATTTTTGGCCATGGAACATGAAGTAATGGCAGATTTAATCACTCATTCAGTTGCTTTCATTAGTTTGAACCCAGATAAAATCTCTTTTTCGCTAGTAAATGGAAGAGAAAGTCGAATTTAGTTCATTCGCCTCCGTTGTTGGCTGGGCTAAGGAAAGATTTGATGACGGTGGTAGATCAAGCGTGGCGGCTCCACATTAATAAACACCGAAAGTGTTTCATTCCCGAGGAGCAGGAGTATACTGTCAACAGATCAGAACACGATCAAGTCAAGGGAATGAGATAAAGGCACATACACTCCCTGCTAAAAAATTCTGTATAGTTTCCTTAAAATACTTCTACAGAATTTCTTAAAAGTTATGTAGATGTTCCTTAAAGTATTGAAAGGCCATTTTACGGAATTCCCTACGATGTTCTACAGAATACCTTAGGATATTTTGCAGAATACCATAGGACGTTGTGTAGAATTCCTTAAGAAGTTCTGTGGAATTCCCTACGACTCTCCATATAGGTCCTTAGAAAAGGAACTGGGTCAACGGAAACCTCACATATTTCCGTAGAGTTGCTGAAGTTCTACAGAACAGCTTGTAAGGAGTTATTTTGCTCTGCAGAAAATAACGCTACAGAACGTATTTTCTGTAGAGTCAGGCTCTCATGTTCCGTACAGATCCTTAGAAAAGGAATTAGTTCTTAAGAAAAAAGTCAATTTCTGTAGAATTCCTTACTATCTACAGAACAGCTTCTAAGGAATTTTTGAGCAGGGTTGATATGTATCAAACGATTGCGATAACATTTCTGCATTTTCTTCACAACTGATTCATTATCTTCTTGCTATTTTTGGAGAATTTTTAAAAGGGGATCATTTATTTCTATTTTTTTCAGTCTATTATCACTTCAAATGTACTTTGATGGTTTAAATATTTGTTTGGTTTGGTTTGGCGCCAGTTGGTAATAACAGGTGCGTTTCCTATTTTGAAAGGATTATCAATACCAATTTGTATCGCATATTTAGAGGTGCCGAATAAAAATCTCGGAGAGAACTGCGTGTGACAACCTTTTTTAACTACTTTTATTAAAAAGAATATTTTATTCTAATATTTAAAAAAACCTAACATATTCTAAATGAAGTATAATACTTAACGTTTAATTTTTTATTCTAAGTAATAGTTTATTAAATGCATTGTATAATAATACTATTTTTCGTTTTTGTAACGCCTGAAAATCGAGCAATCATTTATTAAATTGAAGTACTAATATTGTAAATTGAAAATTCAGTGACTGCAATGAAAATTGTGCAGGAATGTACTTTCGCGATTTACCGTTTCTAATGGTATATTTCATGAAAAACTATAAGTTTGCGACAGTTTTTCCAAAACTCTCTTGATAAAATCCACTCAGGTTGTCAAATGATGTCTTTATGTGCTACCACCACGGATGTAAAGGGGTTTGGGCAAGAGCCAACATTTCCGAGTGTTGCCATTATCAGTAGGTTTGGAAAATTAAATGTAGTACTTCAGCATATAACCAGTCTGTACAGTCGCGTCATCTCATGTAATTTTCCAAATCGTTCACTTGTCGATTAAAATGCCGATTTGCAGCGCGCCGAGGCCAGCGCCTCTGGTGGTGAGCGTGTATAACTAACTTACGGCATACCTATATGCATGTTAATTTGTGCTATTTACAGTCAAACTTTCTGTAACATTTCCTAGTTTGATTTTTTTGGCTATGTATTTTATAGAAGAAATGCTATCCTCTTTTGATTCTCACGATTTAGTTAGGTTCAACCCCATTACAATAGCCGCTAGAGGCTGATCCGAGACGTTGATATTTCAAAGGAGTGTGAGCCCTCTCCACTTCAAATATTGACTTCAAAATAATGGACTTCCCATTTTCTCATTAAAATGATAATGACTTATGAAGATTATCGTGAACCTTTTAATAACAACGAGAAACCTGAAAAGTACAAAGAGCCAGTACATACCAAGGTAATGCCATACCAAAAAGTACATACCAATGTTAATAGAGGAATAGAGGAGCTTAGAGGAATAAAAAACAGTAGAAATCAAGGAACTATTTTTATTTGCACATTTAATTAACTTCAGTAACCTAAATTATTCACCTTCAGATACTGTTTACATCTTTTATTTGCGTTTCTAGAGAGACGCTGGTTGTTGAATTTCAAAATAAAATACATTCTTCTTCTAACAAATATTCTTACAAGTAAATTTTTCACTTCTGGACAACATTTTTCTGGAAGGGACATTTTGTTTTCTTCACATATTATATTCACTAAATACATGCCACAGTTATATTCTTGAATAACACAATCTATTTTTTTCATCAGTATTTTCTCACATTCCTCGAAAAAAGAGTTCAGTTCGTCAATACACAGTACAAGACTTCCCACTGATGAATTTTCATCACTTTGAAAGTTTTTAAAGCATGTAAATACATCATTTTCACCTCGCTCATTTCCTACCGTTTTCAAGAGAAAGAACTTACAATTGCAGGCATGCAACGAAAACAAATTTCTTAGAAAATAACCAAAAACATAAATCATGGCATTTTTTCGGGCAGTTCTGTATCCCCAACTGCCGCCAAACTATTCATTTGAGGCTCATCAGAAACAAATGACTGAAAACAATAAATCATATCATGGCCAACTACTTCTTTCATGTTATCGAAAACATCTTCCCATTTCTCAATCGATTCGCAATTGCTGGATGAATTTGCTCATCTTCCTCACCCAATCCATTGCCTTCTTCATCACAGCTGAATGATAAGTCTGAGAAAAATCCATCATTGGAGGCCTCTTCAGCACCCATATTTACTTCACTGTCATCTGGATGAAACGGCTCTTCTGCTTCCGATGGTATATCATTTCCAATAAAAATATTATTAAAAAATGCTTCCTCTGGTATGCGATCCTTTGGGTCACCTGGATCGGGTTCATGTTCAGCCTGTAAGATTAAAAAAGGTGATCAGCAAATAATGTGTGGTAGTTCTCAGAGTTAGAAAATAACTTCCCTCACTTTCTGCATTGATAGTAAAGGCACTTAGCAAAACACGACCCTGGCAGATACATACATACAAAGGCTCAGAACACCGTAAGTTGGAATTCGTCAAATCGTCGTGTAGTTCCATGCATTGTCTTAAAGGTAATTCAGGATCATTTTCAGATATGACACAAGAAGTTACATCAGGGTTCTGCAAATAAATCAAGATAATGTATACACGTGTCACACACGAGAATTAATTGTTTAATGAAACATGTCATTACCTTTCTAGCAGTTTCTTCGTACGAAGACACTTAAACCAAGAACACACACTGACTAATAACTAAGGCTAAGACGATTGATATAACACCTTAATGAATCAAACCCAACACTGGCCAAGAATTCATTTATGTTGAAATAATTAACGTTTTAATCGAAGATCGACTTATTGTGCACACAAAATTCGCGGAATAAAATACTTACCGGTAATTCATCGAGGATGTTGATGTCGTTGAAGATACCGTGAAAGTTCACCCGTTCCAACGATTTGGCCGAGGAACTTGCATCCCGTCCATCCGCATCATTTTGCTTATTTTTTCGCCACCATGTACACCGAGGAACGACGGCGGTGCTTTTCCCTGGTGACTTAGGTTCCAAGTACGACTTATACGACCTAGTTATGGGAACTTTAGGCATTGCATGTGCAGACACAATAATTATAAAATGGGATGTCACGCCAATATTGTATACGGTGTGAAAACTTCGTTTGCTAGGGTTAGTATCACATATACGATAATTCACACCATTGCGGGAATGCAGTTATCGCAGTTTGGATCTATGCATAGATCCAAAGGAAACAAAAGTACTAATAGCTGCTGCTGTAGAATGACTAAGGATGTGTGCTGCCGAACTGACTCTCATTTTTGAAAAGGCAGGAAGAGTTACTGTTTTTTTTTGTAATCTTAGATGCAAGCCTATATCTATTCTTGGAATCTAAGGAGTACAGCTCAGTAACGACCTTCCAAGAGGCCAATCCTCTTTTTCCACTGTCCAATACATAAGATAAATTATATTTAAACAAATTATTCCGAAAACTCTTCAGTGAATCATAAAAGAAGTACACTTTCTGATTTCCCACCGAGACCCAAGATTTTTCAACATTGATTTCTAATGACTTTCGCCACTGAACAAAATTTGATCCCTGATCAGTGACACATGTCTTTACTGTAAATCCTGTTTCAGAAAGCATTTCAACAGCAGTGTTGAAAATTTCTCTCAAATGTTCTGATTTTACGGATTGGCATGCAAAGAAATATCCTATGGGCTGCCCTAAATTACAAAATAGTTCATCAACCATTAACACGAGAGCTGATCCTGCAATCTTGTTGCTTCGAAAGAAACCCATGTCATCTAGACCACATGCATAATCTGCGCCATTATTATAGGACAACTGCCTCACAATTGCCATTTCGCCCATACTCAAATCCACCACTCGTTGGTCATCGGTAAGGTTCTTGGCCTTCTCTTTCAATAGCATCAAAACTCTTCTATTGAGACCACACTTTATATTTATTCCCTCGACATATCGTTGCAAAGTATATACAGATGGAAGATTAAAAGTGCTCAGAAATAAATTTGTAACCGTGAGGACTGAGGTACAATACCCTCATAGAAAACAATTTGGCATCACTGGACCAAAGTGACCTTGGACTCCGAAACTGACTAACTATAAATTTCAGTGCAAAAGGTTTAAAATACTTTTTGGCTATATCTCGCACTGTCGCAATATCTTCTGTATAAGTTAATTTCCTACCTCTCTTCGGTTTACCCTCAATACTGCCCATTCTGTTATTATTTCTGAGAACCGTCATTTTTCTCCTAAAACGAGCAATCTCGTCTTTCGCTTTCTTCAGTGAGTTCTTTAACCGCGTATTTTCCAACTGTAAGCTTTCAATTTGTCACGGCTGGCTGGTTGGGTGCTCCGAATCTGAATCAGTATGAGGACAAATATCTGCAGGGGCTGAAGGAAAATAACATACGTCAGCAATGCCAAGAAGAACAATTGTAAGATACTTAAAAAGGCAATGTATAATTAGAAGAAGTAATATGTACCTGGAGTTTTTTTCTTCGGAGAGAGAGTCTTTCTCTCGGATAACTTCCTTTTTCAGCTTAATGATAATGGCTTATTCGGGACATGAAATGACGTGGGGACAGCATTCCACACCAATTTCCTTTTTTCCGAGTTAGTAAATTGGTTGTCTTCAAAATGATCTGAGCAGAGCAAATGACTTTTTCACATGTTAGCTCCATCTTTTCATTCTAAATCCTTTCTTCGGCAGTTGATGATCCACTGCCTGCTCCTTAAACGGCCATAATAAAGATGGCAAATATAACAGTCATACCCTTTAGTGAGCTCAAAAAAATATAGCATCAAAATACAACAACGTACCTGTTGGGATCCTTAAGGAATCGGAAAAATGACGTTTCCGGATTTGCTTTCCGATTTTTGCTGCAATTTATCGCACTGCAATACTGACCACCACTGACTCGCATTTATGCTACCGTATATCCACCTTTGATTAAAGAAGAATTTTTATGCACAAATGCGAGAAACCAATTCACCATGCATCCGATATCGCTACGGCATCCGATGTAATGCGGAGCAAGTTCGAACGTATAATGGCTCTAAAGCTCACGAACAGTGCGCTTAACCCACGTCTCATTTTTAAATTTGCCGTTAAATGTCGTTGATTCAAGCGCTTCCTTTCACGGAGAGACAATTTAACCTTATTTTCAGAGGCCATGGTTTGATACAAAGTTTCTCACCCATGACGTTCGAGCGCTTGCGATCTCTCCACATGAACTGCATTTTTTTCTTACGGATATTTATTTACGTGTTTTAATGGTGGTCATTCGAAGAAGAGATAATGTAACATTTAACTTGCAAAGGCAGTAACCCCATATCTTTGCGACGAGAAAAATATGTGGCGTTTGCCAATGGTTGTAAATATACGCACATGTGTATTACTGTAGTTATACACGCTCGCCGCTTGGAGCGCTGCTTACCACCTACTGCAAGAAATGTGTCCGCCTTGTCGTGACTGCATAGACTGCCATATAACATCATATGTGATTAATTTTTTCCCAGAATTGACACTCAATCGAATGAATTGAAAGAGCGGATATGGCTTGCTCCGGTATCGTTTCGATCAAAAAAACGTTGCGAAATTATTCCTGTATATCGCAATACGCCGTCAAAGTAAATTTGATTTGGAAATCGTTGGCATACCTGGCCGATTAACGCTATCTCTTCCAAAGAACTACTTCCTATCGTTCGGTTTAGTACCTCCCAATGATAGCACCACGGAGAGTCTCCTAATGCTTTTACTACTAATACAAACGTTAAAAACTGCTACGAGCGTACATACCTCTCACAACTTTTAGAGGGATAAAGGTGGGAGCTCCTAGAGACTCGGAGGCTGCACGCTAGGCTTAGGAATTCTTGCTTGAGAAATTCAGAATTGATGTTTTTCAGAGCGACATAGAGAATATTATCATGACTCCTCGCTACATCTCTAGGTCTGACAGATGCGATAAAACAACAGAGATACACTGCCGAACAGATAGGTACAAGAACTCGTTCTTTCCGCGCACAATAAGCGACAACAATAAAAATTGAGCTCCACTAAATACACTCCTTTAAAACATGTCACCATTTCACCATCCAAAAACTTACATCCTTACACGGCTGGTGACCTAGCAGCCCCGGCCACACGCCCATGCGGCGTCTCGCAGGATATTATGTAGATGTAGATGCTTGAATGAGACGAGAATTTTCTCGCTTGCGAAGTGTGAGATGAAAATGCGTCCAGTCTTTGCAAGAAATATAGTTGGCATTGGAATGTCTGGGCCCCCCACATATTCCCGGCAGACCTTCGGCGCGGCGTGTGGGTTGTTTTATTAAGGGAGCCGTAAAATAGCATCACTATTGCATCATCCAAAAGTACTTTCTGAGCCTTCTGTTTTTATTGTGCGGTTGACTTTTCGCTAAAACTGACTTCATTATAATTGACTTTCCTATTTATGATACTCATCTCAAGAAAAGTCGAAGTACTCACGTGAATGTGACATGACTCACGTGAATTCCCTTCCCCCCCAGGGAATTCACGCGAAATATCGTGGGGAGTTCCGAATACAATCGTTCGAACAAGAGAGTATAAGTAGGCAGCTTGACGAGACTTGTATTCTAGAGTGAAAATGAAGTTTATGGAGGAAAATTTTAGCATTCCATAAATAAGTTTAGGCTCCATAACCGGGTAGCTGAAACAAGGTCAAAATATTCTGGCCCACTTCGCTATTTAAAAAAATCAATGTACGACTGTCTGCCTCAGTATTTTTTCTTAATCCCGTTCACGAAGAAAGCTGTTCATAAACCTTGAAATATTTGCAATGCATTTAAAAATTACTAAACTGACGTTATTCAATGCCGTTATCAACTCGACCTTTGTCGCGGGACAAGGGGAAATGTTTGGAGCAACCTGTAATTTATTTGCTCTACACCCGCGCTCAACCGAGCGGTACTCGCCTGGGTTTCTGATCTACAGTATTCGTACCATTTAATTTCATTCCACCAGAGTGCCTAATCCATTCCCAATTGGATGGAATTGAAAAAAGCAGAAGGCAAAAATACTTGTACTTATGTGGAAGTTGAAACTTTGCATTGTCACTCAAAAATGATTGCTGTACGTAACATTGCATGTCATATTCCGTAGTTATCACTCTTTAATGAATAGCAATGACTCAACCAACTCTGTTAAATACGTTTGCAAGTGATTTTTCTCTGGAAAGCTTTGGATCCAATTTGGATGGTTGTGCTACTCGTTCAACTATGAAAAGAAAATATACCTGGGTCATTCCACCTCAATTCTACAAACGATTTTCTCTTAGAGTCTCATATTTTGCTCAAACTTGGTGTATGAATAGCTAGCCACCTCAAACGAAGTTATCTGAAACTGCTTTTTGGAAAACAATTTGCGTAATATAATCGTATTTAAATTTTTTCACATTGTAGCCAAAAATACGTGCCCATCACGTTTCATTATCACGTTGCATAATTCACGTTTTTAATTATATCTCGTGCCCATCACGTTTCATAATCACGTTGCATAACTGATATATCGGCTTCTATTAACTATAGAACAACGATATCTGCCTCATTTTTAAAGCTCATTCCTTTGAAAAGATAGTGATAAAATTTAAAATTGATATAATTGAGTTTCCTATTTTTTAATTTTAAAGTTTAAAAATTGAGAAGTAACCTTTATCATACACTCCATCTTAGAATCAGCCGAAACTTTTTTTTCATAATTGAAACATATCCGTGTAACTTTTTCAGAAATAAATCTCATGGCCACTCATAAACACGCTTGTAAATTTTTTGAAACATTTGTATTTTTCTTACGCCCGCCTCCGCGGGCTCAGCCCTGGAGCTAGCATGTAACGAACATGAAATAGGGAATAGGCAAACACGGATAGCTCATGCTCATTGTATAGAGAGTTAAAAGTAGTATAATGAACAAGTAAATGTTTATATTTGTTATTTCTAATGCTAAATAATGGCTATTTTCCATAGATAAAAATAAAATTCTCCAATAGCCGTAAAAATGGCACCACTCGTCAAACATGTACCACAAAAATACACTTACTGTGTTGGTTTGCGGGAAAGGGGATTCACAGCAGGGACCAACCACAGCCTCTCCACCAGAATACCCTCCTGTGATGGTTTACGGGAATGTTACTTCCTCGCCAGTGACCAACACAGACACAACCACTCAACCCAGTTTGGGATCCTTTTCGAGGGCTAATGGGACCCTGATAAGGATGCCTGGGTTATAACCTGATATCCTTCATAGGGCTAATGGGACCCTACTAAGGATGCCTGGTTATTACCACATTCACACACACACGCACTCAAATCACTCACTCACAACACACAGATGGGCCCAACTTCTGGGAGAAATCGCTCAAAAAGAGCGTGGTCAAAAGAAAAACACACAGAAACAAACGAGGGTGAGTGTCGGAAACGCGTATTTCGGCCACAAGGTGGCCCTCTTCAGCGAGCTGAAGGGAAAAGCACTTGCAACACGAGGTTGTAAGTGAACGAAAGGGGAGGACAGCCAGGATTAAATACTGAAGGGACAGAAGGAGGGGGGGGGGAAGAAAACCAATGACCAATGGGTGTTGAAGAGGGCAAAAGGCATTGGTGGAAAGTGGAGAAAGGGGGGAGGGTGGTGAAGAGGACGGAAAGGTGGGGGGAGGGAAGAGAGTGGCGAGTGAACGTAAGTGGCCGTTGTAACTAGGGGGGGGGGGGGGATTTGAATTTGAAATTTGAAACTAAGCTGACAGCTTAGTTTCAAATTTCAAATTTCCGTCCGTGCCTATCCCTACCTTTCCGTCGGCGATGAATAAATTCATCGACTTATCGAGGTCGGTGAGTTCATCAACTCATCGAAGGCAATGAATTCATCGACTCATCGTCGTCGATGACAATTATCGACTCATCGAAATAGAAATATCGAACTAGGCCCCTGAGTATGTAGAATGCCGGGGGGAGATTCTCTGACATTCGACAAAACCTATCTCAACCGGTAGACTACGTTATGATGATGAGTATGTTAATTTCTCCAGCATGTATTCACGCGCTGCAGGTCTGGGACGAGCTGATTCTTCATTCTGCGATGAAACCAGAATTTTTCGAATGCCTAGACCCATTTTACCGCTGTAAACGAGCACGGATAAGTCAAGGTTTGTAATATTATCCGATTTTTTTGGCGAGACAATATATTGTCACTCTTCTGATTCTATTCCTCGTATAGTTAAGACGAGTACTAAACTCTCATTTCTTATGTAGATTGTTAAATTTCTCCTTACCCTCGTAAATACATTTTATTCCATACAGAGACTCATAGAAACTTCGGTATTTTAAAATACATTTAGAAATGAGTCGCTATACGAATACAATTCTTTAAGAGATCACAATGAAAACTGCGAACAGGAACCCATTCCAAAATAATCAATCGATAAAATAAATCAAATAAATTTAATTTAAAAAGTGGGTTTTTTAGTGAAGTAAGATTCGAGTTTTAGTTCCAACTCTCATATAAAGAGATCATTTTAAATAAGCAGTAAGATATGAGAAGTAATAAATCACCTGGTCTATCTGGGCTGACACCAAAATTTACAAGAAGAAAATACTAAGCCTCGAAAATGTCAGCAGGAACCTAGAATAAGCTTACTCTCGTTCTTCATCTCATGAAGTTTAAGACTATTCTGAAAAGTCAAAAGTCACGTATAACATACCCTCACACCACAGATTGGGTTAATCCCTCTCCAAACCAAGATTTTAATACCCATATATTGTCAAATACAGTGAGTCACCATTTCCCTTCTCGCCTTATCAGCCGCCATTGTTTAAGTGGGGGGAAATTTCTAGCTCGCGGAGGTTAGGGCGAACGACAATGGGAAGAGAAAGAAGGTTGGGACGAACCCTTTAATTCAATTGGCTCATCCTAGGGGGTTGCCTTTTACGTGGCAGTATAATCATCGAAAGGATACTGTGTGGGATCAACTCTTGAGCGATACTCTCTAAGAATGAGTCAGTGAGTGGCGATGGGGCAGTTTGGTCGAAAGGTGATTATGAGAATGAGAATACTTTATTTTGCTCTGGGTACATCAACCCTAAGAGCATTACAAAAATTATCAAAAACAATATACAATAATACAAGAACTAAGAACCACAAAGAGAGTACAAAAATGTGAGACAAACTTATTCGATATTAACAGTGAGAAATCCAAAGTAATAAGTTTTGAACTACTTTGCAAGCAGGTAATGAGTTATTTTGGCTTGAAAAGTAGAAAGAGTCTGACAGCATTTGATATAGTTAGGTAGAGAGTTTCGAAAATGTAAATTCAAAATGGCAAGATCAAGGCAAAATGCCACGATAGGTCAAAGGGATGAGTTGATTCGCCTGTACGTGCGAGCATTCCTGCGGTTACGTCCAGACCGCATCGCCCAACGGGGGGATATAGAGGATACCAAAAACCGGAAGATAAGTTTTTATTTTACCTGCTGCGCCACAATCCTTACAAAAATATAGTCTGAAAGTGATCCTCTACCTGGGGAATGGATAATATCAGCTAGAGAAAAGAATCTCTCCTCGGCAGCCGAAGGGCATGAATTTGTATTATATCGAATCCATTCTTTTTTAATGGCTTGATCGAAACTGCTCATTTATTTGCTCGCGTCGCTCCACAAGCTCCTTGCCTGCGACCAGTGTTTTAAACAGGTTGTTTATTCATTGGCTCAGCTGCTGTTCTCAGTTTTAGGTTTAATGAATAGCACAGTTTCTTGAGACTAAGTGGGACAACCACTCCTTAATAGTTTAGGGTTGCTGTAATGGGGAAAAAACCATCACGTATGTCCATTTAAAGAGATCTCTGAATTACCTTTGCATGCTGAAAAGAGATTTTTGATACGCAAAATGAGATTCGGCGAGTTCTCCTGAAAGCATTCAGCGACTTAAGCAATTCTTCTGACTAATTATTGAAGAATGAATACTGACATCCACGATTTCATGGCAGAGGAACGCTCACAAGGCAGACCCAAATGACACTTACAGAGCCACAATTTGAAATTTTTTATTTGCTAATTACAAAACTAAGTTTCTCAAATAAATACTTTTGAGCTATCGCCCGAAAATTAAATAATAATCTTACCGAGAGATATACAAAATTGTCAAGATGCATACATGGGGAATTCAAATTCTTTCCTATGGGATTGTGCAAAATTTATTTGGAAAAGGAGCTCTTGGACATGTTTATTTCGACTTGAAATCAGCTCTGGCCGAACACACCTGGAGTGATCCTTGGCACAAGATGACTTTCGAAGAGGCAATGTTAATCGCTAGAGAGAACCGCTATTTCCCTAGATTGATCAGAGAGGCCATCGAAATATTGAAAACGACAGAAAGCATTAACAGAAAAGATGGCTACGCCGTCCCTCATGCATGGAGGATGTTTTATTTACAAAGAAGAAAACAACAACCGATGAGGGCGCACACCGACTGAATTTATATATTATATTAGGCAGACACGAACACCTGCATCTTCACTTCAGACCTGAAAAAGGTAGCTGCCTACCACGCGGGCGGCCAGGGTTCAAATCCCTGTAGAGGCGGACGTTTTTCAGAGGGATCCCGATCCCTACTTGAGTGTCTTGTTGAGGGCACTTCCGGTACAGTACTCCGTCTGTCGGATGAGACGTTAAACCGTAGTCCCCTTGGCGCCTTTCGTTAAGAGAAGGCTAATGCCAACGCCGGGTTTCTATCCACCCTTCATCCCTGAACTATCCCATAGGGCGCAAATGACCTTGGCCGTCGGTCGCCTACCCAAATATCCAATCCAATCCAAGGTAGCTGCAATGCTACCGGAATTGTTGTTTACGAAAATAGAACTACGCGGAAGAGTGCCCTTCACTGCCGTTTCAACGACTTCGCGGAAGCCTTCGAGTCCATGTTAGAATGGATCGGTTAATTGAAACGTGTAAAACTGTTCATATAATGTGTGTTATCAATCCTTCTTAACGTGGTGAATTTCCACTACGTAACTTCATAAATATCTTAATACCTTCTAATATCACCCGTATCTTAACATTGCCGAGCAATACTTAATGTGCTGGCTATTAAAAGCACAATGAATACTTCGTTCACGGTATCAAATTTCATTAGTGATTGTATTTCGGCATTTTGAGAACCATCTTCCTCAAGTTGTTATGAAAGCTTCCGCGGAGTGGAGGGATCAGGATCGACCTGAAGAAGCGAGCTGGAATGCTCGCGAAACTGTAGTCAAAAATGACACAACGCGGAAGCAAACCCGAAAGCCTTCATGACACCATCTTCCTCAAATCTGTCTTTATGTTCTGACCACTGGCACCCAAACTCACTTTGATCTATGGCTTTGAGGAGCCTCTTGGGGTTGGAATACTGGTGCGTTAGATTGAATATGGGTTATACTGATATTACTTGTACTTCCTCATGGCCTCCATAGCCCGGCGATTATAGTCACTGAGCAGTGCCTGACCGGATTCAATATAAACCAGCTTCAAGACGAGGATGAATCATAAGACGAAATTCAAAATAAATGCGAAGGCTTAGCAATGCGAGCATGGTTGACTGCTCGTGAGTTACGGTATAATTTCCAATGAAAAATGCATTCAGTTTTCTTAATTTTTGCTCGAGTGAGATTCCAGCTACATTTATGTTTTTCATTCTCGATTTTAAACTGCATGCATTACGCAAACAAGTTTGAACTTAAGTAGGGTGCAGATTATTATTGATACATTTCGGAGATTTCAATGATTTTGTACGCCTCCCTTCTTTCACATATCGAGACAAGGGAAGGTTTTTCGTATTGTGATGTTATCCATACGATTTTACTTCGGAAAATTATCCCATTTTTAAAAATTACAAATGCTTTTGAACCTCTTGGGCGATGGAAACTTGGCTCCCCATTCCGAGGGCCCAGTTTCGTATTCCAGTAGTGGCGAAGATTTTTCAGGGATATCTCCGGATCCACTCTTGAGGACCACATGGAGAACGCTCTGAGAGCAGCATTCCTTCTGTCGGATGAGACGTTGAGCCGCGACGTCAGCGCCCATCGTGAAGAGCAGTCTCATTACTGCACCGGGTTTCTCTCCACCCGTCCTAAATTTTCCTCGTCCCTAACCCTCAAACCCACCTATTTTGGATGATGCCAACTATCTGAGACGTTGTTTGCCAATTCAAACAACCGGCCAATCAATCGACGCCTCAGTCGTACACACCCGTATATACACCAGGGTTGAAATTCGCCATGAAAAAATCATTTGACTTGATCGGGATTCGAACCCGGATCTCCCATTTGCCGGTCAGGTGTGTCAACCAGTTACACTACCAAGCCATCTTCCTTCAAGGTGAATTTCGAGGGGGGTTTATGCGAACTAGATGTTCAGGCCTCAAGTCTACACTGTAGCACATGGGGTGAATTCGTGCTTACAAAGCCACTGTCGCGGTGGATAAACCCAACATTGTCGTTATTAAAACGATGAAATTGACAAACTTCCAATCATTGCATTTAACAAATGATGTGGTACGAAGTCACTCGCGCGGGTGCATGTACACCAGGGTTGAAATTCGCCATGAAAAAATCATTTGACTTGACCGGGATTCAAACCCGGATCTCCCAATTGCCGGTGAGGTGTGTTAGCCAGTTACACCTCCAAGCCATCTTCCATCCATACCTTGTTAAATGCAATGATTGGAAATCACCCGTATATATTCTGAAGACGAATTTCTCCCCGTCGAATGTAAGCATTTTGCTCTTTATACCTTCAGACTTCAAAAATATTTTATGTGAGATGATATATTCAATGGAATGGATATTTTTTGTGCTTTCAACTCAATTATCGCTAAAAAAAACTGTAAAATAAGAAGAAAATCGTGCGGGGATGAACCACCTGAAACGGAAATGTGACGTCCTAAAATAGGAAACGCGGTTCCGAAACTCTTAGAGAGGCGGTGTTTGCTTTTGAAACCGTGGCGATACAAAGTTCTTTCCTCGCTATTGTGAATTATTTATGTGAATATATTAGCATGACTAAAGGTAATAATACCGTTGTCGTATTCTAATAAAGATGGAAAGCAAATGGCGTCTTAGTTCTTGCGATATTACGCCTTAAAAACCAGACAGGCTCACTTTATTCCCCTCCCCTCACTTAAAAATATGCCTTCAGTCCAATAACTCTCATCGAAAATGCAGAATGATCTCTGCAAATATCGACTTTAGCGATAAGTTTTCCTAAAATCAACACAGAGGATGGTGATTGCAGTGGAGGGTGCACTGGTGGAATAAAGAAATTCTAGCCATCACGGTTACGTAAAGCCTCCGCTGCTGTCGGCTCTGTCCAACCGCTGTATCTGTTGTTTAGTTATTTGGCGAAAAGACAAACAAATAGGACCATTGACGTATTTAAAATCCCAGTCCATCAACAATCCTGTTGCTTCGCTAAGGACAGGTTGACATATTTTCAAGGGATGGGATCTCATTACTTTGAGGATGGGTACTGTCCGAGAATGAAAGAAGAAGGCTGTGAGAAGGAGACCAACAACGCATCAGTCTTCTTATGGCGAAAGTCACCTGACAGGGGTCCACCATTTAAAGTATCATTCTACGGACAGAAAACTATATTGATGTACATAGAACTCAAGCAAGGATCAAGATTCCGTCAGAAATCTCTTCCACTCGTAGAAGACGAAATGGAATTTTGTTTGATATTTATTTGATCCCTTCGGCCTATTCAGTATTTCCTTAATTTCAAGAGAATGAAAAGTAAGTGATCAAATCCGGCAATACTCCCTCAAATCTTTCATCCATTAATATTTCCTCCGAGGATACATAATTAATACCTTGTAGGTAACCACAAAATCGACTTATTACGTATCAATTTTGTTCTGCATCGTATCAAAGAGATGTCTGCCTTGTACAAAGTGAGAGAGTTATGTACCTTTTCTCTTGGAGCCTCCTGGCTTGTAGGCAAAGATAGCTTCTAGAATAGAATTTCATTTACATGCGAATATATTTGTATGCTGTTAGATCAGTGCAAGTCATGAATTTCTTTTCAATGACTATTTTACTACTGGATATCAATTTAAGAACACGCACACGAGTGATAAAGGTCAGCTGTTCTAACTAACTTGACTTTTGCCGTGAGATATGTAGTTATTTGTTTTCATTATAAGCCTCTACAACCTCTTTTTCCGAAGTCCAAAACGTCTTTACACTGACACTACTTGTTCAATGATATGAGTCACATCATTTTCACATTTCAGATATTCTGCGCTTTTAATGTGTACTTGGGTCTTTTTACTAAATATTGAAACTCAATCACTCTTGTTTTAACTCAGCAATAACATTTTCAGAGAATACAAATCCGTCAACAATCCAGTTTTTTCGCTACTAGCAAGTGAAAGCTGTTTTTGCGGGAGGTACTCGATGAAAATGACGCATCTCGCGAGTATATTAAATTCTCAGAATAGGAGTTTTACTGATAACAAAAATTTTTTACTTGCTAATTTTGTTTCTTTTCTTGGTGGTATGGCTGTTTGGATTGGGAGAGTTATTAATCATTAAGTATTTATACAAGATGCTTTATTATCGTGATTTTGCTCGTTTACAGACAACTTGTCATTCCAGTCTCAGTTACTTTGAAGAATAATTAATTAGAAAACTATGAACGAATAAATAGTGTAGTTGAATAGTCAAATGCGAGCTTTGAAATGTATACTTTTGAAACACGAAAAGTTTGAATTTTTACATTTCTAACGCTGTCGCTCGCAAAATTCTCAAAGGAAGTTAACTCTCATTTTCTGTTTTAGTTGGATGTAAGAGATGAAAATCAAAGCCAGCTGAACTTGTTGTGAAGATAAGAATGCCGTGAATGGGGTTTTCTGGAGATAACTGCCTATTAATTGCTGCCACAGGCTTTCCGCTGCTCAAGAGAATCACCGTAGCAGTATCTCATTACAAAGAAATTTTCTTTTATGGCATCCTATTCTCAGAATTCCGGGACGGCTTCAAGCTATAGTGGGAATTCAGATTGAGTCAGAGAGAGTGTTGAACTTTGCCTTCAGAATAGGAACGCTTTCGACCCAACTTTTTCTCTGCTTTATTCGAATAATTAAATTGAGCTAAAAGTAACATAATAACCTAGATAAAGGAATTAATAAAATTAGAAAAGTAAGTAATCGAAGAATGTTAAAAAAAGACATTGAGACGTGCTCTTGAACTTAATTTGGTTTCTGTTTTCTTTCGTTGTTGCGATGCTGTTTGCCAGTTCGACTTTACCATTCTTTCATTTATATGACATATTATTACTTAAATAGTGTATTATCTGAAGGCCGAAAGTATTTTCGTATAAATGTACTGGACAGACTGTTGAGAAATAACTGCAAGATGAAGATCAATAACGCGAGAACAAGGGTTATGAAATGTACAAAAAATGGAGAAGAGGAGGGAGATATAAAACTGGACAGAGAGGGGCTCACCCAGATCAAAAGCTTCCCATGCATAGGTAGTGTGATATCTTCTTATGGACGAAGCAGTAAAGCTATCAGAGCCAGAATAGTGCAGGCCATGAAAGCATTCTTGTTAAAAAAAAGGTTTGCTAACATCAAAAAAGCCATCATGGACCTGCGAAAGCATTATATTAAAAACTTCGTTTGGAGAGTAGGTCTCTACGGATCAGAAAGCTGGACTCTCCTACAGAGAGATAAAAAGAAACTGCAGGAGTTTGAAATGTGGTTTGAAACTCCACGTGATTTAAATTTATACATGAGCGTAAATACGCTTTCTATGTTCCTTAACTCTATTCACTCCCCTTTCTATATGACTGGTGCTCTACCACCCTCCTGTTCTTCCTCCCCGTGGTGGCTCAGAGTTGAAGGTAGAAGTAGAAAACTTTGGATGCTGTGGAGGGTCATGGCAGTGGATGCTGGAAAGCACCCAGTATCACAGCGTGTATTCGGTGCAATCAAGAAATACGTACACTTACTATTTTGGCTTCGCGTACTCGCGGAGGGGGAGGGCGACGGCATGAGTCATCGTTTAAGCGAAAAATCCGACGGCGCCGGAGCGACCATCTAATTTGATCGGGAGTGATTATGTGGCTCTGGTACCCCTTCCCTCCTTCCTTCCCTCGTCCCCTCCCTTTCCCCCGCTCCATGTGCTCGCTTGGTCCATTTTCTGTGTACTCGTTTAATCAAATCGTAAATCGCTCACTATATGACACATTCTGTTCCTTGCTATTAAATAACTCACTTAAGAAAAAACACAATTTTTTCAACCCCTGCAGATAAACTTGTTTTTTAACCGCTTCATTTTAGGAGCGTCAGAAAGGCAGTGTTTTATCACAGAATTTGGATGAAAATCATTATGGAGACTTGCATCATGAACCATTAATATTACAGAAATGGCATTTGAAAAGTTTTTAAGAGTTACGCATTTGCAGTGATTTAGGCAAAAGTTATACTGAATGGCTAACATGAAATATGCCATTTTAACACTGGTCTATAAGGATCTTCGTATAATGTTAAATTACTAAAATTATACTTTAATGCAACTTCGTTTGAGAAGTTATCAGACGTCATGCTTGGGGAATCTCATGTGCACTTTTTGTTTATTCCTCCTGAAAAAATATAAATATGCCGTTATCGTAAACCACGAAATATCGGCAAGGTATTTTAAGCCTCATGCCCTTCACTTCGCTGGGGCTGCAGAAAAATTTTCCTTCTCTAGAAACCCCGTCGAGGGATCGACTCTTAATTAGCTGGACCCGCCCAGACCCGAACTCGGAATTCGAGCCTCGACATCGAAGGGGACCCAACCCTTCACCGCGGGTGGGTAATGGCGGCAACAAGCCATTCATACTCTGGTTTATAGCATTAAAAGTTTACAATAAAAAGCAAAATTATGTTCGTATTTGTGTTGCATTAGTAACGGTGACGAAATTTTTTTTATCGGACATATCCATAGAGTTTAGCCCTTTTCACTTGCTCTATTAAGCCATGGCTATTAAACATACGTAACCACGTAACTTAAAGAACGATCAACTAATTCCTAGGTCAAGAAAAAAATGAATATATCCTCCAAAAAGTTAACTTCCTTGTAGTGTTGTGCGAATCAGGGATTTTTATTTCGAATCGAACCGAATCGAATCTCCCAAAAGTTATTTCGAATCGAATCGAAACGAATTTTTAAAAATACTCGTTAGCGAATCAAAGCACCCTAAAAAAATTCGCTTGCGAATCGAATTCGAATCTAAATAAAATGCAAAAGCTTATGCGCAGTTCAAGTTATATAGATTTTTACAATATTTCAGGGCCTTACATTAGCTTATACATCTGTATAGTGGCCCAAAGAATAGCACAGAATAACGTGGTGTCGTATAAATTTTCTTGTAGCGTGAGGAAAACATCTTCTAAACGGACGGCGCGCAATTCGGGGATGAGTGCAACGTTTGAATTCATGTAACGATTCGAAGACGAATCTATCTGATACGAATATTAAGAATCACTCGCTTTCGAAGCATCCCGATTCGCAGGCGAAGGGAATCGAATTAAGCCTGATTCGAGTCGATTCAATTCGATTTAGAAGCATTCGCACAGCTCTACTTCCTTGTATTTCATTTGAGTTTTACCGCCAGTATAAGTCAAGTGACCGTGTGAAGCCTTCTAGGACGACACCAATCTTAGTGGGTTTCCTCCTCGCTGTCTAGTACGGAGCCTTTTTGCTAAACCTCAAGATGACGTAGCCTTTCCACAAACTCGCTCTTCACTGAGTCTTGGATTTTAGAAAATTACATCAGACTCTCGTCTATTGACGTGCACATTTTCGATGGAATAAAGCATTAACGTCTGTTTTCACACTGTGGAAGTATTATGGCTGAGATTAAAAAACCGGACCAATGTATGTTACTCCTCACGTCGGATGGCAGGTCAAAAGTGTGAATTCCTTGGCGTCACACGTCATGAGATGACTAACTCCGACGCTGAGTTTCTCTCCGACTCTCATTTCCCAAATAATCCCTTCCCTTAACAGCCTACACATCTATCTTCCATGGCGAAATGACTTCAGTTGTCGGTCTCTTCCACAAATAAACAACCAGCCAACCCGGTAGTACATATAAACTTAATTACACCGAAATATCGCCTTATAGTTGTTTCTCAACTACTGCCGTGCACTCCCACTTCACCAATAGATCACTGAATATTGTTTCCACGAAGATTTGTACGACTTTGTCTGCCAAGTACCCAGAATGACCTTAGCCGAATAGTTTACCGAGAGCGTTATTTTTTTAATCGGAGGCAACAGGTTTTAATGTATATATATATTTTCTCCACTCAGCACGAAGGTTAGAGAAAGTAGGTTCAAATGGTTGCTGATCTCGAGAGCTGCAACATCAGGTCATCTGTCAGAGAAAAAAATTGTTCTCAACTTTCGAGGCCGTCAAATTTACGGAGTCAAATAGTGACTAATGGTTGGTTATGGTATTCTTTTCAAAGTACGTATCCATCGCATTATGACTCGTTTGAAATTTTTTATTAATTTCAAATGGGAAGGCACATAATCGTCGATAACCTCAGTGCGATCTCGAATCGTTAAACGTATTTCAGTACTTTTTATGTGTATCATTTTTCTCTGTTAATGCGATAAGCAAAGAAAACCGATAAATGCGAAAGTCACATTTTAGCAAATAAGAATTTTTTCTAGAATTTTCCGGTTAGATCCCTGCTAAAAAAATCCTTAGAAGCTGTTCTGTAGAACTTAAGGAATTATACAGAAATTGAGTCTTTTTCTTCAGAACTAGTTCCATTTCTAAGGACCTATACATAACATGAGAGCCTGACTCAACAGAACTTTTTCTATAGAGTTATTTTCTGCGAAGCGAAATAACTCCTTACAAGTTGTGCTGTAGAACTTCAGCAACTCTACGGAAATATGTGGGGTTTCCGTTGACCCGTTCCTTTTCTAAGGACCTATATGGAGAGTTGTAGGGAATTCCACTGAACGTCCTGAGGAATTCTGCAGAACGTCCTAAGGTATTCTGCAGAACATTCTGAGGTAATCTGCGGAACGTCGTAGGGGATTCCGTAAAATGGCCTTTCAATACTTAAAGGAAAGGAATATCTACAGAACTTTTTAAGAAATTCTGTAAAGTATTTTAAGGAACCTATACAGAATTTTTCAGCAGGGATGTTATCCTAACATTGTTCACTGTGAGTGCAGATGAGGGTGGTCCTTATTTTTCGGAAATTTAATTTCTTTTTCGGAAATTTGAATTTAGGGGGACACCCGCGATATTTTTGCGATTGGAGAAGGGAAAACGAGCCGCATCGCATCAAAAGTTTTGAAATTTCGTCATCTTTTTCTGTTTCCTGGTCGTTCCTGACCATGCCCTGAGGGCCCTCGGCCTTTTTAATTGCTTTCCTGTAATTACCAATGACTTGACATGTTTCAGCTCGAAATCTTCAATTTCTGCCGAGTAGTTGCAGAGCTACGGCCCCTGGAGGGGGCGCATACCAAGTCGCCGGGCTCTCGCGCCTCCACGCTGCATCTACCAAGTACACTGCATGCGTTGGGGTACGGCACGTTTTCCGCTTTTCCAATTGCAATCATGTTTTACAAAATATTTCTAGCCCAATTGAACAAATAAAGGTCTCGTCCCAAAAGAAATTCGAATTTTCAACAGTTAAGGACCACCCGAGTGTATATTTCTGTATTCAGTCGTGGAGCGTTATTGCGGGTTGTTACTAATGTGCCCTCAGAACAAAGCATCTACTTCGCCTTAGGATTCCAGTGGGTCGGTTCCTTGTAAACATTCAACCCGATTATCCCACCAGAAGGGAGGTAAAGGAAGGGAGCGGGGCCGCGGAGTACCGTCGGCACCCGACTGCAAAATACCGCAGCCGAGCACGATTGCATGAAGCCTGGGTATTTTCTTACTCATGGGCTGATCAGTCAAACATATACATTGAGTGACTCTCTACAATCCTTGAGCCAAGAGCTAGTGCCCCGTTAGTCACCCGAAAAGCGGCACCCTGGCCCAGGCGCGCTCCCTAGGGAACGCGACAAAGTACCGTCAGTCTTTTCCGGAATCAAAGCTCTGTACCACGTCAAGGAGGGGATAGCTATTCGACGCGCTTACAAGATCAGGCTCCAACCGTGCGTGAAGCATCAATCTTTCCCGAAAAAGCAGTGGACGTCGCTTTACAGAGCTAATGTTCCCTCAAGTGAACTAAACAATTTTATTGTTTTCAAGTATATGTCAACAGTAGTATCAGATGGCTATTTTTTTAAATTAAAGGTGATATCGGCCATTATTTTTCGCTCCTCGTTTTTCTATTCTACGGTTGGGTGAGGACATTCCTGTTTTTTCGTCAGTGCCGCACGTGTGAATACCCGGCTGTGCGTCTTGCCTTCCACACTACGCTGTCTTTACTACCGTCCAGCCGAGTACTTCAAATCCATTTGTGAAACCGATGGAAATATCGTTGCCAGTGGGCTAGGAATCAAAGAATTAATTTTTTATTGCTAATATAAGTTGTTACGCCTTAGGTATCCATTAGCTCTGCCAATTTCGCCGCAAAAATTGGGTCTTTTAACGGCGAGTGACATGAATGTGCCTTGATTTACTTCTTAATATTTAAATCAACATAAGTGCGACTTTGGAGCTGTCAGAATTTCAATAATTTACGGCAGAGATTTTTTTGGCATTCAGGCTCCTAAAATGTGTTATTTTGCCCGCAGCACTGAACAAATGACTAATGATTTGATTTATTCCTTTCTTTCTCATTCCATCATTCAAGAAAAAACTCTAGTACCACGTCGATTATAACGACTTCGGTTTAACTTTAGAAATTTAATTATCCTCTCTGAGCATTTCTCGAATTGGCCTTAAGAGCAGGAGACTAAAAGTAATTTCATCGTCGGGTCTTTATTGACTTTCTCCCTCCGTCAAACCTCGCTTTTTTGTTTTGATTCGGCCCGAGGGGGAATAACACTGGAGGGGTCAGCTACGCCGGCGTATTATACAATCATAAGGTCATCGAGTGTTTTTTCTCCCGGCCGTAAACTCTTTGTAATGAGTGACATGAGTAATTTTGGATTGGCAGGTAAGAATAGAGGTCGTCGAAATGAATGAGGTTACGAGTATTTGATGTTCTAATCCCTTCTCCGCTAGCCGTTACCGTCGTTTCCCGCGAAGAGAACGGAAAGTTGAAAGTTATGGAATGACTGTGCATCTGCGAGGTGGCGTGAATATATGTGCTTAACCTCAAAACAAAAAGTTGTTCTTCGGGTAGAAGTCGATTAGGCGGAGTCGGATAGGTCGAGTGAGCGATACTAAGAGTAATCAATTTATCTATACATGCCTATACCTGTGGATCCACTGCTCTCAGTTCCTCTGCAACTTGTATAACGTACGCGGTTTCCCCCTTTTATTTCCAACGATAATCCTTAATTGGGAATCTTACACCGTGCTGTGAGATCTATTTTTACTTTGGCTCCTGCTATCACTGGTATTGATCTTCATCTTACAGTTAAAGAAAGCCAGCATAGACCTGCGAAAGCATTATAATAAAACCTTCGTTTGGAGTGTAGGTCTCTACGGAGCAGAAAGTTGGACTCTCCTACAGAGAGATAAAAAGAAACTGCAGGAGTTTGAAATGTGATGTGGGCGCAGGATGCTTAAAGTACAATGGACGAGCAAATTGACCAACGAGCAAGTGCTAGAAATGATAAAGGAGAAGCGTCAACTGTTGAAAATAATAGAAAGAAGAAAAGAAAGGCTCATAGGGCACCTGCTAAGACACTCGGAGTGGCGCACCAACTTAATTGAAGGTAGGATGGAGGCAAAGAGGAAAAGGGGAAGGCCAAGAAAGGAGTTATTAACTGATATAAAGGATTGAAAACCTTATAGAGTGGTTAAGGATCTGGCGGTGGACAGATGCCAAAATGCTGCCCACCAACCCAACGGTTGAGGAGGGGAAGAAGACCACTGGTATTAATTTTGATCCAAATATGCAAATAGAATTTTTATTGCTCTGGTTCTGTTTGGGGTGAAAGAGTAGCATAGCAGGCCTCCCTTCAGAGATTGACCCTTAGCTAAAGGTGACATTAATTCCAACTGAATATCACATGCTCACAAAATTTGTTGTATTTGGTAATGACAATGTGGCCATATATACTCTAACAGGCACGCATGCTCGGCTATTAAGTTAAAATTGACTGGTGTATTTGCAATTAATCGTCAATATATTTTGCAATTGATTTTCACGATATGCAATGATGCGCGTCATTTATTTTGCACTCAGGACTTCCTTTTTTCGACACTTCTTCATCTACGCAGGCTTTATCTCAGTATATTAGGAAGTGTACACAATACTTCACCTAATAATATTCATTTAATTTAACATTTTTTCTCAATATAATTACAGGTATAGTCCTGCTAAGCCTATGTCTTGTCAGGAGGTGCTGTTATTAATTCATAAATAAATTCACAACATTAATCAGATAAAAACATTTTAAAAACTGTTAAAACCTAAAATGTAATAAACACACAAAGACGCAATTAAATAATTAATTCAAATAGCATAAGTACAAAAGTTTTTTAATTAAACAAATGTATACACGTGTAACTAAAAGTACGAATGAAAGTTTTTTATCAAAACAACATTGAGCCATCAGAAAACATTTAAAATATTGACAAAATAATATACGATATTCAAAATAATATACGATAGATTCCAGGTATATTACTGCATCATGGCACCGTATAGTATTTGAAATTTCGCTTGAAGGTTTAAGAAAAATATGAGGTTAATATTCGTTGTAGTCACTCTTTTAACACGGTTAACTTTCCTTTTGCGGTAACAGCACAATTTTGCAGGCCTTTATGAACTATTGCCTCTGAATTAGTGAATTTGGACTTCTATTATTGCAGTGATTTACCCGCCATCAACCCTAAGCTCTCCATTCTAACCTTTCCCCTGCTTACCTCTAGAATGCGCTTATGGTTCTTCTGTTTCATATTCCGTTGAAGCTGGCCCATACATTCTTCCGCCTCGGTCTTCCGCGTTGGATTTCCCCTGGCATTCGTCGTTATCCAATGCGAGTTATATCTTTCCACCAAGCCCTTGACTTCCTGATAGTGCTCCATAAAGTTTTCTCCTCTTCTATTTTACTGTAACCTTCCTCGCTTCTTATCTAATCCACCCACACGATTTTATTCGCATTCGTCCCCAGCAGTAAGTTTCGAAAGCCCCTCTTCTCTTCAATATTGGATATCTCTTCCTCCTTAAGGTAGTCCGAGCGAGATAATTCCCTAGTCATAATAGAGACCATATTCGAATTATACGTTTTAATTTCACCAGCTGTAGGACTTATCAATTAAATATTGCATTATTGATGGTGCAATAATATAATTTTAAATGACCATTGCATTATTAATGGTGCAATAATATAATTTTATACGACAGAAATTGTGAGTAATTAAATGAAAATATCTAAATAAGTCTTTAACTTGACTAATTATTTTCACGTGGTGCGTTTGAAACTTTATCAAAACAAAAGGTTTTTTGTGATACCCAAGAACCTACTGTGGTGACAGTATGATTAATTTTCAAAAATAGTTGAGAAAATATACTAACTACACGCTGTTAGTTTTTTTACGACATCTAAGCGTTAGAAATACCTCATTTTGTAAATAATGTCTCTCTGGAGTGCATGCACGTACCGTTTCCCAAGTAAAAGGGCTGGTATTTTTTGGCAAATATCTCCGAAAGTGATTTGGTAAGGGGTAGAATTTTTGGTGTCATTGGATAGGTGAGATATTTATGTTTAAAACGAGACAAAATTCATTGAATTTTAAGTAAAATTATATTTCACTCGGACTACCTTAAATGGTCTGATACATTTTTCTGTCACATTTTGAAATAAATACTTTTAAACTTCAAGGCGCTGAAAAATTCTTTGTTCTGAACGTGATGGCAGATTCACACTCTGAAGATTTGAATCTATTGTTTCTGCTTATATTCGTATATTTTTATCTTTTCTATTTTTACATTGAAAATCATGAGCTTCAATGTATTGTTTTCTAGTCACGTTTTCAATTCATGCATTAAAGTTTAAATAATCATGTAATTTTTCAAGGAAATTGTCATAAAATTCTCTTGAAATTTCCAAAGAATTGATATACTAGAAGAAAATGAGACTTGAAAATGATATGCGTGATATTCGCGATGCGTGAATTAATTCATCTTGTGCAGTGTATTATGATCGGCGGCTTTTATATATTTTATCCTCGTGTTTTACCTTGTAAACGAGTGTATTTTACATATTTGCACAGCTAAAAATGGAAAATTCTTGTAGTTTCCGTGAAATTGCTACAATTTTTATACCCGTATTTTTCATTCCCTTGCCTATTCTTCAATGTGCTATAATTATTATATTGTTATAGAATGCATTCTTGGAACATTCATTTAGATCGAATCTTTATTTTGTATACCTTACAATATCCGATTTGTAAATCATTAGTTACTTTAGCGGATAAAAAGTTTCATAGTAAATTTAAATTAATAATGATTTTAAAGTTCATTTTATGTTCATTTTATGTTCAGTTTATCTTGCGCATAAACTTTAATCCCTTTCTCCGTTGAATCCACGTAATTTCATTTATTTGTACCCAATTACTGTAAAGGAAATTGCGGTATTTATAATATAAATTCAACGATCAAATAAAGACTCATTATCACGAAAAAGACTGCACCACTCAATGGCCTTGAGGTGGTTAAAAAATGGGGTTCGAGATACCCCTGTCCTAAACACTATCAATTACAGCTGTGAAGGAGAGCGGCTCTCCTATAAGATGGGAGGAGAGGTGTGATAAATTACCTTTTTCCAGAGTTTTCATAAAATGATGCTCGAAAAACCTATCCAAATTAATATTTTGGATGACCCTATGGTACTCCCTGATAATTAATCAGTGGATCACGTCAAGAAAATTCTTAATAATACATGAATAGTCTTCCACTCATGAGCAAATGTATTCATGGAGGCGCGTTGGAACGATGAAAGATGTTTCTCTGTCGATGACTAAGGATGAGAAAGAGTGAATGCCGACGGTGTGCTCCCGGGGTCGTGATTCATTCGATAACCCCACTTATTCATGCATGATTAAGGTTCACTTCTTTCAATAGCGACGGAGCTTTCAAGGGAAAGCGTAATAGACCAAGTTATTTTTAGATGAAAGGAGTGTGCGATGCAATATGGCACTTGCGAAATGTTTGAAGAAGCTAGAGATGAATAAAGTGGAAATTATTCCGAGCGATCGGATATGAAAGAAAGTAAACTTAAATAGTGACGCTTAAACACAACGCAAACTTAACTCGAAGTTGAAGACTATACGTTTGACCCCGTAAATTGTGGTACCAATCGCACGAGTATGCATACTCGTGCGCTTGGTATCACAATTTACGGGGTACTTGGTACCACAACCTTCGCTAAGTTTACCAGCAGAAGAACACATATTAGTAAGAACCATTGTGTGCGAGAGCGAGAACAGAATGGCGGTGAAATTGTTGATAATGTTGTGGAGGGAATTGTTCCTAGTGAAGGGCCTACTTAAGTACGAGAGGGTTCAGTGGAACAGGGACAACAAGACAATTTGCAGAAACAGGCTGAAGCTCAATTTTTGCTAGCACTCCGTGCGCAAAATGTTACTGCTCCAATTTTAAAATGTGTCATTGACAGTTGTAAAAATCTTGTGAATACTAATTTGAGAAAAAAAATATATATCTCTTGTATTTGTGTATTTTTTAGTTGTTAAATACTCTACTGCTTGTAGTTTCTAAAACTTTGGTAGAATAGCCATAGAGAGTGAATGTTGATGAAAAATGATTACTATCAGACCAGGGCTGTCTTAAATTCAACATGGGTCTATCTTACTGTCAGATCAGGGTTGTTTTAAATTCAACATTGGTCTATCTTACAGTCAGTACCACTTGGTTTGACATTCAGCTCTGCATATACCTTATTCTTAGACTAGGAAATGGCTGTGAAATTCAAATGACACTGGCTTAAAAATGTTGCCTCTGAAAATCAGTTCTCTTTTCTGTCTTAAAATCAGATCGACTTTTTACTGTGTGGGTAAGTATTTGGTGACTTCATTTGCACGGCACCTCGTCACTAACATCGCCCTTCTCCTGAAGTTGGTTCTATCGAGGAAGGACGTAATATCGACGAAGGTTATTTTATTCGTATAATGTA
Source organism: Ceriagrion tenellum (assembly GCA_963169105.1). Lineage (NCBI taxonomy): Eukaryota > Metazoa > Arthropoda > Insecta > Odonata > Coenagrionidae > Ceriagrion > Ceriagrion tenellum. The sequence continues at coordinate 14,994,179 of OY720642.1, read as the reverse complement.
TGCTAACAGAAAAATATGTCCTCTATCTGAGATGAATTAACAAAGTTATACCTTTCCACGCCGTGTATTCTCGGAGGTTGGACTTGAGATTACATGGTGTTCAATGGAAAAACGAGAGAAACATGGGTGAAATTAGTAATTTCCAATATGTATAATATAAATGTAATTTTCACGAACAACTGTTTATAAGGAGGAAACCGCCTCCTCCTAATTTGCGTTGTCAGCTAATTACTGCGATGATTTCCGTCCAAATGTGGCAATTCCATTAAATCGGCGCTGTACTCGATTTATGCGGCCACGACTAAGTGTTCATTAGAAATATACTCGTGGAGTATTGAGCGCATTTTGTAACTTTATTTTGCTTTTCAATATCTAACACATATTATCTACAAAAGCAGGTTTTCTAAACTAATCATGAGTGAACAAAAGCGGTCAAATTTAGTATTTCTTATGGCTGACACATTTGCGGTGGACCGTAGCGGATGAGAGGACACCTGAGCGGCTTACTCGGTCGAAGGGCGTGATTGAGAGAACTGCGTTCGAATCTCGGACTTATTCACAGTGAGTTTCACTCATTTCTCCTGTGCCATACCTATCTTGCCTATTAAACTGTTCTACTTGCTCTAGTTTGTGTCCTCCAACTTTAATCACAAGCTTCGCTTTCTTTGTCCTATAGAATCTCATTACTTTTGTTTTCTTATGATTTATCTTCATTCCACATATCCCGCACTGTATTTCTAAAGAATCTACCAAAGCTTGTAGTTTCTTCGAAGATCCACTAACCAATGCCTGATCATCCACGAATCTAACCGATTTTGTAAGATGCCCTCCCACTTTCACTCCAACCTCAAGTTCTTCCCATGCCTGTCTTACCATTTCCTCAGCAAAAATGTCAAAAAGCAATGGCGACAACGGGCACCCTTGCCTTACCACGCGACCTGTAGTTGCCCGCTCTGATTCACCTTCAGCCACCCTCACCTGCGCCCAGTGCGTCATGTATATGTTTCGGATTTGTCTTCTGTCTCGCCAATCTATTCCCATTTTCCCAAGTATCTCCGTTACATTATTCCGATTCACCCGGTCAGAAGCTTTTCCAAAAACAATAAAGCATGCGAAAACGCCCTGGTTATACTCTAGGCTTCTTTCTATAAGTGTTCTCATCACCGTAATTGCGTCTTCAATTGACCTGCCCTTCCGGAGGGAATGTGACACCTCGACGCAGGGCCGTTTCGGCGCAGCCGGCTTTTCGGCAGCCACTCGGCTAACGACCGGGCTAAAACTTTTAAAAGCACTCTTAAAACTGCGCTAGGTGAAATTATGGGGATAAAAGCCTGGCGTCCAAATGATCGTGGAATATTCAATTGGAATCGATTTCTACGCCCGTGTTATGAACTCATGCTCGACTTCACTCCACCATTAATGCTGAATTTCTCATCATAGAGCTATGGATTCAGAATCTGTATTACAAAAATTCGATAAGCAAATGGAAAATTATTTACAAAATATGCATTAGAGGTAGGTTTTGTTGAAAGTTAGATAACTCCTCCCGATGCTTTGCACTATCAGTCTTATCTACATCTAGTATTTCCTTTTTTGCCTCAGCAATTACTTTATGCATTCACAATATGCACTAGAGGTTCTCGCTTTTGGCGAGCGAGTTAGTTCCTCAATATATATTTCATAATTTCCATTACTTAAATATCGCATGATATTCACGAGGACTCTAGCTTATTACAAATTAATAGATAAAGTAGCCTCATCAAAACTTTCGATTTGTCAAAAATAGGCAAAAAATACTAAACTTCTCACTGATAGTTTCAACCAAAAAATCCTTTTTACCTTATGGAACTGATAGGATAAATAAATGTGCCATAAAATCTTTAATCATGGGTTCTGTGAAGTCTGCAATTTATGCTAACTGCAATTAGGAATTACCTCTTCGAAAAGCGAAAAATTATTTCAATGTCTTCTATTTCCAAATAAAATCATATTTGGTGAAATGAAGCAGCCCGACCGCTGAGTCTTCCAATGACGAAAGTACAATTTTGGCCGTGAGTTTGTGACGTGCATGATGTTCCCACAGTAAAGTCATGGAAGCAAATTCTATTTGCCTAACCCTGAGGTTACTGTTACATTTGATGGCAATAGGTACGACTCGATAGCTTAGCCGATAAGCTGGGGAGCGAAAGTCGTTGGTGATTGATTTGGAAGGGCACTATGGGAGGCATGTTTTAAAGACGCCTCCGAGGAAGACAACGGTAATAAGATTATCTCTAAGTAGATGGACGGCACTAAATGTAAACGAGGGAGGATGAGAAATAGCAGGGGTGGACATGGTGGCAGGTTTAGCTCATAATTATGAGGAAATGAGGAAATTAACGAGGAAAAAAAGGTTTAGAATTTCATTGACCGTGCAAGGTTTTAGAAGAAAGAACTTTATGAGAGGGATTTTCGTAAAGGCATTGAGAAAAGATAAGATTCAGTTTGGAGCTGGGCGTTGTATCATTCGGAAACCCTAACGCGTGATTCCGAGGTCATTCTGGGAAGAAGCATGGTTATATCCGAGGGATTTTGAGATATGGATGTGGAGAAGCTTTAAGAGGGTGAGCTGGGTGGCGAGGAAAACAAGTGAGGAAGTGAGAAGGAATGTGGTATTGAATACGGCAAAAAAAGAATGGAGGACGGATTAAGTGAGGAAATTATGTTGAATGGGAGGTTTTCTAGGGCGGAGAATTTGGAGTGGCGCCGGTAGGAGACGAGGGAAAATAAGACTCTCGGATGAGCGGAGGCGGAAATGTATGGGGAGCGGGAAAATAGATAGTCAGGAGTAGGAATGTACTAAAAAAACTGTCCACAAAATTTTGTAGTTGATGATCAGGCCTTCCGTAAAACCTTCCAATCGTTGGTAGAATATCAAATGATGATGACCAACTAGTAAATGGCCTTCCAGTTAGGTTCAGACGCCTTGGCAGCCACCTTGCTGCGGAACAGAAGACGGCGTGGGCTGTCTCACCATCTTTTTTTTTTCTTACTCTTCACGTGGGGGGTTGAGTTTGGGCTTTTCGAAATTATCCCGATCACTTTCGACCAAGGAGTCAAATATGACAACAACGAACGATTCGAGGTATTTATGAGTTTCAACCACTCGGATAGATAACTTAAGAATTTGATATGTCGTTTATTGCGTCTATAATCGCGGTATTCAGCTCCGTAAACAATATTCCTGCGAGGAAAACTCGATAGGGGCGGCTTTGTGATATTTTTACGAGTGGTTTAAGTACACCAAAATTTCGAACCATTCGTGATTGTACCAGGTGACTCCTAAAGGCCACTTTAAACGGTACATTTTATTGTACAAACGAATGTATCATAAAATGTACAAGAAAATGAATGGAATAAGAGCAGGTTCTATTTTCCGTTGTCATTCAGTAAATTATACAATTTGCCGCTCTACTCGGTACAATTTTCCTCATGCGAGAGTTCATACGTTCGTTTGTTCAATAAAATGTACCGTGGAAAGCGGCCATAAGTTACATAGAATTATCTCGAATAATTCAAACACAACCCCATTTGGTGGTAACCCTGATTGAGGCAATCGTAGATGCTTACGTCAGCGCAACTCAAAAGGTCGTCGAAACTCTGTATGGTCCTTACGAAAGATTTCACAATTAGCGGGAACGGTAGGTCTAGATTGCGTGCTACGCATGTCCATTTAAATCCATGGAAGGGAACGAAAGCCTCGTATATTGAAAAAACAAAAATGAAAAGTTGCTGCTCTTTAACTTTTAAAGGGTAAAAAATTCATAGCAATGCATAGCATGATGAAAACCACGGTAATATTTCAAATATAATCTCGCCTCTAATTTTTATACATTGAAACTAAATTATTTTATCTTTTTTATTAAACTTTCTATAAATCTGTCTCTATTTTTCTTATTAGTTATTTTTTACATAAATGTCATCGTTTAATGAACTTTTATTATTATTATTTTAATACTCAATGGGAAACAATCAATTAATTTCAGCATCCATGCCAATAACTCTTCAGATTCATATTTTGTTTTTATATCGGGGAGATACAATGCAACACCAGTCAACAGCTTATTTTTTTATGAAGTATGTTTTTTAGTACATTATAAAATATAATTTGTCCAACCAAGTACGATGTTATTAATGAGAGTCTTTGTCACATGGGTGCATATGCATCCTTCTGTAATTATGAGACCTAAAAATGGCGCAGGTTACGGCATGAGGTGAAACGTTATGTCCTTTTCATGTCGTGAGAGTTTCTTCAGTTTGAACATATTACAGGTACATGGATTGTGATACGTTTCTAATAACCTTGCCCAAAAAAACCTAACGTTATTTAAACTATGTTTTTTGTATGTCGGACCTATGCCTACTTCATGTGTTAAATCCAAACCTGTTAATACGGTATTGAAAAATATACAATCTTGGTTATTTACTCAAGAATAGAGAATACCTTGTTATAATTGTACGTGATAAACTTGATAATTCCGCTAAAGTACTGTTAATCTCATGTAATAGTGTGTATCTATTTCCATGTTCAATTATGTAAAAGACTAACGCATAACTATTGACCAAATTATGGTAGTCTTAATACAGGTCCTCCTTTTAAGCTACCTAATATTACTCATGTTGTTAAGATTAATGTATGTTTCTGTTGAGTAATACATATATATTATATATTATATTAGATATAATATATCATAGCGCGGCCATTAGACGTTATGTGTCCAAACAGAGAGCAGAGCTGGAGCATCCTCAGAGAACTGCAATTCTATCTGCATGCGGTAACGTTTTATGATATTTAGGACAAAGTATTACTCCATTGAAATATAAGAATGCGTAGTTTCACTAGAAATGGCAATGACGAACTTCCGTTCGCAAGCGTTTACACCGCGAGGTGGTAACTTTAAAATTTAATGTAGGCTCTCAAGTTAAATCGTGAGAACTTCTGAAATCATATCCTCTCTTCTCCTTTCATAATTTCGCCTCATTAATGATTTTATCGTTTCCTTTCAATTTCTCTGCTGATTTGGGCATTTTATTTGGATGTACGAGGCAAATGGAGGGGAATGAGACATCTCCCTGGAATGTTTATTTCCTCTCTCTGCATTATATGAATGATTTTTTTCCAAATTACTGAAGAAAGTTCCAAGTGAAAATCTGGCGCCATTCTCTACAATTTTCTCGAGTGACACTACGCCAGGCGCCATTATAATCGCATTAGCTATGTTATCCACCGTAGAGAAACCCTTACTTAAAACTGGACTTCACTCCAAACCGACAGGAAAAATTACCGTTTAAATTGCTGCCATTGATGCGGCATCAGGGAACATTTTTTCGTCAGACTTTCTAAAAAGAACATGGACCTGAATTGCATCTTTAAAATACATACCTTAAAAGCGTGGAGAATTCGATTTCGTTATGAAATTCTACGTTTTTAGGTGAAATAATTGTCGAATTATAGTAATCGCACGTTGGCATTCGTGCAACAATACTTGATTCGAAAATGTTTACAGCGGCGAGATCTCAATCGGTCTATGGAGAAAAAAATAATGAGAGGAATGAGACAATCCTCTTGGAGGGGTTGTGTTTGAAAACCTCTCTAAATAACTTCAATCGAGAAACTAAGGAGTCACGTGATACACTCACGAAGGGTTCGATATGTATCCCAAACGCTGAGACACAGTAAACAATGTGTCAGACCTTTCAAGTAATCTATCCGTGTGGGTGAAACTCACAAAAAACTCAAATTGTTCGTTGTTGTACTACATGAATCCTTATTAAGGTGCTCGGAATCACTTCTAGTAGTTTCATACACAATCCCATGAACATGACATTCATACCTATGAATATCACGACCCTTTACGGAGGACTTGAAAAACTTGGGTAAAAAGCACTACAGAGGTTATTCAACTGAGACTGTATGCAATCACGTATACGAGTGCAAAATGTAACTCTGAAGAATAGAAATTCCATCTAAAAAAATATTTAACTGAACTTGGATCCATTCTATAAACCATTATTCATTGTTCTGGTGTGTAAGTCGTGTATCTGAAGATCGTATATGATAGGTATTTTATAATTTTTACAATATATACATACCAATCACGCCGTTCCCTTCCGGGGTAGGCGCAGTCACAAAGTTTCACTCATAAATACATATTTGTACACCGAACTCTGCTTCAATAATTTCCTCCATACTGACCTATCCTTTCAAACATCTTTTGTCTCATTTACCCCCATACACTGCTTCATACACGCCCTCCTGTTTTTAAGACTCCTAATATTCCTCCTCCTAAGAATTTCCTCAATCACATTCAACAACAACTTTCTCGACCTACCTCTTCCTCTCGCACCATTCATTTCACTCTTATATATCTGTTTAGTTATTCGGCTCTCATCCATTCTCTCAACATGGCCAAACCAACGAAGCACACTCCTTTCATATATGTCCATTACTGGAGCATTTAACCCACATTCATTTATTACCCACTCATTCCTGACCCTACCCATCCTACTTTTTCCACAAATACTCCTCAGATAACTCATACCCGCGGCGTTTAGTCTACTCTTATGTCTATCCTGACATACCCATGTTTCACTACCATATAGCAAAGTGGGAAGAAGTAAACTTTTGTACACGGCGATTTCCGCTTCCTTAGAGAGGCACTCATTCCTTCATATGCTCCACATGCTACCTACCACTTTCCTTCCCACATTCGCACGTTTCTTTATCTCCTCATCTATTCTTCCATCTTTTGCATACACCTTACCTAAGTACACAAAATCATCACCTGTTCATTTACTTCACCATTCGCCCTCATCATACAGTTATTCTCCCCATTCTCCTTATCAAAAACTACTACTTTAGTCTTGCTCGCATTTACCTTCAATTCCATTCTCTCTGTTGATTCACAAACCTTATCTAGGAGTTTCTGTCATCCCAGTTGGCTCTCTGAGATCAAAACAGCATAATCCGCATATAATAGAACTCGCACGTATACATTTCCAATCAAAACACCGTCGTTTTCACTTCATGCATCTCAAACGCATTTATCCTTAAAAACATTAAACAGCCATAGTGACATAACGCATCCTTGCTTTACGCCCTGTTTTATTTCAAAACAATCATTCTGAACCCTGTTAACTCTTACAATTGCCTAATTATTGTCATACATCGCCATCTTAACATTCAATAACTGCCCATTCACTCCATAGCTCTTCAAAACCTCCCACAACTTCTTTCTATTTGCCCTGTCAAATGCCTTGTCTAAATCAGCAAATGACCGATACACTTTCTTTCGGACGCCCATACATTTATCTATCACTTGCAGAAGCGCGAAAAGCTGGTCAATACATCCTCTCCCAGGCATAAACCCACACTACACACCCCATATTCTGCCAGAAGTAATATTCCTCACTCTTTCGATTAAAATTTTGCTGAACACTTTTCCCGGAATGCTCGATAAACTAATGGACGATAATTCTTATATCCGGTCTTTCCTCCCTTCCCTTTGTACAATGGAACGATCATTGCATTCTTCCAACCCAATGGGTTATTTTATTGGTCACTGGGTCTTTTTTTAATTGATATATTTATTTTATGGCGATAGGGTTGAATATCATACCCCAGTTGTTATAGCCGAATGTTTCGTTTAAAAGAATGTTTTTCGCACCAGTTCTTGCCCCGCGCTCTGCATTTATCTACCATAAAACGCTCTACATCCACAGTATCCTTAGCATGCTAAGAATTTGTTTTTTTCATTGTACGGCAGGTTTGGAAAAATAGCTGTTTCTATCATTTGCATCCATGCTAGATGAGCCTAGTACGTTCAGTATACTTGTAATCGATATCCAGTCGCAGATTATCTGATTTACGTCCATATTTAGCTTTATGTGTACTTAAGTACATGGATTAAGTTTGTCCATAATTAATTTAATTTTTAGCTACATAATTAAGTTTGTCCTTCTTACATTTTCCCACTTGTATTCACTGTAAGAGGGGTTTTCTAAGCTCTTAAAGAACGGCATGAGATTTTGTGATTCCAAGAACTTAATGGGTCAGTACTGATGCTCTTAAGAGAATCAACTCCGGTCATAATGCTCCGCAAATGTTTTAGCCGCAGGTTTTTTAACGATGAAAAATCTGAACCTGCCTGTTCCTAGGTGACTCGAAGAAATGATGAAATCAACCGAAGCTGTTGAGCTCTGATCAGAAAATGTAATCCTTCACTTTCGCAAGCAACTGTATGTTGGAGAAAACATTCTCTTGGACCAAAAACGTGCGCGTCAGAGTTATGATATCGCGGAAAAAGTGAATTAAATTCTTATTCATGATATCCTACCTTGTAGCTATGCATTATTGAAACCGTTTTCATGGCATTTTGATTCCCACCGAAGAGGTTTTTGAATCGGCGAATGTGAAATGACTCTCTGGCGTGGCGAATACCTCTCCTTTGTAACCATGCTGTAATAGTTTCTATAATTCAGTGTTTGACGTATTCAGAACGACAATTCATCACTAAAGAGACTGCGATAGCATTAGTAGGGCAAAAAAATGTTAAACGTTGATCTCACTTTCAGTGAATTGGATCACCGAATTATCCAAGTCCGAGGGGAAAGCAACTTCAAAAAGAAGTGTACACCGCATTTCCATTTCAGCCATTTCTACCCATTCCTAACCATTTCCATCCACTTCTTTCCATTTCCGACCATTTCTATACATTATTATCTATTTCTGTCCCTTTCTATCCATTTCTGTCCATTTCCGACCATTTATATCCATTTCTGTCCATTATTATCCATTTCTGTCCCTTTCTATCCATTTCCGTCCATTTCTATCCATTTCTGTCCATTTCTATCTGTTTCTAACCATTACTATCCTTTTATATCCCTTTCTAGCCATTTCTGTCCATTTCTGTTCATTTCGCGACCATTTCTCAACAAGCGTACACCATTTCTCAGAGTTGCATACCCCTCGTCCAAGTCCCAATGTGTGCACGTACGCCTGCTTTCCGCAAAATCTCGGTGTATTTATCATTCATATTCGCGTATGGAGCTTTCAAAATAGTTTCGATTCTGCTCGCTTGGACACAGTTAATTATTACTTCCTGTTTCCAAAGTAATACAGTACAATACCTGCAACTTTCTCTGTTTGCAGTGACGATAGAGGAATTACAACGGCCGTGAACGTAAACTTGAGATTCAAAACTTTTTAGGAATGTTGATGTCTCTCTTTCGGAAGAATGATATTGGCTGTTTTATTCTTAGGGATTCACCAGGAGGATGGCAAATAATCTAATTAATATCCGTATTCAGCTTTTTGTTCAAGCATGGAATATTTATGTAAGTTTTTTTTCCTTATTTTCCGGCTCCATATAGTATTTCTCACTAGTGTGCGAAAAATAAAAAAAGGAAAACAAATGATGGAGATTTACGATTTCTCAAATAATGGTAACCAATTTAAATGGTGGCATCTGATTGGAAAATGAATAATTTTTATCTGTGATCTTGCTCTGATAATTGTGAGAAAACCGCTGTTAAATGAAAAGTGCTGTAATAATTTGCCTATAGAGGATTCTAAATTAATAACGCCACAGTGAGTTCTACTTCCAATCATATTGTCTTCAAAGATTAATATTTAATATATTATTAACAGCTTACTTTCTGTGCACAGAATGTTTCATTGGGAAAAGCCTCTTACATATATTGCCATATCATCCTCTTTGGCACCATAACGATGTAATTGGTTCACCCCTCTTTATATTTGTAGGACATTGACTTTCCATTGGTTAATCTTTTGCTAGCTTATGACTATTTCTTTACCTAGCCGGAACCTGCACTTCGAATCTTCAAGTAACGACTTCCTCGAACAATATTCGGAAGTGTATGAAGTATGATAAAGCGATGGAGTCCTTTATTGAAACGGAACAACACTTTCAAAGTATTGTCTTAGGGACCTAGACGGGTCTATTACGGAACTTGCGATACGCTAGTTATCTTACGAAAAGGTTCCTATCTTACGATACGTATGGGCGGACAAGTGAAATGCTATTACGGTTCACACTGAGTAAACGTACGATTAGTAAAGGTACGACAGCGGTGGAGTTATCATACCATACGGGGAAAATAGGCCGATAAAGCTATTATGGTTCTTCATATCGTACAATAACCTCTTATCGATAGCACGATATCCTATGGCTGACTGCGAAGCTGCTGTAGCTGTCGTATCGTACGTTAACGGAGTTCACTTAAAGTTTTAGTTCAAGGAAATAGGAAAATATATTGATGGATAATGCAGTCCAATTATCAAATTAGTATTATCGTGGAATGTACTTCAAACTGACGTATCTTTTGATGAAATGCGGTGAGAAGTTGAGATACGATGAAGTGATGTTCGTTCTTCCATAAGAATATACACGAAAAATATGACTTCGCGTAACCAACCAAACACTCACAATTGTTTACAATAAACAGCACCATTATCAATAGAGTGTGACGGTATTGAAACTATTACTATTGAGATTGTTTGCTATTGATTTAGTGGTATTGATACTCCGAAGTTAATCTTCTAAGTTCGTACGCCCAAGAGTCAAGGTGAGTTATTTTTTTACTTACGTTACCTTGATCCATGCTGAGCTGGTAGCTCCAACTTCTGCTCTGACGTCATTAGTGTACGATATCCTCCCGAAGAAAGCCGAACGTAAACGTACCATATAGACACGGGAACCGTAATAGCACATTCGACAACCTCTATCGTATCATACGATTAGAGACAGCAGCGGTATAGGACGTTAACTCTTATCGACGGAAGTTCCGTAATAGACACCGTCCTCTTCATTCCTGTGTTTCGTAAACAGGCAAAGTTGTGATCTATATGTTGCAATTTAAGCATAAAAAATTCCAGCGGAACTGACGAGTTAGTCATTCATTATCTCAATATGCCGTAACAACATTATTTTCATAAATCTGATGGTATAGATCTCTAAAGAAAATCACGACGTTGAGGCAATTAACTGTGGATTCAAAACAATAGATAATGTCCACCTTTTCAATAACTAACTGAATTCTCACCAACCGCTACATAGAGAGGAAAACATTATAAGCAACTAATACCCAATTTAAAAAAAAAGCAAATAAGAATTAACCGTGGCTTCTTCGTTCATATTTCAGTGGTAGCTAGCTTTTTGTTTGAGCCCCCTCGGTACTGCTCTGCGGACGCATGAAGTTGTTAAAGAGTTGGGTCCCGATGAACGAGGTCTCATTTCACCAAGATTGATTGTCTTTGGCAGTTTTCCCTTTCCCTGTAAATGCCGCCATTCGAGACGAGTGAAAGGAAGTCACGATCGTTTTGAGTTCTGTTTTGATGAACGCATTCTCGAAAGCTTCTTAATTCCTTTCTATGTAAAGTTAACGCGGGAAAATATATCCGTCTTTTCGTCAATGCAAGGCGAACATTTTATATGAATACACGCCGTTTTCCTTCTTTTTTTCCGAAAATCGTCATACATACAGAGGGAATGGAATTTATCATTTGTATATACTAACAGTTTATAATAGATACAGAACTTTTGACTACGGTAGTGAGGTTGGTATCATCCTTCAAGCGTTAGATCGCGGCATTCCTCAAAGCTGAACAGAAAAACTCCTACTGAAGTAATGATGAAGAAAACAAACAATATACACTTTAAAACTGTATCACCCGAGTTAAGCGCAATATCTCAAAAACAAGCTAATATCGAATAATGTAATTCTTAATGACGATCGCGTCTATTAATCATGTTTCACTGCACAAAACGTATACTGATTCCATGCCTGTTTCTCAGCCTTACGAGAAAAAACTCTAAAGCAACTATATTGATGGATAACTAACATTTTGAGGCCAGTATAATACGAAAGATACGATTTGTCCGAACAAGTCCTCAGGTCCTGATGAAATTCCAGCTCGTGTGTATAAAGAATTAGCTCTCAAAATTGCTCCGTAAGTAATATTTAACAAATCCCTCGAAGAACACGCGGTTCCCAAGGACTGGAAGATGGCTAACGTGACCCCAATTTTTAAAAGCGGCGTTAGGGAACAGCCATGTAATGATAGACCAATATCATTAACGTTACTATCATGTAAAATTATAGAGCACATAATAGTTACATCAATAATGGGACACCTCGACAGCCAGGATTGATTGATAACAAACCAGCATGGGTTCAGAAAGGGACGGTCTTGCGAAACTCAATTAGGTCTTTTTGTTCATGATATTTTAGTTTCCGGAGAAGGTAACGTACAGATAGACGCAGCGTTTCTTGACTTTAGAAAAGCTTTTGACAAGGTTCCCCACTGTAAGTTACTCGCGAAGTTAGCATCATACGGGATAGACAGTAATATAGTAGGCTGGATAGGAGACTTCTTACATGAACGCTTTCAAAGGGTGGTATTAGATGGTGTCAGCTCAGGCGAAGTAAAAGTTACATCGGGTGTTCCCCAGGGAAGCGTGATAGGTCCAATTTTATTTTTTCTGTACGTAAATGACTTGAATATAGTAGTGAAAAATAGCAAGCTCCGTCTTTTCGCCGATGATGCAGTAGTGTATAAGGAAATTAGAAATGAAGAAGACATCCAGTCTTTAGCTAAGGATTTAGATGCGATTGATGATTGGTGTGATCGTTGGCAGCTAGAATTAAATTTGAAGAAATGCGCGATAATGAACTTTTGGAAAAAGAATGACTTTCCCCAGAATAATTATTGCATCAAAGAAAAGAAAATATCTAACGTAGAATCTATTAAATACTTAGGCGTCACCATCACTGAAGACATGTCATGGGGGAAACACATCAGGGAAATAACTAGTGTAGCAAACCGTAGATTAGGATTCGTAAAAAGGGTTCTAGGCAAATGCGATGAGAGAGTACGAGAAAGAAGCTATTTTACACTTGTCAGGCCTCATTTAGAATATGCCGCTAGTATATGGGATCCGTACGAGGAAGGTTTGATAAAAGAATTAGAGCGTGTGCAAAGGAGATCCGCTAGATTTGCTAAAGGCCGTTATGATAATTGTATAAGTGTTACGAGTTTAATAGAAGAACTAGGATGGGAATTACTATCAGAACGCAGGTTAAAATTTAGGTTAAACCTTTTAAGTAAATTCGAAACCGATTTGTTCACAGATGACGTTAGATATATATTAAGAACCCCTGCGTATTATGCTAGGTTTGATCAGATTAACAAGATTAGAGAGATAGATTGTCGTACCGATAGATTTAAAATGTCATTTTTCCCGCGTACCATAAGAGAGAACAATAGGCAGCGTAGCAAAGGGATAGGTAGGTAAAATATAGTTAGAGTGGTCTGTAGTGTATGATGCATGTAATAACAACCAATAATCCCTTTCTTATTATGTAGATACTAACCATATAGCTGCATGTGACCCTATTATATAGCATATCTCCCTTAAATCTTAAATATCCTACTTGCATGGCAATAGTGCATGTTTGGTGATCTTCACACCCTCGTGGTGGCTCGCAGGGTATTACGTAGATGTAGATGTAGATTTGAAAAACAATAAAATCAATGATATAGTTTGCGATTCCTTTTTATTTATTCCACAATACTGTCCTCGCCTGCATCACACTTTTATAGCCATATATTGTGAGAAGTGATCATTTAATACAGTGGTTGCTATTATGATGGCAATTTATTGTGAATCATCGATTATTTTGCGGTCTTCTCTATCAGTAAAACTTCGCAGAGGATAATCTTGCTTTAGAATGCTTTTTCTCGGAAGACCGACTGAGAAACAAGTATCGAATCGATTAGGTAACTTTTAGCGAAGTGAAACATGGTTAACAGAGGGGATCGTCTTTATTTATAAAAGGTTTCGGGGCTCTGCAGGTGTAGCTTGGGGTCTGTTTACCGGGCTAACCCCAGAAAACCAAGAAGCTCCATATTGAAATCAATGGACTGCTTATGTCGACTGGGTGCATCCCGCTTTGGAATATATTTCCAACATTTCTTTGACCGAATCACATAGGAAGAATTATCCCACTTTTACTCGCGAGCTCTTCAAAAAAGTATGAAGATAAACACCAAATTAATGTCAGCGTTAAATGTTTTCAAGTGGAGAAAGCTTCCGTATCCAAATGCTCTAAACACTGGTTAATGCTAACCGTTACGTGAATTTAGCGATAAGAGATGCCGCGTTGATAATTATTCGAGAGGGACGAAACCCGCTAAAGGTTCTCCGATTATCGTTGTTTTCCCCGCTGTGCGACCTCGACTGCCTTGAATGTTTAACTTAAAGACGCCAATTAAGACTGCATGCTGCATGCAAATGAGGATGATTCTGAAAACTGTCGTAAACTAAGTGCCCCCAAAAGACCACAAACTCTTTAAATCTTGCAAACCTTGTCTTTTGCCCGTCTAAAGAGCATCGTGCCCTGTCGTCCTTCCCTACTCTTCTGAGATTCGTATGACCCCGACTGTGGGGTGACAGCGTAATTGGTTCGGCAATTTATATTCTTGCTTTCATTTATCTGGTGGTAGGAGAAGGGCGGGGTTCTTCAACATTTCATAACCTTTTTATAATTGACTTGGACCAACTGACCTGCAAGAAAGTTGGTTCAGGCCGACCAGTTTCGTAAAAAGGCGTTCCCGGGTTTAATAACAGTACGGATAAGAATTTTGGGCTCGAAATTTGTGAGGCCTTCATTGAAACAAAGAAGCCAATGCCGGCAGTAGTGCCTGCAATTTGTGAAGGGTTTTTTCTGAAAATTACACGAATTTAATTAATGTAAAGAAACCTGAAGCCAATGAAAACTAAACGCACTTTAGAGAGCAAGGTAGCCGTATATATGGAGGAGAGTCGTTTTGCAAACATTGCATTGGAGTAGTTCTGATAGCTACTTCGTCTCACCTCGAGGAGCCATATCATTTTTTAATCGGAATTAGTGCTAGCTCAGAAGATTTGCTGCGTTAATTGAGGCCATTAAACAGTAAAATGATGATAAACCGTAAAATGACGATGTATGGCTAAGGACAAAGTTATATGCTCCTCCAGGTAGACTTGTGCGATGAACGAACTTTCCCATCGAGGGTCGATGAAAAAAAATGATCGAGATAATTTTTTTCGAGCGATTTTGAAGGCAATAAAAAGCTGATTTGGAAGTGGGTAAAAAGGGCTAAGATTCGTGGAGGCTGGGGAATGAATGGGGTAAAATGCAAAAGTGGAGAGATCGTGTGGGATGAGAGCAATATCAGGGACTGCTGGAGGGGTATTTTGAAGAATTATACAATAATATTGCAGGCGCTGAGGCCTAGCGAAGTAGTATACGAGAATGCGATGATGGAATAGGAGATCAGTGAGAATGAGATCATAACGGCATTGAGAGTATTGAAAAATGGGAAGGCTGCAGGCGTAGATGGGATATCCAGTGAAATGTTGAAGTGAAAGGTTGAAGATGGGGGGAATTGTAATTTACTCAGTTGTCGGCTGTGTGAACTATATAATTTATGCTTACAGGCTTCTGTTGTTCCAGTGGATTGGAAGAATGCAGTCATCGTTCCATTGTACAAGGGGAAGGGAGGAAATACCGAATATAATAATTATCGGGCCATTAGTTTTCTATTTTCGTTCCAGCAAAATATTAATCGAAAGAATGAGGAATATTACTCTTGACAGAATATGGGTTGTGCAGTGTGGGTTTACGCCTGAGAGAGGATGTAGTGACCAGCTTTTCGCGCTTCTGCAAGTGATAGAAAAATGTTTGGGCGTCCGAAAGAAAGTGTATTGGTCGTTTGCTGATTTAGAGAAGGCATTTGACAGGGCAAATAGAAAGAAGTTATGGAAGGTTTTGAAGGAATATGGAGTTAATGGGCAGTTGTTGAATGCTATGCTGGCGATGTATGACAATAATGAGGCAATTGTGAGAGTTAACAGGGTTCAGAGTGATTGTTTTGAAATAAAACAGGGCGTAAAGCAAGGATACGTAATGTCACAATGGCTGTTTAATGTGTTTATCGATAAATGTGTTAGAGATGCATGTAGTGAAAACGACGGTGTTTTGATTGGAAATGTAAACATGCGAGTTCTACTTTATGCGGATGATGCTGTTTTGATCTCAGAGAGCCAACTGGGATGACAGAAACTCCGAGATAAGTGTTTTGAATTAACAGAGAGAATGGAATTGAGGGTAAATGCGAGCAAGACTTAAGTGGTAGTTTTTGATAAGGAGAATGGGGAGAATAGCTGTGTGATGAGGGCGAATGGTGAAGTAATTGAACAGGTGGATGATTTTGTGTACTTAGGTAAGATGTATTCGAAAGATGGAAGAATAGATGAGGATATAAAGAGACGTGCAAATGCTGGAAGGAAAGTGGTAGGTAGCATGTGGAGCATATGAAGGAATGAGTGCCTGTCTAAGGAAGCGAAAATCGCCGTGTACAAAAGTGTACTTCTTCCCACTTTGCTATATGGTAGTGAAACATGGGTATGTCAGGATAGACATAAGAGTAGACTAAACGCCGTGGGTATGAGTTATCTGAGGAGTGTTTGCGGCAAAAGTAGGATGGGTAGGGTCAGGAATGAGTGGGTAATAAATGAATGTGGGTTAAATGCTCCAGTAATGGACATATATGAAAGGAGTGTGCTTCGTTGATTAGGCCATGTTGAGAGATTGGTTGAGAGTCGAATAACGAAACAGATATATGATAGTAGAATGAATGGTGCGAGAGGTAGAGGTAGACCGAGAAAGTTGTGGTTGAATGTGGTTGAGGAAATTCTTAGGAGGAGAAATATTTGGAGTCTTGAAAACGGGAGGGCGTGTATGACGCAGTGTATGGTGGTAAATGAGGCAAAAGATAGTTGAAAGGATAGGTCAGTATGGAGGAAATTATTGAAGCAGAGTTAGGTGTACAAATACGTATTTATGAGTGAAACTTTGTGACTGCGCCTACCCCGGAAGGGAACGGCGTGATTGGTATGTAGGTATGTACTTTCAATAGTGAAATTCAATTATCTAATGAAATGACAGGTTGATGAAGAATACATGGATTGTAGAAGGAATTGGAGATGCTGTTCATCAAATACTATTTTTTATTAAAATTATGTTATAAAACTTTTTATTTAATTATTGTTACTAAAATTTTCATAGTATGGGTGTTCACATAGGACCTGAAGTAGTTGGAGGATGGAAGTCGCCATTTAGCTTCAATTTAGGAAGATATACATGATCATCATATGCTATTCTGATAACTACAACTTCATAATGCCGGCCCCACCCCACATTTAGAATACAATGACTGTTCTTTTGGATATGTTCTTTTGAACTGCTCTGATCCCTGAACTGTGTCAAAATGAACTGCTCACCAAAAAGAACAGTATGGCACCCCTCTAGTGGGTAGTATGAACATGTACAATGTATAGATATACTACGTGATCCCATGGCGCCTTTAGTTAAGAGTTGGCGTGTGACGACGCTGGGTTCGTCTCCTGTCTTCCTCCATCACGTTGGCAACACTTCACCTTCCATCCACGCGCAGATGACTTCAGGGATCGAACGTAATAACTACGCGGCCAAACGAGGAAGAGTTTGCGATTAGAGAAGTAGTGATGTGGCAAGGAATAAAAGGATATGATGAAAAGGGTACTATGGTACAACTTTGTGTTATCTAAATACGGACCAGTGGTCTCGCCGGAAAAATCAGAGCAGGAACGTTTAGGCAAGGAATGATTTATTAATGTCTCCCAACCCTACTTACTACTAAAAACATCTTAATTAACCCATTCTACTGAGAGTTATGACTTAAGAGTTATGGTTTTTGAGTGAAATTAACGGAACAAAGCACCAAGAAGTATCGTTGTATGTCACATGTAAAATTCACGTCACATGTAAAAGTCACGAAGTATAGTTGAGTGTCGTCGTGCCTTTAATGACTTCGCTCTTCTCAATGTGCCAATATGAATGATCGAAGTAAAAAGCTTATCTATATGAGGATCATCATGTGAGAAATAAAGGGTTTCACCCCTCTCTTCCCCCTTAATTGGAAAAAATGTAGTGGCTTAAGGCAGTGTGTTTCCGACTTTAGTTATTTGCTTGATGATCATTCATAAAATGATGGATAGATTCTAACAAAGCTTTAGCTTACCTATGCTAGAATCAATCCATCTTGAATAGCTATTTCTTATGTGCGGCTCACGCAGCACTTGAGTCAAATGCCAGACGAACGCTGATTAAGACATTTTAGTAGTAAAAGACAATGCTCTCTTGAAGAAAATAACAAGCATATACATGTATGTACATACGTGAAACAGAAAGACTGTGGGGTTCTCACACTCGGATCGTTTATTCGTTTAAACATAAGGATGGCATCGTGGTGCACTCAAAAGAATTAAGGCAGTTTATTGATGGGAGAGCCAATACCTGGAAATCGAACTCTTAGATCCTCTAATTTTGGCGACCTGAGCGTATAGTTTATTTTCTCGTCTTCATACTTTGCGCTATTGCATTACTCCATCCAGAGTGAAGTAAATGCGACTGACGATTTGGAACTCAATAAAGTTACTCTCCGGGCTATATAGAAAAACTGATAAAGTAGTCTCTCGTGAGAACATAACAAGCAAAGGAAGACAATGGATTATTCTCACTTACCTTTTGGTTTTTCATTCTAAGGTTAAGACAACATAACAACACCACCAAAAGTACTCTAGAGTATAAATGTATATGCCCTCAGCACCCGAAATGTGGACAACAATGAAATATAATTTTTGCGTTATGACATAGATACCCGCATCATAGATTAGGCTAAATAAAAATTCGCTGGTTAGAACCGGAGCAGAACTGCCGTATACTTTTGGACTCCGGATTGACTCAGACAAAATGGTGGAGCCACAGGTAGCTTCTTAGATAAGGAGCGTTAGAATTCCTGCTATAAGGACATTAATTTCAAGGTATCTATCTCCAACAAAATGTTCTCTTAATAATTTTTAGGTGATTGAGACTCCCCTGGAAACACGAAATGCTGCCGACGCGCATCCGCAGCGCTTAGCTGCATCGCTGCAGGTACGCTACTGTCGCATGCCTGTCACCCCCATGAAGATTTTCCCATGTCACCTTTATCCATCCGCCAGATTCATCCACAACATAGATCCTTTCAAAATGTGGAATAATTTTAGTTGATGATCAGCTGGCAAGCATGGATCATGTTCGACTGTGCGAGTGTACAGGCTTGCTACGTCATCAACTCTGTCTCAAGATGGCGGACTGTTTTTGGAGGCTTTGAAATTATTGGAATTTGGATTGCTAATAATTCGACAATTACTTGTTCTACGTATCGTATTTAAATTCAAATCAAAAGGAAATAGGATCAGAAGTGATATGTATTCATTCAATGCGTCAGTTTTGATAGGCTTGAACAACCCTATTTCCATTCACAGCGCGACAGATACGCTGCTGACGCGCTGGAGCCGCGCGGTAGAAGCGCTTTGGGCACTCGAATGCAGCTACGCGCGTGGACGGATGGCCATGCCGTCAAGGAACCAAGAAAGAATTTTGAATGATTAGTTACATAAACAATTAGTAATACTATAAGTGTAAGCAAAATAAGACAATCCACCTATCAACCGCGAACCTGTGATCTTCCAATTATCAGACGAGCGTTTTATCCACTACGCTACAGTGACTTTAAGATAATTCATTGCATTGAGTGATGTGGCAGAAGTAGGGTTTCATACTTGTCCCTGGTGCCAATCATGTTTTGGTGGCAAAGTATCTCTGTATTATTTCTGAGGGTCGAATTTGTTCGCAAAAACAATTATTATTTGCATATATCCATATAGGGCTTTTATTTTAGGAAAAAAAGCGCAAAAGTCGCAAGTTATTGTAAAT
Source organism: Ceriagrion tenellum (assembly GCA_963169105.1). NCBI lineage: Eukaryota > Metazoa > Arthropoda > Insecta > Odonata > Coenagrionidae > Ceriagrion > Ceriagrion tenellum. Next base: position 14,974,274 of record OY720642.1, on the reverse strand, counting down.
ACTTAAACGATATCCCCTTCTCGCCTGTACAGACTATCAGCAAATTTTGTCCTTTTAAATCTTATTGTGCCAACAATTTACGCCTCAGTATGATTAGACAAAATAGTAGAGCTGTATATATGAATATTCAAAGATCATTATTGTAAGCACAAACATTAACATGAGGAAGGTTATTCCTAAATAGGAGATAAGAGGTGGTCCTTATTTCGTCACCAGAAACATTTTACCGCTAAATTAGACTAAATTCCGCTCGTAGACTTTACGTGCACCTTTCTTAAATTATCGCGTAATAGAAAATATACTATCAGCTACAATTTAACACCGATCTTCGTGTTAAGGGAGGAGAGAAGCAGTCCAGGTTCTTTCACACATCAGTCAGCAAGGCTTCCGTAGAGCAGGTCCTTTGAAACACAGCTTGCGCTCTTCCTTCATGATGTCCATGCCGTCAAGGAACCGAACCGAACCAAGGTCATCAGGTGAATCGAATAAGCAAATCGACGCGATATTCCTTGATTTTAAGAAGGCATTCGACAAGGTTCCTCCCAAAAAACTCATTTATAAATTGTATTCATGCGGAGTTAATAAAAAAAATAGTGAACTGGATAAGTGACTTTCTCAGTGATCGAAAGCAAAAAGTAGTTATTGACGGTTTTAGCTCTGATATGTTCGAAGTCACATCCGGTGTTCCTCAAGGAAGCGTGATTGGCCCTCTTTTATTCATTATTTATACTAATGACCTAAGTTTTCGAATTAGCAGTAAATGAAGCTTATTCGCAGACAATACAGTAATCTACCGTGAAATAAGCGAAGACGCGGACTTTAAAGTTCTGTCATCTGACCTTAACAACGTTCATTCGTGGTGCCAGGAGTGGGGTTTCGAACTAAATATTAGTAAATGCACCACAGTTCACCTCCTGCGAAAGTCATCACACAAAAGTCATACCTACAATATGGGTGGAGTAAACATAAAATCTTCAAATACAGTAAAATATCTTGGAATTACCTTAACTTCATATTTATCGTGGGGAACACACAAAACATATGCGGCACAGCATTAAAGAAACTAGGTTTTGTTAAGCGTATAATATGAAGAGCCTCGGATGAAAAAGTAAAAGAGAGGTGCTACTTCGCTCTGGTTAGGCCGCACCTCGAATACGCCGCGAGTATTTGGGACCCTGGTAGAATAGATTTAACCAAAAAACTTAACAAAATACAAAGAAAAGCAGCACGCTTCATTAAAAACTGCTACGAACGAACATATAATGTAACACAACTGTTAAAAGGATTAAGGTGGGAGCCCCTAGAGACACGGAGGCTGCACGCTAGGCTTCAGCTGCTTGATAAATTCTGAAGTGATATTTTTCAGAGCGACACACAGAATATTATCATGACTCCTCACTACTTTTCTAGGTCTGACAGATGAGATAAAATAAGAGAGATAGGTACTCTGCCGAACAGATAGGCACAAAAGCTCGTTCTTTCCGCGCACAATAAAAACAGCTCCTCCAAATACTCTCTCATAGGATATGTCACCATTTCACCTCCAAAACTTTTACATCTTTACACGGCTGGTGACCTACCACCCCCTGCTACACTCCCAAGCGGCGGCTCGCGGGGTAGTATGTAGATGTAGATTTCGCAAACACGCGTTGAATGCGCATCCGCGGCGCGTTGCAGGCATGTATTACACATGCGCTATTGATGCGCTGCAGGTGCACGTTTCGACAGCGCGCTCTGAAATAGCGCTGCACGCACGCTGTTGCGGTGCTTCACTCAAGACGAGTTGCGCGTGCAGCCATGACATCCCTGAGAAGCGCTGCAGCTGCTTTTTGTGTTTACCGGTGGTCAGATTGTGGCCATCATCAAGAACTCCTACATATTGTACTCAGTTAATAGATCATCGAGGCCAGATGTTTCTAAAGAACATTACTTTAAAGGATTGGTGATATCTTTAAGTGTGGCTTACATATTTAATAATAATAATAATAATAATAATATATTTATTGAACGGGTTGATATAAAACCCTTTATAAAGTTATACATTGAATACAAGTATTAAGGCAACAAGGAATAGTATCTTTAAAGTAAATAAAGGCACATCAAAGGATATGAAGGTAAGCTTAAAAATAAAGATAACAGGGTAAGAGAAAAATAAATAGATATGACTTAATCTAACAAGAACATCAGACATTCACAACTGAGTAAGGCAATTTAAATAACAATATAGATATGACATAATGAAAAAAGGCAAACAGTCAAGAAACATTGCTTCTCACATATCTTTTGAAGGTGCTTGAGGAAGAATTAAAAAAGTCAATGTCCCTTGTGATTTCATTGGCATCTCTCATAGCACGGTACAGTGGCATATAGAATGAATAATTATTTGGCAGATAGGGAACACTAAACAAATTGCCCAGTCTTGTGTTTACCGATGGTACCCTTAGAGAGAGAAATGGCAATAGAGTTGAGCATTTTATGTAATTGTTCAAAACATAATATAAGAATATAACACCAAATTATTTTCTTCTACATCGAAGACTAGTCAGGTTTAAGTAATTCATTACACTGTCATATTCTCCTTTCTTTCTGGGAATAGAAAATTTGATTGAAGCAAACCTTAAAAATTTCTGTTGGACCCTCTCCACGGATGATTCGTATTTACCATAAAATGGATTCCACACAATTGAACAGTACTCTAAGATTGATCTGACAAGAGACATATATAATATCCTTAGACAGTGGATGTTTTTAAAATCCTTACATGCACGACAAATAAAACCCAACATTCTATATGCCTTGGATGTTATGTTTGAAACGTGTAAGTCATAACACAATCTTGAATCAAAAGTTACCCCAAGATCTTTAAAGTAATTGACTCTAGGTAGCAGGTTCCCAGAACATGAGTATTCATATGATACTGATGGATTACTTCTACAGTAGGTCATTACAAAACATTTACTATAGTTAAGGGACATAAAATTTGTCACACACCACTGGGAGACATTTGTGAGGTATTCCTGTAGTTCTATGGCATCATTTCTAGTCCTCACTTGGTGAAATAATTTGAGATCATCTGCATATAACAAGTATTTAATGGGAGTCAGCACTTGACCAATGTCATTTATAAAAAGTGAAAAGAGCAAAGGACCGAGATGGGAGCCCTGTGGAACACCACTGGGTACACCAAAAGATAGTGAGGTAGTTCCCAGTACTTTAACACTGAGCCTCCTATTGGAGAGGTAACTTTCAAGCCAGTTTAACATGCTGCCTATAATGCCATATGCTTGAATTTTAGCAAGGAGAAGGGGATGGACAACTGCATCAAAAGCTTTGCTGAGATCACAGTAAACTACATCTACTTGATCATTGTGCACAAGCATTTGAGAAACTTCATGCTGAAATACCAATAGGTTGGTGGCAGTTGATCGACCAGTACGAAATCCATATTGTTCATCAACCAGAATTTGATCAATCAGTGGACTAATTTTGTCTGTAACTAGGCTCTCCAGCACTTCTGAAAACACAGATTGAATTACAATTGGGCGATAATTACTGACATCTTTTTTGTCACCACTCTTGTGAATGGGGACAACATATCCATTTTTGAATGCATCAGGATAGATTCCACTGCTTAAAGACTTGTTAAAGATAATGAAAAGTGGATAGGTTAATGAGCCACTGCAATGTTTTACAAGCAGAGGATGGATGTTATCAGGTCCTGGACTTGTGGATGTGTCAAGTGATTTAAGTTTAGATACTAGCTCGTTTGTTGATATCACAAGAGAGCTGATGTGAATAGATTGGGGAAAATCAGGTAATGATGGTCTAATACAATTAGTGTGATTATACACTTTGGAAAAATTACTAGCAAAAAGAGTGCTTATATCGTAGGAAATGGCACATTTTTGAGTATTTAAAAATAACTCATCTGGCAGTCTTTGAGAATTGCAAAGATTATTTATGTGACTCCAGAAATATTTGGTATCAGTAAGTATATCATTTTGTGTATTATTGATGTAATTGGAGTAACATTTCTTACTAAGCAGCTTACATTTTCGACGAAGTTCACAGAAACTAATGTAGAAGTGAAATTCTCCGGAGTTTTTGAAGGACTTATGGGCAAGTTTTTTGAGCTTTACCATTTTCCTCAATTCTGAAGTAAACCATTTGGGATAACTACTTCTCCTAATCACAGTGATTGGAGTATACAGACTTATTAAGTAGGAAAGAACAGAGTAGAAACAGGAAACAGCATCATCAACATCAATATTGCACAGCAGTTCAGGCAAATTTACCATGTCAAGATGACTAGAGATGGCTAAAAAATCACAGTTTTTAAAATCATATATGCACATAGGGCTATTCTGCTGAGTATATGAGGCACATGATAATTTCAATTTGGTGTTCAGAGGGGGATGATGATAGTCAATAGGGAGGATGTGGTCATCAGTAGTGTAGACTTCCTGATCCATCACAGATGACAAAACAAGGTCGAGTAACACTCCACACTCATTCTGAATCATATTGCACTGATATAGGTCACTACTCACCAGAAATTCATTAAACACTGCACAAACATAATTATTCGGGGCTAGCATGACACCATCACTCCAACTAGCATCTGGAATATTGTAATCACCGAATAGGATATATTGATGACAATTTGGGTAACTATGTAGTACACTTTCCACCGTATCAAAATGCGATAAATAGACATCAGGGGCAGATTTGGGCGGGATATAAACAGCACCGACAAGTGCAACGTTGTTATTAGGAAGGTGAATACAAATGAATACTTATTCCACTGTTTTACTCACAATCTCAACCTGGGACACCTTAATATCATTTCTTACAATAATCATAACCCCACCGCCACAGGATTTATTGCTTGTCTTATCATCCCGATCTTTTCTGAAGATGTTAAAATTAGGCGGAATGGCTCATGTCAAAATTTTTTTTCCTGGCCAGCAAACAAACTTTTGACATCCGGGTGGATAATGTCAGTTAAATGACTAAAATGGTAGCATTTAAAAATCAGAGTATTATGTTTGCTGGTGATGGAGCCATCACGGCAAATGACATAGGTTTGATGCCTGGGAGACTACGTACCTTCAAAATAGGGAACTGGCATGGGAGTTCCAGAACAAAAAACACTAGACAAAATGGAAATCAGAATATTTTGAACCAGGTCAAAATTGTATACATTGATGACTTTGAAGAAGCACGATTATATCATACTAATCATTTTTATTAATTTACTCCCTTTAATCTATGAATTGCACTTCATATAGAATCCTGGCAGTTCATCTTCCTACTACATTAAAATTCCCTTGATGTAGGTATGGAATATAATCAGCATCTAATAAAAGTAAATAAGCTTTTCATATTTATTGCATAATTAAGAGTTAACAATTGAATAAAAACCCAAAATATTTGCATAAAATTTAGGTTCAATGCTCATAATAATGCTAATGCTTTTATAATATTCCACTCACCTGATACAGCATCTAAATCTTGCATAATACACGTTTGTAACTGAATGCTTACTTAGCTAATGTTATTTTCGTCCTTAAGTCTTTCCCACTATGCCCATTATCTCTTGTTAGGTTCAACCCAAGTAATTAAAATGCTCTACTCGCTCCAGTTTGTGTCCTCCTACTTTTATGACCAGCATAGTTTTCTTTGTCCTAGATAATCTCAATGCTTTTGTTTCTTTATGCTTTATCTTCATTTATTATTTCCCATCCTGCAATTCTAAAGCCTCTACTAAAGCTGATTATCTTTTTGATGGTCAACTAATTTATGCCTGGTCGCCCACAAATCTAACCGACATTTCAATGAACTAGCCTGCCATAGTCTCCCGGGCATTGAACCTCAAGATGAAGGCTGATGGATGTGTCCGCTATTATTCCAGGTGGAGTCCTGTGAAGAAGTTCTGCTTTCATATTGGTTCTGGGGAACATAAACTCCCACTGCATTCATACATATGACAATAGTAATTAATTCACCTCTCTGCAGAGCTTAGGTTGCCTACTTCTGTCTTTCCTTTAATGCTAATGACCCTTGATCTAGTGCCTTGGATGACAGTGATGCCAGTTCCATCCTCATTATATATTTTGTGGGGATTAAGCTTAACCTTATCAAGCTCTGGTTTTAGCAGATCAAAGAATGCATCAACTTCTTCTTTTGTAAATATTTACTCTAGATTATGACACTGTGTGGGGAGTGCAAAGAGCTAGGCTAGGGTGGTGCTATAGAAAACCTTTTAATCATCTTTATCCAGCCATTCCGTTGAGTAAAATTGTTAGGCAGCTCATTTTTATTACAAGTTGGTAAACCAAAACACCATTGTTTCTATGTCTTAAGCTATGAAAACCTTGATCCATCTCTTTACAGTATTTCACAACCTCTTCCTCTAATTTTCCTAGAATGGGCCTTCGTCCCAATGGAACTGCCAGAAGATCTTCTGGTGTTTTTGTAGGGTGATTAACAGAATTTTCCACAGTTGAGAGTGGGTCATTTAACACCTTTGATACTTGAAGGAACTCCATTCGTTTGCTTTTACTGCATTAACTGCTTATAACATGCCTTCCTCGTTCTACTTCTTTCTAGGCACCATCTGTTACAATTGTATTCAAAACCCTTGTAAACAATGTCTAATATCAGACATCCAATGTTAAGCATGCCCAAGACATACCTTTTTTTAAGGGCTAAACAAGGTACTTAAGTTGAGCTTGCAAATTCTTGAAAACTTCAAAAACATAAAATTACAAACAGAAATGCCATGCGATCTCACTGTCAGCTAAGACTCACATAAGGGGTTGAGGGAACCTATTTTGATTTAGGGACGGGGACCTAGTTTTTAGCTGGGGGTAGAACTTACCAGCTGAGAAACCTTGGTACCTATCTGATATTACACAGGAATTGGAAATTTGGTCAGTTTACCTAAGTGACGTGGCAGAGTTAAGAAATAAGTATATAATTTCTAATTTATATATATTTATTTATAATTTTTGGCCATACATTATCAAATGCTTTCTCAAGGTCAACGAAAGCAACATAAGTTTGTTTATTTTTAGACATTTGCTTTTCAATGAGAAGCTGTAAAGAGGGTATTGCCTCTCTAGTTCCCACTCCTCTTCTAAATCCAAATTGGTCCTCACTTAAAGTGTTTTCCAACTTTCTTTCAACTCGTTTAAAGATTATCCTTATAAGTATTTTTGAGGCATGTGATAATAGACTGAGTGCGATAATGGGGGGCATTAGACCCCCCCCCCCCCCATAGATCTCCCCTAGATCCGCCCCAGTCCTTAGGCACAATAGATGCATGAGGAATGTAATTGAAGGAAATAAAGAGAGCAAAATCCCATGAAGAAGACCAAGGGATTAATGTATAGACCAATGAAAGAGGAAAGAATACAAGAAGAACTACCTTGGGGTAAAGGAATCAGCTTTAGATGGTACAAATGGAGGGTTGCAGTCATCTAACGTAATCATTAGATTGCTAGCATACATTTAGGCAAGTGATGATGCAGTTCTAGGCATTTAAAAAATTAAAAATGTATTTGAAAGAAATGAAACCAGGGAATATATTAAACCATTTGAATTATTGTCTTGTAGTTTTGTTTGATGAAGTTCCTTGATTGACTGAAATAATTACCAAAATTTGAGATTTGTTTTCATTAGAGAGTCAAGAGAACAACAGGGAAATTGTTACAGGTGGGCCAGAGGATTAAACACAATTTTTGTGCTAACCTTTTTAAAATGATGCCAAAATGTAAATTTGAAGTGAGGCCATAGTAAATAAAAAAAGTAAATTTGCATACAAAAGCTCAAGAATAATTTGTATGCTGAATGAAAGAAATCCAACATTTATACTTCAGTAAATTGCTTCCATATCCAATCAGTATCAAATATAAAGTGATAGAACAAACGTAAGAAAGCCCTATGATGCTTCCAGTCCTGCATACCAGGCCTGCATACAGATGCCTATATATCCAGGGCCCAATCACTTGGAAGTGGAGAGCCTAAGTTCACTGAAGGTTGGGCAAGTGTCGATCAGCTGACAGAGCTACCAGGGGAATTGTGCTCGGGCTTCTTGGAGAACTCTTGGTCTCCTTGTCTTATCTCTCCCACATGCTTTCTTTTTACTAATGTCTTGCCTTTCACAAGTAATTCTCACCAAGTACAGCCACACCAATGTATCTAGTTGTCCAACCCAAGCGGTGAGATTGATGAAGTCACTTTACGAAGTCCCACCATTTAACATTTATGATTACATGAGCAGAGGAAGAACTAGGAGAAAATATTTTACAGGAAGAATTTGAGAAAGCATTGCAAGATTTTCCAGATAGGAAAGCAGTAGGCTGTGATGGCATTCCCTCTGAGCTGATTAAAAAAGCTGGTGACAAAATGAAAGCTTCTTTACTACAACTTATGAGGAAAATATACAAGACAGGTGAAGTTCCTGAAGACTTCCAAAAATGTGTTATGATTCCTATACCAAAGAAATCATCTGCTACGAAATGTGAGCATTATCACACTCAGTCTATTATCACATGCCTCAAAAATACTTATAAGGATAATCTTTAAACGAGTTGAAAGAAAGTTGGAAAACACTTTAAGTGAGGACCAATTTGGATTTAGAAGAGGAGTGGGAACTAGAGAGGCAATACTCTCTTTACGGCTTCTCATTGAAAAGCAAATGTCTAAAAATAAACAAACTTATGTTGCTTTCGTTGACCTTGAGAAAGCATTTGATAACGTATGGCCAAAAATGTTCAGGATTTTGGAAAAAGTTGGGCTGAAATACAATGATAGAAGAATAATATTTAAAACATACCAGAATGAAATAGCCTTAATTAGAAATACGAATAAAGAAGATACAGCTATATTAAGGAAAGGAGTTAGACAAGGCTGTCCACTATCGCCAATAATTTTCAATGCATACATCCAAGAAGTGATCGATAAGGTAAGGGAAAATGTTGATGTAGGAATCAAAGTAAATGGGAAGAAAATAGATATGTTAAGATATACTGATGATATCGCCATAGTTGCAGAAAAGAGAGAAGATTTAGAAATTATTCTTAACGAGATGGAAAGAATTCTTAGAGGCCAACATGGAATGAAGATAAATAAGCAAAAGACTAAAGTGATGGTGTGCAGTGTTCAAGACTGCTGTGAACCTGTAAGGATAAGAATAAATGATGAAGAACTAGGACAAGTTACAGAATTCAGCTACTTGGGCAGTAAGATAACATAAGATGGAAGGAGTAAACGAGAAATTGGGAACAGAATACAACTAGCAAAAATAGCTTTTAATGATAAAAAAGACTAATGACTTGTCAAAATGTTAGTGTGGAAGTAAGAAAGAGGGTTATGAAAGCTTATGTTTGGTGTGTGGCCCTTTACAGGTGTGAAAGTTGGACTATTGGGGAACATGAAAAGAGAAGATTAGAGGCCCTAGAAATGTGTTGCTATCGAAGGATGCAGAACATCAGCTGGTGAGACAGAATCACCAATGAGGAAGTGCTGAGAAGAGTACAAGAAAATAGAAGTCTTTGGAGACAGATACAGACAAGGAAACTAAAACTAATAGGTCACATTCTACGATGCAATGATTTTATAAAATTAATAGCTGAAGGTTTTATTGAAGGGACAAATCGAAGAGGATGCCCTAGATTAAGCTATATGAAGCAGATCATCAATGGCTCTGGATGTGTCTCATATGGTGAAATGAAGAGGAATGCTGAGCAAAGAGCAGAATACGCATGCTGTTGCCAACTAACCCATGGGTTGATATCCTAAGAAGAAGAATGAGCAGAATACTGAACATTTAACATTGTCTGTGGACTACAATTTTGACTTTTTTAAAGATTAATTTTTTTGGGGAAGAGATTGCCAGTGGCATTCAGTGATCAGGAAATAGATATTTTTTCTATTTTTATGTTAACATCTACAGGAGAATTTAAAAGATTTATTGTAACTCTTTTTAAAAATTGTAAAGTGCGACCATAATTGCCGTGTTCGCATGAGGGCAAAAGCAGGAAGCTTCGCATATCACCTGCTAAGCTTGATTATGAGTTCAGGTGAGATGATCAAATCACCTAAGATCAAAATCACCATGGGCATAGGGAAATCCAATGCCCCTGACTGAATATTTTCAAGTTGTCTAGCTATTCGTTATAGTTGAGATAACTTTCACCATGAGATTCAGTATGAGATGCATTGATATTAGTCAGCATCTACTTGCCATACCCATTTAAGTAGATCATGGGGATAGGTTTTCATTGCTCCAGTAAGCACCAAAGTAAGTACATGGAAAGAAATCATGCATAATGTCCTGGGTAATATAAGGTATCTGTTGCTACATTCAGGGCACACAGGTGTGTGCCACTAACCATTTGTGGTCAGATTGAAATTGATCACGACTTCGAGAGTGATCTAGTGCTTTGAAGGGGTGGGCGGTATATACTAAATGAGAGCATTCCATTTAAGTATGTGGATAAAACAGTGGTTCTCTTACTGGTTTGCAGACTCCTCAGGGGTCTGTGGACAACAATTTCAGCCCATATAGTCAATCTCATAGTCAAGTACTGCACCAGCAAACAACTGATTCAGGTTTTAAATACACATTACTTCCTTCCATAAATGCTTGGCATCAAGTATATCTTTACTAGAATGAATTGTGAAATCTGGAGTTTTTTATCTGCCAGAAATCCATCGTTGTAGTGTAAACACCAGTGGTCTGCAAATACAATGAAGTACCCTACCCCTTGCTTGGGAGCACTTTTCTCATTTATGCTTACAGTTTCAAATTCTTAACGTGACACAAAAACCTTGTGATCCTGATTCAGCTGTTATTTTTGTCATTCTAGGCATGGATATGTTGTTCCAGTGTTATCTTTGTAGTGTAACCAATTCTAACTCCACATATATTTTGATTTAATGCTCATACTCTTCACACCAGGCGACTTCGCTGTCAGCGTTTTTCTCTTCTTGCAGTTCTTATCAACCAGTTATTTTTTGGCGAGCGCTCCCTCATATCAACAGTACAAGTATTGCAATCGCTCGAAGCGGAGTAGACTCATTCATTAATGTCTATTCAAATGACTAGTTATTACGGCCCGACTGGTAAACATGACTTCCAGATATCAAGCGAGTATATTATGCTCGATGCTTCGAGGAATACTGAACAGGAATACACCTCCCAAGGAAGTTATGAGTCGCTTTTCTATCCGGTTGTCCCGTCTCTGCCTGCGGTAACCTTGGATTCCTGCCTAAACATTCACGACTAATTCAATCGGATGACGTAGAAAGAGTAGCATGTACCGGAATCCTATAGATAAAGTGGACTCCTTTATCTGAACTCAGGCGGCCACAAGTCAAGCAATACTGTTTGGAGGGGTGTGGTAAGATGAACACATTAAAGCTCTCGAACTCGAGCGCACGGCTATCTTAAATAATTGTGAGACGCCCTGGCCTTATTAAATTATTGTTTATTCATCATACACATGGGGTCTATGGTGTATTATGTAAACAATCAAACTTGTAATTGATTGCACAAGATAACATTCCTTGAAGTTAGAATAATACCAGTGAAGTTCGTTCTGGTAATTTAAATGCGAGGAAGCTTTACAGGGAAACGTGTTTAATAGATAACGAGACTATTCAGCTGACACGATTTAACTTCAGATACAATTACGAGCCCTATGTTATGGTAAAGTCTAGCGGTATCACCTGAGACCAGACGGACCTGACGAACACAGACCAATGGACGGGTGTTTACAATTGGGTGTTTATAATTGATTCAAGTAGAGTGTTGACGCAACTGAACATCTTTTATCATTTCATCGCAGAAACTACAATTTGGTGTTCCTTTCTGTAAATATACTGTCATATAAATCACATAATACTCGGATACTATTCTTCACCATCCTACAATGAACGTTTGATTAGTCATAATTGTAAATAATATTGCCAGCTTGACTCGTGTAGTCTCACTCGCGCTGTAGATCTATTCTGTCATTGCCAAGTAGTGAGTAGGAATGTAATAACTCAAAGCTGAATTACTATCAATTTTCAAGGGGCTCGAAGGAAGATTTTAATGGAGGGTAGAAATGAATATGGATATTACCCTAACATTGGATTAAATGGAGTTGTAAGTGTTTATTCATGTAATAACTACGTTATCTTCGTGTTGATGCCCTATTTTCGTTATGTCAATTAAATTATGCGTTTTATGCATAAGTTTACCTCAAAGTGCAGTGCTATATTTGTTGTATATTTGATGAAATATACGTCGTGACAGCTAAGGAATTATGTCCGGAATGTTTTTGATATCATTCTTCTCTCTTGTGGAATTGAATAGTTAGTGAGGACGGATTAATTAACGCTTTGTTTTATCTTTACAGCCTGATGAACTTACCAATAGACTACGGTTAAAGGTCATTGCTGGGCATTCTTTAGCCAAAAAGGACATATTCGGAGCAAGGTAATTTGGTTAAATTTGATTATGAAGTTGATTTAATCTGTCAAAGGCATATTCATTACTGTTCATTGTATGTATTCACTGCCAATCTTTTCAGCGATCCCTACGTGAGGATTGATTTGAATACCATCAATGGAGATGAAACTGTGGACTCGGTTTTGACTAAAACCAAGAAAAAGGTATTTTCGTTGTACAAGTACGGTTGTTTTCTAATTATGAAGGGCAGCACACTAATGTAAAAGTATGCTTCTCTCTTTACAGACCCTAAACCCTCAGTGGAGCGAGGAATTCATCTTTCGAGTGAGTTATTTTTCTTATCCTTATCAATGAGAATGACATGCATAGGTACGGAGATTAAGCTTACCATGGCTGTCGTCATATGGTTCACCGTATACTTACTTGGTATAGTTGACAGTTAACCGTTAAGAAACCCTGTACTGCAGTACCGTGCACCAAATACGAAATTTTTACTGTTTTATGTGCGTGCTAGTTCCATTTACTGGAAAGTTTGCCATGTGTTTGTATAGTTGTGTACATGATGGTTAATGTTCACCTGACAGGAGCCGAGAAATATTTTAGAGTTTTTCTTCCTATCCAATATTAGGTAAAACCTGCTGAGCACAAGTTGGTCCTTCAAGTATTCGACGAAAATAGATTAACCCGTGATGATTTCCTTGGTATGGTGGAACTCACCCTGCTAAATCTACCAAAAGAGCAAGAGGGAAGGGTCATCCCTCCGAAGCAGTATATTCTCCGTCCTCGAAGGTAAGTTTTAAAAATGCAATGCCTGATGAGTTCCTGATTTACTCAGTTGGCTGATGATTTTAACTTAAATTACTCCGTAGAAAAAGTCTTTCAATCTGCTCTGGATCTGCTACATTATCTTAGCACTTGGTTTGTATGACTGTAGGTAGGTTTTTTAAATAGACTGGGTGATATAATGATGAATGATCAATGAACTGTGTGAACAATACTGTACCACTTAAGTTTTATCCGATGGTGTTGCGGGGTATTTCCTTTTATTGAGTCCAATGGAAAAATTGCCTTCAGTGGTAAATAACATTTGTGTTAACGCCATAATTCTCATTAGCAAATACCATGAAACTTGCCCATATTCCTTCTGTTGCTGGCATGATGGACTGATCCTATTTTGTGTCCAACATTTCGCATTTTGGTTGTTGGTATAGCTTAGGAAAAATTTTTCTTATAATTGGTCTATTCCCACCATATCGTCATGCTTTCTTAGCATAACAAGTGAGCACAAAGGAATACAAAGTTGTTTTTGTATAAAACACCAATGAGTGTCTCTGATAAAGATTGTAGATCTCCAATAGTTCATGGGCAAGAACAGCTTTTTTGCTGAAATGTTGGCTCTTGCTCAGATTCCTCCTTATCTCCATATTTCTTCATTATCAAGTATGGACTCTTGATATTGTTTTTCTTAAGGAAAATATTCAAGGGATGATATCTCAGCTATTTTTTTGTAGCTTCATTGGGGTTAGACTTGTATAAGTATGGACAATCCCACGGATGAATCATTTCAATTATTGGTGAATCTAACTTAGGATAGGATAGGAATAGGAGACTTAAAATGGCCACCATTGACTGTTTGACAATTGAGGGTGTCCATCCAAATGGTGAGTTTGCACAAGTGGTGGCAACTAGAAATTTAACTTTAAAAGAGGAAGTTCTGCTTTATATTTTCCAACCTAGACCTGTATTTTTGTCAGTTTTCAGTAATTTGTCATGTAAATGGTCATCCATAGTTACATGCACCAAGAGCTGGACGTATATGTGTCAAATGACTGCACTTGAGTTAGTTTGACTCTCTTGGCGATACTGTTGCAAGGGGTGAAAATCTCATTGCTGGCTAGTGTGCATTTTTGTTTTGATTAATCATTTCTAATTAGGTGTTAGTGTTGAGTATGATTTTACTATTAGCTATCAGATTTTGAAGAGATGTTATCATGTGTAGCGAAGGTTCACTGCGGCACCAGGGGTGGGATGTCTGCCACTCATTACATATTTTCAGCACTGTAGCAGAAATATGAATGCTTGTGTGACATCGGTGACTGAATCAGTATCACTGTTTGGTCTTGGTCTATTACTATGTAGTCTTGTCTCATTGATGTGAAGGATTATGATTCGTTATGTTACATCTTTACTGCTAATGAAGTTTGTGCATGGTTAAGTGCCCTATAGGCTAAAATGAGTTCAGAAGTGCCATTCACTGTTCTTAACCCTTCAGCTGCGGCAGCTAGATTGCAAGTCTTCCACTGTGTGCGGGAAATATTCAAAGGAGGCCAGACCTTCTTTTCCGCCGCGAGGGACAGAGCAGGTAGAAGACCCTTGCAATCCCCTTCCGACCCTTTCCCCGAGGTTCCGCGGAAAGGGCCACACCCAATAGGAGATATTAGTGGAACATCAGTTAATTCCCCTCCTGGTTGGCCAAATTTTTTAATCTGCAAAAATTTACAAAATAAGTATCATATGAAGTTTGTTCGTAATTTTCTGTTTAATTTGATACCAAACACCATGGAAATCCATTCATTTTACCCGCATTGCACTCTGGTAAGACTACCAGAGTGAGTTAGTAACTCATGGCAATGGAATGCGACGGCTAGCGAGCAAGGGAGGGAGTCCCTCTGAGGGACGCGTTCGGGTAGGAAATGAGGATTGCCAATTGTCCCCGTCAAGGAAGAAAGAGTATGGGCCATAAAAATAAGAAGGGGCTCAGGGAGCAGGTAAGAAGAGAGGGTTGAACGTACAAGTACATTTTTCCCGCAGTTGCCCGTACACATGTACAAGTACATTCTCCACAGCTGATGGGTTAATACCATAGATATTCATATTGTTCTGTGGTTTATTGGCCCCAACTCTCATTCATATTGTTACCCAGGGCCCAACATTAATCTGCTTAAGCTCATTATGTAATTGTGGTCCTCGAGCTCTGGAATCTAGGTGTATGAAGCAAGGATATGAGTGCACAAGTCCCGCCATACAATGTAGGCAAACAAGACTAAAGTGGGCCTAAGAATGATGTGATGGCCACCATTTGCAAGGGCTCGTCATGCATGAGAATGTTTCCAAATGAAGAAAGCTTGGGCATATATGTATAGAAAGGATTGGTGGTCTAAAATCAGTTGTGGCTTCTAACTTTCTGGGGTAGTTGGAATTAGTTTTTGTGGAAACACACTGTATTTAGGCTGTATCGTATCCATAGGCTGAAGTCATCCCTAATGCTCACCAATTTAGGTGAATTTTACCCCAGGTTGTTGGTATTACCCTGATCTTCTCCATTATAATATAATTTGCATAAATTATTATTGAATCAAATAATTTCTCTGTCATTTTTGTGACATTCCTCTTAGAGTCCCCAGCAGGTATGATTGTCTTTGCTGCCAGAGACTTGGTAGGGGCAGTTTTAGCAGCCATGTCTGGCATCCATCGCAGTATGTAGTTGGTAGAGTGACCTCAGGGTGATTGTTTCATGCGGGCAGGAATGCTTTTTATCAGTGTTGATATGCTATTAATGTGCAATAAACAATTTTGTTTTTATCATTAGGAGTAATACTCTTATGAATAATTGTTCTAGGGTCATTATGCATTTAAAAGCTTAATGCTTGGTTTATTGTATATTGTTTTTGGTTCCGAACTTTTTACTTTGGATTTCTCACTGATAAACATTGAATGAGTTTTTCTCACACCTTTCTTCACTCTCTGTGGTTCTTAAATGCTTATTTTGTTGTATATTGTTTTTTATGCTTATATTGATGTATATTGTACATTGTGAGAGCTGAAAATCCCATTGTTTTTGATAATTTTTTTTGATAATTGTTTTTGATAACTTTTGTAATGCTCTTAGGGGTGATGTACCCAGAGCAAATAAAGTATTCTTATTCTTATTCTTAAAAAAATATTTTGAACCATCTTGACTGGTACAAGTTATTGATCATGACAAAACAGTGTGGGTTCTTCCTTGCTGGTGCTGGTTGTTCGTTAGATTTAATCCACTGAAGAATGTCTAGCCATTAAAACCAATTTCAAAACATTGAATCCTCTAGCCCTTATGTTGTGTGCCCCCCTTGCTTAATGTGCTGTGCTTTTGTGCAAACTTTTTTCCTACACATGTCCCTCTGAAATGAGAATGTCTTGTATGGCTGTGCTTTTTTATACCTTCAGATTTGGTTTATTTGATGATCTGATGATCATCATTGCGATTTGAGATATTTTATGCTGCTGTCAAATCTTGATTTTCATTTGGTCATCCCAAGGTAAATAGTTCTTCAGCTGTTGTTTTTGTGACTAAATTTATCTTTACAGCTGCCTAATCAAGGGCAGAGAAAAGGTAGGAGTTAACCTTTAAATGCTGAATTTAAATGTACTTTGAAGTCTCTCCTTGCTGAATTTAAATTGGCCCTTATGACATTTTCCTGTTATGAATGAGCCAATAATGGCACTTTTGGCAGTGAGAAGCACCAAGCAGTATGCCAATATTGGCACTTTTGGCATTAAAAGGTTAATGAGAGGAGGGGAATAAATCTGATGGCAGGGAAGCATATTCACTTTACCATGGGTGTCATTTTTTTCTGGAGACTTTATATTATTTATGCATCACATTCCATAATGAAGGAAAATAGAAATCCAAGTCCCTGTGATATGAGAAATTAAGGGCCAGATTTTGCCTGCAAAAATATCATGTTATTGTTTCAATGCATTTTGGATCAGTTGAAAATGTTTAGCATTCGGGGAGATCGAGTAAGAAAGCAGCAAATAATAAATATAACACTGAATACTCAGATTTAACCAAGAGCCATTGGACAATGAGTAATTTACTCATTCACCCGGGCCATTTTAAGAAACAGAAAAGTGTGTGATTTTGTTTTTTTTCATTGCATTAAAAAATTGATCTCTCTATTCTGGTTGTAACTTTGGGGTGAAAAATCCCTTAAGCTAAGTGATTTGTGAATGACTTTTTTGACCCCCTGCATCTGCCAGTTTTCAAGGGAAAAGATCTGATTCTGTAATCGGATACTCTCCTTGTTAGTCTCAGCAGTGCCATTACTTTTTGCAACCTTTTGCCTTTCACTAAGATCACAAGCTCTTCCTCATTGCCCCATTTATCCTTCTCATTCCTCTTACCCATATCTTGTAAGCCTGCTCCTTGTCTCACCCTTGTTTCCTTTCTGGAAAGAGCTATGCCATTGTGTGTGTAAAAGCATGACTTTGAAGGTGACGTTACTAGAAAAGAGATTACTTTAGAATTCTATTTGCTTTTAGTATTAGGTATGCCATGCAATTTCTTCTGTCATGGTTTTTGAATCTGGCCAATGTTTCGTGAATATTTATTATTTTGATTTGTATATATTTTATTCAGCCATAGTCCATAAATTGTCTCTTAAAAATGAAATTA
Organism: Ceriagrion tenellum; assembly: GCA_963169105.1. Lineage (NCBI taxonomy): Eukaryota > Metazoa > Arthropoda > Insecta > Odonata > Coenagrionidae > Ceriagrion > Ceriagrion tenellum. The sequence continues at coordinate 14,956,371 of OY720642.1, read as the reverse complement.
GTTTTGGAAACTTCTCATATTTTAGGGAATTGGTTACCCCTCTAACATGTATGATTTAATGTGTGTGATGTCTAAATTTGGCTGTCAGTGCTGTGAATAATGTTATGATTGGAGAGATAAAAGTATTTAGCTTATGGGACATGTCATGTTTTGCTATTAAATGGTGTACTATGGAAATGGTTGCATTAGATGAAGTGGGAGAGCACATCTTTATCCGGTTCCAGTGGAGCTGATGGTGCAAGTCTAATTAAGAGTAATTTAACTATCTTCAGTTCCAGATCACGAGTGAAAGGTCACTTGGAGCTTTATCATGCCTACATCAGGGATCCTCATGCTCCAGCCTTGCCACCTCGGGAAGAAGGTGACGGAGAAGCCAATGTTGAGCCAGTGACGGAAATTAGGGTCAATGGAGAGAGATCAAATGGGGATAGTGGGACTGAATCCTCAAGTGCTCAGCAGCAGGACAGTGAAGGGGAGTGGGAAATTGTTAACAATGATAATCCATCCAGGAATCTTGTGGAAACAGCTGCACAAGTGAGCGCTCTATGGTCTGATAGTTAATTTAGGGTTTTCTGTGTGGGTGTTTTTCATTTTGCATGATTCTTAAAGAGATCATCTTGATCAGTGGACTGTTATAATTATGTGTAAGATGGCAATCTCTAACCTCAAAGTGCTAATCAGATATCACATTTAATAATGTAGAAATTCTTGAGTATGAATTTATTGGTTACATAATGTTACGGGTAGCCATTTTACACTGTATAATAATTTGTGTTAAGTTTTGTTACATGTGGCTCTTCATTGAGTGCTTATTTATGATGCAAATGATTATTTTGCTGTTATTCCAGCATGAGTATTTTTCTTCTCTCAGTACATACAATCATGTGTTGTGCGTTTATTCCCTCCCCTTCTTTAAAATCCTATCTAAAGAGTGGAATTTTTGCCAGTTCTAATTGAAACTTTGGCCTGGATAACATGGAAAAGTCCTGGAATTCATATTCTCTGGTCTACAGCAACCTTATATGTTGTATGTCATTAACAGTTAATTTACCTGACATTAACTGACTAAATGTAGCATGCGTTAAATCCATTTTGTCAATTATCAGCATAAATTATTCTTGTTCCTTTTTAAGCTTACTCTCATGCATAGTCATGTCTCAGTTTCTGCTTAAATTTTTTATCTTCTGTCTTTAGCCTCCTAATTTTATGATTCTCACATCTACTGTTGAATCTGTTAAACATTCTTGCATCTGACCATTAGTGTGAGAAGCACATATCAGCATCATTAGTGCTGAAATTATATATGGCTCCTTGTAGGTCGGCCATCTGGTTTATCAATTACTTTAAGGTGCCTATTTTTGATTTGTATGCAGTAGAATCATATAATTTTGAAACTTGTTTCTCATATTATTGTTATTGCAGAATTTTATGAGTGCTTAATTTAAAAAATTTCTTTAAAAATATGGCTTTTTGATAGCCTACTAGAACTTCTTGAACTGTGTACTTTACTTTCTGATTTTTTTGTAATCATGTATGATGTATACAGAGTTACTTAGTACATGCCATTGTTTTTGCAAACTTGTTAATGATGGCCTAGAGTAACAGGCGATATTCACCTGTTGACAAAGCATTTCTTCATGCTTAAATTTGCAGGACTTTATTGTCTTACTGCACTGTGAAGCTTGAACTGATTTAATTTTCTTGCATTATTTCAGCCTGTATATGTCCAAACTCAGCAGGAGACTCTTCCTCCCTTACCTCCGGGTTGGGAAGAAAGGCAAGATGCCAACGGACGTACGTATTACGTGAACCATGTGGCGAGGTCAACTCAATGGGAAAGACCTGCAGTCACGTAAGACAACTTCATTTCATATGCATTTTAAATCTTATTGAGTATGACCTTGTGGGTCGCCAAGCTGAGATGGTGAGAACATACCCATCTCAGCTTGCCCAAGGGATGCACATTGATTTTTGAGTTATATTTTAGAAGAATAAATTATAGTCCACATCCATTAAACAGTTTCTTTGATGAAAATAGGATTGGTTGCTTAAAACTATATTTAGAAATAGAAATAAATAGAAATGGAAGTTTATTTGTTCCATTGGGTATCTTACATACCATAGATATCGTCAAGTACAAATAAAAAGAAACAGGTACATAAAAATACAAGACAAGCACAAGCAACATACAGTAAAACATACAAATTACTAATAGAGCTCTTAATATAGCTCTTCATCTTCAAAAAATTCACTATGTGAATAATAGGCCTTCTGCTCAAAAAGAGATTTAACCTTTCTCTTAAAACATGGTAGTGTTGAAATACACCTTATCTTAGCAGGGATTTTATTATATATTTTAGAGGCAGAGTGTCGAAGTCCATTCAGACTGAGAGTGTATGCATAATGCTGATGATGTATGTCAATACATTTACGTGCGTTGTGTTTATGGAAGTTAGAATTAACAGGGAAGAGGAGGATATGTCTTAACAAAGATTGCACAGGTAAGGATATAAACTGAAGGAAGAGTTAAAATTTTGAGCTCTAAAAAGAGTGGCTTACCAGGGGTGGGAATAGGTAATCCACACATAGCCTTAATGGCTTGCTTCTGCATGGAAAAGGCATTGGAGGCAACAGACGAATTTTCCCAGAACATAATGCCATATGATGAAAGACTATGCACCTTCGCATAATAAAACACCTTAGGAGTATCAATGGCTACTATTGGGAATAACTTTCTTATCATGAAGATACCCAATGCCAATCTTTTAGCTAGATGAATAGACCAATCAAGTTCATTATGTATATACAGCCCAAGAAAGTTTACTGAGCTTACTACAGATTTAAGTTATTGTAGGGAGCTTCCTGAAATCTTTCTGGAATCACCTCTATAATTTCCGGTGACCTGCCTGAGCATGTCCAGATATGAAAATACTTTGCCAAAAAAACACCTTTTACAATAAAACTTTGATTGGACTTAGTTGGAGGGACCAAAAATATAGCTGTATGTAAAATCAAGGTTTGATAAAAATGGATGATGTAATATCTTTTTTCAGGTCTATGCAATACATTTTAAATCAAGCCATGAGTAATTAAAGGAATGTGTGAGCAGAGATTCTAGTTGAGAAGTTTTAAAATAAAACTTGCCTTGATTCAAGCTCTAGAATTGTGCTCAAGTCAATTTTTTTATAGCCAATTTTTTTTATTTTTCAGTTGTTGATAAAATGATACAGTGTAATATTACAAATCAAAGACAATTTATTTTCCCTTTCGAGCCTCTGAAGTAAAGTGAGTTTGTCTTACAATCTGAAGTAATAACCTGGACTACAGTCAGATTGCATAATCTAAATACAGTAGAACCTCTAAATAATGAAATCCAAGGGTCCAAAATTTTGGCAGGTGGTAAATCGGGTGTTCGTAACTTGGAGGTGATTCGCATGTTGCACCACTCCAGTGGCGAATTACATATCCTGGTGTTGTGCTGTAAATTTCAGGGGAAGTGGTATGCAAAACAATGATAGGTAAAAATTTACGCAGAGGACCACAAAATTTATCGCTACTGTTCTCTCAGAAAGAAATGCGAGAAATTGAAGCCCAGTTTACGATTGGTGTCAACATTTACTTCAATTCCCAAAGTCAAGAAGAGTATAAGACTTGTAGTGGATGCTTTAATGATTGTGTGAAAGTGTCTACCTCTCACTTTAACGGAGAACGAGGGAGTTCAACCACGCTCAACTTTAACATTTATGGTTGACTGTTTGATGCCAGTGCACATGCAGTTTCTTATTTTCTGGAAGAATTCGACATTGCCACACAATCATAGAGGTAATCCCTCCATGCTCATGAAGAACCTTCTGGCAGTCCTGTTGCTAAGCCTGAATTTTAGCTGCAGACATTATTATTACGTTATTGTTCAGGAATCTCGTTTAAGTAACTTGTAGCAATGAATCACAGAAGGAACTACAGTTGACTACGCGTGGGCTAGGCTGGCAGGGCTACCACTTTAGCGGCCACATCAACTCGGTTGTTGGTACTTCACCGTTCTTCCGTGAGAGGCTGTATTGCAGCCGTTATGGAAAAAGTGGTTTGGCAGCTGTCTGTATCACTGCGTGCTGGAGTTAACAACTTGAAGATGAAAAGGGAGGCTGAGTAAGCCAGCTACATCGCTGTGATGGTTTTTTTCTGTCATCTAGTGAACCGTAATTAAGTCACACAAAATAAATTGATTTGCCTTCTCATTTGTTCAGCGCCTCCTTAACTGGTGTCCCCAACATGATAGAAAGCTTTTTGTGGACCAATTAAGCAGGAGTGATTTTGACCACCACTTGGCCTGACAGAATCACCACTGGTGTATTTAAATATTATTTTTATATGTTTGCATTGGAATTTATACTGATAGTGCAGTTCACCGCATTAGTGTGCCCTTCTGGACCGACTTATCAGCCCCATGGTTTCTCCTGTTAGAGGGGCAATTCCATTCAAGTGGAGTTACCCAGGATTTCACTAAGTTTTTTACTTGTCATCAGCCAGCTCGACTGTCGGTACACGGCCGAGGACATTGTTGTTAACCCACCGGATAAAGGAAAGTATGCAAAAATTAAGGAGGAACTAATATGGTGGCTCTCATCATTTCCTGAGTAGAGAATTTGGCAGCTCCTCGAACATGAGGAAATAGGCCACCGGAGGTCGTCACAATTTCTCTGCCACCCCTGGTTAACATTGGAAACAGGGTTTCCACCATACAACAGAAATTGCAGTCATTGAGAACTTATAGTACTCATCCATGTTCTCGCTCATTCTTGAGTAATAAATAAATCCACATATGGTGGCACTCGACCATGTGAAAATATCAGTTGCAACGAAATCAAACTGAAGGTAAATGAAGATGACCAGTGATTACCAATGCACATTCCTGTTTTTGGCTCTCTAACTATGCGGATATTAAGTCACAGATGCAAGTTACCAGAAATGCAATGAACAAAAGGTGCTCTCTGATTTGATAGTTTATACGGAAACTCTGATTGGCCCTCTTCGCTTTTAAAACAGCAAAAATGATAATATCAACAATTTTTTCGACAAAATAAGTTATGAGGAGGTAAATATTACGTGACAGGGCCAATCCTTCATTTTGTTAATTAAGAGTTTTCATAAAGCAGGAGTTAGCTCATTAGAGGTGTTTACTAACGCTTTTACATAGAGATTTGGCGGGACCACTGGAATTTGTTCGTTAATTGGAGTTTTACGTTTAGTGGGAGTTCATAATGTAGAGGTTCTTCTGTATGTACATTCACCATAGTAGATATGTACATAGTAAAATTCAGTTAAAGTTAAAGTTCATCAATATTATCTCAACTCACATATGTTCGTATCAATGGATACTAATTAACTTTATTGGATTGTAAAAAGCATCAGTGCTGTCACAGCACAAACTGCAACAATGTTGATGCATTGGGTTCAATGCAACATTATGACTACGTCTTAGTTTACCACCAATTCCATGTATCTATTCAGTACTGGTCTCACACCCTCATGGTTATAATTTACCTAAATTGGATTGTAAAAAGCATTAACTGCCGTCTTCTTTCTGTTTCCTCTGTGTTTCTATCAACGTGAGAAATATCCCTTGTGAGAGTCTGCGACTCATTGAGGAGGTGAAGCTAAGCTGCAAAAATATTAAATATAATGATCCTGGCTTGACCCACCTCATGCTATTCTACAGGTTTCACTTTTTGCACACTTAAGTCATGTATTTGTTGTAGCATTGGAAATGTTGATTAAATCCAAGCTTGTTCATGGCCTTGTGATTATATTTGACCTGAATTGGGCAGTTTAGATTCAGAGTAACATTACTACTGTGTCTAAGTTTACCACAGGTCATGTAGATCAATTTAGTAATAACACCCTTATGGATAAATATGACGAAATTGGATTGTAAAAATCATTCATGCCATTGTAGTGTAAACTGCAAACTGAATTGTATTCAGAGCAATCTCAGGGATTCGTTGTAGTTCTTCGCTTTCCATTGATTAGTTAGATTACTCCAGCCACCCTCAATCCCTTAAGATTATTGTGATTTTTCATTTTCTACTGTTTATTGCATGACATTATTTGTTGATACCAGCTACAGAAGTGTCTGGTGAAAGGCTGTATTCAGCTGTGGGAAAAGTTTAAAAGTAACATGAGGAAATCTCCATCCTGAACATTTAGAGTAACTTGTTTTTGTGCATTACAATTTACAATTTGATTTCAACTTAACCCACATTTTAAAATGAATGGAAGTTTATTTCCAATTCCTATTCATGTTTCACTTATTCATTTGCTTTTATCATTTCTCAAAGGGTTTGCTACATTTAAGAAATACTTTATTGTGTTTCATTTTAAGTACATAAATAATACAAGTTCTTTTTTAACTTTGTGGTATTCCATTTTTAGATGATTTAATGGTAACTTTTACAAAAACCACAACTTAAAAAACACAAAGTGTGTTTTTTAAGTTGTGGTTTTTGTAAAAGTTACCATTAAATCATCATTTTAAGTACATTTTTTTCATGGAGTGTTAAACTGTTATAAAAATTCTGTGGTGGAAGTTTATTTTCTCATGAGTGAATGTTGCATTGAGTCAATATGACTGTTAGAAAATTGCAAGTCAGTTTAATACTTAAAAAGATGCCCAATTTATTGATTTTTATAATTTCTTTCTCAAATTGATTTGGTGATTGGACCTACATGGGTCTTATTCAACAGGGTGCCTTCCTCAGCTTCAAGCGAAACCCTTGGCCCTTCACCCATCCCTCTTCCTACTACCATTGAATGAGCCAACTCTCCAGCCCAGGCAACCCTAATATGTCCTGTGTTGACGAGCATGCAAGGATACTTTGAGATTGAGAGAAATTTTCATAGCTTAAGCCCAAGTTGTCCCATCATTGGAAAAAAGGCAGTAAGTGAGATCTGGAAAAAAATTACTAAGCAATGGAATGAAGAATGCTGAATCTGGATAATCTTTGTGATGCCCATTGAGATGAACTTTCTCTTTCTCACTTTGAGTGGACTAAAAGTTCCCAAAGTTGTGGAGTCAGTCGGTAATGACATCTTAAATATGAAGTCCTTACATGAGCTGTATGTTTTAGCTTATTGAAGTTGGTAAAAAAAAGATACCATTCCAATATATTGTGCTCTACAGTATTCAGACATCCAAAGTAAAGTGAAGGTTTAGTCTGTAAAGATAAAAATAATCATCTTATTTTGTAATAGAGTTTTTTTAAATGGAAAAGCATTATGACCCTAATCATTGAAAAACAGATTCAGTCGCTATGGGTATCCACGTTGCTTGCTGTCAGACAACGGTAGCCAGTTTACGTCACGGTTATGGCAACAGACGCTGTCAGATTGGGGCGTCAAACACTGGACCACACCTACCTACAACCCCGAGCAAATCCAACGGAGCGACGAAACCAGGACTTGAAGCGGGTTCTGCGAGTCCATCTACTGGACAAGCAACATAAAACTTGGGATCAATACTTACCCCAGTCACTATTCGCTTTGCGTCAAAGGGTGAATCGCATCACGGGGTATTCACCAGCCGAATTGTTCCTTGGGCGTCATCTCAACAGACCGGGTGACTGGCAGATCCCATCACCGTCTCTAGAAGGAGACCATGTAGGTCATTCCGAAGAATGGCGGGAAGAGCACCAGAAAGAAGTTGACAAGAGACGTGAAATGGCAAGAAGACGGATACTAAAACAAGCAGAAGATCTGGACGTACAAGAAGAGAGTATCTTCGAATCAGGAGAGCTAGTTTTGCGGCGAAATCATGCACTGAGCAACAAGGCGGAGGGATACACGCGGGTCTAGCTCAAAAGTGGGTTGGATTGTTTGAAGTGGATCAACGGTTAGTCCAAGGGGTATACTCTCTTAAAACTGTTCCTCCAGTGAAGGTCCATGCAGCGGATCTGAAGAGGGTGAAGCGGGCCCTGAGAACAAGAGGTGTTGGGAGCGGCAATTCGATGGAGGAGATGGTTAAACCCAACTCGTCGGATGTCAAGAAGACACGCTACAACCTCAGACGGCGCTAGGAGATTATGAAGACCTAAATAATTCGTTTAACATTACTTCTAATGTAAAAACCTGTGCTCTCCACCCACTTGTGTTAGGCAGACTTAGAAAATGTTAGTATTATCCGCCATATATATATGAATACTTTTTGGAAATTATTTTGCTGAGAAACTCCTACTTATTATGAGTGAAAAGAGGTTGATCCCCAATAATTTTTATTGTAGCGTCGTAAGTTTGTTAACTTAGTGAAGCACTCGAGGGGAGAGTCAAAAGGTGTCTCTCTCCGAGAATGCCCTAAAAACAAATTCTTCCCAAAAATACGAGTGAGACAGACAGGAGGAAATCGGGAACAATCAAGTATATTGAATTACAACCAAATTAAAGATAATGTATTTCAGCAGCTTAACACATACAAACAAGTAAGGGTCAGCCAACCTTTGCTTTGACGTCTAAGTTTCAAATTCAAACAGCAACAACTCGAGACAGCAAGAGTAGAACCTCTCCAAACCACGGTCTATCTCAAAAAAAGGCCGGTGGCGATTTCCGTCGAAGGAGGGGAAATTCAGACGGAAGGAAGTGGAAAGGGGTAGGTAGAGGAAGTAGAGGCGATTGGCTACCTCGGAGGGGAAAATTTCAGCGAGGTCAAAAAGAGAAAGTTGCTGGTGGAGTGAGGGGGAACAGGTGATTGGCAGTCTTGGAGGGGAGGTAGTTTTATGGAATGGGGAACCATGCGGTGTAGGTATGCAATTGGAGAAAGGAACTACTTTTCATCTCCGTTCGCGGATTACTGGTATGAAACCGATTTGCGCGAGTCTGTCGGCCTTTCACATTCTCGTATTCTTCCGTCTCCAACTGCTATATAAACGAGAGTAGGTCCTCGGGAGGGAGGGCAGGTCACCGAGGGCAGGTCACCGAGGGCAGGTCACCGAGGGCAGCAGACGCCGATGGCAGAAGACGCTGAGTTCGCGAAGACGGCTGGAGTTTCGCGAACGTCGTTGGCGCGACAGATGTCGTTAGCGCGAAGTGGCGTGGCGCGTCGGGGCGCGCCTCGGGCAAGTCCTTCGGCTAAGTCCGGAGGATAAATAGTCCGCAGAGGATAAATTGTCCAAAGAGGGATAAATGGGGGGGGGGGGTATGCCCAAAAAATGCTACATCCACTGGGAGAAAATGCAACAAAAATTGACTTATAGTTGGGGGGGAAATTATAAATTCACTGAGAACTAAAGGGTGCAGCTCACAACCACTGGCATCACACCAAAATATTAAGAGGAACAGAAGTTTGCCAGTAGATTAACACACCCAAAACCAAATTTCCAATCTTGAAGTCACAGTGGGAAGCTGGAGATAACTGCCATAGAATTTCACACAAGCTTATGTCTGTTCTCACTCTTCCCATGTCATATCCAAGTCTCCCCCACTTATCAAGTTTCAGCACAAAATTAGCACACAGTCAAACAAGCTCACCCGCAGGATGTACTCCCCAAAAACAGCCAAGTATGAAACACATTCAGAGGTCAATTAACACGAAGGTCCCCACCTTAGAATCAGGTATCACTTGCCCACCTATGCATAGTTTTATTTCTTAATCAACACTCAAGTACTGAACTAAATACCCTGCAGGTCAACACTCGACACAAGTGAAAGAGCAACATGAAGGAAAATACCAAACCTATACCCTCCAGAATAATGCAGACAGCAAACGAAACTAAGGTCCAACTTCCATAGGACAATATAACTTTCCACCAAAATCAACAAAATACCACTGTTCTTCAATGCTTACTTAAGCAAGTGAGATACAATTAATGAATGCTCCAGATAGGATGGTAGCAAGTAATTACCCTCTGCATAAATTATTATTCAAGTAATAACATAACAAAATTCATAGTTTTGAGTTAATATCATTGAAAGTATAGGTATTATAAAGAAAATTCTAAAGTAAGGTCTGTCATCAATGAAATAGGTACATAACATTATCATCTATTAATAATATCAAATCTATTTGCAATGTCAAAGGAAACATGTGTGGGTTTGGGATAATAATTGGTCACTCCAAGTTACGGCTGCAGTAGCAAGTTAATAATCATCATGTAGTGTTGAAATCAGTATCAAAACACACTATAACTAAACAATATTCTTAAACCTAGTTACATTTTGTCGTACAATCAATTGGATTGTACTGTTATACCATTGACACAGTCAATGAAAATTGATTGGAAATGACTATTCCCCTTAAAATAGCCATTTCAGTTTTAAAGAATTGACCTCTCACTAGGAGAGAATCAATTAGGTCCAGGGCCCAGGTTAAGCCAAACGCGTTAGAATAAACTATTTGAGGGAAAAATTAATTTTGAGGCCACACACACAACACTTCAAGTGGATTATTAAATTAGGGTGCTCCAAAGGAGAAACCCATGACCAGCAAATGCTGGGTGCTGATTGCGACTAACTGAAACTAATTTCAGCTAGCCGGGCGATGAGGTTGCAAGCTCTACGCCAGAAATGAGGGAATATTCCATAATTCCCTTGCCAGGAATCGAAATTCCCTAAGTGGAATTCACACCCCTATTGGGCAGAAAACAAGTACATTCTGGCATTAATGCCACAAGTTAAATAGCAATCAAACCCGAGCATCAACCAATAAGTGCATTGGCATTACAATATTCGGAATCTCAAACTATAAATCTAATCATGGAAGGGTTAAATCCTCAGTCTAAATCAGCCAAATTGTCATTGGATATACTCTTCCAAAAGAAGAAAAAAAAAACTAAATACACCTTGAGAGTAGCCAGAATCATGGCAGTAATTGAACATGATTATAATATATATGAACATTGAAGCTTGGGTTCTAAGAGCACTTGGGTTGTAACATCCAGACCACAATAGACATAATGATAACGTGGGTTCTTAAAGCACTTGGGTTGTAACATCCAGACCACAATAGAAATAATAATAACTTGGGTTCATAATTGAGTTGGGTTGGAGCAATATATCAAAAGTATACCAGGTAAGTTTAAAGAATGCACTATCAACAGCAAAGGAAATGACACATACGTCCAGCAGAATATATTTGACAATAGTCATCACTCAATATCGAGAAAACACCAGTTAGGATGGGAGGCACTGGTGGCAATCAAACACTGAATCTTAGCGGCCATTGACCCCTCCGCAACTTATGCAGCATACGAGTCACCTCGGGGAATGTTCCATGGCCACTCTACCCCCCATCTCCCTCCATAGCACACCATCATTCCTCCAAATAACACTTAATTCACTGGTAGCATAATAATCACAGAAAACTTATAGGCACACACAGCGGTAACCCAGAACAGGATGATTATTTGATAGTACGTAGTAGCTGGTTCGTTATATAGAGCATTTGAGTAAACTGAGGGAAACATCATAACAATGAGATATAGCATAAGACAAATGATGAACGGAAGTAATTGGATATATTAAACCTTATGAATTGAACATATATTATAGAATTGAACATTGAATTATGAACATATATCAAAAGTCATATTTAAATAAGACCAAGTGTCTCGACTTAATGTAGTCAGACCTTAACACCATGATAACCCTTCAGTTGAGAGACATGACATATTCTCTCTCTGCCTGGGGCTATCTCAAGCAATACAGTTACAGGAGAAACATATTTCTTAAGGGTGAAAGGCCCTTCCCAAGTAGGCATCAATTTAGCCATTTGTTTATTTGCCTTTGAACTAATGGGATGATTTTTGCTCAACACTAAATCCCCAGGTGCAAAGGTTACTTGAGAATGGAGTTTATTGAAAGATTCTCTCTGTTTTGCTTTCGCCTTGTTCAAATTGGAAATGACCTGTTGCAAGCAGGACTTCCTCTGCTCATCACTGACATTATCACAAAAAATTTCACTTGGGATAGCCCAGTGATTTGTCAGTGGATGAGGCAACTGTCTACCAAAAAAGATTTTGGCAGGAGAGTGACCAGTACTGGCATGTAATGCAGTATTGAAGGCGAAAGTTAAATCAGGAATGAAAATGTCCCAAGTGGAATGATGGTTATGGCATAGAATAGAGAGGGCTGACTTCAGATTTCTGTGCAACCTTTCAACTTGGTTAGAACAAGGATAGTAGGGTGAAGTAAACACTTGCTTTATGCCAAATTGTAAGCACATCTGCTTGACCAGATGAGACTTGAAAACAGCAGCATTGTCAGAAACTAGATATTTTGGATACCCCAGTTTAGAGAATACTCTTTGAGTGAGCACTGAAACGACAGCTCCAGCCGTAGCCTTTCGAGCAGGTTCCAGGACACAAAACTTGGAAAATCCATCTATTAATGACAAAACATACTGATGCTTGTTCTTTGTGGAGGGAAGAGGACCAACAAAATCTATGAAGAGTCTTTCCCAAATGTCATTAGGGGGTTTGGAAGATAACATGCCAGGGGGAGAATTATTTCTTGGTTTGCAAGTCTGACACATGTGGCACTTCCTGACCATGTCAAAAATTTCCATCCTCATGTTCTTCCACCAATAATCTCTGCTTATTTTATCATAAGTTTTAACCATCCCCAGATGACCACCCAGGCTAGCACAGTGAAAATACTGGAATATCATAGGCCTTAGAGCAGCAGGCAAGACTACTTTCCCCTTTTTTGTTTGAGAATTACCAAAACACAGGAGCTGACCCTTGACAAAATAGTTTGGACAAGATAAGGGATCCTTTTCTAATTTCAAGAATATTTCCCTCAAAAGACAATCTGATTTTTGGTGATCACGAATATTCACAAAAGACAGTGGAATATTATGCAATACACAGGCAATTGGAGGCAATGGCTCCTCAGTCACCTTAACTATTGGAGTGCACTCATCATTAGAATGAGACTGTACTGGAATAACACGAGACAGACAATCAGCAACCGAATTAGTGGAACCACGGACATGATGAATGGTAAATTTATAGGATGAAAGTTTAAGTACCATTCGGCCAAGTTTTCCCAACTGTTTAGGATGCGAGAATAACCAAGACAACGCACCATTATCTGTATACAAATGAAACGGTTGTACTTGGAGATACACACTAAATTTATCAACTCCCCAACAAATAGCCATGCATTCTAACTCATAAGTTGAAAACTTCCTTTCATGATCAAGCAAGGCTTTACTGGCGTACGCCACCGGAATAAAATGTCCATTCACCTTGTGATTCAACACAGCGGCCAAGGCAACGTTACTTGCGTCAACGAACAAGTGGAATTCGTCGTCAAAACGAGGGAAAGAAAGCACAGGCGGATTCATTAAGGCTTGTTTCAACTGACTAAAGGCTTGAGTCTCAGCCGTTGACCAACAAAAGGGAACACTCTTACGTTTCAAACGATTTAAAGGAATAGAAATTTCAGAATACCTTGGAATAAATTTGGAGTAAAACCCACACATGCCGAGAAATCTCGCAACCTCCTTGAGATTCTTTGGAACAGGAAAATCTTTGATCGGCTTAATTCTGTCCGGATCAACCTGGAGTGTACCATCCTTGATTAAATGGCCCAAGAATGTAAGAGAGGCAGTACCCAGCTTCACCTTCTCTTCACTAACGGTGAGAAATCGAAATTCCCTAAGTGGAATTCACACCCCTATTGGGCAGAAAACAAGTACATTCTGGCATTAATGCCACAAGTTAAATAGCAATCAAACCCGAGCATCAACCAATAAGTGCATTGGCATTACAATATTCGGAATCTCAAACTATAAATCTAATCATGGAAGGGTTAAATCCTCAGTCTAAATCAGCCAAATTGTCATTGGATATACTCTTCCAAAAGAAGAAAAAAAAAACTAAATACACCTTGAGAGCAGCCAGAATCATGGCAGTAATTGAACATGATTATAATATATATGAACATTGAAGCTTGGGTTCTAAGAGCACTTGGGTTGTAACATCCAGACCACAATAGACATAATGATACTCACTCGAGGGGAGAGTCACCTTTTGACTCTCCCCTCGAGTGCTTCAAAATTGGTAGCAGAGCGTGGTTCTCGACTGTCTTCCCTGTATAGTCGGTGAGTGTTTCTTGAGGAGTCGGTGTTTTGTGCTGTTTTGAATTTGTTTCCTTGTCTGTATTTCAAAATTGTTGGGATAAGTGACTCAGAAACATGCCTGGTGGTTCGCAGAACTCGGGGAATGTGTACGCCCGGACGTATGCTACTACGGCCGAGGATAGGCGAGTTAGGTCACTTGATCAAACGGGGGAGTCTGAAAATGTTGTGGTTTCGGAGGAAGTTACACCTGTGCTCCCTCCAGAGCAAGTTAATGTCCCAAATCCTACCCTTGTGGCAACCCAGGGACAAGCTATTATCCCCTTGTCTGATGGTCTCGTCATTGTCAAGGATTTGATTGCAAAAGTTCCTTCGTTTGATGTATCGAATCCCGAAAATTGGTATGATTTCATGGTTAAGGTCAACGAAATCGTGTCTCTTTTTCTCGTTCCGTTGAATACTCTCTTATATTTGGTTGTTACTAAATTGCCTACCAATTCGCGGCAATCTTGGCTATCCTTGTCTACTCAGAATCACTCTTGGCCCCAATTCACCCAACGTTTGTGGCGAAGTATTCTGGGAAATCGTGAGATAGATCGACTTGTCGCGAAAAACGTCAAGAGGTTTCAATTTCCTTGTGAGACTCCCCATGATTTTGCATGTTCCATTCGCAACGCGATTCAGGTGTTGGCTTTAGATTTTCCTGAGGCTCAAACGGTTGAGATAATAACGGACGGCTTGAATCCTATCACAAAATCAACAGGCATTTTCGCTATCCAACCCACCACGTTTGCTGAGTTAGACTCACTCATTTCTAGAGCCACAAAGGAGTTGAGAGCCTCAGCTGAATACTTGAATACGTTCCATGGAGTTTCTCATAACTCTCCTATTGCCGTTTCGAGGCAAACAACTTGTTCCTTCTGTCATAAAAATGGTCATCATGTCAGTGATTGTCGTAAGAAAAAACGTCAAACACGCTTACCAGCTATCAGTATGATGGGTTTTCCCCACCCTCATGATACTCATTTGCCTCTACTTCCGGTAATCATTCAATCTGTTTCTTCTCATGCACTCATTGATACAGGTTGTTCTATTTCAATATGCGACGAGAAGTTCTTTCAGAGCCTCAAACTTCCCGGTCGTAATAAGTGTTTTGATTCGATTAATTTAGTTACGGTCTCCAGTGAAGCGTTCAGCCTTAAGTTTTCTGTTCTGCTGAAACTTCAAATCGGAAAATTCTCTTGGGTACACAAGTTTTATGTTGCTAAAGTTCCTTTTTCTGTACTTCTCGGATTTGACTTTATTAAAAAATCTCAAATGATCGTTCTGGCCAATGCCATCGGATTTCAAAGTGAACCGTCTCTCCTGTTTAGTTTTGGGGAATCTGGGAACGAAATTTCGAAAACAAATGAGGTTAAATCGACGAGAAATTCATGTCTTGTTCCTTGTTTGAAAAGAACAGGTGGTTTGACAGATTATGCCGGGCCCTTGGTGTCCAATGAATCAGTTCAACTTCCTGATGATTTGTTAAGTGAGTTAAAGCGATTGTTATCGCAATATCCTGACGTTCTCACCCGTGAATTAGGAGTGACATCTTTGATGACTTACGAAATTGAGTTAATTAATCCTTCACCAATTCGAAGTCATCCATATTCTCTCTCCCCTCCTAAAACTCGAGACAGCAAGAGTAGAACCTCTCCAAACCACGGTCTATCTCAAAAAGGCCGGTGGCGATTTCCGTCGAAGGAGGGGAAATTCAGACGGAAGGAAGTGGAAAGGGGTAGGTAGAGGAAGTAGAGGCGATTGGCTACCTTTTGACTCTCCCCTCGAGTGCTTCAAAATTGGTAGCAGAGCGTGGTTTGGAGAGGTTCTACTCTTGCTGTCTCGAGTTGTTGCTGTTTGAATTTGAAACTTAGACGTCAAAGCAAAGGTTGGCTGACCCTTACTTGTTTGTATGTGTTAAGCTGCTGAAATACATTATCTTTAATTTGGTTGTAATTCAATATACTTGATTGTTCCCGATTTCCTCCTGTCTGTCTCACTCGTATTTTTGGGAAGAATTTGTTGATGTAGCATTTTTTGGGCATACCCCCCCCCCCCATTTATCCCTCTTTGGACAATTTATCCTCTGCGGACTATTTATCCTCCGGACTTAGCCGAAGGACTTGCCCGAGGCGCGCCCCGACGCGCCACGCCACTTCGCGCTAACGACATCTGTCGCGCCAACGACGTTCGCGAAACTCCAGCCGTCTTCGCGAACTCAGCGTCTTCTGCCATCGGCGTCTGCTACCAACTCAGCTGATGAAGAAACACATTCAGTCCCTGGTTGACAAAGGTATTGTAGAAGTTTCCAACTCCAACTGGTCTTCTCCTGCATTTCTAATTCCTAAGAAAGATGGAACTGACAGATTGGTGGTAGATTATAGAAAGTTAAATAAGCAAGTGAAGGTTGACGGCTATCCTACACCATCAGTGGAGCATGCGTTTCAATATTTGTCGAGTGCCAAATATTTCACTATCCTTGATCTAAATTCTGCCTTCCATCAAATTCCTTTAACCGAGGAATCCAAGAAATTTACGGCATTTGTTACGCCGTTTGGATTGTTCCAATATACCAGACTGCCTTTTGGTTTTGCTAACTCTCCCCAGGTCTTCACAAGGCTGATTAACGAAGTGTTGGGAGATTTAAAATATTCTTGTGTGTACCCGTATATTGATGATTTGTGTATTTATTCTAAAACTTCCAGTGAACATGTCAATCATGTGAGAGCCGTCCTTTCGAGGCTACGAGGGCAGGTCACCGAGGGCAGGTCACCGAGGGCAGGTCACCGAGGGCAGCAGACGCCGATGGCAGAAGACGCTGAGTTCGCGAAGACGGCTGGAGTTTCGCGAACGTCGTTGGCGCGACAGATGTCGTTAGCGCGAAGTGGCGTGGCGCGTCGGGGCGCGCCTCGGGCAAGTCCTTCGGCTAAGTCCGGAGGATAAATAGTCCGCAGAGGATAAATTGTCCAAAGAGGGATAAATGGGGGGGGGGGGTATGCCCAAAAAATGCTACATTAGTTTGTGTCTTGACAGTTGGGGATGGGGAGGTGGGAGGACGGCGCAGTGGCTAATGGGGGAGGAGGAGGAAGAAAGGGATCCCCTTCTTACCCCCAGCCCCGCCCCCCCCCCCCACCAGCTGGGATTCCCTGGCAGGGTTTGGCGGTCAGTCTTGCTGGGTTATATACTGAAAGTGTGAGGGATTTTCCCCGGCGGATGAGCTGAGTTCTAAGGACACATGACACTGGCCTTATTGAAACAGTTAAGAAGGGTTTATGGCGGGAGGGAAATATAAAACAAAATGGGGGAAAAGTGGTCACAGCGCAGATACAAAGAGTTTGAGGACACAATTGTGACTACTGGTGCACAGGGAGGAAGGTCTCTTCCGACGAAGGAGGGGAGACGGGAAAAACCGTGACCCTTTGTAAACTGTTAATCCGATATGCGTCAGCCAAGGAGGAGGACAAGGGTGCCCAATAGACTACCGGCCGGGCTCTCATACAGTTATGGGAAAACAAAAATTCCCATCCCCTATTCTTCTCTCCTTGTCTTTTGCTTTGCGTGAAGTCTTTTACAAATATTCCTTCCGCATGTATATATGTACTATATACAGGACGATAACCTCTGCATTTCGCCTCGTGATCCTTTGGATGGGATCTTGCCAGTGAGGGACGGGGAGTTGGGGGAGGAGGCGGTGGCGGCATTGTGGCTTATGGTAGGCTCCGCATTTCCGACGGACACATGCTGGGACACACAGCATGTTAGCTGTTCAGATATCCGAGAGTTTCACTTTCCCACTGATTTCAAGATTAATCTGCTGGCATACCATAAGGATTTCCATCGTTTACGCTGTTGCTGTGCGAGTACGTGAAGTCGTCAACGATTCCTTGAGATCAACCCCGAGCGAGCCGTTGTACCTCCCCTCCATACCGTTTGAGAGATTGTATTGTTCTGTACAGAATACAGTACAACCTACAATTCCTTCTTAGGCTAAATATTTTGCCAATAATTGCAAAAGAAATGCTGGTTTCTTTCCATTTCCTTCCATTGTTACCAAACATGATGAAACACCTTGACTGGCACCCCAAACTATACCGAAAGTGGAATACATGACATGACGGCAGGTCATTTTGAAATTTCAATGTACACTTTTAAAATTCCTCGGAACGAAAGACAGAATCATAGGGGGGAAGGTGGGAATGAAATTTTTCCTAGCCAGAACCAAAATCAGAATGGTTCCTTTTTCATTCCTTTGGGTTTTCCTTCAAAATATTTTCTTTCCACTTTCGTTCCGAGATTTTCGTTCCTACTTTCCGTTTGGTTCCGCGAACCGAAACTATATCTGAACCCACTCTGAACTGTTCCGGAACCATGATTTTAGTTTCGTTTAACATCCCTGGTATGAAGGCCAAATTACCAATTTCCATCAGTGTGTGGATTACAGTCACTTGACGTATGACCCTGTGGGAGCATGCAGTAAACCTAAAAAAAATGCATAAATTTTTCTCACAGGCAGTTTTTTATTCAAGGGGAAGATATTTTATTATTACTCACAGTTTCGTTCTTCTAATGTATTATATTAAATGTTTTTACCAAATACTTTTTTAATAATCTAAGTGAATTGTGATGTCTAATTTTACTCTGTACTTGTGTTGCAGTGAAATAGGTATAGCCAATGAGCGTACAGTTCGAGAAAGGAGTCTAGAGTCAGCAGCCACCGAATTTCAGCGGCGATTCCATATCAGTGTGGATGATGTGGATACACGAAGGGAAAGTAGTTCTGCCACTCCCCAACAGGTGTGTGTTAAAGCATGTTACTCTATCAGTGCTCCAATAATGAAATTTTCCTCTCTATTGAACTTACCTATTATCATTTAGTGAATGAGATGGATTTAGTTTTTTTTTGTGTCTGCTTAGATTTTGTTCTTATGCATGGAATTTCTCTGAATGAGGGAGCACAGCATAATCAAGGTGCTCTTTGCTATCCAAAATAAATTTTTGAAGTTCTTTGTTTTGATGTTCGACATTTCATTGACTTGAGCTTTGCTGGGATCTGCATAAGAAACTCTTGAGGGGGCTCTGCCTTAATCATTATCACTGCCTTAGGAGTTTGTGCCCTTTCAGTCTAGGCAGTTAATAAGGAGTAGGAACTTGACCCACTCCGACATGATGTCATAAATATCAATCAGAAAGTATTTGGTACAACCTTTGACTAAAGACCCTTACTTAACATCTAGTTTCTGCATAACATTGCCATTTTCAGAGCATAGTGTCTCTCCTTAGATTATCTTTGGTGGTGGTATGATTTAAAAAAATTATTTTTCCTATTTGTTGATAAGTGCAGATGTATTTCAGTTGAGATAGTTTATGAATGTCTGTATTAGATTTTCAATGATTTTTATGAAAGTTTTTTATTGAAGAGGAGTGACCTTAGGAATGGAGCTCATTGTATTTTTTGTATCCTTGAAATATTTTCTCATAGCTTACTACTCCACCTTCTTAGCCTACACCCTTGTAGCGGTTTTTCTGATGAAGATTGGGTTGGGAAATTTGTTATTCAATACTAAATATTCTCACGTGGTACCTACAGTGGACTCAAGTTAGCATGCTCATGATAGAACCTGAAATTCTGAACATGGTAACTAGGATGCATGCAAAACAGATTTGGCCTTCATAGGAAAGATACAATTGTTGTAGTGGGTCACAAAACGTCTATGCAGGGTGTTATATGCTTGAAAGTCATTTTAGCTCTCTCTGGTGTTAGGAGGTGATCTATGGTAAAAAGGTTTCCTTTCATCAATACAATGAAAAATATATTAGGCTTTTTAAGGAAGTGCATATGATACCTAACATAGCTGTGCACCCTATAAATAACTATGGCTGTAATGACCAGGACAAGTTCTTAACTCTAATAATTATCATATGTTCTGATTCGGACCTGGAAGTAAAAATTAGGAAAACTTGCTTTGAAGGAATGCCCTAACAAGAGTCCACTGTATGTATGTGTGTACATATATAATGTGTGGGTACATAAATATACTCTTATAGCTGCTTTTACTTGTTAAATCAAGCTTAATTTATGTAACTATCGAAGAGAGTATGTGCTGAGGAGGTGGATAGTTTTACTAACAGCCTCTGCATGTTTAAAATCTGTCCACTGCATGTCTTCTCACCATAAGGATGATAACAGCATGGGTAGTGAAGATGTTAACGAAGTGGAAGAAGGTGAAATAGCGAGGGAGGATGATATTAGTGGTGGGGAGGTTGATCTGATGGATGTCCTAGAGGAGGGTGGGGATCCTGCATTGCGGGATGAGGTGGAGGGCATTATGAGTCGTGAGGAAGAAAGGTCCACTGGGAATGGCATCTTGGATGGAAACATCGAGGTATGATGTATGTAGAAGAGTAGTGTTTATTTACTAACACCTCGTAATGCACACCTTTTTGGCTTCAGCTACATTTGCTAGATACCTCTCAGTTGGTAACTTTAGCATCTCCCTATTTTTGGTAGGTATTTTTCTTTGTGGTGGTTTTAATTTATTAGCATCAGGTCGGGTGTGTTATGTGATGAAGTGGTGATATTACTGATAACTAGCTATCACTGATGAAAAATTGTGGCTTCAGCTAGAGAAATCAGCTAAAAATTTTAATTACAAATGAATTTTTCTTGATATCATTCATGAATGTGGTAGAAATTCACTTCACACTTAAACGAAAATATGCACCACATGCTGCTATACTCAATTACAGCAAATTTTCATGGCTGTGAAATGAACTTTAACCGTTTGAGTGCCATGCAATGAAATATCGTCCATAGCTGAATGAACTTGAAGTATCAATGACAATATATCTTGTAAATAGAAAATCAAAGTTGAAGGGAGAAATTACTAACTTTGAGTAGGTCCTATGTGTTGAATACCTTCCTTTGAGGTCTGTTCTGTTTGTTTTGTATTTTTCCCCAGTTTCATTTATTTTACTTATACCTTGTGCCAAGCATCTCTGCTGTTTGTGTAATAAATTTTCTCTAGATTTTTCCATACAGTATCAGTCTTCAGTGGTAAAGCTAGGCAGAATATTCAGTCAGTCACAGATTGAAATTTGAAATTAACTTCTTTCAAGTAGGCCTATGCATGACTATGCAGTTTGTTAGTGTGATAGGATTTATGGCATTGTGGGGGCTTAAATAATTTTCATTGAACTGTTAATGTGGATGAATCCTAAATGTTTTTAGGGGAAAATTGGACCAGAGTTGAGCTGTAGGAGATTCACTCACTACATTTTCTTCGAATATTGTGCTTGTGTGTTGCTGTATGATGCTGACAGATAGTCTTCCGAAATCAAATTTTGTATTGGATGCACATCATTTTGCTTGCATGTTACTCATATTCTATATAATTCCTACTTTGATAGTTGGGAAGATTGGGGGAGGAGAAAAATAACTTTTGGTATAGTTTGTGAAAAGATAGTTATGAAGGCTGCTGACGTAAAGTTGCTACGAAACCGTGAGTTAGAACTCGATGTAGTAAGTCTGCCACCCACAAGAGTGAACAGCAATTTTAATGCTAGGCCTCTTGCTTTCAACATGTAGGGTGCTACCTGCCTTTCTGAATGCTACTGAATTTTCATTCTCCTATGGTAAGTAAAACTTCAGTCATTGAGAAAAACTAAAGCATCAGTTTCATAGCATTATATGAGCTCCAGATTGATAAATTACCTAATCAATGGTTGAAAAATTCCTCATGATAGGTCCCTTTTATCTTGTCTCTATGTGTCCCCGGCCCCGGTGGGGTCAAGTCCTCGTCTGCTATCCTGAGGGTTGTGGGTTCGAGTCCTGCCTGGGTAGAATATTATCTGCCCAGGACATGGATGTTTGTGTGTGTACTGGGTTGGGGGAAGAGGGGACGGTTGTCTCATCCAACCCAGGCTAAATAAACAATAATAATAATATGTATCATTTTATGCTGGAAACTGACAATGAGTGCATTGTTCATTAGTGATTCAATAGCCATGTATTTTGTCCCTGTTATTAGGTATTCGCGCAAAAGTTATTTTATCAACCATTTTGTTTTAAAAGAGTATCTTATTCTTATCGTAGCTATTATTAATTAGCCAATGAATGACAATTGTACTGTTGTTTGTGATACCATAAGCTTCTGCAAATACAGGTGCACCTAGACTTATGTCGGTCCCTTAAATACATGGGTTTTTCTGGCTAATTGATGGATAAAATAGGTCAAGATACGATGACAGAGTTTGGATGAAAATGAATGTAAGAAATCACATGGAAATGAAGTAGAAAATCATTGTGAAACAAACATGATCTTCAAAGTAAAATACGCTACGGAAATAATGACTAAATAAAAATGAAAAAGTAAGCGCTGATTAAATTGAATTCGTATTGCATGTGAACATGAATGGCGGTGAATGGAGCAATATGCGAAGAAGAAACGTCTAGTAACCTGTGGGTAGATGAGGGTAAGCCTGCTGGTAGTATGTAAACCAGTTGAACTCACAGAATGATGCTTCATAATTTCACGCTGAGCACTCCCTTTTGATTGTGAAAAAGTCTGTTAACTATAGTTCGGCCAGGGGCAGTCCTCATCTTTAACTCTCTGGAAAGTGTAACTGTGTTTCTTTGTGAGCTTATTAACCAATCTTCCATGAAAAATCACAAGGTGTACTGACAGTGAGCCATAATAAGTGATAAGCCATATTTCAAGTTCATCTCTTTGTACTTGACTGATTGGACCTAAAATTGAAAAGAAGCGCAGTGTGATATGCTTGGTCTTTATTTACTTAGCTGTGGTAGTTCTGCCACCAATTTAAGAAGGATGGCACCCTGAAGGCAGTGTGTCGGCCGCGATGACCTTGAATTCTAATGAATAGAGTCTTATAGACTTATACAGGAGATGTTGTTTGCAAAATATTATACTATGGCTAATCTAATTATAGTTACTTTCATTTGAATGTTATGAGTGGTCACCTTGAGCCCTAAACAGCAGTAGTGGATGAATGTCTGCCATAGAATATATTTATGAGGATATACTTATGATGCCATCTTGATAGTTACAATGCTATAAAATTCCCCCTCTACCACATTTAGAATGCTTTGACTGTTCTTTTGGATCGTCTTTTGAACTGTGCTGATCTCTGAACTGGATCAAAATGAACTGTTCTACAAAAAGAGCTGATTGGCTTACCTCGAGTGTATATGCTGAAATATTGGTTGGAAAAAATATTGTAATCCAGTGACCACTGTAAGTCAAAGTTAGGTTTTCATATGTTGAAAAAAGTAGAAATTCCTCGACTTGCACCCAATTATAGATGATGTGTACCCTTTCATAGACCTACATTGGTTAGCTGTGAAGTCCTAGAGATGGATGGTGAAGGCTATTGCAAATAGTGCGGTGCTACCCTACAAAGAATATGAACAATAATCATTTGATTTTCTGATTTCCTGATGTTTGATATGCTTAATGAATGAGCTCTTCCAGCTGGAAACTGATGCTTTGATAAGTATGGGGTGAAAGTCTGACTAAACTGTGATCCTGTCATTCACTTAGTTGGTGGAGTTCTACAATGTTTTTCATTCAAAGTCTTGAGTTATTGTACCTCTTTCTACTATCAGTGTTCAATGGCTCTTCTTTCATTCTGTACCTCTGCTTTTATTTTCCCAAGTTTTCAAAAGATATGTTGTGTTATTATTGATGATTACTCCATTCTCAAGATTTTATGTTGTTTTGTTCTAGGGAGGAGATGGAGGTAGTATAGCTGAATCAAGAGATTCTGAAGGGGTGAGTTACATTTTTTGTTATTTGCTGGTTTGTCAAGAAATAGTTTGTTCTCTGAAGGGAAGGATATCTGTGCTTGAGAATTGGACAATAATGCCTATTATAACAGTTTATAAAGTGCATGTTAGAATATCATTTGTACATTCCCCCCTGGCCTAAATGAAATAAACTCTCAAACTGACATAGGACTTTAATATTTCTTGATTAGCTGAGAATTAATTTTGTCATTTTAAATATTTGGATGTATCTTTTGGTTAAATTATAGAGTTACTCATTGAAGATGAAATGTATGCTGTCACATTTACTTGTATAACAATCTCATTCACTGCATTACTTTATAAAGCTGATATTCCTCATTGATATTTGATTTATTAGAGTTTTGGTGGAATTCTTATTTTGCTGAAAATGTCATCTAAAATCTGTGACTTGGGTATCAGCCAAGGGGAAAAATTGCTTGATCTCTTAGCTTTGTGATGAGCTATTAAGAAAGCAAAACATTAGAAGCATATAGGTGAATATTAGGGTAGTTCTAGCGAAATATCATTTTACTTGGAATTCAGTGAATGTGGTCTCATTTTAAATAAAAACATCTCACCTATCCAACGACACCAAAATTTCTACCTCATTACCTTTGGAGATATTTGCCCTAAAATATCAGCCCTTTTATGTGGGGAAATGGTATGTGTATGCACTCCAGAGAGACATTATTTACAAAATGAGGTATTTCTAACACTTAGATGTCATCAAAAAACTAACAGCGTGTAGTTTGTATGTTTTCTCAACTATATTTGAAAATTAATCATATTGTAACCGCAGTAGGTTCTTGGGTATCACAAAAAACCTTTTGTTTTGATAAAGTTTCAAACGCACCACGTGAAAATAATTAGTCAAGTTAAAGACTTATTTAGATATTTTCATTTAATTACTTACAATTTCTGTCATTTAAAATTATATATTGCATCGTTAATAATGCAATATGTAATTGATGTGTCCTACAGCTGGTGAAAATAAAACGTATGATTCAAATATGGTCTTTATTATGACTAGGGAACTATCTCGCTTGGACTACCTTAAAGCAAAGAATGACAGAGGTTGAAGATAAGAAAGACAAAGTTTCAATAAATTTATTGATAATATATTTAATTGCAACAAAGCTGGCAATATAGATATCTCCGAGCATCCTTGGATGCAATTGTCAGCTTTTATGATGAGCAGTGATGTCATCATTGTTGTCATGATTGAGTCATCTGAATCTTCTTCGGTTACATCCACCATGGCTTCTGCCCCCATAGTGTTGCCTGCAAGACAGTTGGTAGCACTGAAGGGAAAACAATTAGTCAGTGATGAGGAGTGTGATGTGACTCTTGAAATGTTGTTTTATTATCATGGAATGAAGTGTTAACCTCAGAGAGTAATTTTGAGTGCAATCAGATATCCCAACACATCATTTCCCTAACTTATTTGAGCCATCACTCCATTGGTTCAGCAAACCAATACCAAGCACCCCCTCCCAACCATAAACTTATATATCTTAGACTATGGATAAATTCTGGATTGGCAATTGTCATCAGGAAAGGGAATGCATTTCCTGGACATCAGGAGAATTGCCCTCCTTGTGAACTAAAGACCTGATATATTTTACATAATTAGTTCATCTCTTCAAACAGTTAACAGTACTATTTTTCATTGGGTATTATACTCCACAACCCCTGCATTGCTATTTTACCCATCCAAAATCCTTGCCATTTAGATCTAAAATTTTAGCCTATCTTTGACTAACGGTGATGTGGAAAATACACCAAATCATGCCCTGCTTGTCGTCGAACAGTTAGTGATTGGAACAAAATAGTATTTCCTCCCTAGTTAATATAATAAGGTGATGATATGGAAGATACTGCACACAATGATATGTATTGGATTATTTTGGAAATGGTCAGAGCCCTCTTCACTCTTTTTACCTGTGATTAAGAAATGAGAGGGTGACTTGAAGCACAGTTGAGCCGGTTACCAACATAACTATGTAGATGTTTGAAACAAATGCTTATCTTAAGTGCCTGTTGTAGTTGCTCCTCACTAATGACTGCAGATTAGGAAAATTAAATTCTCTTTTAATTAATTAAAAATATGCTGACATTTTTACAGGCAATTTTAGCAATTCTATTCTTGCATAACTGGGTGGAAATTTCACCAGTCCCATGATCACTGACTCAAAATATTGGCATAGGGAACTATGAGTTAATAGTTATTTTACTATCCTGTACTGTATAAATTTAATTTTTTGAGAATCCTTTTTGCAAATAATAACCAATACTTGTTTTAACATTTCATCAAAGACCACCAAAATTAGGGGAAACGAAAAAGTATTTGTCTGTGATTCATTGAAAAGGTTCAAAAATATGAAACTCAAAAGTATGAAGTGCTGATTTTCGGTCTAGCCAACTTCATGTTATCGAGTTTTTGCTGTAGTTTTATTAAAGTGTGCAATTGTTTTAATTATTTGATATCTCTATTATTAATGATTAATTTTGCAGTTGGAAATTTATCTTTTTTTTATCTTTTCCCCCAGCATGCCCACAGTAACACACCTGGCGGAGCCTCAGGATCGGCATCTTCAGAAGGTGCTAGTGGTGAAGGAGTATCAAGTGGTGGTGCATCTGGCAGGTCATCGTCTACAGCCGTTGCTCCTGGCCTTAGTCCCAAGGGTTTGCCCCAAGGTTGGACGCTTCAAGTGGCCCCTAATGGGCGAGTGTTCTTCATTGACCACAATGAGCGATCGACGACATGGGTTGATCCAAGGACTGGTCGGGCCAGTCCCATGCCAGATGCATCACGCCCACCTAACCGACGGAGAGGGCGGAATCAGAGACAGCTCTCGGGAGAGAGTTCTAGTGGGGCCGGTGGAGATGGTGATGATGATGGATCTGGGAAAGGTGGAGAGGAAGAGGATGATGGTCTGGGACCACTGCCTGAAGGGTGGGAAGAACGAATCCACACTGACGGCAGGATATTTTTCATTGACCACAGTGAGATATAATATTTTTTATTCCTATTTTTCTTCTATTGCACTACTTTTCACAGGGATACCTAGTCATTCAGCTCTGCCTTGTCCTGGCTAGTTCTTCAAGAGAAGTAAATGATTTCAGGTGTGAATCTGTGGAAGGGATAAATATCTGTTAAAAAAGGTCAACTATGTAAAATCAAGAGGTAGTGAAGAGGTCAGTCAGTTGTTTTAGATTCCTGCTTAAAAATGTTCACCTCTCTGTCAAAACTTCTCTTGACTTCACTGTCAAAATGTTTATGAACTATTGTCATCTAATTATTCAGGTTTTAGTCAATAGGGGGTACCATTTGCAGAGATAGCTGATTTTCCCATCCTCCGTGGTCCAATCAAAAGATTTGCAGAAAATGTTGCGCAGAAGTTTATTTTGTAACATCGAACCGAATATTTTTATTAAAGCCCCTGATTGAAATCCATTAAAAAAAATTTACAGTGCTGGCATTTGAACTTAGATACCCTGTGTTTACTCCTAATGCCTATTACTTTATCTTCTGGTTGACTACTTGTCAGTTATCAATGCAAAAATGATATATATGAAAGTATCCGAATGGGATGAAAATTTTTTATTATTGAGCAATTTAACTTTGAAATTATTGACTCATCATTATGCATAATAAACATTGTACAAAGGGAGAAAGAATTAAAAAGAAAAAAATAATTGTTGAAAGACACTTGAATGCTAAATATAGTGTTATTGAAACCCATTATATATTTCCCCATCGTCAGTTGAGTGATTTGATATGCCACATTATTTTGCCAGGAAAGTCAGTAACTTGGGTTTCCTAGTAACTCTTGTTTTCCTCACTTAGATGTTTTTCAATTCTGGTGTTTCTTTTGCCTGCAGCTCTCCAGGTGATGCCTGAAAACCATTTTTGATTCAAAGTTACTGCCTCATAATTTCATCTTTTAGATATCCACCTGCAGATGTCCTCACAAGATGGCCATTTCATTTTTCTAGTGATAGTATACTCTTATAAACATGTAATTATTCACTCCACCTGCATGGCTCAAAGTTTTCTTTGAATGAATTTTTCACTGTTAAATGAAGTGGTAGAAGTTTCATTGTCAGTCCACCAGGTATAATTGTCTATTGAGAATACTCATACATTTATTAAATTGTTCACCTCAGGCATGTGGGTTGGGCATGAAAAGACAGATTTCAGATTATCTCGCACTTTTTTCAAACATTTACATAACCAGATTTTCATTATTTGTGGATTGTGTATCTATCCATTATGGAAGTGATAATTTTGTCTTTTGGTGACTTCTCCTTTTGTATTTGTTTGAATTTCGAATATCAAAATGTGAGTTAGCTTTAAATCATCTGAAGTTAGGCAAAATACATAGTTGAAATTTGACTTCATATCCCATCATAGTATTAGACATATCGTCCTCATATTTGAGATTTACTGTTCTTGTAGTTGGAAGGTCAAAACTTTCTGGCTCTTCATACTTGCTGTGTTCAATTCTTCAGTGCAGGAATTTCTCTCTTTTAAAAATTGTTTAAATATTGTTACTTATGTCTAACAATCTGCAGGTAGTTTCTGACCAATAGTAATTGAGGCACAATCACTTAACTCATTACTCCTTATGAATTTAAATCCTTGGGATGGATGAGCTTGCATGTCAGGTGTGCTTTTTTTACCCTGCAATTTCCTTTGCTTGTACACATATGAATGTATAAATAATATAAAATAACATATTCACACTCATATAGTTGAGAGTCTCATTCCTTTCAATCTTACAAAGATAACCCAGTTGAAAAGTTCTTTTTCAAGCTCTGGCCATTAAGACTTCTGTGTAGCAAATGGTTAGTTTTCCACATTGTAGGTTTCTTAAAACTTTATTTTTATGCCATTCTCTCACACTCGCTTCACCTGTGTTGTATTTTCTCCCAGCTGTATAGATGCGGTTTGACTTTTGCGAACTAGATTCAATTCAACCTTGTCTGATTCATGCATGATTTGATTGTTTTAATTCTTTGCCATTTTCTTAAAATGGTCAAAGTATGCTGTTACTTTAGACAAGCCTGTGATGCCAAGCATAAAATGGGTGTCAGACATTGTTCATTTGTCAGTTGATGTATTTAAAGATTGTATACCAAGACAATAATCTCTGTGATAATTTTTCTTGCATAAAAGCAGATGAATTTTCATAAAATCATATTATATAGGTGCACATTATCTCTGCAACAATCGCAGCAATGTCATTTTTCAACGATGTGTCAGTTGGTAGATTAGGTACCAGAAAATATGGTAAAGGAGAAGTCTGCATGGTGATATTCCTTATTTTATCTTCTTGCCATTTATTTACTGCTGTGAAACTTATGCATCGTTAGCTCACATGTTTAGTCATCTTTTTCTCATTTTTGTATATTTTATATTTAAAACAGATACACGTACCACTCAGTGGGAGGATCCTAGACTTTCAAACCCTCAAATCGCTGGTCCTGTGAGTGAAATGATATTAATTATTAAAAATGAGAATTTTTGAATTTGAAATGAATAGCCTTATGGAATTATGTACAGTTATACATGTATATGTATGCCTTTTATTGCAGGCTGTACCTTACTCCCGAGATTACAAACGAAAGTACGAATATTTAAAATCTCAGCTCAGGAAACCTGTAAGTATGAAAATTTGATCATGATGAAGCAATTGTATTGCAATTCATGAAGATTGACAATTGGCTTATTGCATAGTTAAAAAATTATGTCTATTGTAAACATTTTATTATAAGTTTGTCATTGCATTTGGCGTACTGTATTTGATGGCATATAAGATGGCACATTTTAGTGAGTATTGCTCAGGGAGAGTTTTTTTTAATCCAGTGTTAAAGTACTAAGCGGTAAAAATGGCAGTTGACTATTTTAGGGTTTATTCTATCTTCTCAAAATTTTGGTCATTAGATGTGAAATTTTCTGAAATAAATTACCTTCCTATCAGTTTCAAAGTTGTGCTACCCACTGGTACCTTACACCTGAAGAATATTTCATTCCTTTTCTAAATGATTTCTCAAATCAATTACTTTTGCATCTGAATGTGGTGGAGATGATATAATTTTTTGGGATATGATATTGAAAATGGGAGCTATGATTTCACTATTTGCTGAAAAGCTACGTTTGCATTTGCCATAATACAATAGAAATCAATTCCCCATCACTCACACCAAATAGCATCACTTCGAGATGTGAAGCATAGGTGTTGGGTATCCCCATATCTCAGTTAAATTTTGACTATGACCTCAACTTAAGTGTATAGCAGCATGAAATGGCTACAATCCTAATTTCTTTTGAAATTACTACATTGATTTAAGACAAAACAATTGTTCAAAATGTTAATCACAATTGAGCCTAAAATAGACTAGTCATATCACTGGTCTTATATACCATTCATTCAGAAAATGTCATTCAAATAGTGTGATGTCATCCCTACGGTCAAGACCAGTAGGTCATTTTACAAGCTATCAAACATTGGAGAATTATATTTTAATTCAACAGATAAATATTATCAATTACAGAAAAATCTGGTGCACAAAGTAAATAATGACAATTGTGATTTTTTGTATGTTGGCCAAACTAGTAGGACATTTTCTATGTGATTGAAAGAACTTAGAATGGCTTTTCTTAATGGTGATAGAACATCTAGCTCGGCTGAAAATTTCTATGGCTGTAAGCATTGGTGTATCTTAGACCCAATTTGACAATTTATACTAAGAGAGGAAGCTGGACTGACTCAGATGATTTGAAATAGTTAATTCTCCATCTCATTATAAATTATGTAATGATGAAGTGTTTATATCCCACTCACCTCTCCTAAACATTCGCCTACCCTCACATCTCCCTTCCAGTTCTCCCACCACATTTCCACTAGTTACAGCAAATCCCTGACTTATCTTTGTTAAATCCTTCCATTTTCTCTGACCTTCATGATGAACCCTCCTAACACTCCCACCCTGCATTGTGATTTGGCGTGCATAAGCCTCCCCCCAAAAGTTCAAAACTCATTGATATATTGCCGAAACCATGGTAAGTGATGAGTGAAATGGAGTGTGGAATATATCATAAGGTAGTATTTAAGAATATTTTACAATATAAATTGACCCTGGTACCATTTAATTTCATTTTGGAGCAGGACTGGGATTTACTGTCTACGTAAGGTGAAATTTGCCGAAAGGCGAGAGCTACGGGATTGAATTGAGCCTGTGTGAGGACTAACCTTTGCATATAAAACAGAGGGGCATATTTTTAAGCACTTTCTTTTGGGGAAAATGTGCATCTTATATGCCAGAAAACATGATAATATGGTAAACATGCATGCTTAGGTGATCAAATATAGAATTATTTCTTCATTTGTCCCTTTGTGGCAATTTAAAATCTACTTGTGATATCATTTATATACTCTTTGAACCTTATTTTGTTATAGTGTTGTTCTAAGTCTTTTGATGGAATGTCTCTATTTCCAACATTGGTGTGGTGATAAATAAAATCATAGTTGATGTGAACCGTTGCCAGTCTTCTTTGACATATTTACTTAATTCCCAGTTTTAAACTAACCCTTCTAAGGGCTGGCCTACAGTCTCTCATCACATCTGAGTCAGGCAGTGTACCGTTGACTGTGCGAACATTTGAAGCTGCTCAATTGTGACATGTTTTTTTTGCTTGCAGGATGATTCTGTTGGCCCGTAGGTCCCCGGAATCCCGATAGGCATTCCGGGGATATTCCAATTCCATTGATTGTCTGGCTCTTCTGGGTAGTTTTATTTTTGAAGAGTATGTCCTCCAAAGACTTATAATTTATCCCAAAAGTTGATTTGTCTTATATATGTGTTCTTATTCCTTGCGTCTTCAGTCTTAATTCTTGTTCTTTGAAGCAAATACCATATCATTACCTAATTTTTATTGTTTGTTTACATTGTCCACTCTTGATAAATTGCTGTATCAGAGTCAACCATTTTGTGGGAATTTCCTCCAGTTGACCATATCTCAGCTGTTCTTTGAGAAATGTTTTGTTATTTCATCCTTTCCTTCACAAAAGGCGTTGATCTAATGGCTTAGACTTGAGTGAATGACATCTACCTTTTTTATTTTAACCTTAAGCCCTTATTTCTTTTTGCAGAATAATGTGCCGAATAAATTTGAAATAAAGGTTAGGCGATCATCTATTTTAGAAGACTCTTACAGAATAATTAGTACGGTGAACCGTATGGACTTATTGAAAACCAAATTGTG
This sequence comes from Ceriagrion tenellum, assembly GCA_963169105.1. Taxonomy (NCBI): domain Eukaryota; kingdom Metazoa; phylum Arthropoda; class Insecta; order Odonata; family Coenagrionidae; genus Ceriagrion; species Ceriagrion tenellum. Next base: position 14,924,187 of record OY720642.1, on the reverse strand, counting down.
GATTGAATTTGAAGGTGAAGTTGGACTTGACTATGGTGGGCTTGCAAGAGAATGGTTCTTCCTGTTGTCGAGAGAAATGTTCAATCCATACTACGGTCTCTTTGAATATTCAGCTATGTAAGTGCCATTGCCTCTTTCATGGGTGACACATTGTTACCTATCAACATTCTATTATGTTTATCACTCTTTTACAGGGATAATTACACGCTTCAAATCAATCCATTTTCTGGAGTTTGTAATGAGGAGCATTTAAGTTACTTCAAATTTATTGGAAGGATAGCAGGGATGGCTGTGTATCATGGCAAATTACTCGATGGTAAGTTAGTCATTGACGTCATCAAAAATATTTTTCTCATTTTAAATGAGTGCTCATATTTAGTTCTCAGGAGTGATAATTTATTCTAACTAAGGCCAGTAGTGTATGTATGTGTAAAATTGCTTAGCTGGCAACTAACTGAAAATGACCAACCTACTAGAAAGTGACGAGGGTGCTAAAAAGCAACCCTCCCCAGGTGAACCAATTTCCTTGAGCTGCCCCAGGATAAAATGTGGATTTTCTACTCTTACTGCATGGTTAAATTAGTGATGGGTTGCATAAAACATTATTATATCCTAAATCCAAATCCCTTCTTTTCTATTGAATCTCAAATTCAGAATCTAAACTATATACAACCACTTGTGTAATCACTCATGGATTCAGATTCTAAACCACTTCTGGAAATGCTGGAGGCATGAAATTTGGCACGTCAGTGGGTTATGTTGAATAACCATGGGGAAAAACCATGGCTTCTTAATGAATTGTCTCATCAATATGAAACCAACAATATTTTCTTGATAATTAAATTTTCTGCTATATCCATGGATTGGTTTTGTTCAAGTGTGTATATTTTAGTCACCACATTACCTCAAATTCCAAATTTTGGCAAAAAATCACTGTTTTCCGCAGTTTTCAGTCTGTGGCTTACAACCCTTGACTCTAACCATAAACCTGATGCTTAATTATTTGTTGCCTTTTCAGTGGCCTACAACGTAGTGCAATCCATTCTTTTCTGCGTCTCTTAGTTCTCTCTCTACACGTTCCCACAGTCAAGTTTAAGTAAATTAAAAGTGATTTTTGGTACGAGGGAAGATTTATATATTAACTCTCAGTATTCGTAAATATAAATGATAGGACAGTTGGAAATATCTAAATTTAAGTCTAAATGGCGAAAAGTAGTTTAAAAGTGTGATGCCAATAAATGTAATTGTGAAGGCTGGATTTCAAATGTAATTACTTAGTGAGGAGACAGCAGCCTTACTTTTCACTTTACATTTGGTCTTACAAGCATCTGTTCCTGTCTCTTAGAAGAGTTTAATTTTGTTTTATTTAAATTTACCTATTACATGAAGTCTCCTTTAATAATGCTTAGAAAGGACCTGGCTTAATTTTACAGAGCAGTTTTGGCACAGGACTGTGCTTGAAATTCCAGGTCCTTCATGTATTTATGGTACAAAATTGTGACTCAATGGAGCAACAAAAATGGTTAGGTGACAATTTCATTACTTCTGCGGAGTGAAAAAAGTGATATTTGACTGGACATTCTAGTTTGGTGTATGAATTTATACTACTTAAAATTTCATTTTTCTGACAAAATGATAAATATTTGGCATTTTGGTAAAACACAATAAAAATGGATGGCATAATGGTCTGTGGTGTGTGTGTTAGCTTTGAAAATTATGCATCGGATGTTATGATGCCATCTATAATCTATATTCTTTCTAAATTTCTGTTCTACTTATAGTGAAAGTGGGATGATTGTCCCCTCGATCATATTTCATTTTCCTCTTCTTTTCAGCATTTTTTATTAGGCCCTTCTACAAGATGATGCTTAGTAAGCCAATAGATCTACGTGATATGGAAAGTGTTGACTCAGAATACTATAATTCCCTTCTGTGGATAAAAGAAAATGACCCATCAGAATTGGATTTAACATTCTGTGTTGATGAAGAGAGTTTTGGGCACACGTCTCAACGTGAGCTGAAACCAAATGGTGCCAACATACCTGTCACAAATGAGAACAAAGACGAATACATTGGGTGAGAATGTTTATAAATTTGACAATTAATTTGCTATGTTCTAACACGCATTAACAATATTGAAAAATTTCTGTCATATTTACACTTATCCGAGTATGAAAATATGTTTCTTCTTTCCTAGTCTGGTGATTCAGTGGCACTTTGTTTCTCGAGTTCAAGAGCAGATGAATGCATTCCTTGATGGCTTCAGTGGATTAATACCTCTTGCTCTTATTAAGATATTTGATGAAAATGAGCTGGAGTTATTAATGTGTGGTATTCAAAATATTGATGTCAGGGATTGGAAGCAAAACACATTATACAAGGGAGATTATCACCCTAATCATATAGTCATTCAGTGGTTTTGGAGGGTAAGCATATATTTTTAAGAATGCAGTATTTTTTTGGCATAAGTTGCTCCTTTTTTCCTTATTTCTATTCATATGCCTGGATTCAAGACCATCTAATTGGAAGAGAGCCAATGCTGCTTCGCTATTATACAAGGAAACAAACATGACCCAGGAAACTAGAAAATTATTTGTTAAGTACATGTAACGGAAATTCGTTTAATATGACAGTTTTTTAACACATCCCTTGTGTAAAGCATTGTACTAGTACATGGTCCTATCTCGTTTGTGACTTCCATTTGATATTAACTTGGGGATTATAAAGTGTGGAAAATATTATAAACAATTTTTTTCATGAAAATAGCTTCCATATATTTTAGTCAACATATTATTCAGGTTTTGGTTTCTGGACGGACATGAACTCATTAAGCAGTGGAATGCTAATTAAGCCATGTACGTGCCTAATGTGTCTTGTCATGACATCTGGGAAGGCTTCCATGAACGCAGTGGAAGCCTTTGTCAGAATTTAATGGCAAGTCATGTTGATTTACTGAAATTTTTGTGTGGGGTGAAAATTGTATATTATTTTGGCTTGATTTCCATATTTTAATTTGTGGTTTCTAGTACTACATTAGCTGAGCATTTATATCAGATCAGTGGTGAATATGCGAGTCATTTATTGATGTCCACAATAGAGTAATCCAATTTTGTGATTCTAGGTTGTGTTATCATTCAACAATGAAATGAGGGCACGTCTGCTGCAGTTTGTTACTGGTACATCTCGTGTTCCCATGAATGGTTTCAAAGAACTCTATGGTAGTAATGGACCTCAACTATTCACAATAGAACGGTGGGGAGCCCCTGAAAACTATCCAAGAGCTCACACATGGTATGTAATTTTAGAGCTAAGGTTTCATAGTTATGTAAATTCTAATATCGTCATATCATTTATTATATACTGACCTTGGTTAACTTCTTCCTTAATAACTGTTTTGTGGTGGAATTTGTCCAAAAAGGATTAAATTATGTAATTTGTTTCTGAAAATAGTTGAAACTAACTTTTGTACCCCAGAATTGTCAATTTCCCTTCATTTATGATATTTTCTTAGTGTATGCCAAGAGTTTTTAATCCATTTAATGTAACCCAGTCCCACTATTCACTTATTCAATATTTGAAATATCCCATGATTTACTGCAATTGACAAGGAGCAAGATGGCAGTTGGTGCACTTAATGCACATCTGCTGACATCCTGGTGATGGATAATATATATGCTTAAATATGATGTGTGAATGTTGATTAATTTGGTTTCCAAAAAAGACAGTGATGTATTCCTTCATAGGTACTGCTCGCCAGCTTTGCTGAGAATGATATGGATATGCCATATATTATAGCGATTACTATCCGAATTGTTTAGGATGGGAGAATTCTGTAGAATGGTACATGTACTTGTATCATCCTGTCAATTCCTCAAAGATATTTAAATAGATGTTATTTGGCCAACTACCGCAACTACTTAGTTGCAACTGCACACACTGCTGCACTGCTGTGTCAAAATGATGTACCTCTATAATTTGAAAATTTATATCTGGGTCTGTATAAATGCTAGTCTTATGTTATTTGCTCCATTTTTAAGGCAGTTTTATTTCAATTTCAACCATATTTTTTTATCATATGACAGAGTCAAAATTTATGACAAGCTAAGACAAATATCCATTGTGTGCACCCTTAATTTAGTAATTTTGTCCTCTTCATGAACTTCTTTAACCATCCTCGGAAAAACTACATAATCTACAGCACTAACTTTTTACCAAAAGTTGCAAGAATTAATAAATATACATGAAATGGCAAATGCACATTTGTGAAATACATTTTGTTGTTAATTAACAGAAATGTTTAAGCACTATATTGTCAAACAATTTGCCCGTAATCAAAACAAAATTCTGTGACTCACAATATGTAAAAATGTTATTTTTTGTGAACGTTAATAATTTCAATTGATGCCGCGTCGCCAAAGTAATAAATAATTGATGCCACACGACCACCAGTCCTGCCAAGGCAAGGCTGTTGTGTGTGCGGGGGAGGGGGAGCAAGCTGGTTGTTTGCTCATTTCATACTGCAGTGCAAGAAAATATGATAGACATATCCCACTCCTTGTGTATTTCTGATTCTCTTGTTTGCTCATCACATTGACAGTAAAGCTATGACACTTATTGTCTTACGGTAAAATATTTTAAATCCAGAATTAATCATCATCACTGCTGCTACAGTTATAACTTCCCCTAAGTTTATAATTATGGGTTCCATGAATTCCTTCACCAAACAGTATTTAATCCAATAACTTACGCTCAATTTTTTCACATGCTCCACAGCGTTCTTGGGCGTAACTACTAGTGCCTGTCCCGGAGCTTGAACACGTAGCTGAAGTACCGTAATTTTCCTATTATAATGCGCACCCACTATGAGACTTTTATGTCTTCAGCTTTATGGCGAGCGTAATGTAAGAATTTACTTATCACCATGTATAATACGCAGTCGGCTCTTAGAGAACGGCATTCTACGCCATTGTCCGCCATGCCGTTCAGTGCCCAAAAGATCACTGCGCAAGCAGTAATGCTGCCTATGGATGGCTTTTCCCCTTGCTCTTACATACCCCTTTGATTTCTCAATCAGGGTGTCCCTGGGTCCTTGAAAAGCGGGAATTATTCGGAGATTTTCCGATCTGGGAAATTCCGTGAATTATTCGGGACTTTCTGGTAAATTCGGGAATTTTTAAAATTATCATTTCAAGGCGAAAAAATCCTTATTTTATATTTTAATTCAACCGCGAAAGCCATAAAATATATGTTGTTTGATAACTGTGCATGGTGTAATGGACTTAGCATTGGTATTATATGTAAATCCAAGAGCTGAACTTGGTTAGGCTCATTGTAATGTCAGCATCATGTGTCCTTCTACCCTCGTCAACTGCGCATTGGACAATAAGACGCTGTAGTATTCGTCAGTGGCGGCATCGTGGCATATTTTTTCGCGGCGTGCGGCGGTGCTCCAGTGAGGTGTCCACACCGTTGATATCAACAGTGCTAATTGATCCATGACGACTGTCTCCATGAAATACTAGGTTCAAAACAAAGATTGAGTATGCATCCTAACGCTGAATAAAATTTGTCTGCTTCACAATCTGAATTTGACTGCGACAGCACGGTGGCAGTCACACCGACAAGCAGACTCGGTGGCGCAGCGGCGCACAGTCTGAAATCGGGCTAAGGCACGGACACGATTCATAAACAAGTACCTTAAGCGATATTAAAACCTAAATATGTACCCATTTTTTTATGGCCCATGTTGTTTTTTCTCACATTCCATCAATTCCTCCAAAACATTTCGCCGTCTAACATTATTTTCTATTTTTTACGTGGAGTACAAATGCTCTCAATTTATGGAACAATCGGAGGTGAACCATATTCACGGATGCGTAATGCGTTCCGTTCCAATGTATTTGCGCAAATATTATTATATCTCACTCACTTTCGTCAGTCTCACTTGGTGGTATTCCATCATTAAAAAAATTTAAGATGTCAACTTTTACTAAAACCACTCGATTTATTAAAACAACGACCCAGGTTTCAATATGCATTCACATCCTCTTTTTCAACTTTCCCCTGAACGACTCAGAGTTTCTCTGAACGACTCAGAGGAAACTCTGAGTCGTTCAGGGGAATGTTGAAAAAGATGATGTGAATGCACATCGAAACCTGGGTCGTTGTTTTAATAAATTGAGTGGTTTTAGTAAAAGTTGACATCTTAAATTTTTTAAATTATTATATCTACTTGTGATATTTGAATGTCATTTCTGTTCAGTTGCCATCAGTAAGTATTTAAATTAAAGATTGCAAGACATTGAGTGGTTTTTACTCGATACATATCTCCACTTGAGTTGAAGCGTGAATGTATTCACCATTAACATTTTCGGGGGTCGCGAGGTTGCGCTATGAGCTCCTTTGGGATGATCCTACTGATTCCTGTCTCCCTCTCGACCTGGGTCGTCAGTGTCCGACACCAGTTGAAGAATCACCTTTGGAACAATGAATTGCTAGGGACAAAGTGAGCAAAAAAAAAATGAATTATCTTTAAAAAATGAAATAATATGATGAATGAATAAATGAATTGACGAAGAGAGAAAAGAGTAGCCTTTAAATTTCTCTCGACAATAATAAAATCAAAAGTTATCATCATGTAAACATCCAAAATTAAGTAAATGATGAAAGCGTGGCCATGAAAGATCCCATTCTCTAATTTGTTGCATTTATTCACAAATCTGTACAGCCGCATAAGTGCACGAGTACACGTATATTGTAAACACTCCTTCCATTCATTGTGAGGAATACGACCATGCAGATCGCCAACATTTGCTGCATGTTTTATCAACTTCCAAGACTCACTTCAAGATAGCTGGTGTGTATCAATTATTCAGCAATTAGAGATCGCACCTCAGGAGTCCCATTTCTCTATGCTCTCAAAGTATCAACCAGGTCACTGGACCAGACCAAGCTACAAAATAATTTTCAGTCGAGAATGAAATCGCGTGAATTTTAGCTCCCGATGCAAATCCACTGGGTGAACGGGTAACGTGAGATGGGTCGGAAGCGGCAGTCGGTTGACTGTGCCACAGATGTTGTGATGCCAAAGAAATTGGGGTGGTCAGCGGTTGGATGGTCTGCAAGGACCGACCACCCGTTCTGACTGTTTTCATAGGGACATCCCTCCAACTGTCAGTCAGTTGGGTGTTCTGGTCTCATCGTGTGTAGCGGCTTTAAACAAGATCACAAACCACCTCAAGTCAGTGGCGCACTTACTAAGTGCTATGGGCAACTGGTGGTGGCTATTAAGCAGCAAGAAATGCTTGACTCCATCTCGAGAAGTAACTGATTTAGCTAGCCATGCCACACAGTCACTTGTGGCAGTGTGTGGCCAGACACGCCACTCAAGAACTCAAGACTAGGGTTGCACCGATAAGCATAATGGCCGATTACCGATTAATCGGCAAAGCATTATTGTCTGATACCAATTAAGCAGCCGATTATTAGCAACCTACAAATAAATGCCTGGCAGCCATTTGTTTGGCCTCCCTCGCTCCCGCCACACACCGTTTTGTTTCTGGAGCATCTATTGCATCCTTAGACGGTGTATTGAGGGAGCCTAACTTCACAAAACAATACTGAGACTGGTCCTTAGTGAGAATTGAATGCAAGATGGGGCTTAGAAGACACCCTTGCAGCATCCACACAGGGTGGCCAAGAATTAAGGGGACCCCAAAACAACCCGATGATCAGTCAGAAATATATAATTTTCATTTCTAGTCTTATAATTTACAGCATTATGATAATAATAATTGGCCGATTATCAAAGCCAATTAATCGGCCAAATAGCCACTACCAATTAATCGGCAAAATGACCGATTAATTGGTATCGGAATTATTGTCTACTTGCCGATTAAGCAGTTCAACCCTACACAAGATGCGCTACCGAGTGGTTGAGTGTGAGGGAGGACGGGAGGGTAGGGTGGCCCAAAAAGAACTTTTTTGGAAATTTGAATGGGCAGATACATTTTCTGGTGTAATTTCATTAATGAAAACTATAGAAAATTTTAGCTTGATCGAACTATATTTGACACTGCTGGAACAGAAAACTGACTGATGATGAACGTGAGAAACAGAACTTGCTATTTGTAATACTGACGTAAGCAATTTTTTGATAGGTTTCGAAATGGTGTGGATAAGGAAAGTTTAAAGTTAATTTAAACCTTTTTCAACCCATTAAAAATTAAGACTGTTTCAACCTGAAGGTTGGTGTGGATAGGTGAGGGTAGAGCTCACCCCAGACTAAGCCATTGGCGTGTGAATTTCACATATTTAGGGTAAGCGTTCCTTTCCCTGGGCCACCTTGCACTTCGAGGATTTTTGTTTGGGGGGTGTCTGAAGGCTTCACCCGGATTTGAATCCGAGACCCTCTGATCAGGAGCAAAGCGATCTACCCACTAGACCACTGCACTCCCAAAAATTAAGAAACACATACAATAATAACATTTATCATCAAGGATTGGTTTTCTTTCATTTAACCATTATTTATGTGGTAGAATCCCGAAAAACAGGAGAATTGCCTCTGTAAATTAGGCAACTTGAGCCTGAAATGTTTAAACACAATTCGGTAGGGTCAAATATTGTGCCATCAAGCTGAAATTTTCTATGGCTTGTTTATTTATGAAATTGCACCAGAAAATGCATCCATCCCCTCAATTTTCTTAAAAACCTTTTTTTAGAATTTACTTTATTTACTTTTAGTAAGAGATTCAAAAGAATCCTGGTAGCCATTTTCATGGATAGCTGGCTCGAAATGGTTCTTAACAAGACAGTCAGTGATTTCATATTTCGTCCATTTCATATTTAGATTCTTCATCTGGAAATCCTGCATCATGTGGTATGATATTTGGTCTGTCACCAAAACTGATTATTCTCGCAGATGCCATAATATTCTCTGAAAATACTTGTTGGAATGAAGATCATTCATCTGGGAGTGATAGTCTGCACTGCCCTTCTTCCCTTCAAAGATGAGCATTGTTTTTTCCTTGGGTTGAAGAAAACAACCTTCACTACCAATACGAAAAATCACAACATGTCTACCTGATCCTGAAGGTGTTAAAATTCTGCCTCTCCTTCCCCTTACCTTTAACAATGATAAGTATTGATTGAATCTTTATTCATGATAGTTACTTACACTAAATATGTCATCGGGAAATTCTGCATTAATATACAGTTAATTTTGAACACAACCTGGGATGTCTTGGGATTTGAGGCGAGTGGCTCAAAGGGGAGGTTAATGAGTCCGAATCATAAAAGCTGTTCAGAGGGATTTGAAGGGAGGTAAGGGATGGAATTTACTATCTTTCTCAAGTCTTTTCAGGGAAGTTTTAATCTTGTAGTTCACATACATAGTTGCTTTGGGCGCATGTGGAACTTGTTTTTCTTTGGTAACTCACCTCGGGTGGCTTGGGACATGAGGTGGGGGGCATGGATGGGTTCATGGGTCTTAATCATCAAAGCCATGCACATGGGTTCAAAAGAAGGCTATAAGTAGCCTTTCAGGGCTGCCTAAAGGACTAAAAGGATGATTTTCAGCGTCATTGGTGTTCATTCTACCTCCCATGTCAAACTTAATTTACTAGTAGAATCCTTAAACTAATCAACAGAGGGCCTCTTTCCAAGGATTACCAATGCATTTATATGACATCATAGAGTAATAATGGTGGTACTTCAGTATTTATGATCGATTGACTAGGTGTGATTATTGAGCATATCATCTATTTTATGAAGCTCAATGATTCGGCTGCAATACATGCTGCACATCCAAGTATCCGTTTTGAGCTTCTTGTGTAAAACATGGCAATACAGCAGTCATTTACTCCAGCATATTTTCAGAATGCCGAAATATAATTTATTCTATGCATAAATCATGTATTTTCAGATTATAGAAAAAATATAAATAAATGAAAAAGTGTTGACGTGGCTTTAATTTTTTGATTCAGGGCAACTTGTAAGGCTAGATAATGTTCTAAACATTATGTAGTTAACAATATAATATGCATTTGCCATTTTACATTTCTTTATTAATTCTCGCAACTTTTGGTTAAAGGATTATGCTGTAGATGGCATAGATTTCCTGAGGATGAGTTATAATGTTCATGAATTTGACTAAACTGATAAATTTAGGATGTGCTGAGTTGACAATTGCATTTGTGTATCTAAAATTTTGATTTTGTCATGTGATAAAAATGTCTGAAATTGCAATAAAATTGCCCTTAAAATCGTGTTTGTAGCATTACACTAGCATTTACTCATTCCCAGATATGAATTTTCAAAGAGCTGCGGCACATCATTTTGATGCTGACAGTAGGTGTGTGGTGTAAGTCAGTCACTGGCATGAGGATTATTACTGTAAACCACTTACTTGTGTGTGTCCAACTAGTTTCTCTTGCATGAGGTTTCAACTCCTCATTACAAAATTACTAGCTGGTGGAGTAAGTGAATACCATTTTGATATGTGTGATTGTGTTCTTGCCTGTTGAAAGAATCTCTGGCACAGTAAATCACTCAACGATCCAATCTTTTGCACCCATGTAAGGTTCCATTTACGACTTTTTGAGTACTACCTTCACTATGTATATGATCTTTCCTGGCAAAGGGAAACAGGATTAAAGTCAGTACTCACCAGTTCTGAAAATTATAAATCCATGATGTGGGTCATATGCTCTATGTCTGTGGGTCATATGTTTTCATAAGTTTGCCTTTCCTCTACTCCCTTGGTTGAGGCACAGCTGTCAGGCACCTCAGGGTATACAGACTCCTTTGCTGATGGTTTGAAGCATTGCTATTAAGTTTCTGGTGAGAATTTCACTGGTGGTGAGAATATGTAACATGTCTGCTGAAATGCTTCCTTCCTAGGAATGGTGTTATTCTTCAGTTTTCTTTTGATAATGGTGAATGTTGGAGAAAAAATTTTGTTGGAAAATTTTGATAGAAATTTGGTAATAATCAGGCAAAATGAAGGAAAAAATTTTCCATGGGCCAGTATAATTCTATCACTAACTCATGTGAGCAAATGTTAGTAACACTAGGAAAATATTTTCAAATGCCTTTCAGAGTATGAAAAATTGACCTATTATGGGCTTAATTTTGCCTTCACCTCGGTATCCCTGTTTCGCACCGTGGTCACTGCTGCTGGTTGGCTGGTGAAGGATAAGGAATGACCAATGAGAAGCTACTACCCTCCTCTATGAGATTGTTTAGGAACAATGAAAAATTGTGTCAGGCTTAACTTTGTGGAAGCTTCTTATTTTCATAAGGAAGAAAAATAAACATTAGTTATCCACACCTTATTCTAAAGAATGCAACTAATTATTATATGTATTTTTTCTTTGCCTTCAACTTAACCACTTGCTCGTCATGTTCGAATTTGCATTCTCCCATTTGGGCGTGACGAGATATCTAGCTGGGAGTTTCTAAGGTACCTTCCTTCATCCTTCAAGTATGTTCTCTTGCCAACAGATGGCAGCTTCAGAGAATATCTTCGGAGAACTGTGGCTAAAAAATTTTATTGATACTAAAAAAAATTTTGCCCCACATGAAATGTGCTTTTTGAAAAATTCATTCGCCAGTCAAGTGGTTAAAAAAGCTCTTAAAATTCTTTAAATCAATTATCTCCTTGCTGAAATTCAATCCTTTTCCTACTCGGGTAACTGCTTAAGTAGACTTATCTCCTTGAAAATTTGTGGTGTGTGAATGGTGGCAGGGGTTCAACAGTAATAACTGCTGTTTAATTGTAGCAGTTATGTGAATACTAATCCAGGGGAGAATAATGTCTGTACTCACCTTCAACTCAGATTGCCTTCCTAAGTTAGTGAAAGGGATGCCTCCTCTGGGTCTCCACCTTCATCAAACCCTCACTAAAGCTATGTCTTAACAGGACACTTGTTCCTATATTTGCACCCCTGAAACACCACTAGCTGCTGCAACACTCCGACACAAATTCCAGACTGCCGGAAATTTGTTGAGCAGTGTTGGAGTGTCACGATCGGTCGGATCAGGACTGTCTTAACGAGACGCTGTGGCCAGATTGATTGCCAGATTGACCAGACCAGATTGGTGTTGCGACAATTCCAGGCGAGTGTCGGGACACAGCTCTTGGAGCCTTCTCAACAGAAATACTCGGTGTCTGACACAGAGTGTCAGATACTTAAGTGTCCCGTTAAGACGCAGCTTAAGGAATCTTAAGCAGCACATACACAGCTGAGGATACTCGGCTCGGGTGAAAGAACCTCGAACCCAACTTCGAGCCCAAAATGCTTGTCGTTGCCCATACATGTCTGAGCCCAACAGGCAAACTTCAGTTTAGACTCTGCAGCCGTGAGCCGCGCATCTAAGTTTTTTGTTTTGTTTACGTGCCAAAGTCTAGGCAACGCTCAAGCACAGAGTCAACTATCAATATGTATTTTCATGCTGATGAGCATGCTCAACTGTCACCCACACACGTTCACACGTCTGGTGAGCGGTTGGTGTTCATGGGGATCGCCCAACTGAGCCCCGAGCTGAGCACGCCAACTTGGCTTGTTCAACCCTTGCACGGTCGAGCATGCTTGCGGAGCAGGCAACCAACTACTTTCACCAACATGCTCACCAAGCATGCTTGACCATGTTTGGGCTATTTAAAGAACAGCTTTTAAGTTGATTGTTGAATTACCTCAGTTTTCTGGAGTGCTTTTCCAAATGCGGTGGATTTACCAATGAAATATTTGAATGCTATTGATTGATTGTTGACTTAAGTTTTCTTTTTACTTTCAGCTTTAACAGGATTGATCTTCCACCATATGAAAGCTACCAGCAACTTAGAGATAAGTTAATAAAAGCTATTGAAGGGTCTCAAGGTTTTGCTGGAGTGGATTAATTATGTGATATCATAAAGGCCGTTGTATTTGTATTATACTGTAAATATTTCTACAAAAGATATGCTCCCAAATTGTTAACTCTTTTTAATACCATATCTCATGGTTATATCTTGTATCTGTTTTTCTTAATTTGTATTATATTTGTAGATATTGATTTGTATGTAAATACTATTGATCATTTGAAATAGCCAAAAATTATCATCTTTAACATGTCTAGTTGTGAAGAATATCAATTTTTCAAGAGTGCCAGGTGGCTGACAAGTTTCTTGTTCCTGTTTCAACATTCACATTATCACGTTAAAGTTTGAGCTGCAAACCCCCGTTGGTGGCTAATGTCATAGTAGATATTCATAGATGCAGCTTTAGTTTTGAACCATCTCTTCACCAGAATGAACTTATGCAGGCTAAAGTTGCCTTTTCAAAAAGTTTAAATTGAATATATTTTGGGAATGAAAATTTCATTGCATACCTTTGAAAATTTTAGTGGTAAAAATGGTATGTTTGGGAAAAAAATGTTAAAGTGTAGAAGTAAACTGATTTAGAAGGGATAACAGGATGTGTGTGCAGCTACGGCATCAACCTTAATAGGTAGCTGGCTAACAAAAGTGTAACTTGCATTTTAATTTATGAGGAATCAATTTTTTACTTTGTGACTTCAAGTTTTGCTTTTATCTCTCTATGTTATTTCTGTAAAGTTAATAGAAATCGATTTTGTGAAAGATGTTGAAATTTGGAGCATAGTTCAACTCAAAAATGAATGATTTTTTGTGCTGTTATTTTGTACATATGAATGAATAGATCAGTTTTTTAGCAGTGGATGACATTCATAGAAAATGTATATTTTATGAATTGTTAAAGAAGATGTTAAAATGTGATAAATCATTTCGTGTATTGGACAGATAAGATAGTAGGCTTTGATGCATTTTATTGATTCAAAAGCTACATTTAATTTTGTTGAATGTAAAGTCATATCATTCTACCTATAGCTCTTTTTCTGAAATGAGCTTTAAAGTAGGCAGTGGTTGAATTATTTTCTCAGGTCTATTCCATTGGAAAGTACTTTCAAATACTGAAAAACGCTCTTCACTTGTGGATAGAAATTAAAAATTTCAGCCCAGATTTAATATCTTTCCCAGTGCTTTGTTTAGGAAAGTTGATTTAAAGGTATTGCTTTACAAACTTAGGGACCACACATTTAATTGGTCATTCCGAGTCACCCATAAACATTGAAGTTCATATGTACCAATTTTAGTATCCACCATGACTTGAGGGGCAGCCTGTAATTGAAAATTTTTGTTGTGCATTAACCTGAGTGAGAATTATTCAAGAAATATGACTTGCCATAACAAATTTTCACAATTGAATGGTGAATTTCTTTTAGTATGTATCCTCTGAATGCTTTCTGGGTAATGCTTCTGAAAAGTGAAAAGGTTTTTCTTGAGCTTTTGACCTTAGTTAATGCCAATGAATTTGTAATTATTCAAAGTCATGAAGATTGTTGCCGTCCTGTGTGAGGAAAGAATTATAAAATGCGTCTGCACCCATAAGCATTTCAAGGTTCATTCTTGAAGAGGGCCTTTTAAAACCATTATTACCACAAGTGTAACATTTTGAGGCCTGTTGTGCCTTCAAGTCATCAACATTACCTTTTTATGTGGTAATTCCCTTTGATTATTAAACATAAGTGCAAGTGTTTATACCACAGTTCAAGAATCAGCATCGCCTGATATTGTTTGGTCATTTTGATGAGTAACTGGTGTGGATTTGGTTGTCGTGTGCTGGTATGAATGTTTTTTAAGAATGGGTTATGTTTGTGTGGTGCTATGAGTAGAAAAAATGTTTCATTTTCATAAATTTGTCACTGCAATTGTCATACCAAAAGAGGAAAATTTTCTAATTATGGCAAATAATGATTGGATCTAATGAATAAGTCATGCCTTTTAAAACCTCTTCTATCTGATTTTGCTTTACTCATGATACCTACATGATATTGAGAATTATAAACTATACCTACCTTCAAATAAAATATCCAATAATTTGAATGCTAGTCTATTCATTTACCTTTCTCCAATCTGAATTTCCAATAATATTATTTATTGCAGCTAATATTTTCAAGTTAGGCATCCATTTTATTACCAACGTTAATTAATGTTTGAGAGATCAGCAAGATGTGTCTTTACCTGTCATAGTTCATTTAATCCTTGTGTCGTATATGAAGGATTCATGAAAAACGTACTGATGTCAGGTGAAGGTGCAGTTACCTTGGCATTGGCCATCCTAATGTTTGATTCTCTGGGTCATTGTTGCCCCCTGATTGGTCCATAGTGGTCTGTCATACAAAGCAAGCGGGGGGCAGTGTTGACTCTTGAGACGAATATAAGGACAGCTTAGACCTAGGCATCACCACTTTGACGATGTTAGCTGTCTCTGATGAAACTGTTGTCTCCAAAAGAAACCAGCCCAGTACTCCTGTCTATGAAGGCAAATCATGTGACACACACTACCTACATAGAATAATATGTATGGGGAGAATATAGGAAGCGTCTGCTCGAACCTTCATGAGGGTATCTGTCAGGGTGCCATAAAAATGTGGAGAAGTAAGAAATGCATGACAATTATCTCGTTGTTGGTTTGATGAAAAATGTGAAATTCAAAATGAATAATTGATTCCACCCCATTGTTTGTTTTAATTTTGCTTTCATTGATTATACTCCTTGGTTGTTAAAACAAATAGTGGTGCAAAATATGCAGGTTATTGGGCATTATTATTTTTAGTGAACACTTTTTTTTCCAGCCATAGGAGCAGATTGCCTAATTTCTATTGAGTTACCATATTTGGACTTAGCATTATGGAAGTTCTTTACTAAGGACTGAAATAATGAAATTGTAAGAGTCCCTGCATATCATTTTTATGTAATTCCCTGTGAGTTTAAGAGTTCTCATGTTTTACAAAAATGGCATAAATATTTTATAGAAAAAAAATACTACTACTCCCAGAGTTTCACCCTTTCTTGTATCTACATACTGCCCTGCAAGCCACTGCTTGGGTGTGTGGCGGAGGATGTAAAGGATGAGGTTTTGGGAGGTGAAATGGTGAAGTGTATTAAGGGTGCGTTTTGAAGTGGAGCTCCGGTTGTATTATGGTCATTTATTTTGGGTGGGAAGAATTAATTTTCGTACCTACCTGTTCGGTAATATATCTCTATTATTTTATCGCATCTGTTGGACCTAGAGATGTAGTGTGGTGTCAAAATGATATTCACTGAGTAGCCCTGAAACACACCTCATATGAATTTCTCAAGCAAACTAGGTCTAACTAGTAGCCTCTGAGTCTCTAGTGGCTTGTAACACTATCCCGCTAAAAGATGAGAAACACATTCATAGCAGATTTTAATGAAGCGAACAGCTATCCTTCGTATTTTTTTCGTTAAATCTTTCTGTCCAGGGTCCCAAATGCTTGTGGCATATTCGATGTGTGGCCTAACCAGAGTGAAGTGGCACCTCTCTTACTTTCTCATACGAGGACCTTCCCTTTATACGCTTATGCATGTACATCATGTATTTTCAATTTGAGAGTGGTGTGGAAGGTATGGTATAAAGATATTTAAGTCATTTCATGGTGGAAACAGCAGAAGTTCAGTCCTAGACTAAGTATTGTAGATCCATAATAGGCGTTTTATTCTGGATAGGGCTCCCTCTATTTCGAAACTGCTCACTGGCTTATGAACCTTTGCATACTGGAGTGCTGTGAAAAGAGCGGAAATTATGGTAAGTACATCTAAAAATTAAGGTACTACTATTATAGCTTGAAATAAACTGTGGACATGTATTGGGGAAGGGGGTACTCCAAGAAGCCTTTGATCTATGTCATACCTGTTCTGCGTTGATTATCTTGCATTAATGTGCCATCACTGTTACCCTCAGGTTAACTTTTTTGGTAATTATCGCTCGCTGCGTCACATGTAATAAGGATGAGGTTGTTATTTATGAGACAAGATTATCAAACAAAATTTAACTAATGTAGCGCTGAGGGTAGGGCACGAAAGAATAAGTTTTTATGTAATCCATTCCATTGTCTAATTGGTCCCGGTTGGACGCTGACGACCGTCAGATGTTAGTACGCGGGCGGTTGCGGCGCAAGGTGGTCGGATAGAATGCTAGCAGGAAAAATTATTAATTAATTCCAGATACTTTTGGTGAGTTTAGTTATCTCTACCATTTTATTATAAATATTTAAGAGTAAATGCCCCGGAAGTGTTATCATATGGCTTTCACAGTCACCTCCGGAAATTGTTATTCTAGTGTAAGTTCAGTTTTGTGAAACCGTGTATGATTGTCATTCTATAAAAAACAAGGTGATAATTTAAACTAAGTTATATTTCTTTTATTTTCCTTGTGTATTTTTGTATATCTACTTGTTCTATGTACGGCCGTTTTTAGTCTGTCTTGTTTCTTCTGTAATGTCAATTTTCACAAACATCATGTGCACAATCGCGACCATCATACTTCGGATGTCACCATTCAAAGTACGTAGGATTGTTATTTCGAGCACTTCTTTCGCCTTAATTATATGGCTTGCAGGTTTTTAAAATCTTTCATGATGAATCCAAATTTTGTCCTGCGTTACCTTTCGCAGCGGCATAAACTAGATCCTTCTAGCTAATCTGGAAATGAGGTGCGAATTATGCGTGTGATGTTGTGAACATGTAGATCTTATTCCACGTAAGAAATCCTCTGTAAATGTTATGTATGCATTTCTGTACTAACTTACTTTATAAGTAATGTGATTATGTTCGCATACGGTCTTCAAATGAAATGAAATGTTGATGAAATCGTCTCCGATGATTTCATCGGCATGCTCCGCATACTTATTCTTCATTTGTATGCCTATATTATACTCTCATTCCCTCTACCCCTTCTTATATTTTTGAGAGTTAAGCACAGCAGTTCATCACCAGTAAGTTGTGACGTGGGTTTAGATCAGCCCCTGGAGGCATATGCCTCCAACAATTCAAGTTTCTGTCCTCGCTATAATACTTGTATTAGGGATCTCATACAATGAGGGATCGAAACGGAATTTCGTATGCCTAAGGAACCTTCGAAGGGGGCTTTCAAGTGAGAAAACAATCACTAGTAAGAACTTGATGACAGTGAGCGAGCAGGGAGAGTGAGTCCTACGATACAGGCTGTCAAGTCTTCCAGACAAAGTGATACCGATCACAACCTATGAATTTTCCATCACATTTTTTGGGAATGGAATTATTTTAAAAACAGGTATATGAGCAGGAGCGAAATTCCCCCATTATTTTAGTGACAATGTGAAGAACCATTATATTGCTCACAGAATCTGTCACAGCCACCCTCTGATGTCCCTTCTTTAGGTCACTGCCCATTTGCATCTTAAGGATGGTTAGGTTGTAACCTTGTTGAGATTAATTTTGCATTCAGATCTTTACGATTCTGTCTCGAGTATCTCCAAGGTGATTATCATAGCAAATATGTTAACAATGGGTAACCTTACTAAGTACCTATACAGAAACCTTTAGGCATCATAGCAATGGGACTCTCAGCTGAATTAACATTGAGCGTCTTGTGTCTGAAGAGTGATAGGCTGCCTCTTGCATTTTATTTTGAACAAGCCCTACCGTACCCAATTTAAAGATATAAAAGAGAGGGGATCGGGTTGGTGTGGTGGCTAGAGTACTCGCCTACCACACTGGCGGCCAGGGTTCAAGTCCCTGCAGAGGCGGATGTTTTTCAGAGGGAACCCGATCCCTACTTGAATGTCTTGTGGAAGGCACATCAAGTACAGTACTCCGTCTGTCGGATGAGATCTTAAGCTGTGGTCCCCTTGGCGCCTTTTGTTAAGAGTAGGCTAATGTCAATGCCAGGTTTCTATCCACTTTTCCTCCCTCACCTATCCCCTACGGCACAAATGACTTTACCCGTCGGTAGCCTCCCCAAATATCCAGTCCAATATAAATGAGGAATAAGTAATAAAAAAACTTACCTCTTTAATCTTATTGAACACATTTTGGTTGAGAGTAATCACTTATTTTTATTTGCTTTGGTGCTTTATGGTGGTTTTTCAAAATTTGAATTTCTTGTGGGATACCCCCTAAATTTGTGCCATTGGATTGGAAAGTAAAGTATGCAGAAAATTATTGTAATTGGTAGAGGGAAAGATGTGCTGATCGCACCTTTAAGTTTTCAATTTTGGCCACTTTTTGTTTTGTGGCCATTCTTGATGGTTATGGAACATTCACAGGGTGGGGATTGTCAGGGAAAACCTGCAATTGACAGGGAATTTTGAATTTCTGGAAATGTCAGGGAAAAGTCGGGGAATTCTCATAACAGTCAGGGAGAAACTGGAATAGGAATCCTCATTATTTTTCTGCCATTATGTTTATTGGCCAGTCTTTCCTGCCCCATATTTCCCCGACTAAAACTAATGTCTCTCTCAGACGTGCATGGAATAAGCTCCATCAATTCGTGGAGTATTCAGTTGTGAATCTTATTAGCTGTGGATCTTATTATTGTGAATATTAGCTATTTAGTTGTGAATCAGACGTACAATTTATCCCTTTTGTGTATCCTTATTGCAATATTTGCCTAGTTGTGTTAAAAATCATGATCACAATGTATTACGCTCATCACAAGGAATCTGAGGCTATGTTGTTCGGAAAATTTTACCTCGCATTTTTTTTAACTTCCGAAACTCAGGTAGATAAGGAGCTGGAGAACACTAGCTTATAGCAAATACATGGCTGCTGTTCTAAAAATACGAGACGATGATTCAAAAAGTTAAGGTTGCCGTGGAAAATTTAATTCAGCAGAAATAAATATTCCAATAATCAATGACCTTTTGGCGATCGGTTAGGGAAATTGGTAAATCCATCAGGGAAAGGTCAGGGAATTTGAAAATTGGATATCAATAGCCACCCTGATTCAGTATTTTTCATTACTTTTATTTAATTACCAATGAGTCATTATATACTTGATATGTTCTCTTTAGAATATATTACACTGCTGCCTAGTATGAAGTAGCATTCTGTTTTCGATACTCTCTCATAATTTAAGCATTTATCTCAGAGGTGAAGCTCAGAGGTAAATATCTTCACTTAGGCATCTTGCGACTCTTTCTTTACATATTTTTTCCATGACTCTTTGATTCATGTAATAATTCTCAATCAAATAAAACTAACCAGAATACTTAAATTAACTTGAAAGGTATTTCTTCTTTGAGTTGGAGTCAATTGAGGGAAGAAGGTTCAAAACCATATATCCTTATACACACAAAGTAGTTGGAGGTTACATTGCATTGGACATCTGGGAAATAAATGCTTGGAGGCATTGTAACTGAATTGTGTTGTAAATATTTTGGTCTCATGCAGGGTCCTTCTTCATGTTACAACCTTATTTGAAGGAAGTAGTCTCTTTTGACGAAAGTCTGGTTCAGTAAATTTGGAACAGCTATTCTGCATCTGAAGACTTTGGTGTGAGGTGTCTAAAAAGCTATGAACTCATCTTAAAAAGAGCAATTATAGAATTAGCCCACCATATAAGGCTGAGTTGAAGTGGAAGGTCAAACATAGCCCATATTGCACCATGACATCACTTGAGAGGGATAAATCCTGAGAGGGATAAACGTACATCACAGCCCTTCCTTTTACTGTAATGATAGAGTAATGCAGTTAAATGAAATAATAATGCCTAGTAGGAATTGATATCCATACAATATCCTCATGATATCTGTAATATCCAACTATAATGTCCAAACAATATCCAATTTTCATCCAAGAATATTGTGTAGATATCCACACAATATCCGAAGTTGCCGCCAAATGCCAGCCATATAATATCCAACTTGAATATTACCAAATATCTAATTTTCATCTTATAATATAGTATGAATATTCAAACAATATCCAAAGTTGCCATCCATATAAAATCTATCTTGGACATTATCTAAGAAGGGGTGCCCCTCCTTCTCTTAGGTGAATTTGCAATCTGAACTCAACCATACTAATTGTGCATGCAATGGCTGTACCTAATTCTTCAAGTTGATTTCTTTACAATGAGAGTGAAATACATTTTCAAGTTGGTGAATAAAAATGTATTTCACACTCCACTGTAAAGAATTTGACTGGAAACATTTTAAGTACTTTAAGCAATCAAATGCACAATAATAATAATAATATCTCTATTTGCCCAATGATCTGATACATTGATATGAAAAAGATATAGGGCACGTCATATTCATACATACATATATACATATATTTTTCACAAATGTTTTAACAGACAGTGTCATTGAGGTATTCCTCAATGGAATAGAAAAAATTATTTTGTAAGTACCTTTTCAGTTCTGATTTAAAAGCATTGATGCTTTTTATTTCTTTTACACACAGTGGTAATTTATTGAACAATTTTATGCCCATTTCTTTGGGTCCCATTTTAGCAACTCTTGTACATACATAATTGTAATGGATGTCATTTTTTGTCCTTGTGGGGTGTTGGTGGAATACACTGTTCACATCAAAATTAACAATGTTATTCTTCACATACATGATAGTTAGAAATAAATATATACATGGCACAGGAAGAAGATTCAAGTCCTTAAAAATTGGCTTACTGGGGGATCTATTACACTTCTGGGCAATGATTCTGACCACTTGTTTCTGAAGTCTGAATATTTTTAAAGACAAGTGGGTAGATCCCCAAAAGGTAATACTGTACAAAAAATGTGAGTAAAAATCACCAAAATACAAACTTAGTAAAGTTTATGGTGTTACTGTTTGACTAAGCTGTTTAAGGATGTAACAGCTTGAACTTAGCTTGCTACTAAGGAAATTGAAATGCTTTGCCCAAGACATTTTATAATTAAGGAAAATCCCAAGAACTTGCAGGTGTTAACTTGTTCAATTGATTTTTGTTCCATTTTTACCAGCATGCTTTCAGATGGCTGACTGCTGGTTAAAAAGTGTATCAAATTACTTTTATTAGGGTTAACAATTAGAAAATCATCTTGAGCCCTTTTGCTAATTTTATTGGTGACTAACTGAGCTTTGTCAGATAAAGATTTACGGGAAGTGGATGATACTATAACTGTAGTGTCATCAGCATATAAAATAGGGGTAATATTATCAATCCCAGATAAGGCTAGCGGTAAATCATTTATATATAACAGGAAGAGAAACGGACCCAGTGTAGATCCCTGAGGTACACCCACATTAGACTTACGAGGAAAAGATGCATGTCTGATGCCATCAATGGTTAATGTTACTACCTGAGATCTGTTGTTGAGATATGATTTCATCCACTGAAGCGGAATGCCTCTGATGCCCAAACTTTCAAGTTTAAATAAAAGATGATCATGATTTTCCAGATCAAAAGCCTTAGTAAAATCAAAAAATAAAGCAAGTTTTTCCTTTTTTGTTATCTATAGAGAGCAATATCCTATCTACCACCTGGTATATGGCAGAAATGGTAGATTTTCCACGTGTGAACCCGTGCTGATCACTAGAGAGAAGATTGTACTTATCCAGATGAGATACTAAACGAGTATATACAATTCTCTCAACAATTTTTGAAAAGGAATTTTGCAGAGCAATGGGTCTGTAGTTGTTCAAATCATCTATACCCCCTTTGTTTTTATAAAGAGGAACAATTTTAGATGTCTTCAGAGAAGTCGGAAAGATGCCCATTCTCAGAGATTCATTCACTAAGTGCAGAAGTGGAATCTTAATCATGTCACAGCTAAAGAGTATTACCTTTGCTGGAATTCCATCTAGGAACTGCTTTGGCTGAATTAGTATGGTTGAATATTGATTGCAAATTCACTGATTACCTGAAGAAAGTAATGAACCCAATGAGAGAATAAAAGATCAATTTCATTGTAAAAGTCATTAAAAACTGGCATGGTAAATTTTAAATGAGTCATTTCATTGCAAAAATGGGAAAAAAAATTCAGACTCATTCTGCCGCAATACATTTATGTAATCATAAATATATTTATTTTCTACTGAATTTCAACACTAAAAGTTAAATAGCCTAAGTATTTTTTTCAAAAGCATTTTACAACAAGCAATGTAAATAAACAATTAACTGTAGAGTATTTTCAAAAAATATCAAATGCCACTTAAAAAGAGGTATTTTTTATTGTTAATTAAAATGACTTTAAAAGTTATTTTAAATTTCAATATTAAAATATTTTTTGTACATTAATATCATTACAATATCCCCATAATATTATTTTTACAAAATTCTACAATCCATAGCCATGGTACTAGACAACACTTGCACATCCCGATCGTTCGCACTAAGAACGCTACCTGTGGCTTTAGATCCATGAGCTTAGTGGCGTATAACAAGCCCCCTTAGGAGCTTAAAGCTCCTGTGAGTACCATAGTGCTCAAGCACAAGGTGAAAGATTACTTAATGCCCAAACATTTTTATTCTATTTAGGAATACTTGTCTATGTAATTGCCACTGTTCTCTTGTATTTTCTTGACATGCTTCATATTGATTTATCCTGGTAGTTATTTTTTTATCACATATTGTAAATAATTTAATAGTTTAGCACCTAATTGACGTGCCACATACAATGTATATAAAATATAAAGATGTGGTGGAGCACTGCTGTGAAAGATGGCTGTTGGAGGCCAACTCGATTGTCACTACCATGTGGCTGTAGCCGTTATCCTAACGGATAATAACACTATGATATTTGTCTGACAATACATAATAAATGAGGAGCTTGCCACTTACTTTGTCAAGTTTTCTTTCAAAATACTTTATTTTGTTTTGTTTAAAGTTTCTTAATAATTGCTAAGTCATTCTGTGATATGAGTGAAAAAGGCATGTTTTATTACAGTCTGAAAATGTTCTTAATTTGTGCTATATTGGAATTACTCATTCAAAGTATTATACTGTTTTCTACATAAGTAATTATTGTACTATATATTCTTCACAGTTGTGTCACACCACTATCATGAGTCCAGTAAAGTAATTTTATAGGTGAGATACTTAATATACTCGTTGTTAAGACATCTGAGAGTCCTATTGTTGCGATGCTTTATAGGTTTCTGTATTGGTATTCAGCTAGAATTCCTATTGTTTATGCTATTACTATGCTAATCCTGATCTAGTACTATATCTGTTGCTAGTAACCATGTGGATAAATGAGACTGAACCATTAAGATCTGAATCCAAAATGTCCTTCATGAAGGCAGTCTTGATGTGAAATAATGACAAATACCTTTGTTTCTACTGAATGCCAGTGTCATCCATTGAGCCATAAGGAAGAGAGTTAAATCCTTAATTAAACATGCAGCTAGCTCTTAATTCATCTGACACAATTTTATAATTTTATTAATGTCAAATGGTGATTTTCTGTTGTGCACTGCTTAGATGCCTTTGTTTTTCTATTTCCTCTAAATCAGCTAAAAGTTTCGTTCGTAGCCATGCAGCCAGAATTTCTATACATCTTAGATCTTGAACAAGCAAAGCAAATCTCATTGGGTTTGAGGGAGGGTGTTGCTTTTCGAATGCATGTCTCCTTTGTCCTGGTTCAGATATACCAAACTCACTCACCGTCCGAGAAAGTGCCATGTGACTCCCTCACAATGAGTGAAAATTTGGGCTTATGCTCCCTGGAAGCATAGGCCATTTATATGTAATAATGTGTGCAGTTTGTGCCTCTCTATCATTTACTTGTAGTGTTATATTTCTACCATGCTTGTTGATTTAGCCTTTCTTTTCTATTTGTAGGTTGACATGATGCATAATGGTCTCCCAAAGTGTGTCCCAGATATTTTCCCAAGCGCTTCAACATAGGGTATGCATAGCAAATATTGTAGGTTGGGCAATGTCATAAAATGCCCAGAATAGTGAACTATCTAACCTCGATTGATTTATATTCCCACAGTAGAAAAAAATAACCACTTGAAAAGAGGTGACCTTAATAGTTAGCCAGCGACTACTTCACACCACTGCCACCGAGGGCTGTGTTATGTCTTTGACTGGCTGTGGTGCCCAGAAACTTCATTTCTTTGCCTTAATTATCAGTTAAGACAAAGTTATTAATGCCTTAGGATCTTGTGGAGTTCTTATTGTGTTATTGTTGTGGGATATGGTGACTGGCATACTTTCGCTTTATGTTCCCTGGCAATGTGCCCTCTGAAGAACTTCACCTAAGTCATATCCCCTACCTCAGCAGAGTCTTATGTTTTCTCCTTGCTCTGTGTAAAATCATGTACGGTGCCTTTTGTGTCCAGTGCATTTCATAGACTCATTGTATCTTAATAAGTGTGCAGTGCTTACCTCCCCTATTTTCATGTGCATGCTAATCTCATATTTAGCTAGTGTGAGTTTATCTCTATTTTTACTCCCCATAATATGGTGCATTGTAGTGCAATAGGTATCAGTCTACTTCATCCAGGCTCTTGCACCCCATTGCGTTTTACTATCCCTTGTTTGTGCAATCATCATTTTATTAGTGTTGTCATAGTGCTTCATTAGTGAAGTTTTAGTGCTAGTTTTTAGCATTTGTGTGTGTGTGAAAGTGGGATAAGGTTCCACGGAAAGCCATGTTTGTGTTGAAGAATATAAGAAGTTGACTGGTTCCATGCGATTGACGTCAGAGATGCAGATTCTCAAGGTGAGACACTGGCTGTTAATTGATTTTACAATCCATGATTCCAATAACAATTTTACATAAGCACACTCATAACTTCCTCGGTTGAAATGATTCTGTGGTATTTTTTTTGGAAAAATGCTTTCTATGATTTTTTGAGAGAAGAAGAGAATGGGTGAATACCAGAGAAGCAATTGTTACCGTTGCTAAACTCATCAAGAAGAGATGTTTGTTGCTTCAATGGTTAAATTAGCTAACTTAAGGCTTGATTAGAAGCTGTATTGCATTGGTTGTTAGTCTACCTTTGGTTGAGGTTGAATGTTAAACTTGTTAATTGCTCTATTACTGATACATTTCTTATCAATAGGCATATTGTGGAAGTTAGATAATTTGCCGTTGATCTTAATGATTTGTCTCTTGGTGAGTTGTTCTCTTTCTTAATAACCAAAATGTGGATTGAAGGCTGTGATTAAGTCATCAAATTAGAAGGCAGTTTGAACAGTGTTGCGTTTTGCATGCTGGATGAAAAATGCATGAAAGTGCCAGGTTGTTCTATTATGAAGGCCTGTTGTCCTATTACAAAGTCAACCATTATGAATTCCTGAACCCAAAATTGGGTTTAGGGCTTCATAATAGTTGTATTTCAATCTGTGTGTCAATGGCTCATGCTGGTTGCTGATTATTGCCAATAGGGAATCAACCAGTGGTGGACTGCATCCAATGCTGTGGATGTCATGTGAGACACAGCCACTGCTAATGTAGGGAGTTGCCCAATCCAATGGCGTCGACATGAAGGCATTTTGAGAAACTTAATCATCTCTTGCAATCACTTGAGCTGAGCTCATACTTGTCCTTGCACAAATTTTCTTGATGGCCAAATAATTGCTATAAGTTGCTAATGACCTGTTGCCTGAACCATGTATTTGTGATTGCTAGATTATTTCTGTAGCAAAGCTCTACCACAGTCATTTCTTACTCCTAGCCCACAATCACCCTCCTTTCATCCATCTCTTCCTCCACCCACTACCATGTTCCAATACCCCAATACTACCAAGTGCTTACTCCCTGGTATTTTACCATATGTTTCCTCTGGCTGATCATATCCCACATCTACCTGCTCCTTTATGTGATCATTGAGAGGCTTATAAACCTAATTGTTATTTTTTTTATGGCCTTCATTGGACCACTCCATTCATATTCTGGAATTCTTCTGTTTTCTGTTAGCCCAGTATTTCTTCATTCGCTCGAATCATAATTTTCTTTCTTCACCTGGGATCACCCTTCTATTCTCTGTTTGTTAATCTTGGATTGTAGTCTGGTCAGTTTGTCTTCGAGTTTCATTATGTGTCTGTCTTCTTCTATTGTACTGTGTAATTCACTCATATCTTCCTTAATTTCTGCTATCCATCTTATGCTGCTATTACTGTTCATGGTTTTTCTTTTCTAACATGGAAAAATGTCACATTATTCACCCCAAAACCGTGCGGTTTGTTATAATTATTTTGCTTATTCTGTTTTCCGCTGTTCTGATTAGGTGCCCAAAGAATGAGATTTGTTTCTTTTTCATTGTGATCGTTACAGGTTCTATTTCTCTGTCGACTGTTTCATTTGAAGCTAACCTCCAGTGCCCGTTTTCTTGGTATCTTTTATTTATGCTAGTTCTGACTAGTCTCCTTTCTATCTTGAGTAATTTATCTATTGCCATTGTGTTAGTTATTTTGATGATGGTTTCACTTGCATATGTTATTTCCGGTTTTGTTGGTGTTTTATAGTGTCTTAATTTTGCAGCTATTGAGAGGCATTTTTTGTTGTGTTCTTGATGATATGTTGTGCTCTAATCAACTTATTTTTTATATTGTTCCATGTTGGTTTCTCATTAAGGTTGTATGTCATGAATTCCCCTAGATATTTAAATCTGTCCACAATTTTTATCTCTTGATCTTCTTCCTTGATTTTGTTTGCGAGTGGTGGGTCAGTTAGCATGATTTCTGTTTTCTCACAAGATATCCTCAGCCCAATTTTCTGAGCTATATTCTGTAGTGATTTTATTTGTTGCTTGGTTTCCTGGATATTGTTGGCTAGGAGAGACAGGTCATCCGCAAACCCCAGACAATTTAAATGTATGTTGTCTTTGGATATTCCAATTTTAATGTTCATCTTTGTACCATTCCCTCATAGTATATTCTAGGGCATTATTGAACATTAATGGTGACGGGCCATCCCCCTATCTCGATTATGTTTTTCTGAGAAATGATTCGGAAAGTTCTCCCCCTAAATTATAAACCTTATAAATAAGTTCTTTGGATCTGCCTTAATCTTAAAAAATAATTTCATATCACTTAATAGCTGTTGTGAATTTTCTACTTCTCTACCAAGTATCCTTTTCATTAAAATTTCCACCTCATGCTGGCTTTATCTCCTCTGCTTCCTATGTATCACTCTATAGTCATTGCTCCAGTAGTCTCTGCCATCTTACTTCGCTTAAACCCATGATGTCTACTGCTACGTTCTCCACTTCTTTCTTTATGTTCTCTTACATGCATGCATAATCAGCATAGTCCTAACATGCTACATGCCTACTTGGATTGTTGTGTTCCTCTTCTGTATCTTCTTCTCCTTTGCTTCTGCAATTGCCTCTGAGCAAGGATTCCATGTGGTGATGAGGTGATGACTACAGGGGCATTGCTCCTTCCACTTTCTGACATGATTTCTTGCCCAGTGGGTCCTCCTTTTAGTAATTCTAATTATAAATTGTTCTGCATATGGCATTATTTTATATTCTTCTCATTTTGAGGATTTCTTCTTTTTCAGGATAGGGATGGAAATCGTGATCTTGTAGTCCTTTGGCCATATTACCTCCTTGAAGAGCCTAAAAATCAGTCTGTAAAATCTTTCTCTTCTGTGTTATTTTGTCCTCCATTGTTGGTATCATTTGCTCTCTTGTATCACCTTATGAAATTTTCACTCTAGCACATGCTGCATCCATTTCCTTAGGGCTGGATTTACAGATAGTGGCCCCATAGGCCAGAGACTTATCAG
The DNA here is from genome assembly GCA_963169105.1 of Ceriagrion tenellum. Classification (NCBI taxonomy): domain Eukaryota; kingdom Metazoa; phylum Arthropoda; class Insecta; order Odonata; family Coenagrionidae; genus Ceriagrion; species Ceriagrion tenellum. The sequence goes on along the minus strand of OY720642.1, from coordinate 14,895,612 downwards.
GGCTCCTTGTTTTCGTTTTCAACTCATGAATTATTCAGCCGAGTGCCCCCTTTGCTCTTGGTGACCTAGGATTGGGCCTGGCCTATGTGTAAATGCAGCCCTGGCCCGCTCTCTCTTGCTTCTCTATTCCATTGCATAGTACTCTCCACTGATTGACTCTTGAAATTTGTGTTCTCTTCATTGTTTATTATTTAATCCTCTTAGGGCCGCAGGCCAATATATTGGCTTAAGCCCAAATATTGTTAAACGTTAGTATACTAATATAATTACAATTATTTATTAGATGTAAAAGTCTTTTATAATTATTACCTACTTCAATTTATACATACATACATACCAATCACGCCATTCCCTTCCGGGGTAGGAGGAGTCACTAAGTTTCTCTCATAAATACAAAATTGTACACCTAACTCTGCATTAACATTTTCCTCCATACTGATCTATCCTTGCAAACTTCTTTTGATTCATTTACCCCCATACACTGCTTCATACACGCCCTCCTGTTTTTTTAGACTCCTAAAATTTTTCCTAAGAATTTCCTCAATCACATTCAACCACAACTTTCTCAGCCTACCTCTTCCTCTCGCACCATTCATTCTACTCTCATACATCTGTTTAGTTATTCGGCTCTCATCCATTCTCTCAACATGGCCAAACGTACGAAGCGCCCTCCTTTCATATATGTCCATTACTGGAGCATCTAACCCACATTCATTAAGTACCCACTTATTCATGACCCTATCCATCCTACTTTTGCCACAAATACTCCTCAGATAACTCATACCCACGGCGTTTAGTCTACTCTTATGTCTATCCTGACATACCCATGTTTCACTACCATACAACAAAGTGGGGAGAAGTACACTTATGTACACAGTGATTTTCGCTTCCTTAGACAGGCACTCATTTGTTGATATGCTCCACATGCTACCTACCACTTTCCTTCCAACATTCGCACATCTCTTTATCTTCTCATCTATCCGTCCATATTTCGCAAACATCTTACCTAAGTACACAAAATCATCCACTTGTTCAAATACTTCACCATTCGCCCTCATCATACAGTTATTTTCCCCATTCTCCTTACCAAAAACTACTACTTAAGTCTTACACGCATTTACCTTCAATTCCATTCTCTCTGTTGATTCACAAAACTTATCTAGGACCTTCTATAATCTCTGCTGACTGTCTGAGATCAAAACAGCATCATCCGCATATAGTTGAACTCGCACCGTGCGAGTCGCACGTTTACATTTCCAATGAGAACTCCGTCGTTTTCACTACATGCATCTCGAACACATTTATCCATAAATACATTAAACAGCCATGGTGACATTACGCATCCTTGCTTTACGCCCTGTTTCATTTCAAACCAATCACTCTGAACCCCGTTAACTCTCACACTTGCCTCACTATTGTCATGCATTGCCATCATAACGTTCAATAACTGCCCATTTTCTCTATATTCCTTCAAAACCATCCACAACTTCTTTCTATTTACTCTGTCATATGCCTTCTCTAAATCAACAAATGCACAGTACATTTTCTTTTGGATGCCCATACATTTTCCTATCACTTGCTGAAGTGCGAAAAGCTGGTCACTACATCCTCTCCCAGGAATAAACCCATACTGCACACTCCATATTCTGTCAGAAGTAATATTCCTCACTCTTTCGATTAAAATTTTGCTGAACAGTTTACCTGGAATGCTCAATAAACTAATAGCCCAATAATTATTGTAATTGGTCTTTCCTCCCTTCCCTTTGTACAATGGAACCATGATTGCACTCCTCTAATCTACTAGGTCAATAGAAACCAGTAAACATAAATTGTATAGTTCACGCAGTCTACAAATTAGTAATTTACACCCCACACTTCAACATTTCACTGGATATCCCATCTATGCCTGCAGCCTTCCCATTTTTCAATACTCTCAATGCTGTTAAGACCTCATTCTAACCGATCTCCTTTTCCATTTGCCACATACTACCTAGCAACGCTCATCCCCAGTGCCTGCAACATTATTGTATGATTCTTCAAAATACTCCCTCCAGCAGTCCCTGATATTGCTCTCCTCCCACACAATCTCTCCACTTTTGTTCCTTACCGCATTCACTCCCCTACCTTCACTAATCTTACCCCTTTTTACCCATTTCCAAAACAGCTTTTTATTGCCTTCAAAATCGCACTGCATCTTGCTAGCTTCCTCCACACACGTTCTTTCCTTGCTCTCTTTCTCAATGATTTTTTATTCATTCTTTTTCTTCCTGTAAATCTCACATGCTTTAGTACGCTCTTCCTCAGGTTTTGCAGCAATCATATTCTTGTACGCATTTTTCTTTTCCCTGACTGCAATTTTCACTTCTTCATTCCACCAAGCATCACCTTTCATTCTTACTACCACTCCTTTCCCACATACACTTTCATTACATTCTACTATCACTCCTTTTCAACACTCCCACGCATCATTCACTTTCTTGTTTCTGAGATACTCGTCCCATTCTCTCTGCTTCAAGGATAGAGCACCCTCAAGCATGCAACCATACCGCATTCTTACCTCACTGTCTAGCAACCTCTCTACTTTTACTCTCAACTGCTTATGCCCAACATTCTTCCTTGGCACCTGCTTTCTGCCCAGATTCACCTTGGAGAGTACCAAATAGTGGTCTGTTCCACATTCAGCACGCCTCATCACTCGCGTGTCCCACATTAACTCTCTCAATCTCCCATCATACACAAAATCAATCATGCTTTTACAATCACCCCTTTTCCATGTATACATATGGTTTCTCTTATGTTTAAACCATGTATTCGAAAAAAACAATCCTTTTCCCAAGCACACACTCACCAAGTTTTCACCATTATCATTCACTCGAGGGTCACCAAATCGCCCAACCACTCTCTCAGATGCATCCCACCTCACACCAACCCACCCATTCATGTCACCTAGTACAATTATTCTCTCACCAGGGTCACATTCATTCAAAACCTCTCTCAGTTTTTCCCAAAACTCATCTTTCACACAGTCACTCTCTCCATCCACTGGTGCATAGCACGCCACAATCACAACTCTCCTAATACCTACTTTCATGCGAACCTAGAGCAATCTAGGGGATACTAACTCGTAATTCCTTACTAGCAACTTAGCTCTCTCATTAAGAATGAGTCCTACACCTTGACTGTCGTGTACTTTATCTTCAACTCCTGACCACAATGCCAGACTATCGCCATCTAATGTAACAGCATCCCGCCCCTTACGCTTAGTTTAACATACACACAAAACATCCATTCGTCTCACTTTCATTTCATTCAACAACTCGTGCTCCTTTCCATATACTTCTCTTATATTCCAAGTGCCGATAGTCAAGTTCGTATTGCTAAGTCCGTATCTTGATGGGCCAACCTTATTCAGCTTCCACTGTCCATCGTGGCTTGGGCCGTCCGAGGCTACTTTGTGACTCTTATGAGTAAGTTGTAATAGAATATGCACGGTCACCAGCCTTTGCAGTACATTCATCACGTGCAGCTTTCCCTGCTAACGGTTACGCTAACGGTGCTCTACCGGTCAGTTTTGGCACATATTCGCCATTATGCCACAAGAGAAACCAAAGCATAGTACTACCCTTGGCCCGCTTTCACTATTCCACTCCACTATTTATTCATATATATATTATTATATTCATTCCACTCAAGCTAGGATCCCTTCTGAAAGGACTACCTTGAGAGCCAGCATACCGTTGCCCACGACCCACCACTAGGAGGCATATGTGGTGTACTGACACACTGGGTCACTTACACAATAAAAATCTGCATATGGACATTATAAACAATAACTTCATAATATTTATTTTCCTGAGATGATAGGTTTCATTAAAATACCCTCTGTATTTCTCGCTAGTACCGCTGGCAGGAGTCATCACTAAGAGGGTTAATGCCTTATGTTTCCTCCTGTTTAGCGTGGTGGTGAAGTTTTTCTACTTCCTTCTCTTCTCTGTTTTCCTAATAGTTTTGTCTGTGATCATTGGCTTCCTCATCTCTCTCATTTTCATTGATTCTTTTTTTTTCTCTGCCACTCTTTTTATTCCTGTTTTTAATCTTTTTAGCTTCTCTACTGTTCCCATTTCCCTATCTTCACCGTAGCTCCTCTCCAATTGTGCCTGGATTTTACTTTTCACCATCTTCCAAACATGTGTGGTCTACTTCTTCCTCCTCCTTCCTCAACCCTTTTGCTGTCAGCAAGTTTTAGGTAGGATGTGGTAAGAATGCCAAGGCCATCTTTGCGTTTCTTTAAATGCTCTGGTAAATAATTTTGTGCGTACATACTTACCCATCTCACAATTCCCTTTCAGGCTTGGAAAGTCAAACAATTTAATCATTGCTGTTACCCCAATAAAATGGCTCTCTTTAAATAATTTTCACTGTATTGCCTGATCCTTACAATCCACTATAGCTACCCATTAATTCATGCATGCTCTCCTGTTTGTATGACTCCGAATGTTCCTTTTATTTAGTCTCTCTTCTACCACATTCTCCCATGATTTTCATGGTCCACCTCTTCCTTTTTTATGGTTCACTCTGCCATCGTATCTGTTTTGCTATTCCACCCTCTTCCATTCTCGTGACTTGGCCAAACCAACCAAGCACATTCCTTTCATGAATGCCCACTACTGTATTTCTTTTATTTAACCCACATTCTTTCATCACCCACTCATTCCTAACTTAATCCATCCTACTTCTCTGGCGAACTTATCTCAGGTACCCAATTCCTATTGCAATTAGCCATCACTTGTGTTCATCCTGACATCCCCTGGTTTCGCTGCCATTCGACAGTAGAGATAACGACACGTTCATTTGGTCGTTGAATGCAGACGTTCTGATGCTCAAAATAAAGAAATACGCCGAGCAGTAAGCCTTACTCAAGTCGCATACCGATCAACCCATTCTTGATTATTTATATCGAAACATGAAAAAGCATGTGCTATCGAAGGACCGAACGTTTGTCTTCCGCCGTTCCATCAGTCTAAAAGTCCGAAAACGAGGGCTTCATCCTCGCGTGCCAGGAAGGTGTTATAAACACACTTGTATGCCGCTGCATTATATTCAAGGCGGAGGTGGCGGACCCGAGATACAAGGCGTTCGGTATTTTCGATGACATGAAATGGTTCCTTATAGTACTGGAAAAAATCTCACCGCAAAGAAAAAAATCATATATTATTTTACAGTAGGGGTAGCACACCCACAGTGCAGTACGTAGTTCATTACTCACCCCTTCCCACCACCATTGAGATGACTAACACTGGTCATAAATCATAAAAGCATCGATACCAGCCGAGTGGTAACCAAAATGTCCCTTTGGCGAAACGCCCCTGATCTCAAACGGAGTCGCCTAATCATCCCTGCGCCAAAACAGCTTCGCCTAATCATACCTGTGCCCAAATGACCTGCGCCAAAACCACCGCGCCCAAACCGGCGCACTCCGCACACCGGAATGTCCCAATCCCCTGCACTCCCCTCTCTATTTCCTAATCGATATTTTCCTGATAACTATTAAAAAAGAGCAGCTCTTCTGTCCGAATTTGATGTACTGATGAAAATGGTCTTCAGTCAATCTGTGCGATAGGAAATAGCAAGGTCACCATTTCTGTTGGACCATGGGCCACGTGTTCAGTGCTCACCCTTCGTTGGCGTGGATTTCACTCGGCTGAAGCCTCTAATGCGGCATGATTGGCTTGTATTCAGTTTCCCGCTTGATGCCGTCACAATCAATATTGTGTAATTAGAGATTATAATGACGATATAAAAGGCCGTATAACCGAAAAAGGTATCGAATATACTTCATCCTACTGGTCTTGAAACTATGCGTAATTAGGACGTGTAATATCGATAGATTTCCCTTCCTCGCTGAACAACCTTACAAAATGTTCATAAGTCTCTCCGTCTACTGCAGTTTCTCCTTCCTTCTCCACATCTGCATCTCATTGACTTCTCTCCCCTCTTTCTTTTTCTTGCAAGGTTTTCTGTCTTCCAGCCTTACAACGCAATGTACTGGAAAACGGGAAGTAGTTAACCAAAGGGTTTATGTACATGCTGAAGAGTTTCTAATACTTCTTAATTCAAAATAAAAACATTTGGAGAATATTTGAACGATATTTCTTTTGTATTTGATCATTGGTTATGGTAAGTGAAGTTCAAGGAAGTAACTCTACTGTGCGGTCTGAGAGTATCTCGGAGGATCTAACGGACCTCGCCTCTCATGAGGATAGGAAAAGGAATCGGAATAGGAGAAGGAATAAATTTCAAAGGAAGTTTTTATGTCCCACGGCATTGATGAGGCATAATTTTCCATCAAATACTATTTAAATTATGCAAATAGTATCCTTAACACATCCTATTATACGTTAAATAATAAACCGAAAGCCATAGGAATTTTCCTCTGCGGATGAACAGAGTGCTTAAGTACATGTGATGGACCTTACTGGAAAGGTTTAGACGGGTGAATAATGAGAGAGTTTATTTAGGAGAGTTTAAACTACGTTTCTGTGACCACCTGGAAGGGAGAGTGATCCCAGCCCTGATGCAAAGAGGCACAATGCGAACGAATGGTGTTGAAGGGTAGAGGTCTCTTTCGAAGCATAGAGGGGGAAGAAAGGGGCCCTGACAAGTAGTTACATGTTGATCCGATATGCGGAACCCAAGGAGGAGGACAAGGGGGGCCAACAGATTCTAGGCCAGGCTTTCCAGCAATGATGGGAAAACTATAATTCCCTTTCCCTTACTCTGATACCCCCTCTTCCACTCTCTTACACCGTGACACACAGATGCCTGGAGCAGATACGAAGTATTCAAACATGATCGCGGGAGCCAAATTTCTTCAATTTTATATCTTAAAAATTATTAATGAAAGTTTATGTATTTATTAACATAAGTTTATGTGACATGAACACAATTATTCACAACAATATGTACTAGCTTAAGCTGCCACCTTCGGTTTGCGCTTTTGTATTTTACTCTCAAATAAAGGTTGGATTTCTTTTCCCTTTTCATTACTTCTTCACTTTTGTATAACTTAGATGCAAGTTGCTAATTGAAACAATCGCCCAATCTCCGTCATCATAATTCAGCTAGCATTTTGAGCTTTACCACAAACATTCTTTTCCTAATAGCCTTTATGCCACATCATCATTTAAACACCAGAGCGCATATGCAGTCGTTCAGTCTCCAGTTTTCAAAACTTCGTACCCCGCGTAACAACAATTACAGGCTGTAAAATGGTGTTTACATAACAGCTTACACAAAAAAAATCACCAATCAATCAAAATCAGGTCTCAAAAAAACTCATCAACTCTTAAACTCATCAAGACATGGATATATCACCAAGGTTAAAAACTAACCGATACAATTTCTCTGACATTGATGATCTTGCACGTAACTCACAATCAACGAATGCAGGAGCATGTCTCATTAAATACAGCTTCACGTCATCCTCACTTCCGATATTCATGCTATCACCTATTCTCAACGCTGTCAACAGCCTAAAAAGCGGGATAAGCGTCAAAACTCACCTGGCCAGTCCTCGTCTTTACTCCGCACTCACAATCTCGCAAGAACTGTCCTAAACACTTGCAAACACGCACAAAAAATGTTTAAAATGAATCTGCAACAATACTCAAAGAGAAACGTGACATTCTCATTCAAATTCTAAGACGTATTTGCACTTTTTAAAGCAAAACGAAAGTTAAAACAAACCGCTAATCGCCTTTATTTAAAGGAATAGTTTGTAAAAAGTAAAATTTCCTCGTTCTAACGTCTAAAAATGCTCGACATCTAAATCTCTATGCATAAATCAAGTGTTGCTAGATCTCGTTCACCTGCAAATTTGTCCGTGAAATTCCAAAAATCGTACACCCTGCGACTCAAAACTAACACATCTATATTAAGATTACCATAAGCAGTGACTCTTTCGCTACATCTCAAGTCTGCGCACAGCCAACGCCCAAATACTATAACGTGGATTTTGCTCGCATTTGCGATAAAAGGAAATTTCGCTCGCATTTGAGATAAAAGACACTGTTTTGTGTTAGTTTTCATTAAAGCTATTTATTACGTCATTTTTCTAAACGCTTAAAATTGTGAGACATTTTTGTCGCACACTTATGTAGAACTTTGATTATACAAGTTTTTACATGACATTATACAAATGAATGTATTTATTAATGAGAAAAAATTAATACTTTTTCCTATAATTTGCTAAGTGCTACAATACATGGTGAACATTTGAAGGCTAATATTACGCCGCCGGCCGCTGACCTATTTCCAGTCGGCGTCCGCCGCCGATAGTTTTTCCATCGGCGCACAGGTCTAGTCCCAGGTATGCAGTAAACCCTTGTGACAGCCCAGACCCATTCCTCGGCAAGTGAGCTCGACCCTCCGCATCATTGGTAGCCGTCCTTGCTGCATGAATCCGCGGTTAATTTGTTGTTTTTGCAATGGTTTTTCGAGGCAATTATTTTTTCACTCTACCAAATTTTTAACTTAATGAAGTGAATTATATGTTTTTTGTTGATTCTTTGTAAATTTCAAACGGAATTCTAGCGTTTGATAGTAACGAAGCTCTTGTGTGGAACTCTCAATAATTTGAGCTCTAAATAGAACTCTAAATTTGTTAATATTAACGCTAGAATTACGTTTAAAATTGTAATACGCCCAGAATAACATTGGAAATTCATTTAGCGGTATAAGTTTTTGAAGTATGCATCGAAGAATCATTTAAAAAAAAACAATGTTAATGCAACGTACTTACCGCGGCCTCTGCTGCTAAGGGTCGGAGGGTCGAGCCGAGTGCCCCGCAGAAAGGCACCCGCTGAGTGGGGTTCCAAACAGGCAAAAGGCATACCTGAGCGATTCGTAGCCACGAGAGAGCTACGTAGAGAGGAGTACAGAGAATTCTGATGCTACTCGTAGCAGGGAAAGCATTTCCCATCGAGAGACTTCGGCGCGAAAGGGTTATATCGGAGAAAATACCTTGTCGAAAAACGTACAAACTACTAGAGTTTTCAAATTTGATCGCCATGATCGTAACAAATCTTATCTCCGCTTTTTGGCAACGTTATTAAGTCCAGGCCCGGGCTGCGGCTCCTGGAGTTACCCATTCGAGACGCACCATTTGGTTCTTGAATTATTCAGTCGAATACATGGTTCTAATAAATTCTCATTTTCCTTTCAAAAACTCTATGATTATTCGTTCCACGACACCAAGGGCAAGAACCCACTCTTTCGAAGTGTACCGCGTGTCCGTCGTAGCCCTCCAACGGGCGTCGTCTCCGCCTGGCGTACACAACACTGCAAGCGCCTTCTGGTAGTCAGGTTGCTGTAGGAGTCTTTACCTCAAGACCTAAAGACTCCTGGTGCAACGCTGACGTAACTAGTAAGGGTAGACGAGGAGTTTTGAGTTGACGGATGAGCCCACGCTTTGACCAGAATTGGTCCGAATTGACCCTCCATGGGTCCGGTGGCCCCTGATTCGATGATGTACTCCGGCAGACCGCGCGGCGTCTACCCGGAAAGGGAGCCTGGGAGACACCTAATCCCAAATCGTTGGGCAACGGTCTCTTCCGGTTCTCAAAGATGTACGGTAGGTCTCTTCGCGAAAGCGAGATTGACGGCTACTCGTCCCAGTTGTTGGGGTAAACAAACTAATACGATCACTTCGGGGAGGCGGGGGCCCAATTGAGGTCCTTTTGACCTAAATCCGCCTCATTGTTGTCGGCCTCGAAGGGGTTGTGGCTCGCTAACTTACCCTTCCCTTTCACTTTTTCCTACTACCACCCACGCTCGGATATAAGCGAAAGCTTCCAGCCGAGACGGAGGTAGTTAACCCGCGGGAGTAGATGCCCGAATCCGCTGACGTAACTATTGTCAGAGAAGATGAACCAACGCCGAAAACGACCCGGAAACCCTGTCGTTTCAATCATCAAGAATACTTATTCCGGCCTTGGTGCGAAGAAACTGCAGTTGAACGTACAAATTCTTGTGCAGTGGAAAGGGAAAACGTTGTTTAGGCCGCTTTACACAGTACATTTTATTGTACAAACGAATGTACAAATTCCTTCATGAAATTGTACCGTGTGAAGCGGCAAATTGTTCGATTGTCTGAATGACTTAACGGGAAATAGAACCTGCTCTAATTCCATTCTGTTTCTTGTACATTCTATTATACATTCGTTTGTACAATAAAATGTACCGTGTAAAGCGTCCTTTTGATTATTTTCCTCTTGCCTACCTTTTATCTATGCCCCCTCTCTGCATACTAACGCTGAAGACGTTTGGCGTGAACTTGGGCGACTTGGTCTTTTATGTAAAACAGGAAAGGCTGTAACCCACGAATTCTCATGAGATCAATTTAATGACTTCTTCGTAAATATTACCTCATGCAAGAGTAATAACTGACTTTGTGATATCTCTTCCGTAAATCCTCTCACCCCGGTAACTGATAACAATTTTTATTTCAAGCGTATATGTTGCATCGATATCTTCGCTGTTCTAAGTGCAAATCAGTGGGTGTCGATATTTCTTCTGAATTTCTTATTAGAGCAGGTGGTATATTGTCTCCGGCGTTATTGGAAATATTTGACTATTCCCTATCATCATCCACCTTTCTATCATTATGGAAATCATCAATAATCCTCCCTATAAGCAAAACCCAAAATCCGAACTCTCTCGGTGATTTCGCCCTGTTTCAATGCTATGTCTCCAAAATCCTCGCAAGAATTGTATTTGACCAGGTCACTGACTACCTCACAATGAACGATTAACTCGACAATTATCTATCAGGTTTCCGGAAAAATGTTAGCATTCATTGTCAGTCCGTCCTTATCAAAGTCACGGATTACATACGCTTGCCCATTGATCGTTCCATGGTGACCATCCTTGTATTATTTGACTTTAATAAAGATTTTGACCGAGTAAACCACGGGCTTTTTCTCCGTAAAATGAAAAACCTCAATTTCTCGTCATCGTCCCTGAACTTGTTTCTCTCGTACTTAAATGGACTAAAACAGGCCGTGAAAGATTATCATGGAAACCTATCCTCATGGCAACCAACAAAGCAAGGCGTCCCCCAGAGGTCTGTTTTAGGCCCGCTTTTGTTTTCTTTATTCATGTTAGACCTATCTGAAAGAATCAAAAACAGTAATATATGTTATATGCGGACGACCTTCAGATATATCTTCACTGCCGATTGAAAGTTCTTAATGAGTCCATTTTAAAGATCCAGCGCGACATCAATGGAATCTCGGATAGGGCCAAACAAAACTTTTTAATTTTAAATGCATTAAAAACCAAGTCAGTAATTAGTATAAGCTTAAAACACAGAAAAATATTACCTGTGCATATAAGGAAGTTGTTAATTACTACCTTAATTTTTCCTCATATAGAGTATTGCACCCTATCTTTCGGAGGTCTTACTAGCGAACTGAATTTGAAATTGCAACGGTTACAGAACTCATGCGTTAGATTCATCTTTAACCCACGCTGGGATCAACACATTTCCCCCCATAGGGAAAAACATAACTGGCTGGATATTTCCTCTCAGCGGAAATACCTCCTTTGTATCTTTTTATTTTCCCTGTTCAAAAACAAAACACCGAAATATTTACTTGACCTTTTTCAGTACGCGCCTAAAACCAGAACTATGATAACACGGAGTGAATCATCATATCTATATTTACCATCACATAGAACCACAATGTTCCATAAATCGTTCGTCGTCAGATGTACCGCTCTATGGAATGCAATTCATAACAAAATGAAAACCTGTACGACTGTGGAATCAGAGCATTGAATAAATCCATTCTATTCTATTCTATCAACTTTGCTCGTACGGATTGATGGAAAAACTTCCCTCCTTCCTGAAATTCATAATTTCTTAAGATTTCATGTTGATTTGACATATTTTTACTACCGCTGTAAAAAGGGTAAATTTGAATCGTAAAATTTGATCAATGCCGTGTTCCAATCTGTTGGCCACTGTCCCCCGTTTTCCGGCGAGCCACAAGTTTTCCGTCTCCATTTCCTGCCAGTCTTTTTCTCGCTTGCCTCGCCCTCTCCCTCCCCTGCTTTCGCACTCCATACATCTACATACTACCCTACGAGCCGCCGCATGGGCATGTGGCAGGGGGTGTTTGGACACAAGCTGCCCAAGGATAATTAAGTGTGAAAAAATAGGCAACATCCACTGTGATAAAACTTATTCCGACCGGTTTCGCTTTTTACAGCATCTTCAGGTGAAGAAGATGCTGTAAAAAGAGAAACCGGTCGGAATAAATTTTATGACAGTAGAAGTTGCCTATTTTTTGTACTTAATTATGTTCTGATTCCACTCCATCAAGCGTGAAACCACAGAGTATATCCGCGTAAAGATGTAAGGGATGAGGTTTTGGGAGGAGAAATGGTGACGTGTAATTATGGGAGTGGATTTAGCGTAGCTCAGTTCTTATTATGCGCAGAAAAAACGGGTTTTTCTACCTATCTGTTCGGCAATGTATCTCTCTTATTTGATCGCGCCTCTCAGACCAATAGATGTTGTGAGTCGTCATGACAATATTCTCCTTGTAGCTCTGAAACACACCAGTTCTCAATGTCTCAAGCAACCTAATCCTAGCGTGTAGCCTACGAGTCTTTAGGGGCTCCCACCTTAATCCCTCTTAAAACTCCTGAGACACTATATGTTGGCTCGTATAGGTTTTTAACGAAGCGTGCTGCTTTTTTTTGTATTTTGTTAATTTTTTTGGTTAAATCTTTATGACCAGGGTCCCAAATGCTCGCTGCGTATTTGAGGTGTGGCCTAGCCAGAGGGAAGTAGCATGTCTCTCTCTCTCTCTCTCTCGTTTTTTCTTCCGAGGACCATAGATTGCTGACTTCATTCCGGCTCTATCCTTTCGATACTCGCGCGAGGTGGCGTTGTCCAAGTGTTTGGAGGCAATGATGCCGATATTCGAGGGAAGGGCCACCCCTGCACAGTCCCCCTCTTTATCCCTATAAACTTCAACCCCCTCGACCGCCTTTCACCCTCACACTCGATAGCCGACCCCGAATCCCGGCACCCACTTGGTTCCGCACCGTTTATCGCCATAAATTCACACGGCTCGCGGCGTCGGCGGCGTCCTGCGAACTCTCCGTCCGTCCACCAACACGAACTCCTTCCGTCTTCGCCCTACTCTCCTCTCTCCCGCCTCCCCTGCCCCAATGTTCCTCATGCCCCGTTTTCTTTCCTTTCCTTTCCTTCCTTTATCATCCTCCCCATGTCTTCTCTTAGGACCTGCTCGCTTCTTGCACCATTTAGGTCCTTCTCTAACAGTGCGAAATCTTGGTGTGATACATCACAGTTACCTGACTTGACAAGATCATGTTTTTCTACTCTGCAATAAAATTAACAGTATATTGTATCAGCGTAGATAAAATACAAATGTAATCCCTGTACATATAAAGGTGTTATTAGTTTCTACATTAATTTTTCCTCATATGGATTTTTGCTGTCTGGTATTCAATGACCTGCCTGATAGGCTAAATATTAAGTTACAACGTGTACAAAACTCATGTGTACGGTACATCTTTGTATTACGCCACCAAGATCATATTTCCCCCTAGAGAGTCCAGTTGAAATGGCTAACCGTTAAAAATAGACGACTGTATTTGCAGTGTGTATTTTTGCATCGCCTGTTCTCATTCAAGGAGCCTGACTGTCTGTCTCAATTGTTTAAGTCTCTACCTAGTTCTCGTAGGGTCATAACTAGAAGCAACCCCTTAATGCTTTATTATCCTGCTCATCGCACCACCAAATTTAGTGATTCATTTGCTGTCACATCAACTAAAATATGGAATTCATTGCCAGTAAATGTTAAAAACATTAAATCAATCGAAAATTTTAAAAGTAAAACTTATGATTTTTTTCTAAATTTCTAATAGCACTTTTGTTGAAACCTGTATATGCATTTACTGTTTAATTTTTCTTTTTCTTTTTGTCACAAATGAACATTTATGTATGTATGTATGCAAATGTTTGTAATTTTGCTCTTAAGGGTCTGTACCCAGAGCGATGATAAATTATGTACTTACTAAATTACGCTTTACGCACGGGCTGGACTGTACGATGCTCGACTCTTCCATCGCCTCGTAAATTTTCTATTTATCTCTCTGAGTGCTTCATCATTAGTCATTCAATCCGTCCAAGACAATACAGAGTGGCGATCGTCAGGGAAAACCGGGAGAACCTGGAATTGTCAGGGAATTTTGAATTTCTGGAAAAGTCAGGGAATTCTCGTAACAGTCAGGGAGAAATTGGAATAGGAATCCTCTTCTATTTTTCTACCATTACGTTTATCGGCCAGTCTTTCCCGCCCTTTATTTCACTAACGTCCGTCCCTGACGTGCATAGAAAAAGCACCATCAATTCGTGAATTATTCAGTTGTGAATCTTATTTGTTGTAAATCTTAGTAATTTAGTTGTGAATCAGACGTACAATGTATCCCTTTTGTATATCCTCATTGCGATATTTTCCTAGTTGTGTTAACTATCATAATGTATTACGCTCATCACAAGGAATCCGAGGCTATGTTGTTCGAAGATTTGACCTCGTATTTTTTTTAACTTCCGAGACTCGGGTCGAGAGGTACCTGGAGCACACTAGCTTATAGTAAATACATGCATGCAGTTCTAAAAATACGAGACGATGATTAGAAAATTTACAGCTGCCGTAGAAAATTTAATTCAGCTGAAAAAATATTCCAATAATAGGTGACCTTTTGGCGATCGGTCAGGGAAATTGGTAAATCCATCAGGGAAAAGTCAGGTTAAGGTCAGGGAATTTGAAAATTGGATATCAGTAGCCACCCTGTAACAGTGCAGTTGAAATATGTTGATTTAGCCAAGATAAAAAATGAAAAGTGAACATTTTTCTCTATCGTATGATTTAAACAAAGCCCACCGTCATGGGTTCTTCGATCACTTTATTCCCTTCCCTATGCGGAATTGAACGTTTTTACTGATTGGCTGTAGTCTGTACTCTCTACTGCGCTCTTACCTTGGACAAAATTGTAACTTGACTAAAGACTGGTTGACTGCAGTCCTCCATTCCGTCCCATCTTCGGCTGTTTGATGTCATGCCAGCTCATTTGTTTAACATCCCGTTTTAGCTGGCCAATATTTGCCCCATCAGCCTTCCTCGAGAGTCTGGACCGTCATGTATTCCTTCTTCAAGGTTCTCTCCAACTCGCAGTGTCTCCAAAGTGTTGGCTGCTCAACTTGGCCTAATATTGCTCCATACGATTTTCTCTTCTTCTTTAATCTACCCTATTTCCCATTCTATACGCCCATTTTATCTTCCTCGGTCACCTCCAGAGCCATGTTATTGTTTTTAGTTCCGAAATTTTCACTTTGGATTTCTCATCTTTATTATCGAATAAGTTGTCTCACATTTTTGTACTCTCTTTGTGGTTCTTAATGCTTGTTTTATTGTATATCGTTTTTGATAATTTTTGCAATGCTCTTAGGGGTGATGTACCCAGAGCAAAATGAAGTATTCTTAACTCCAGCGCCATGTTATAAAAGACTCTTCTCCTCTATTCCGGCTCTCCCGTTATCCATGGCTCGAAGCCTTCAAACGCAACATTCCACGTGAATTTTTTCACGCACTGCTTCTCTATTGGTCATTCCATCATCTTTGAACCTAACCGTCGTTTTTTTAGCGGAAAGTATTATGCGCAGAAAATGGCACTGTGACGTCTCGTACTCTGACGCATGCACGATCTCAAATCTCGGCCATTTTAAGGGCCTCATTGGATTGGGATTGTTTGATGTCTTGTAGTTTGAATATCAATTGGGTTCATTGTTGCAAAGTTTTCGAATTGAATTATAATAGCTATTTTTGACTTGATTATTTTTTCAACGTTGATATTTCCGAAAGTTAAATATACTGTCACCGCCATGAAATATAGTTTTACCTCTCCTGTTTTCTAAATAAAAATAATTTGATGGTAATGATTGAAGTTTAAAAATTAAAATTTTACTTAAATTATCTTGCTAAAAATTCCAATTCAATTTTTTCTCTGCCGCCGTAGTTTAGTAATTATATTTTTTATACGTAATTTAACGAATCTCCGTTGATCGTACTCGTCATTCTTCGAATGGTTGTCGTGCCGTTGTTCATTTTATTTGATTTCGATTTTATTTTTACTATACATTAGTTTTCTTTCTTCGATTTTTTTTGCGAAATTTTGTAGACATTCGCCCCTCCGATCACTTCATTTAAATGCTTTTTTGTATCACCCAATAACAAACGCTTGGCTTGAGTCACCACTGCTGTAGAGTTAACGATGGGCCAAATTGGTTGATTTGCAAATTCTAATGAATAGTAACGACTGCTGCCACAGTATTTTCGAGTCAATGCTGGGGTGAGTTAAAATGTATTTCCCGCTTATCTACGAATTTTCAGGCATGTGGCATATCCATTGGTGAGGAGGGTATTGGTGTTAACAGGTTGAGGTGGTCATAAATTGAGAAAGGGCTCAATAACTCCACGGTGCCTGTACATCAACGATCCATTCATCAACGTTTCTTTCTCTCACTTCCTTTCCTCTCATGGCGCGTGTTTCCGGTGCTCCCCACTTCCTCCCTCCTCGTCTGTCGGGGTGTCTTGATTTCCAACGTCTTCGGCATTCCATCTCTATTTCTCCTCTCTAATCGCCCTCCTCCCTCTTGCGCTTGACTCGCCCACACGAGTGGATTTTTCATTTCTTCATCCTCGACTTTCTTTCCCCTTTCTAACAACATATATATGTGTGTGTATGTGTGTACCTGCGTTCCTCGTCTCTCTTCACCCGTGGCCGGCGTCGCTGGACCGCGCAATGATTGATTGTTAGGAGTAAATCCCTGTGCCAGTGGCGCCTCTGCAGGTGAGAGTGAGCGAGGAAGGAAGTGGAGGGGGGAAGAAGGGTGTTTGTCCGGAGGTAGGGAAAGGAACGGAATAAGATGAATGGCTCCGACTTGCAGCCGAGCTGGAACCGGGGATGGGGGCGGAAGTGCTTTCACGAGGAAATTTTGTGTAGCATTCGTGGGACGGGGGAACTATGAAACGCTTTGGAACTCTCGACCCTCTTTCGGCACATAAGCATTCCATGGCCTTCGCGTGGTGGGTGGACCGTGGTAAGCGGATTTTGCATTGCGGGCGGTTGTAGTCTCGCTCGTTGGAATCTTATCGTCGTCCTCGCACGGATTCCCGTTTGTCACCCGAGTATGCACCGTATGAATTCGATAGCGGCGTTCTATGTGCTCCTTCCCACTCGCCGCTCAAATTCTACAGTATCCATGGGAAATGAACGCTTTCGCGGATTATCCTCGCTCAGACTGGGCAAACTTCTCCGAGGGCCTCTCTGAATGGTTTTCTGATTTAGAATTTGAAGCTTAGACTGACTAGTTTGGGATGTTGCGGGTAAATCGCAGCATTTGGCGGGGAATGAAAAAATCGTACTATTCCGCTGAAACGTTTTAAAAAAACCAATTGCGCGTTGAATGACTGAATTTAATTGATACGCTATCGAATTAAAACTCTTTGACCATACCATAAATTCCTACATAGTCTTGAATTTACTTTAGTCATAAATAACAGAGTGCCTTCGCATCTCCCCTAACTAACTCATAACTCCAATTGACCTCTCCCAGTTTATCACTTTCTAGCGGAACAACCTCGGCTCCGCTCGGGTAGCCAACTCGGGTAAAGTCAAATTTTCCATAAAGTTTAATTGCATCAGTCAATGATAAAAAGAAATGGGCTAAATTTGTAATATTCCCGGGCGAATTTTCCGTTCTCAGCCAGTCTTCAGTTAGTCAAGAAGAATGGAAGAAATATCGATAGTAATTGAATCAAAAACTTAGTATTCAAGCAATAACGAATCTTATAACTAAATCATTTGCATTTGTTAAACAGCTCCCTAAACATAACCTCTACACTGTATCCGATTGTGTTCTCATGTAAGTAAGACAGCTGCGCGAAGGAAGTTGTAAATCGGTGGTAAAAATCCATCCATAAAGTTATTAGGGTGAAATTGACGATTTAATCGGTTACATGAATGCTCCAACAATTAATTAGGACTGAGCTGATTTTGCTTTCAGGAAGTTTCATTGTGTGAATTTGAGCGATTTTTTCCAGGAGTGTGAGTTTTGAGTTATAATTACCAGAATGCATTTACAAATGTTAATTCCATAGAAGTTCCACATCTGGGAAAATAGCAAATTTATTATACGGTGAGGTGATCACATTTGTTCTATTCGATTATTTAAATTCTTACTTCGGAAAATAAATTCTGCAAAAAAGAGCAATACGAGGATGCCTGAGGCATTTCAGTGTGTGGAAGAAAACATTGAAATCATTGCACACAATGATAGGAGGCTGTATGAAGTGCTAAATCCAGTTACTATGAAAAAGCCTATCTACACACATGGAAAGGTTTGGGTGAAGCGTATAATTTCTCTGAAATCCGCTTATATTCACCATTTAATTCAGTGTAATATAAAAAAATTCCCAGGAGCAAGTACTTGTTAAAAATTGGAGCCACAGCAGTGATTTGGGGCCTTTTAGTCCATTGGAGTCCCAACAAGACCTCTGAACTTTAAGACTGCAACGCAAGTTACTAAAACTTGATATCGCGAGTGAGTTGACTGCGAATGGTGGGCGGAGACGAGAGAAAAATAGCAACAACATTAGCCAGTTTGATTAACTTCAAGCAAGACCATTTATATAACAAACAAGTATTACAATTGAAAACAAGCCCGTAGGCTAAATACCGTTAACTTGGTCTATAGAAGACGACCACAAGTCACAACTGCAGCACAGCAGCTCGTTTCTCGTCCGCGGTCAGCTTCAAAAGAGGCAGAGCCCAGCGGCGAGACGATCCGGCAGGCGATTGAGGGGAGTCAGCCGTGCTGACCAACGCAGGAGTTGGGGGTAGTAGGGGTAATCCTTGTCCTTGTTGATTGGTGGAGGAAATGGCGCTAGCGTTGAGTCGATCAGAAAAGAGTGCGCCACCTTATTTTTCAGTATAAAAGTGAGTTGGTTGTCGCATCGCGGACAGCGAACGCGGGACAGCGAAACGCGAGAGCGATAGTCGCGACGGTGTTTGCGAGTTTTTGGCGTTTGGAGTGGTTTTTCTGGCAGAGCGATTTTGCAGAGTGGGAGGGGCGAAATTTTGGCACAAGACTTAAATAGCGTTTAATGGGTAGAGCACAGAAGTTTCCTGTAGGATGCTAAATTTTGCTAAAGCAATACATTAAGCATGCCTGTACGCCCTAATTAATAGACAAAAATGAGACGCTCTAAATGCAGATCAAGTAAAAGCCATCGGACGCACATCCTAGGGTTGGGATTAAGCTTAAATCTGACTAAAATTCGACAATTTTCATCATTTTAAAACCAGATTTTATGCATTATCGGTTAAAACCACGCATA
The DNA here is from genome assembly GCA_963169105.1 of Ceriagrion tenellum. NCBI lineage: Eukaryota > Metazoa > Arthropoda > Insecta > Odonata > Coenagrionidae > Ceriagrion > Ceriagrion tenellum. The sequence goes on along the minus strand of OY720642.1, from coordinate 14,876,116 downwards.
AAAGCTAAAAATACCATAATATAATACTAATAATAATATAATACTGAAACTAATGTATATTTTGATGATTCCTCTTCGTGACCTCTTTTTTTAAATATGAATTTATTTTCCTGGAGATTGTAGGTCATAATCCATGTTTAAACTTTTACCCTTTCGCCAACGTTTCGCATCTTTATTCAAGATTCATCAGGGCTACAATTGAAAATTAATAGTTGTATTGTACATCAAATGAATCCAGTTTACAATATAGGTATGCATTTAGTTTTTTTTAAATATGTATACATGAGATTTTTGTTATTATCTCAGAGAGTTCCTTTTGAATTACTTTTTGTTGATACCTTATTGCTATTTAATATTTGTTTGTCAATTGTTATAAATTTAGGAGTTAAAAAAGTCGAAATAAAATTAAATGTTGTTTAACAATATCAAATTATTAAAAAAAATACTAAAGTAAAAGTTTAAACATGAATTATGACCTACAATTTCCAGGAAAATAACTTCATACTAATGTATATTCATCATTTTATCAATAATAACCCATAAAAGGCCCGGAGAAAATATACCGTATAAAGCCATTCGTCGGGTTGCCAATTAAACAAGCTTTTGCCGAAATCGAAGAAAAAATTGAGAATTTTCTCATGAAGAGCGTAATTTTTAAGCAAATACGAAGCGTAGAACAAAGTCGATCGCAAGAATGAAAGTGACCATTGTTTTAGCCATCGGATTATCAAAAATTGAACCTTAAATCTCTAGTGCATGTATTTTGAATAAGCAAAAATGAATACCTATGCATCGATTCTCATGCTTTTCTTATCGGGGTGAAATAATAGGGGCCCGTTCGAGGGTCTCACGAGCTCTGAGGGAGTTTTAACATATTTATTTGAATAAGAAAAACATACACCTCTGCTCCGATTCCAACTCTTTACTTATAGGAGTAAATAACAGGGGCCAGTTCCAGGGCCCAAAGCGTCCCGAGGGAATTTTAACATGACCTATGTTCGTCCCAGTACAAAAATAAACACACACAAAATTTCGAGACAATTGGTCCCAGCGTTCAAGAGTGTGTACAGAATGTACACACAGACACACACTCAGTCCGATAGATTAAACGTTCGCTCTTCTTCCGTCACTCATCCCTATTTAATTTACGCCCTACTGCTGTAGATATTTTTTCTCTATCACATTAAAACTTCATCAACATGGACACATGTCATCTTTCCGTAAATAAATAGGTTGTATAGTCAGTAATAAACACTAATTGGCATCTTTATAATCGCCTTAGTTGTTTCTTTGTTGTATTATTGCATAAGTGTGTAATTTTCATTTTGTATTTGTGACAAGTGCACTTACTAGAGGCAGTGCTGCTGTATGTGGACAATTCTCTCTAAAATAACTGGGTGTCCAGCGCTCTGGAAAGACCGGGAAATCTCAGGGAATTTCATTTTCACTGGAAATATCAGGGAAATCTTTTTGGGCAAGTTGCTAAGTCAAATTTCCGTTGCGTTGTCGCATTTTGCATTCCTGTCATCACCTAGAGTTGGTACATACAATGTTTTCTATATAGGTATATTGTGTTCTTATTGCTCATAGCCTGTAAATCAGTGGCGTTAAGAACGTGCCTTTATCGGCAAGTTGCGAAGCCAAATTTCCCTTGCGTTGTCGCATTTAGCAAAATTAGGAAAATAGACAACTCCTTCAGTTTTTAAGTTGTTCATCATTTGAATATCAATTCCTTTTATAGCAAAGTGTGGCTGTAATATAACCTTGTTTCTGAGCACCAGCATGACAATGTTTAAATCTAAGAAAGGGTGGTGCAGTGGTTTTCTCTCAAATTATGTTTAAGTGTTTTGTTTATTTTCCTCCAAACATGCAAGTTTAAAAATAATCCTAACGTTTAATCACCCAAAAAACATACCGAACATTCTTTTATTATTAAGGAGAAAAAAATCAGAATTTCCTAGATAGATATGGATGGAGAAAAATAAAAATTATGTCTGGAAAACCTGGTAATCTCTGGGAATTTTCAAATGCCCGGCTGCTGGACACCCTGAATAAGATAAAACATTAAAAAATATGTATTTCACCGATCGTCAACTCCTATTTGTCGACTTTCTTGTTGTCAAGATGTAGTCTTTTGCTCGTGCAGTTCGGTTTTGGTGCCGTCTTAAACTGGATAACTGAAAGACTTGGTGTCTTTGAGAAGTTTTAGAACAGTTTCAGTTCATCCGGTTCAACTGAAGTTTTGGAAGGTTTAATTAAGAGTTAACGTTCTATGATTAAAGAGTTCATATCCTCCACAATCTCTTTGTTTTTTATCGAGTCTCTTCACATTTCGTATGGTAAACATTCATCAGCGATAGCGAGAACGCGAAATAATTAGCTTTTTATTGCGTTCTCTAATTTATTCGATTTTTTGTGTTCAGTGCAATTAATTTCATTTTACGTGTGCCTCTCGAGTGATGGGGACGATTTCTATCAAAGCAACTAATACTTGATACATTAAAGTCGCCTGATTCATAAATTAATATATTCATGGGTTCTAATTTTCTAGGACGGACGCTCGTTAATGTTTGTGCCGTATTCATCCTTTTGTTGATAATAATTTGCGTGAATGATGTCAATACGTAAGTTGGTGATTTCAATAGAAACTTTGAATAGTTATCGCACTTATAAGTAATAACTAGATGACCCGTGCGAATATTTCGCACAGTATCGTAATCAAACACCGAATGTTAAATTATAAAGAGGAAATAAGTAAATGCAAACATTATTAATGAAAGATATTTTATTAAGCTGAGTAGTAATAAATATATCAGTCTTATTGTAAAAAGTCGTTATCTATATGTAAATATTGGCTTGACAGAACTGACTTTTTTAAAACTTTTGCAGAACCATTACAGAGTGCTTTATCACAATATTTTTTCTATATTATTTTATTTTACAAAACTTCTTTGAAGACTATGTTAGTAGTTATATTGTGATCATCGTTGACGCTTTGACCTTGTGTATTTTTAACAGAAACATAAATACCACTAAATTTGCGCACTCATGTTTATTTATTAACGTTGTTTTATTTAAATAACAGTTTTCTACAGCACGACTCACTTTTTGAAAATAGACAATCTACTGTAAATGGTCACACTGATTGCATGTAGAATGTAAACAATCTAACTAAACGATGTGTTAATAGATGGCGCCTCCTACAGTCTTTTAAGCACGTAACCATAGCCAACATAGTAGTTGATTATATTGTCGACAGATGGCACTGTATCATTTTTTTGACATGAACTTTAGTTTTAACATTTTTGACAAAAACTTTAATTTCAAACCATTTGTCTATTTTTCGTCAATAAGCATTAAAACCATGTTTGAATAATTAATTTTGATGAATAATTATGGGAGTTATGGCGTTGCGACAAAAAATATCTTTGAGAAATAAGATGTACGATGATGAAATATATTATTATTTATAAAAACACATTGAAATGCTTGACAGAACTGCGTGTAAGTATTGTTGGTGGGGAACTACTGTAGATGTTAATGATTAGAGACATCTTATTAACCTATTATTTTATAGAAGACATAGTTATCCAACTAATTCTCGCGGCAAAATTCATTTTTCGAGGATTTTGAGTAGGGATGAGTCGATTCCATTTTTTTTCGATTCCGACTCCATCAATTCTTATTCCTAATAACAGGTGGGATATTGATATACCAGTAGCGTACGACTATTATTTAAATTCAAGTATTGGCTGAAATAAAAAAACAAAGACAATTAAGTCTCTCAAAAAGTATATTTATCAACGAATAGCAAATATATCCTCAGCTTATTGAGGTAGATAAAAAGTACAAATTGATAGCCCTACATCCAAAATTACTGAGACAAATATGATGTGATGAATGAAATTTGATTTGAATATCTGGAAATGGAATCGACTTTAGGCGATTGATTCTCGATGCCGATTCTAATCCTGAGAATCGGTGAAATCGAGAATCGACATTTGGATTCGACGCATCCTTAATTTTGAGAGAGGCGGGCACTGCGAACTCTATTTTCTTTTCGATGGCGGCGGAAGTGCGTACGGTTGATTTGTTGTTAGAATGTTCCCTGAAATTGATTAGGACAGAGCTTTTTTTTTTTGCCTGCAGGAAGTTTCATTGTGCGAATTTGAGCGATTTTTTTTCTGGAGTGTGATTTTTGAGCTATTCCAAACACATCGCACAATTTCCAAAGCATTAAAATATTCCGCTTGCTCGCTGATCGCTCGTGTTTGTGGGAGGGGGAGATGGGAGGGTGGGAGAGGGTGAGGGGGGAGGGGGATGGTGATTTCGTGTCCACGTCGGTGTAGCGTCACATAATCTCCACCGTCGCTCGTTTAATTGGGCGAGAGGTTGCTTTCTCCCACTCTCTGGGGGGAAGGGAGGCTGGTTTGTTATTGCATCCCCCCTCTGCAGTCCCACCCATCGGGGATCTGATTTCCCTCCCGTCCATGTTTATCTTAATAATCTCGTTATCATCGGCTAGCAGTTGTGATTATAGCAAAGCTGTTACAAAGTGGGTTATAAGCTCCCGTGAAACAAAACAAAAGCCAGCGTAAATTTTACCTTTTATGCCTCATTATTGGGAAGTGGAAGAGAGCAGCGAGGGGAGGGAGGGAGGGAGGGTAGGTTCAGTCGAGGGCTTCTGGGAAGTTATTGGCGGTGAAACGGGCTGTGGGTTTATTCCTCGTTCGACAAGACCAGGAAGTGATTACGATAATGGAGGATGGGTGAATATCTACTTAAGCTTGAAACGCTGGGATGGAGGAAATGATAAGACGAGAGGATTAGAATGTTTTGTCCGCTAAATAAAGCCTATCAGCTGGGTAATGTGTCGAGGTCTTGCTTACAGTTAGTGTTTCCTCAGTATTGCCGGTCGAGTCTTGGGAGTTCGAGTGTCTATTTCTTCGACCTTAGTTTCCTCAACCTGGGCGCCAAGGTTGTGTGCCAATGAAACTGTTCGTAGCAAAGGATTAGAAGTTTTGAGAGGGTGTAAATTTACTTACAGAGAGCCTAGAGATTGGACTATTTTTTATATGTAACTAATGGGCAATTCTAAATAATTCTTGAAAACGCTGATTGGCTTAGCTCCCAGCTAAGAGGTGACCATGTGCCTGTGATCTGAATGGTCTCATTTTATCATCATTTTGGTTTTTATTGCTCATATTGTCTATTTGACTTATTATTGAACTATATATACAGTATTATTGTTATTATTAGTTTTTTTATCTGTCCATTGAAAACAAAAAGTATTGGTTTGTTCTAGAGCTGTGCGAATGCTTCGAAATCGAATCGACTCGAATCAGGCTTAATTCGATTCGATTCGCCTGCGAATCGGGATGCTTCGAAACCGAATGATTCGTAATATTCGAATCTGATAGATTCGTCTTCGAATCGTTGCATGCATTCAAACATGGCGCTCATTCCAAAAATGGTGCGCCGTCCGTTTAGAGGATGTTTTCCTCTCGCGAAAATAAAATTTAAACGACTACATGTAATTCTGTGCTATTGTTGGTGTCACTATAGATTTATAAGCTAATGTCAGGCCCTGAAATATTGTGAAAATCTTTGTTACTTAAACTGCGCATAAGCTTTTGCATTTTATTTAGAATTCGAATTCGATTCGCCAGCGAATTTTTCAGGGTGATTCGATTCGCTACCGAAATTTAAAAAAAAAGTTCGTTTCGATTGGATTCAAAATATCTTTTGGGAGATTCGATTCTGTTCGATTCGAAATGAAAATCCCTGATTCGCACAGCAATAGTTTGTTCGCTTTTTTCTGTAAATGTCTTTTGCTTTGAATGAGTTATCCTCACGGCTTATCTCTCTTCACAATAAATTATTTGATTTGACAATTTTATGATTTTATGCTTATCTCTCGTCATTATGTATTATTAATTATTCATCTCGCCAAAATATTCATTGAAACTTATAAATACACTTATTTGTTCATCTGTTTTTTTCACTTTCTGAATACGTAAATTAAAAGTTTAAGTTGTAATAATATAATATATATGACTGTTTTCCATCGCTAATATTTTGGAATACCGGCGTAAATAGTGTTCCAATTTATTTTTTGTTATTTTCTTGGCTATTTTAATCTTCACCCAATCTTCTGATATTACCAGCTGCAGAGCTTACGCGTTTCCCATCGGTGCTTCTGTCCACAAACACTCATTGAATTCCCTCGTACGAAAATGTTTATTTCTCCACTGTAATGCTCATAAAATGTACTGTAAGAATATTGATATCAGTCAACCCTATCATATTGTCACGATTCTAAAACTGAAGTAACCACGCCCGAAAAGATTTGTATACCCTCTTAGTGAGAAGGAAAATGAATATAGCGGTCGTTCCCTTGGCGGTTTTCGAACCCCTCCACAACCGGGGGAAAAAACACTATCTGGGCGAAGATTGGTTAGTGCAGGCGTCTCCTGTAATCCTGCTTCCCCAAGGGAGGGTGCCGAGGAGTCGGGCGGGGGTGGGAAGGGGGTTAGGGGACGGAACTGTGACCCTCCCCCCTTCCTGTGCAACCATCGTTACATATTTCCATTCTCCCAATCAGCGGTGAGTGGTTTTGATGGCGCATCCTCAAAACTATAACTCACAGTGCACGAAATTCTTTCTTCTTTTCTTTTAGATAAATTAACGAGCATCCAGATGATTTATTTGGGCTTTGAGGATTGGGCGGGGTGGGGGGCTTGAGGGAGGGAAGAGAAAATGGAGAGGGGGATGACGCGCAGTGGCCATATTCCCGTTCTACTTTTTCAGCTCTCTTTTTTCCTCGTGTGGCTGAAGGAATGCATCTCAAGCGTTTTCATTCGGGGAAAAGCGTTTACGGGCCGTGGGGGTTGTATTGATGGAGAGTTAACATGCTTTGCACATTGCCGTAATGGGATTTAGAGAATAATTTGAGTCTCTAATGCTTTCTCTGTTTTAAAACAGTAGAGGTGCCCAAAGAATCCAGGCTCCATTTTTGTACAAGTCGTGTGGACGATTTTGAAGAATGACATGGTAATTCTTGAGACACCTCTACTCAAAGGCTTTCATGTGAAGTGTCTTTCTCTGAGTGTGTAACTCAGGTCTGTCACATATCGGTGCCTCAGGAGGGCAGGGAAGGTGTTATAGAATTGGAGCCGGGTAGATGGGAGGAAGTAAACCCTCCGTCACGTCATTGGCTTGCTCTTAAGGTAGCCCGAGCGAGATAGTTCCCTAGTCATAATATAGACCATATTCAAGTCATACGTTTTAATTACACCAGCTGTAGGACAAATGAAATAAATATTGCATTATTAATGGTGCAATAATATAGTTTTATTTGAAAGAAATGGTAAGTAATTAAATGAAAATATCTAAATAAGTCTTTAACTTAATTTTTAAAACTCATTTTTTTTCGCGCTGTGCGTTTGAAATACCTTCAAAACGGTAGGTTTTTTGTGATACCCAAGAACGTACTGAGGTGACGATATGATTAATTTTAAAAAATTGTTGAGAAAACATGCAAACTACACGCTGTTAGTGTTTTTATGACATCTAAGTGTTAGAAATTCCTCATTTTTAGAATAAGGTCTCTGGAGTGTGCTCTCTGCTCTCTGGAGTGCATACACGTACCACATCCTATGTAAATGGGCTGGTATTTTTTGGAAAATATCTCCGAAAGTAATGTGGTAAGGGGTTGAATTTTTGGTATCATTAGAGGGGTGAGATATTTTTCTTTAAAATGAGACCAAATTCATTGATTTCTAAGAGAAATGATTTTTCGCTCAAACTATCTTAAGGAAGGCGATGCGGGGTCACATTTGAAAGTCCCATGAGACGCTTGGAGTGCCGTAATTGAATTAATCTCTTCATATAATTGGAGTCAGATTTTTCATGAAAGATTATCTCTTCTGTAGTTCGGCCATTTGCATTGGAAGCCAATACTTCGGCCTCTTGCGCTTTTTCGAACACCGAATCCTATTCATCATTATCTCCTCCGTCGATAACTTCAGATTTATCGTGGGGAACACACATACAAAACATTTATGGCTCAGCATTAAAGAAACTAGGTTATGTTAAACGTATAATAGGAAGGTCCTCAGATGAAAAAGTAAAAGAGAGATGCTACTTCGCTCTGGTTAGGCCACACCTCGAATACGCCGCGAGCAATTTGGACCTTGGTCATAAACATTTAACCAAAGAAATTAACAAAATACAAAGGAAAGCAGCATGCTTCGTTAAAAACTGCTACGAACGAACGTATAGTGTTACACAACGGCTAGAGGGATTAAGGTGGGAGCCCCTGGAGACTCGGAGGCTGCACGCTAGGCTTAGGTTGCTTGATAAATTCAGAACTGATATTTTTCAGAGCGACACAGAGAATATTATCATGACGCCTCACTACATTTCTAGGTCTGACATGCGATAAAATAAGAGAGATACTCTGCCGAACAGATAGGTACAAAAACTCGTTCTTTCCGCGCACAATAAGCGACCACAATAAAAACAGGTCTCCTCTAAATACACTCCCATAGGACATGTCACCATTTCACCTCCAAAACATTTACATCTCTACACGGCTTGGTGACCTACCACCCCCTGCCACACGCCCAAGCGGTGGCTCGCGGGGTAGTATGTAGAAGTAGATGCAGATAAGAGGGCTGCAGTGCCGCCGCGCTGCATTATTATAATTTCCATTCTGTTGTTTTCATTTTTAATTTTGTTTTATGTACCATCGTACCATTGCTTTCACTTAGGTCGTGTACTAATGCATAATTGTTCTTGGCTTATAACAAAGTAGTTTTCTGTTGCCCTAGCCGCGATAAATTGCGAGTAAGTGAATAGGCCTTTTTAAAGTATTTCCACCACGCGGAGCCGGGTTCAATGTCGCTCATTCGCTCTAATACAATTTCGCTTCATCATGTGGATCAATTTTTTCGTCGTCGCTGATTCGTAAAGCCAACTTCTTAAAGCTAACTTCTCCGATCTACGTAGGAAATATCATGAACTTCGTTGCAGCCGCTGGGTGAGTTATATTTTATAGTCAAGAAGCCTATACTTCCCTCAAGGGAGAAAGCATAATCCGAAATCAGGCGTCTTCGCTTTTGCCAACCAAAGCAATCGGATTAGGAATGGACGAGACTCATTCTTTTTTGGCATAATCACGACAGCAGTCGGCGTGAATCGGTAAGGGGATCTTTAAAATGCGACTGTGATACAAGTAAAGTACCCGCTGTTATTTAAAGTAAAAACAGGAAATTACCTAAGCTGATAAAGCCTGTAATAGGACTCCTGTGAAACTGTAAAAACTTAAGAAACTCCTTCCCCTTCCCTCTTTGTGTTTAGTAGTAACCTTCCTGAGTTCCACGTACCAATTCTACTGGTTTGTCGTACATAACCGTTATATCCAGGTAATTAAAATTTGATGACATGGGGAAAAGCAGTACAGTCATTAGGTTGCATATTGATTGCACACATTTAGTGCAACCAAAACATTGCTGTTTGGAGGCCGAAAAATCTTTTCTTTCTTCTTTTTGGAAGACGTACGTCATTGCTTGTCAACAGAATAGGAAATGCGTTCAGTCGATATTCATATTGAAACTTGCTTGGCTCTTCGATATTTCGCAGTCAGCGCGTTCTAAAAATTACTCTTTTCCTCCTAGTTTTGTATCTGAATGCTCCAGAAAGGAGCATTATTGTACTTGTGAGATTTTATGCCATCAAAATGGTGGTCCCATTTCTATTCTCCAAATGGTCTTGTTAAAGTGGTAGTTTTTATGCTGAACTCGATGAAGAAATTACGGAAGACGATCATCTCGGCAAATATTACGGGCTATGTTCCCCCGGATAAGTTCCTAGTTCCGCCCCTGACTACTCTAGTGGGAAGTTCTGACGTCGACGAACGCTGTTAAACATTTTCGTTTCTATTCACAAGAGAACATAGAGCTCAGCTTATTTTTTCCCTGAGCCTTGAAACGTCCCATTTCTAGCGGGATGTAAAATTTTGTCCGGAGGTAAGCCTTAAATGATCCCTCACGCCGTAGAAAAACTGCTACTCGCGCGTGCACGTTCGAATTTGTCCCGAAAGATTGCGCTTTTCCCCGGCGTTAAGGACGTGGATTTAAAAAATATATTTTTTATTTATTTTCGTCAGTGTTAAAAATGTCGTTTGACGGAGGGGGCGAGTGGGGTAGGGGGAGGAGGAGGGATTTTTCGTGCATCTAATCCGTCCCGCGGGCGAGTTTCAGGGAGAGCCGAGGTGGAAGTGGCGTGTGGCTGTAACGATGGCTGTTAAAAACGGAGAATAATTCCGAGGATTATTTACAAAAACTGCAGTTGTTGGGTGGGTGGGGCGGAGAAGGAGATGGGGGATAGAGAATGTAGGAAAAGGAGGCGAACGGAAGAGCAAGAGAGCGGCGAAGAGAAGGGAGGAAGATGGAGAGAGAGAACGAACGAGAATAGGGAAAGAGTGAAGAAGTGTGCGGAAGATGGATGCTGGTAACGTTTCGCGGAAATGCCGAGGGTGTAAAGGGAATATTCCTGTGCGATGGAAAAATAACCGCTAGATACGAGTACACGTCTCCTCGTGCGAATGGCATTGATTTCATTTTGTACATTATGTTCAAGTAATTGCTAATAAGGAATTCAGAGGAAGTAGGTTCAATGTGACATACTAAAAAATGAAGTTGTTCGTTAAGGTAGTCCGAGCGAGATAGTTCCCTAGTCATTATTGAGACGATATTCGAATTATACGTTTTAATTTCACCAGCTGGAGGATACATGAATCAAATATTGCATTATTAATGGTGCAATAATATACTTTTATATGATAGAAATTGTAAGTAATTAAATGAAAATATGTAAATAAGTCTTTAACTTGACTCATTTTTATCGCGCGGTACGTTTGAAACTCCTTCAAAACGGAGGGTTTTTTTGTGATACCCAAGAACCTATTGCGGTGACATTATGATTAATTTTCAAAAATAGTTGAGAAAACATACAACTCCTCGCTGTTAGTTTTTTTACCACATCTAAGTGTTAGAAATACCTCATTTTGTAAATAATGTCTCCCTGGAGTGCATACACGTACCATTGTCCTTGTAAAAGGGCTGGTATTTTTTGGCAAATATCTCCGAAAGTAACGTGGTAAGGAGTAGAATTCTTGACGTCTTTGGAAGGGTGAGATATTTTTCTTTAAAATGAGACCACATTCATTGATTTCCAAGTAAAATGATTTTTCGCTCGAACTACCTTAAATGGATTGCGGAAGGTCACTGTGAGACCTCCGTTTCAAAACAATAATTTGCTGATTGTAAATTACTGTTGTGCTGTTCAGTGTGAATCTTTATTTAACAATATTGTATCTAAAAATGCTAAACTGAGTGGAAACGATTCATTATTGAAATGTATCTTTGTGATTTGCCAAAAAAAGCGAAAAATTGTCTAAGGTTTCGACGTACAACAACCGTTTTCAAGACTTTCTTCTCCACTTTTTCATTAAAGTGGCATGGAAAGCTGATGATATACTAATTTATTTTTAGAAAAATTAATTTTTGATGAGAAACTTCGAAGAGTTTCCTGTTCTTGTTATCTCTGCACGTGCCGCCGTTTCAGAAGTGGAATAACTATTGAATGTCTGTGAGAATTGTCTAACCATCAATTTCTTGCGAATTGTATCAGTATCCCATCAGTGAATGCCTAATTCCATATTTAAATCTGGTTTTTCAATGAGTAGCTTTGTGTATAAACATTGGTTTTATTTTTCAAAAACTAGAAATCCCGACGATGTCGTACAACAGGTGCCCCGGAGATGTTGAAAAACGGCGATACTGGTCGTGAAGATTCATATTTAACCCTTTGTTCTAATTTGTTAATTATTATTTCATAATGAAGGAGCACCCAAGAGCTCGGCCAAAAATAATTAATCTGATCTAGTGTTTCCTGTAATTATCTGTAATCCATCGTGGAGCCCACCGTTTCACGAGGAGACTTATCGCGTGAATCCCGTCACTAATTGGGTCACCGTGCATATTTTCTGCCAATTGCATTCTATTCATGACTAGCGGAAGATACCCGTTGAAATTCAACGGGTCTGAAAAACATCGATCTTATGTTATACTATCGATAGGAGTCGAATTGTATCGATATATAACGTGCACAATGTATTTCTTGTGGATTCTTCTATTTTAATATATTCACCATATGTATCCATATGAGGTTCGGCTTCAGCAATCCCATCGGTCGTCAAGGGGACAGAGTACCAAAAACGCTGATTTTCAGCAATTTTATGACTTTTAAAAATTGAAAGTGAATTAGTTAATAAAATTCGATTGCAATATTTATTATTTGAAGCTATATTTATTTTTCTTTCCAATGGCCTTAATTGCGACATTGTCCAACCATTACTACTAATTTTAATATGCAAAAGAAAAAAGGTCTGCATTGCCAAAGAAACGAACCTTACATGTATTTCTTATGGAAACGCTTTTACTCGTCTGGAGTCGAACCGGAGACCATCAGGTAAACAAAAAAAAAGCCAGAAACCGTATGAATGACATAAGGAATCATGTTACAAAGTTATACCTCATTCCGTGGAGTGGTTTGGTAGTTAAAAGTGACCGCACATTCACACTTTTCTTTTTTATATATAAGGCTAGCTGACCCGTGCGAATATTGCGCACATTATGCAGCTTCTTCCTGTTTCTTCCTTCTTTCTTCCTGTTCTTCTACCTGTCGAATATTTCGCACAGTATGCGGCTTCTTCCTGTTTCTTCCTTCTTTCTTCCTGTTCTTCTACCTGTCGAATATTTCGCACAGTATGCGGCTTCTTCCTGTTTCTTCCTTCTTTCTTCCTGTTCTTCTACCTGTTTCTTCCAATGGACAATTATATGTTATTTATGTTTTTGTTAAAGATACATGACGTAAACGTAAACGGTAAACGGTCACACTGATTTCATGTAGAATGTAAACAATCTAACTAAACGATGTGTTAATAGATGGCGCCTCCTACAGTCTTTTAAGCACGTAACCATAGCCAACATATTAGTTGATTATATTGTCAACAGATGGCACTATCATTTTTTAACAAAAACTTTAATTTTAAAATTTTTAACAAAAACTTTATTTTTTTTGAATGAATAGAGTAAACTTTGTTTTTCTACAATGATTTTAATAACTTGCGACCATGGTTTCGACGAATAACGTCATCACCTGATGATGACGTTAATCGTCGAAACCATGATCGCAAGTTATTAAATTCATTGTGGAAAATCAAAGTTTACTCTATTCATTCAATATGTTTAGTAAATTCTATAAAGTATCGCCGGAAACCACCAACAAGAACTTTAATTTTAAATCATTTGTCTACTTTTCGTCAATAGCGGGGAACATAAGCTTTAAAACGATGTTTGAATCATTAATTTTGATGAAGAATTATGGGAGTTATGGCGTTGCGATAAATAAACACCTTTGAGAAATAATATTTATGATGATTAGCGCCTCACGAATTTGCAACCGTGTAAAACGTGCCCGCGGATTTCTGCTCTTTACCCCTCTTCCATATCCTTCCTTTGGACCGAGCATCCTGGATTCGTCCGCGGAGGAGGATGCTGGGAAGGGGCAGGGGGGTGGGGGGTGGTGGTGGAAGGGGAAGGTGGGTTCCCCTCGACCTCCCTCCGGCCCCTCCCCATCCTCCTAATCCCATCCCCGAGGCCGTGCATGCGACCACGTCTTTCCGTTAAACGGGTAATGATGTGGTTTTCGGTAGACGGGACGCTTTGAAGGATACTCGCCATTTTTATTCATCCCGGAAAGATGAGAGGGTGGAGTGGGGAGGAGGAAGGCTGTCCGCGCACCCTCTCTCCTAGAGGCGCTTTTATTCGGGGGGGTTGGGTGAAGGATTCCGCGCGGAATGATGGGAAGTTTTTCCGTGCCGGGACCGGCCACCGGGCGGCGCGGGTGGTGTCACATCCACTTCTAAAAGGCCGGATTGGGTTTTTGGAGGAAGGGGGGGGGAGAAGGAGGGGGAGTGGTGTGTTGCCGAGGGATGACGATGGTGGCGCGGAATGACCACGTGAGGGAGATAAGCCCACGTCACTGGCGGGGCTGCGCCCGGAATACATTAGGGTGTAAATGCATGAAATGTCGATTCCCCGCGTCTCTCGTTCCCTTAAACCCCCCCCCCCCTCGTCCTTCCTCCACTCCTTCCCTCTTTCACAAAAACCCCCACCACCCTCCTCCCTTCCCTTCGGCTAGGGTCACGTATATTGGGGCGGTGTGGAAGAGTGTGAGATATGCAAATGGTGACAGGAGGACTCATTCAGGCCGAGCTCGAGCATTTCGGAAATGCGTCATTTGCATATCAATACACTTTTAATCCCTGCGCAGGTATCTTCCAATTGCGCCGCCCGCCCCTCCCCACCGACGCCCCCTTCCCCCTGGGGTATGAAAATCGCAATAGGGATCGCCTGAAGAACGGGGAGTGGGCGTAGCGATGGCGACGTATTTCTGAGAAGGGGTGAAGGGTCGGAGGGAGAAGATTGGGACGGGGTCGGGTCCGAGGTTCCTTAGGAAGGAAGAAAGCTTGGGACCGGAGTGGTCCGGGCCGGAGGGGATCGGGTCGGTGTGGTGGCTAGAGTACTCGCCTACCACACGGGCGGCCAGGGTTCAAATCCCTGCAGAGCTGGATGTTTTTTCAGAGGAACCCCGACCCTAGTTGAGTGTCTCGTGGAGGATCCTTCAAGTACAGTATTCCGTCTGTCGGATGAGACGTTAAACCGAGGTCCCCTTGACACTTTTCGTCAAGAGCAGGCAAATGCTCCACTCTCGTGGGTTCCGTGATAATCATATGGGTGAAACTCAAACTTATCTCTCCGTGCTCAATTGTTTCCGGCTAAACTTTGTGGAAGTTCATTTTCACCTCAGTGAAAACTTAAATGTCACCGAGGGGTACGCAACTTAAAAAAAACAAGTGTACCCCGCATTTCCATTTCTTCCATTTTTATCCGTTTCTAACCATTTCCATCCATTTCTATCCATTTTTGTCCATTTATATCCATTCTGTCTATTTCTAACCATTTCTGTCCATTTCTGTCCATTTATGTCCATTTCTGTCCATTTATAGCAATTTCTGTCCATTTCGCGACCATTTCTCAACAAGCGTACACCATTTCTCAGAGTTGCATACCCCTCGAATGTCACCAGTTTAAATAAAGTCTCTCTTTCGTACGGCTCAGACGATCCCGTACCTGACGGAAATTCGCGTGGTTGGCCCGCCCGAGGCTCGAACGGTGATGAAGACTAATCCGGCGAATAGAATCACCACTCTACGTGGGGTTGGCGAAAAGTGTTTGGAGGGAAACTCTGCGATGTAGAATAGTCAAGTTTATTGGACATCCTGAGACACTGGTGCTTCCTGGAAACGAGGATGAAAGGAACAGTTAATGGGAGGCATTATCGAGACAATCTAAGAATTGGATTTATTAGCCAAATGATGACGAATGGTCAGATAGAGAGTTGTGAAGGACGGAAATGGTTCTCTGATTGGAGAGTGCAGGGAATAGGTACGGCGAACCTGTCATGGGATTGATTGCAACTTGAGATGACTGAAAACTGATATAACCTTAAGTCATTGAGGTAGTATAGAAACTAGGGATGAGTCGATTCCACTTTTTTTCGATTTCGATTCTTTCAAATCGATTCCCGATTCTCGATTCCGATTCCATCGATTATTATTCCTAATAACAGGTGGGATATTGATATTCCAGTAGCGTACGACTATTATTTAAATTCAAGTGTTGACTGAAATAAAATAACAAAGGCAACTAATTCTCTCAAAAAGTATATTTATAAATAAATAGCAAATATATCCTCAGCTTGAGGTAGATAAAAAGTACAAATTGATAGCCTACACCCAAAACTACTGAGACAAATATGATGTGATGAATGAAATTTGATTTGAATATTTATCCATCTGGAATCGATGGAATAGGAATCGACTTGAGGCAATCGATTCTCGATACCGATTCTAATCCTGAGAATCGGTGGAATCGAGAATCGAAATTTGGATTCGACTCATCCTTAATAGAAACCAATTCATGTCGGTACATATCACATTGGATTTTTTTAGTTTACCGGGCCATGTAATATCCATATACCGAGATGTCGGCCCGTGTCATCCCTTCACTTTGTGGTCTAGATTCTCATCCAAGTCCTGCAAAGCTTCTGTCGGCCTCGGCTCGAAGATGACGGTAGGAAGGGTGCGGGGGGAGGATTTCGTGAGTCACCACGTAATCGTGAGGGTGGGTGGCGTCGACGGGGGATGCGCCGATGAAGTGAGCCAGGTCGAGAGGGGTAGGGTCCGCTTCCCAGGGCGGTGCGAAATTCATTCCAAGTTTCTCCGCTTGATCCTCTTAAGAGCGAAGAAGGGGATTATTTTTTCGGTGCTCGCCAAAGTAGCTTAATTTGTCTAAAAGAGCAAGCAAGCCTTCTCCCCTTTTTTCGTTTCCAGATTTGAGTAAGGGTGTAAGTGGCGACGGCCATCAAAGTAAAGGTTTCTCCAAACGTTTCCTTTGGAGTGTTGTCACTCGCTGCCTGTTTAACTTCTCCTGGAGTACTTGGCTCGAGCCTAGTACGACGAGATGATGTTAATTACAGTAAGCATATTAAAGCTGCCAATGTTATATGTTGGTATACGTTTCAACATTTTTAACGCCTAATAAAGAAAAATGCATGAGATAAAAATTCTCATGTCTCAGTTTTTGGAATTTAGCCATGCGCTGTGTAATTGGCTAAAATTATGTGGCTTACCTTATCAAACATTTTTTACGTCCCTATTTTTGCGCAAATACTTTTATAGGATGAGATTGTGGGATATGGATGCACATATATTAGCGGGATTAACGTTTGACAAAAACAAGAATGAGAAGTGCTTATTGGCAAGGAAGAGACACACAAATTTGAGGCTTATAATATAAGCATGGGCACGAAATGAACTTTGCGCATTATCATAATGTAATCCTTGTATAAATATAATTGGAAAAGAGGAAATTATTTAATTGTCAATGTATTGATTCATTGGAGTCTTTTAAAACTATTTCATCGAAATTTTGTCCGAGAGAATGAAATAGACGGTGGATGAGCTAAAGGAAGTAATGTGGTCATATTCATATAAAAGCGTATCAGGCTCAACTTTGTGGAAGCAATTAATATTGATATCCATTTCAAAATGAAAGACCATGGTAACTTTCCACACAGATTTTTTTAAAAATAATTACCGACCATGGTTTCAGCACATAGTGCCATTATCAAGGGATAATTTGATAATGGCACTAGGTGCTGCAACCATGGTCGGTAATAATTTTTTTTTAAATTTACCATTGTCTTTCATTTCGAAATGGATATCAATGGTCATCTTTAGTTAGGAGTCGATCGAAGTTGAATTTTTCTAAGATTTACACTCCCTCGCGAATAAATTATCCGTCGACAATTGACTTCTTCTTCGGTCGTGAAGTGCAGTTTTCTATTCGCACCCTTTTAATCGATTCGTCAGTCGATTCACTGGTGTATTCACTTCTCGCCGAGGATTCTCTCCGTTGCGATGAATTAAGCGGAAGATAGCCGCGGAAGAGAGATGGACGACCAAAAAAAGGAGCAACTCATTCGCCTCCGTGCTCTCCAGCTCTGCTCCAGCGAGCTAAGGAGACATCTCGGCATTATCCCTAGGCACGGCATCTTATCACGAAGCTAGGGTGAAAACCGCAAAACCTTTTAAAAGTTGTAAATTAATGTCGCGCTCATTAGCGGGTAATATATCGTCATTGCGGCCAAACTTCTTCGGTTACGTGTGTTATGTTTCTCGGCGGCGCGCATCCATTGGGAGAGAGGAGAGAAGGCTGTTGTGTATAAGTGACGCAGGGGGTAGGGAATGGGGGGTGGGATGTGGCAGGGGGTGTGCAAATAAGAAGGAGGAGGAGTCCATGGGGGTGGGGGATGATAGTCGTTCCGCTCACTGCGCCGTAATTCCCGCGACAACAGCTTCGTCTTACCGTTAACTCGGCGCTAACTCCTCCATTCCGGCAAATTTTGGCGCCATATATTAGTGGGGAAGCTCTTAAATAAAGCAAAAAACACTTCGGAGCATGGAGACGAGATGGGGTTTGGGAGGAGGAGGAGGAGGTGGAGGGAAATATTGCGTTGGGAAGGAGAAGTGGTGGTTTTCGGGATTGTGTGGAGGGAATGGACGGAATGGGGGGTAGGGTAGTGTGTTAGGGGGAGTGGAGTGGAGGGATATATATCGGGCAGGGTTTACTCGCGGGGGGAGGGGGGGGATGAGGGAACATCAGTAATTAGGAAAGCACGGAGTCTTGTTTATTGCCCCCCTCCCCCTAGAGGCCCGCCACTTCATAAATCAGTGTCCTTTTTCCTTGGCGGCCGGGCCGGGTTGAAAGCAACAGCGGCCTCTTAGGTAGGGAAGGGTATATCTATGTACGGCGATGAGGTAAATAGGGAAAGACGAATCTTGGCGAGAATAGGTGAATACGTCGGGCGTCGGGGAGGGGTGGGATTGTGGAAGAGTGGGGGGGCGTGGCAATTTGGGGGGGGGGGAGTCGAGGGAAAAGGGGGAGCGAAGAGGGAGGGAAACGAAAGGTGGGAGGAGGTTGGATCGGGGCCCATCTTGTGTGTGTGTGTGTGGGTGTGTATGTGTGTGTGTGGCCCTGGGGGGAATCCGCGGGACACGTTGTTCCCCAGAAAGCGCGATATTCGGGAAGTGGAAGGGTTTAAGGAGAGGACGAGAGATGTTTGAGGCAGATAGGACTTGAGGGATGTGCGGCAGAGAGGAGGGAGCGCTGCTGAAGCTCGTGAGGATTTGAGACTGGAGCCAAAGAAAATGCGCTTAAAGAACATCGTCTTGGAACGGAAAGCTGCGAAATATATATGAGTAAACATAAAAGTTTCTTTATCGTGTTGTGTTGGAATGTTTATATATTTTGTACAGATGACCAAAGTAGTAAGATTTTTATGATGAATAACAACTGACACACTTTGTCAATTGTCCTTGCAAGTGAATCTAAATGGCTTCTCAATGACATCACCTTCTCCAACCCATCCCCCCTATTACGCATCACACTACCCCCCTCCACCTTTCACCTACTCTCTCCTACCTCACCCACCTCTCTCCCTTAGAAAGTCTGGACTATATATACTGGCTGTATAGAGATTATATGTACTTGAATATGGCTTAACAGCCGAAACTGGTCGTCTTTCAATAAAAAGTCTGTGGAAGTCACAAAGTGTGTCAGTTGTTATTAATCATGGCAGCCCTCCACAAAATTAGAGCTTCTTTCGATTCGATTTGATAGCAAGATTTTCTTGGATAAATTGATCGTAATATCTGGGCAGGCACAAAGTGTGTCTGGTGGTACAATTTTGTTGCTTTGGTAGTATTTCGGAGGAAAACGGGTGAAGTAAATGAGGTTTAATGAGAATTGTGACGGCGAAAAAAGCCTTCTCTAATAGGCGAGGACTGATAATTGGCATTAGTTAGCCATTCATTTTGTAGTCACTGGTAGTCGTATTGGAAAATAAGGGCGAGAACTACAGATTTCCAATCAAACATAAGACAACTTAAGTCGACGTATTTTTAGGACAAAGAAAGTAACGCAGACCATGTAAGGAGGAGGAAACAGTCTGTAGTGGGTAAAACAATTGAGTTGTTGCGTTAGTATTAATGTAAAAAGTATAGTGCTGAGGGTATGGTAAGGAGGAGAATTGCGTTAGAGGTCGAGGATCGCTCTAATGGAGTGATTATTGGACAGGAACCTCACGTAAGCGTGTATAGAAAATGGAGGCTGCTGATGAGTAATAATTATTTTTATAATTAACTCTGGGGTGCTTTGGTACAGTAATCTGGACTTAAAGAGGAAGTAGGGGGGCGTCCATTAATTACGTGAGGCGTTTTCGGGGGAGGAGAGGGTCGAGCTGAGTCTCGGCAAATATCACGTAATTTGTTTTCGCATGAAACAGTGTAAAATTGCGAGAAAACTGGGTTAAATTAAGTGAAACATGTTTCTCGACTAAAATATGGCTACATTCTACACAATAATATTTGTCGCGGTTATGCGAACGCCAAAAAGTAGCACAGTAGCTCCTCGATTGTTTAGCCGCCACCGGCCAGCTAAACGCGCGACTCGACGAACGCTACGGCGTACGAGCCGGGTGGGAGCGACGCGCGGATAGGTCCCGACCTGCTGCGTTTACCCCGTCAATGTGTAAAAATGAGCGGCAACGGTTTAGAGATGGGCTAAGTCGATCATTTTAGTGATTCAATCATTTTGATTCGAGTCACTTAAAGGATTCAATCAACTGATTCAATCATTTGATTCATTATGACTCGTAATTCAGATTGATTAGATGAATCACGAGACTCACGTGAATCGAAAGACTTGAATGAATCAAGATTGAAGAGACTCAAACACTGGAATGATGCTAATTGATGCCATAAATCTATTTGAATGATTTGAATAATTTGAATAATTCATTTCGAATAATTACTATCGTGCTTAGAAATTTAGGAAAGCTGATTGTTTTCCATATTCCACAAATTTTGGATTCGCATTAAGTTGGAGATGTCCAAGTACTATAGTCACGAGAATATTTATAGAGGCAAAACTGTCACAGACTCTGAATTCAAGAAGAATAACGTCAAACTATGTATATGAAAATTAAATCACTAGCTCAGACTACACAAATTAATGTGCATGAATGCTTTCTGATCTGCTGTATTGAATTCCATTCAATTTGGAGCTTTCAACTGAGCAAGTCATTAAAATTCTTATCATGTTTACCAACTGTAATGATGCGCTGATATTGTAACAAGGGTTAAATTTCATCGTTTTTAAAATGAGCACCTTGTTTCCAACTATGCTATACAAACATAAACTCACTGACCAAATATAAATCGATTTATGCCCTCGAAGATATCTCTCTGAAATTTCATGACTAGACATAACGGATAACGTACATGTGAATATGTTTTTCCGCTTAATATCACATTCAATCACACGACAGACGGAAACATAAAATGATTGAATGATCGAATCATTTTCCCGAAATGAATCATGAGTTATTTGACTCACTTGGTGATTCAATCATTTTGAACGAATCGATCATGAACGACCCATCACTAGTTTAGAGTGGCTAAATCAGAGCGAGGTTGAAGGAGCAGATGATTTTACTGAAAATCACATGGACATGTTGGTTCCAGTTGTCACTCTTGAGACCACACACGAGTCCCCGTGGACTGAATTGGAACGTGTATTCTTTTACGAATTTTAGTTGTTCCTGTTTACCTATTTCATCGTTCGATTTTCTCACTGTGATTCTAGACTACGTTCTTAGCAGTCTTTAAATACTAGTCTTAACTAGTCGTAAATAAAAATAATTAAGCAAATTATGTTTTTTTTTAAATAAATCCAACGCAATCAAGCACAGATTAACGTATTCACACTAAAAATACGCATTTTGAAAAATCTCACGTGAGATTCGGGGGAGGGGGTCGAAAAATCGTCAAAATCGCCTCACGTAATTAATGGACTATTTTTGGATGGAAATGGAATTTGAATGGAAATGAAATTAATGGCCCCCTAGAATGAGAGCAGTCCGGCGTCAATCCCCTCTATCCCACGATTAACACCAACATTTTGAAATGATCCATTTGAAAGTTCTCCCTGAAAGCATACCAAGCGCCTTAGGTAGTCAGGGCTGTAAACTTGGCTACATTTTAACCGTCTTCTATAGTTAGTAAGGGATGAGGCAGCATGAAATCAGTCACATTGATGTGTTCCGTCGATAGTATCTAGTCGTAGGAATTCGCGATTCGATTGAAAATTTATACGTGTCGATACCTATAGTTTATCCGAGGGGTACGGAACTTCAAAAACAAGTGTACGCCGCATTTCCATTTCAGCCATTTGTAACCATTTACATCCATTTATGTCCATTTCCGACCATTTTTGTCCATTTATATCCATTTCTGGCCATTTCGGTCCATTTCGGTCCATTTCTATCCAGTTCTGTCCATTTCTGCCCATTTCTATCCATTTCTGTCCATTGCTGTCCATTTATGTCCATTTCTATCAATTTCTAACCATTTCTGTCCATTTCTGTCCATTTCTAACCATTTCTGTCCATTTCTAACCATTTCTGTCCATTTCTATCCATTTCTATCCATATCTATCCATTTCTATCCATTATAGCGAAAGGTACCCGTTGAAATTCAGCGGGGGTAATGCACTGAAGAAACTTAAATTTCTATTTATTCCGCTGTACTCATCTTCCTCCTTAACTGGTGTTTCGTGGTGACGAAGAGGATCAGATTTCTTGAAGAAACATGATTTTTAACATTCGGAAACCTGCTGATGGGAAATTAGAGAAAAAAATGACGGAGTAGCTCTATAAATATTCTTAATAATCAGGGTAATTATATTTCGCTGGATAGACGCAGGAAGAGACTTCACAATCACAGTCTCATTCACTCTGTTCTGGGACCCATGCTCAATAAGGGTCACACCCGCGTATGTGAGCGGTCAAGGATCCAATCATCCTTTACCAAGAATAATCCAAGAGTCACTTCTACTGTGTTTGGGATCAAAATTAGTAAAATAAAAAAAGTCATATTTTCTGACCACAGCCATGATCATTAAGGTATATCAATGGTACAGGGAGTTCGAAACCAGGAAATTTTAGGCTAATGACTTTCCTCAAATTGGGTTTTCTATTTCCCTTGGTAGTTTGACATAGTATTAAGATGTAATTTCAATGATATAAATTCCTTTACGCCGGATCAGCTCCTCATTTATCGATCATTGCTAGCGAAAGGTAGGTACCCATTGAAATCCAACGGGGAGTGAGAGAATGACGTAAACTGATAAAATTCATTGAATTCTTTGCATTTACTCATATGATTTGTAATCAACTGTTGTTCCGTGGAGACGACGAAGAAGAGTTTTTGAGGCGCACAGAATATAATCATGCGGGAAATTGGCTTAAGCAAAAATCTTCATAATTTTACGTAGTAGTAACCAAAAAAGTAAATGACATGAGTTCTATAACGCCATATCCTCGTTTATCAACCCTACGCTTCTCAAGCACCTGAAACGAACCAAAACGGCGCAGCGTGGGGAATGCGATTGTTTTCCCCCTAAACAAAATAATCTATTTGAATACCATCATAAGTAGTAGATAACAATTAGGCCAAAAACATACAATGATTCTTCTGATTCTATCCATTTCTGTCCATTTCGCGACCATTTCTCAACAAGCGTACACCATTGCTTAGAGTTGCATACCCCTCGATTTTTATCTATTTCTTTTATTTCTTGGAAACCAAAATTGTCCTTCAGATTTTCGCTGTATGACTTCCTCCATGAAGACTTTTCCTTCTTCATGCCCTTGTTGTTTCAATGTTGTGTTGTAGACTATGTGTCGGCGGATTTTGAAAACGAAAATGAACTGTGGGAAACTTTTTTCTACCTTCACCACGAATGTGAAATAACCTATCCAGCTTCATCAAAAAATTCTCAATAAAAAACGGCCACATTATTATGCTGAATATTGGTGCTTCGGCCATCTTCAAACAAACTTGTTTGTCTATCCTGCTGCGTGTTTCTATTCCTGCCCTTTCATTTGTGGGGTACCAGAAGAGAGGAAATTCTCTGCAGACAGTGGGAATTTGCTCTTATTTTAAGGCGGTGAAGTGGGACCTTCATTCCAGCCCTGAACTTCCCTTTGAATGTTGTCACATTTCGCTTATCTTCCAGTCCATCCCTTCTCAATCCCGCCCTCCCCAGCCATCGCTCTCGCTAGCCAAGATATTTACCTGCATCGTTTTTCCTGTACGTGCATACCCTTTCTAGTAGGTTTGTGCGATGAACGAATTTGCCCATCGAGGGTCGATGAAAAAAATCATTGTGATGATTCGGTTTCGATGATTGTCATCGACGACGATGAGTCGTTGAATTCATCGCCGTAGATGAGTCGATCAACTCCCAGACCTCGATAATGCGACGAATTAATTCATCGCCGACGGAAAGGTAGGGATAAGCACGGGCGGGCGACGCAACACAAGTAATTATCATCTAATGGGGATGTATTCATTGACTCGCCTACATCGGTGAATTCATCGACTGACTCATTGACGTCAGTTCATTTGTCAACTCATCGACGTCAGTTAATTCATGGACTCATCGACGTCGGTGAATTCATGGACTCATCGACGTCGATGATCGATGGCATTCATTGTCATCGACGCGGTTCATCGTAACGCGATGACTAAAATCATCGTCGACTAATTCGATGAATCGACTCGTCGCACAAGCCTACTTTCCAGCCACTGCTGGCGTACCCTTTCCTCTCTGACACCCTTTCATCTCCCTTCCCTCGTTCCCGCTCCTTCTTCTTCACTCTCATCATCCATTTGGCAGTGATCTGAGATGAGTTTGTTTCGTTTACAAATGAAGTGAGGGATCGTAACTGACCGTGTATCATAACTATTCTAACTCAAATGAAAAATCTTTGCTCTTTATTCACTTTAAACTGTGTGATTTTTAGCCAATCTGCTTTTTCATCAGCGCCCTGAGGACTGAAATCGAAAAAAGCAGGCAAAAATTTCAGAAATGCTATTTTCCAGTCCTGATGTTGAAAACTTGTCATGTTACTCTTTTTATTGCTTCCTGCACGTGGGGCTGCATATAATTTTCTATTGTTCACATTCATTTAAAAATTGTCATTGACTCCAAGTTGGACTAATTTCACGAAAACGTCCTTGGTTTTGGTTTTTGGTTCTTTATGAAAACCTCCGGATTCAGGCTGTTGCGGAACCTCTTGCTGTAAACCAGTGGAGTAAAAGTTTATATTTTGAGGGGTTCTCGGGATTTGCACTGGGTTTAGGCAATTGGCTGCTGCCGTCGTTCAGACGAATAACCCTTCGATCATCTTCAGGGGGAAGAAAATGGAAGTGCTATCGTCACATGAGTCATTCGCGACTAAAGCACCAGATCTCCGAGTCCGTTTTGTTTCATGAAAAAATTCTCTATTTTCTTTTAATTAATTAAATGCACGTGTTTTGAGATGTCTGTATTTTATTAATAGCAAAATGTGAACACTTCTTATATTATTTTTTTTAACTAAAAGCGGTAAAATGGCTATTAAAGTAGAAGTTACTGTCGGTACAAATTTTCTTTGCTTTCCCACGTAATGTGTAGTCGAGAGAAGGAAAGTGAATGCATGAGTGGGTGAAAAAGAGAGAGAGAGAAAGGTGAAAGAAGTGAAGATTGTGGGAACAGCCGTTGCTCGTTAAAAACTGCTATGAACGAACATATAGTGTCACACAACTGTTCAAGGGATTAAGGTGGGAGCCCCTAGAGACTCGGAGGCTGCACGCTAGGGTTAGACTGCTTGAGATATTCAGAACTGATGAGATTTTTCAGAGCGACACAGAGAAAATAATAATGACGCCTCACTACATTTCTAGGTCTGACAGATGCGATAAAATAAGAGAGATACTCTGCCGAACAGATAGGTACAAAAACTCGTTCTTTCCACGCACAATAAGCGACCAAAATAGAAACTGAGCTCCTCCAAACACACTCTCATAAGACATGTCACCATTTCACCTCCAAAACTTTTACATCTTTACACGGCTGGTGACCTACCACCCCCTGCCACAC
Source organism: Ceriagrion tenellum (assembly GCA_963169105.1). Taxonomy (NCBI): domain Eukaryota; kingdom Metazoa; phylum Arthropoda; class Insecta; order Odonata; family Coenagrionidae; genus Ceriagrion; species Ceriagrion tenellum. The sequence goes on along the minus strand of OY720642.1, from coordinate 14,850,374 downwards.
GCCCAAGCGGCGGCTCGCGGGGTAGTATGTAGATGTAGAACAGGGAGCACCGTCTGGGCATTCCGGAGAGGTTGATTTGCTTCATCTCTGTATCTGTGTGCATTCGAAACTGTTTGCGAATGCGTGTTCCCAGCAAGGCGAGAGAACTGGCCGTTCGATCGCGTGTTTGCGGAGGTTTTTCTTGAGATCATTAGCTGAAAGTTCATTGTGTCCAAGATAATATAATCTGTGCTTGAATTACACCTGGGCGTCATTTGCCGTATCTTTTGCTGCTTAAAGACATCTTTCATTATAACCGCCCGCAAACAGTGCGTGACATCATTTGCTCGAATCCCTTAGACCAGGGGTTCCCAACCTTTTAGCAACTGCGTACCACTTGAAATTTTTAGAAATTCTGGCGTATCAACAGTCCTATATTTTTTATAAACATATATTTACTGTCGGAAAAGTGCCTAATGGCTTGTTCTATTTTAATTAAATTACTGAGAAAACTTCATATATTATTATTAAAAGATACACTTGTATTTCGCTTTTTTCAACCCTTTATCAAGACAACAATAAACATAAGTATATAAATTTTTTTTCAAATTTTTATTGCTAATTTTTCTTTAAAAATAGATAAAGATATATGTTTAGAATAACATTTTTATAATAATTGCGTAATCGCTTGTATCACCCATGCTTACCACCTGAAAGGTTCCCGTGTACCACCAGTGGTACGCTACCACCGGTAGGGAACCCCTGCCTTAGTATTTACTATGATTGTAAGCTAAAATCGTGGCCTTCGTTGGAAATATTATTCGAAGACTTGGAAAAAGTAAATTACAATTTACTCGTTTAGAGTCGTCTAACAAATAACCTGCTATAATATTGGCGACATGGCTTTACAGGAAGTGTTCACAACCGATAGGCACCATCGGTTAAATTAATTCAGTTCGAGTCGCTGACTATTAACCGATCTTTTTAAGTATCCTTTACTATCGAGCTAGGCTCAGTGTAGAAATCCGGCCGTGGCCTCTACCACCACCAATTTCACCGTGCACAATGCACATGTTCACATCCATGTCCGCGGGACCTGCAACCTTGAATACGGTTTAATGACGCCCTTAAAAGCATCTCGCTCCGCTGTTTTATTCTGTTCATTTTGGTATTCTACCTGCTGATTGGTAGATTTTTTGGACAGTTCTTATCCTAAAGTCCAAATTTATGGCATGTCATTCCGTTTTCCCTCCTATCGGTGATTCGACAATAGATCCCTCTTAAATTCCTCATATCGCCTCCGTCTTTATATTTCGTCCCGAGTTTATATCAACTTACTACCACTTCCAAGCTTCATCAGTCAGGGAAGCGATCGTCAGGGAAAACCTGGAATTGTCAGGGAATTTTGAATTTCTGGAAAAGTGAGGGAGAGGTCGGGGAATTCTCGTAACAGCCAGTGAGAAACTGGAATAGGATTCCTCGTTATTTTTCTACCATTACGTTTATCGGCCAGTCTTTCCTGCCATTTATTTCACCAACTAAAACTAACATCCGTCGCTGACATGCATGGAATAAGCACCATCAATTCGTGGAACATTCAGTTGTGAATATTAGTTCACAACTAAATAAATTTAGCTGTGAATCAGATGTACATTGTATACTTTTTGTATACCCTGATTGCGATATTTGCCTAATTGTGTTAAAAATCGTGATCACAATGTATTCCAATCATCACAAGGAATTGGAGGCTATGTTGTTCGGAAAATTTTACCTCGCGTTTTTTTTAAGTCTTCCGATACTCAGGTCGAGAAGTAGTTGGAGAGCACATTAGCTTTTAGTAAATGCTTGCGGTTCTAAAAATACGAGACGATAATTAGAGCATTTAAAGCTGCCGTAGAAAATTTAATTCTGCAGAAAAAAAAATATTTCAATAATAGGTGACCTTTTGGTGATCGGTCAGGGAAATTGGTAAAACCATCAGGGAAAATTCAGGGGAAGGTCAGGGAATTTGAAAATTGCATATCAGTAGCCACCCTGTCAGTGTTCCTCTTCTCTTCCAACTTCCAAATTCTCTTTCAAGACGTCTTTCATCCATCTCTTCTGCGTCCTCCGAACCTACGCCACTAGCTTCCTATCCTCTTCAACCACATTTAATTCATCCTCGTTCGTTCTTCTCGCCACCCAGCTCTTCCTCTCCATCTCAAGTCTACGTATATACATCAAAAACCAAGTCTCCCACCCATGCAGCGCCTCGCTCCACATCAGTTTTTTCATCAGCCTTTTCCTTACCTCTTTACTAAATTCCCTCCTCTTTGAAAATACTTCTTTGATAACGTCAGTATTTCAGCGATTTTATTTGAAAAGGCATGACGAAACAATGCATTTTTACGCCACATAGAAGTATCTTTTTAAAGTCCGTGGATTGGATTGGATATTTGGGGAGGCGACCGACGGCTAAGGTCATTTGTGCCATAGTGGACAGGTGAGGAAGGAAGGGTGGATGGAAACCCGGCGTCGGCATTAGCCTGCTCTTAACGAAAGGCGCCAGGGGGACCACGGTTTCATCCGACAGACGGAGTACTGTACTTGAAGTGCCCTCCACAAGACACTCAAGTAGGGATCGGGTTTCCTCTGAAAAAACATCCGGCTCTGCAGGGATTTGAACCTTGGCCGCCCGTGTGGTAGGCGAGTATTCAAGCCACCACACCAACCCAATCCACCTGAGTGGAATTATTGTAACATATTAAAGTCCGTATTAAATTTTCTACGCGGTGGCAAGGTTTTATCTAGAAAAAAAGTTGATGCATACACTCCACTGTCGACAGAAAATCCGCGATGAGAGTTTAGGGGAGTGAGGGCGAGGGAGGGAGGGAGAGGAGGGTTGGTATGCAGTGGGAGTTTTTGTGCGAGGGGTGAACAGGAAGCGATCTTTTTGCCCGAAGGCGAAGTGTAGGGATGGGAAGGAAGGAAGGTAGGTAGGTCTGAAGGAGAAGAGATGGAGAGAGATGCTGTCGTTGGAGGGAGACTCGCTCTTTTAAGAGGAGGAGTGGGGGTTGTAAATGCAAATAGCCGGAGGCGTTTGTGCTTATTGTGGTCTTATGAATAGGTGTGGGTGTGTGTGTTTACTCCGGTGAAAGAACTTTTTAAAGGGGGTTTTGTACTACGTGTGGCGCTGCCGAGCCGAGTATGTTAATGAGCTGCAGTTCCGGGGTCTTGCGGGTGTCTTAGGGAGTAATTTGCAAGCGCAGTTCGTTGCGATAGGCAGCGTGTATTTATAGGGAGGGAGGGGCGGGGGACTACGAGTCGTGGGAAAAAGAAGTTGAGGAGGAGGGAGAAATGAGGTGGCTGAGCAACGGAATGGTGGGAGAGGGGAGGAAGACGAACGACGGGGCGAAGATCGCTGGAATGCCTACCGTTTAGCGAGGAGAGGGATTGGTTTAGCCTTCCCTCTCTCAAGGCCGTTTTACACGGGGCACGAAATTGCACAACTTAACACTGCCTTGATTCCGCAATCTGCCGTGCAATAATTATTGTGAAAACGAATGCGTGACTGCTTTACACGATGGTCGTAAGCATGCATTCATTCGTGAATTCCAGTCGTCTCATAAGTACGCTAAGATCGAGTGTTTAGTTCAAACAGGAGAGATACGATATTCTGTACACAACGTTGTTGACGTTCAGTGAAAAATAAGGTTGTGGTGATTGTGGGATTCTGTGATATTGACATTGAGTCACTCTCTCTCTCTCTCTGTAAGAAAAATTATAAATAATAATATATACTCATAATCAACTTCACTTCACTAAAGGACAGCAAGGTTTTAACTAACGGACTTTTCTCCACCGCGCACTCAGCGTCCTTCGAGTAACTGTAAATATCCTCCCACACAAAGAATAACTGTAAACACCCATCGCTCATATTATCAAACCTTTTCGTCAGTCAACTTCCCGTGAACTTAGATGTCGTTAATTCTACGACCGCTAGATGGAGTGCTATTCGTAAAAATTGCAAGAATACGACCACCGAAATAGAGCAGGGGCTATTCTGACGTCTCGCATTCATGCATTCGTGCATGGGTTCTTGAATTTCGCCACTTTACGCGGTGCATTTTGAAAGTCACGACTGCACATACATTAGCTTGTGCAAATACGTGCCCCGTGTAAAACGGCCTTTATACTGGTAGAATAAATAAAAAACGAGTGTGTGTAGGAGATGGTGGGTGGTATTTCCCCTGGGGAGTTAATCTTTCGACATTACGACGCTCCCTTTAGTTATTTATTTATATTCCTCCTCTGCTTAGCTCTCGCGGAACGAGTCGGATCCCGACGCTTATCTGTGTCTCTGTGTTCTCGCCCTGGTCGTCTTCACCTTCCGCCTTGAAGTGGGGGACTCCTCTCGACCCCCGGGAGTCTTGTCTTCCTCGAGCGGCGCCCAAGAAGCCGTCGTCGCGTCCTCGGTTTGGAGTGGCCTCTCGCCTTTTTCGGAAGGGCGACGCCGAATTCTCGTCGACTTGAAATCTCCTCGTCTCGTAGAGAGAGGCGAGAGCGATAAGGAATGTAAAAGAGAGAATAAAAAAAAAGAGCTAAGAGGCAGTGTGGGAAATAGCATCTTTTCGCGCGGGGAGTCCTTTTTCATTTTATTTTCCCTGAGTTGTTGCACATGGTTTCGTGGCTGCAGGCAAATGGAAAAAAAACCGTGATGTTTTTACTTTTCCTCCTCAGGAGTGTTTGACCTCCGTAGAAATCTTTCTCGGCAACTAATTATTCCGAGGGAACTTTGGTGATATTATTTTGGAGAAAGTGCCCGCGTTATGTCACGCATACTTCCTGAACCAGAATATTTTTCATCTGGCACATCACCTAATACACTAATGTACAGCAGAATATATGTACGCTGTCTTATTCTGCACTCCTCTGGCATTTCTATTCCTCATGGATTTCGGAAATTGTTAACGTGGTCCTAAATAATTAGATTGTTAATTTAATTTCGTGTCGCTTCTTGTTTAATTTTAATACATGATGGGATATACGTTCGAGATTTTTTCGCTGCAGGACTCTTTCTCCATTTTCATTCCTATTTCAGGGCTTATTAATTATTCAGTAGTGCAGTATATTCGTTAATTATTTAGTTTTTAGTCGCGTCTGTAACATGTTTAAAAAGTATTGTTAAGCGAAACTTCACTCTCTTACATACATTTACATCTACATAATACCCCGCAAGCCGCCGCATGGGCGTGTGGGAGAGGGTGTCAGGTCACCAGCCGTGTAAAGGCGTAAGTTTTTTTGGAGATGAAATGGTGACATGAATTATAGGAGTGTATTTAGTGAGCTTAATTTTTATTGTGATCGCTTATTGTTCGAGTTATTGTACCTATCTGTTTGGCAGTGTTTTTCTCTTATTTTATCGCATTTGTCAGACCTAGAGATGTAGTGAGGAGTCATGACAATATTCTCTGTGTCGCTCTGAATAATATCAGTTCTGAATTTATCAAGCAACCTAAGCCTAGCGTGTAACCTCCGAGTCTCTAGGGGCTCCCACCTTAATCGCTCAAAAAGTTGTGAGACACTGAATGTACGCTCGTAGCAGTTTTTAACGAAGCGCGCTGCTTTCCTTAGTATTTTATTAATTTTTTGGTTAAATCTATTTGACCAGGGTCCCAAATGCTCGCGGCGTATTCGAGATGTGGCCTAACCAGCGGTTTTGGGTATCTACACCCGCGGGGTAACTACCTCCGGCTCGGCTGGAAGCTTTCGCTTATATCCGACCTTGGAAGGTAGTGGGAAAGGGACAGGGATGGGAAGGGATAGTAAGCGAGCCACAGCCCCTTCGAGGCCGACACCAATGAGGCGGATTGAGGTCAAAAGGACCTCAATTGGGCCTCCGCCTCCCCGAAGTGCTCGTATTAGTTTGGTTACCCTAACAACTGAGACGAGTAGCCGTCGGTCTCGCTTTCGCGAAGAGACCTACCGTACATCTTTGAGAACCGGAAGTGCCCGTTGCCCAAGAAATTGGGATAAGGTATCTCCCTGGCTCACTTTCAGGGTCGACGCCGTGCGGTCTGCCGGAGTGCGTCCTCGAGTCGGGGACCACCGGACCCATGGAGGGTCAATTCGGACCAATTCTGGTCAAAGCGTGGGTACATCCCTTCTCTCAGTAGTCCTCGTCAACCCAGAACCAGAACCTAACCAGACCTAACATGCTGTGGCCTAACCAGAGCGAAGTAGCATCTCTCTTTGACCTATTCATTCTAGGACTTTCCTATTGTACGTTTAACTAAACCTAGTTTCTTTAATGCTGCGCCACATATGTTTTGTATGTGTAATCCCCACGATACATAGAAGTTTACTTTCTTAAGAAATATGAATTTCCACAGGGAGATATGCGTTAGCGGGGGAGGCATTTTCTAATGGGAGATAACTAATGCGAGGAACCCTTAGTGATGACTTGAAAGAAAAAGCAACCTCGTGAGTGGGAAACGGAGAGTGGTGCTGTGTGGTAGCAAAACTTGAATCCTGGGATAGGGAGAGATGGAATGAATCGGAAGATGCAGATGTAAATTAATGGAGGAAGGAAAAGGAATGAAAAGAAAGTTACACAAAGTGTCGGCGGATAGGGTGTGCACAGTCCAGTTCAAAATAATCCTACCTTATCTTTTCTTCAAGTGAACAAACCTTGAAGAAACATTTTGACCTGCTTAGGGATTATTTGTGGAGATGGGTGAGTTGGGTGGATGTGCAGAATGAATTTTCGGAAGGCAGATTGCTGAGAAAGGTTGGGAGATTTTCAAAGAATTGCGGAACTAGCCGCGCAGGAACTTTAACGTAATCTCCTAGCTAGTGGTCACTCAATTGTGTAAAATTCACGGTGGAAAAATCATTTGCCTCTACTGGGAATCGAACCCGATTTTGTGTCAAGTGCTCTAACGGGCGCGAAATCGAGGGTTCCATTCCCAGTCCAGCCGAATGATTTTTTACTGTGAATTTCACGCAGTTAAGTTGGAGAGTGTTTCTGGAGAGAAGTGTACTGAAACTATACGTTACGGTATACGTTGACAAAATTTTATCTGCTTCGTAGCAAATATCCATTAGAAAATTTTTAGGTTATATTACAATGCATTAATAAACTATAAATTGACTTATGGCTTGATTGCATGGGGAGGAGCTAATTTGAACTCTATTAAGCCAGCTATTATCTTGCAAAAGAGGCTTATCAGGATAATGCTCCATAAGAATCGTCATGAGCCATCCTTTCCCCTATTTCAACATTTGAAATTTCTCCCACTTAGGCATTTGTACTTGTTCAAAGTACATGGACTGTTTTTTTGAGGAGTGGTGCTAAAATTCCTGTCGGTTTACGGAATTTTCGCAGTATATTGACACCTTTGCCGAGGCCTAAATTGTCCCTGTTCAGGCGAAGTTTTTTATATATTGGGCCAAAAATGTGTAACATATTACCTTCTGGGTACAAATGTGCACCTAATCTTGCTTCTTTTTGAAAAGGAGTTAAAAATTGGCTATTGACCTATGAAAAAATCGAAGATATATTTAGCTAAATAAAATTATTTATTTTTGTAAGTATACTTGTTAAAAGAAATTATTTTGAAATGTTGGTATATATATATTTTTTTTTCTTGTTTCTATATGACACTATGTATGGTCGTGTTTCGAATTGATGGTAACCTAAACACAGGTTCGTCTTATAGGTTACCTAGAACTCCACTAAATATCTTAATATTGTATTCTGTGTATTTTTTCTGTATTTATTCTGTTGGAGCAATAAACATTAAACATTACTTACTAAGACAGAAATCGTGATTAGTCTTAGGTAGGGAAGTTCGAGGGTGGTCATGATTCTTGAAAACCGAGTCTGTTCGGCTAACTTCTATTAATGACAGTACCTCCATATAATCAATGATAGCTGGCACTTTGGATCACGTGATCGTCGAGAACAAAGGTCTTAATTTGATTGTTGGTGATAAAATTTACAGTGAAACTTATTAAGTGCCGATTTTCCGAGAATGAATTTGTGTTATTGTCAATTAAATGTAGCACTTAAATAGTCGTCATGATTTCCATTTGGAAAGTTGTTAATTAAGTCGTTGTTATTCTTTAGAATGTCTGAAACATCACCTTCGAAGCATTTTATGTATGTTAATGAAAATGCTTGCCTTTTTTGTCTATCTGCAGGCGACGCTGAGTCTCTCCAAGCTCATCGTCATGTTAATACTAATGGGAGACCGAAAACAATCGCCGTCGGCAATGGCATTACAAGGGGCCTGGACGATTGGGTGAGTACACTGCAAATCAAAGTTACTTAGCTGAAGATATGCCATTCCCATCGAATAAAATGTATTCGTTACTCTTTGAAGTAACTTTGATAGAATAATGAATCTTCATAAAAATGAATGGAGAACTGAAGCGATATAAACAGCTTCGTATCGTCAACCGATATGAATTTGCTTCTTTTCTCTTTCGAGATGAATATATTCGGCACTGCTGGTTAGTATATTTTTTCATATAAAAAAATCGTTTTACACGATTAGGACTGAAAGCATCTGAGCTGTGCATTTCTGTCGTAATCTTGTATGAACTCGCTATCGACTTCATTGTAACGACTTCGTAGCTCTAATCGATACATGAAAGACTAATAGCTGAATGATTTTTAGCCACGTGCTTGAATAGCTTAACTGCGTAGTATCTCAATATAATCAGTGATAGCTGGCACTTAGGACCACGTGACCGTCGAGAACAAAGGTCTTAATTTGATTGTTGGTGATAAAATTGACAATGAAACTTATTAATTGTCGATTTTCCGCGAATGAATTTTTGTTATGGCCAATGAAATGTAGCACTTAAATTGTTTTGGATTTTTTGTGGCCCAACAACACCTTTTGCCGAAAGAGAATATTTAAAACAATTTATATCTATTTTAAACTTATTAAAAATAAATTTTTATTGACCATTTTAAATACTTATACCCTGCTAAAAAATTCTGTATAGTTTCCTCATAAATACTTTACAGAATTTCTTAAAAGTTCTGTAGATATTCCTTAAAGTATTGGAACGCCATTTTACGGAATTCCCTACAACGTTCTGCAGAATACCTTAGGATACTCTGCAGAATACCTTATGACGTTCTGCAGAATTCCCCTCGACGTTCTGCAGAGTTTCCGTATTTCCGTAGAGTTGCTGAAGTTCTACAGAACAGCTTGTATGGAGTTATTTTGCTCTGCAGAAAAAAACTCAGCAGAACAAATATTTTGTAGAGTCAGGCTCTTATGTTCCGTACAGATCCTTAGAAAAGGAACTAGTTCTGAAGAAAAAGAGTCAATTTCTGTAGAATTACTTACGTTCTACAGAACAGCTTCTAAGGAATTTTTTAGCAGCGTATTTATTCCCCGTTTGAAAAACTTCCTTGCCAGCATAAGGTTTTCGGTCGCATATTAGCCATTATAGGTATTGTAGAATATTTTGTAGAGATTATGCTGCGAGTATTCTTTCAAATTTCCTATCATTGCCACAATTATGCTATCGATTGACGGCAGAAGGGACTGACTGTAAGTAACTAGTGATACGTGTTGATTTTATCGGGTGAAATGTATGCGCTGTGGCTCGTCACATTTTGTTCAATGCAAATTTTAGTGTATCTTCAAGGATGAATAGCCAGGAATACATTATTTGGAGGAAGTCATTTCGCCGAAGAAATGCTGTGGCTATCGTCACGAATAATATCTCCATGAGGATGCCGGCAGTTTCTTCGCTTAATATTATTTTATCACGTGTAATACAGTCAAACCTCTATATAACGAACATGTATGGGACCGGAAAAATTGTCCGCTATTGAGAGGTGTCCACTACTCAGAGGGGGCTGCTGTCCGGACAATTACGGCGCAGTTTGTATGTGCTGTAACTGCGTCGTGTAATCAAAATATAAGAATTTTAATACCTTTCATCAATTTTTTTATTTTCTAAATATTGAAACAATACTCTTTTAGCATTAACATTCGTAATGAAAATCTTGTTGTTATCCATGTAATGACTTTGACAAAGAGCTGTTTGGAGGTGTTAGTTCCATAAGGTTCAATGTTCTGCTGCTGGGACCTAAAGAACTGTCCGCTAATGGGAGGTGTCCGCTATTTGGATGTGTCCGTTAAGGGAAGTTTGACTGATTATGAAATAGCACATTCATATTGATATTTTTATACTTTGAATACGTTAATTATTTGTCTCTTTGTCTTTGTAAAATAAAGGTGATAGTTTCTCGCAATTTTCTGCACGTATGGTACATAGACCTAAGGAAAACTGCGGGAATTGATGGAATCATTTTCAAAGGTGTGGCGTGCATTTTTCATCCGAAACGCTGTGAAGAAGTGATTGACCCCACTCTTGAATCAGATTAGATTGTCCGAGGGTTATCGCTGGAGTTTCTGCGCGTGAATAATATATTCCACGGCCCGCTTGACGTCGGTCGCTGCCCTTTCAAAAATTTAAAATACCAATGTGGGGAATGTTGACATTCGTGCGTTGTATCTTCCCCTTACATTCTTTTTTGTCTCGCTGAACAAAACAAAGCGTAAGTTCCTCTCCATAGTGCTATATTCACTCTGTTTTTACGTTTTTCTCCCTTCTCCATTCCTTTCAATTCTTTTTCTTGCCTTTTCGTTCATCGTCCTCGCTCCTATTATGCTCCTGTCTCAGCCGATCTATCCCGTTCCTTCGGCTCAAGATTAGGCCAGCGTCCCGTGAATTATTAACGCAAAATATACTTCGGCCATCCCTTTTCTCCCCCCTCTCGTTCCGACCCGGGGGCTGGTATGTATACAATTGCTGTCTTTCCCACCCCCCTCTTTTCTCCGCGTCCCCCCTGGGCCCTCTGCTGACGATCTCCGCCTGACGTTGTTGCTCGGGAGACGCGTCCAAACAATGGCCTCTTTTGCGTTCTTCGTCACTTGAAGACTACTCCTCTCTCTCCTCTTCTCTTCTACTCTGCCCTGGTTTGCGACAGCGTGAGGAGTCCTCTTCTCTAAGTCACACTCTCCTCTTTGTCTTCCTCGTAATGCCTCTTCCCCTCTTCTCTCCCTTCACTTCCTTTGCCCTTGACCTTTCTACTTTCTCCTCTCTCCCATTCTACCTCCTTGCTAACCATTTTTATTCCTCTCGCGACCTCTTCAAACCTTGTTCCCTCCCTTCCGCTCTCACCACCCTATTCCCTTTTGTCTCGTGTCACTTCTGCCCTCTTTTTATTTCCGTCTCTCATTCTCAACTCAGAGTAAACATTTAGGTATCTCTCGTATGTTTGTTCCCCATTGATTGAAGACGGATTTCTTAGTTGCTAGCGTATCACGCTTTTTGTTTTTAGCTTCTTTCAGACCGTTTTAAGCGAGGGTCTCTATCGTGCCATTTGATGAACAAATTCGGAGTTCGCGGGAGCGGAATTGAGAGCTGAACGAGGGGTACGCAACTTCAAAAAGTGTACTTCGCATTTCCATTTCAGCTATTTCTATCCATTTCTGACCATTTCCTTCCTTTTTTGTCCATTTCCGCACATTTCTGTCCATATATATCCATTTCTGTCCATTTATAATCATTTCTATCCATTTATAACCATTTCTGTCCATTTCTATCAATTTCTTTTCATTTCTATCACATCTGTCCATTTCTATCCATTTCAGTCCCTTTCTAACCATTTCTGTCTATTCCTATCCATTTCTGTCCATGTCTAGCCATTTCTGTCCATTTCACGACTATTTCTCAACAAGCGTACTCTATTTCCCAGAGTTGCATACCCCTCGCTAGCTGAGGCTATTTTCCCTGTCTCTCGCGCTCGCATACGCACAGTCATTTTGGCAATTCTATATTGCACAATACGCAGTATTCATTGTGTATACATTCATCTATCGACTGCACCGTGGAGGGCTTCTTGTAAAACTTACCATAGATGACGAGAACGAGTAGGATATTTACTGAGAAGTAAAAATCTGTTAAACGGGGTTTTAAACTAAAGATAGTTGGGGAAGCGCCGGGGTTGGAAGGGAGGAATTAGAATTTTGGCCTGGTCTGGGACTAAAACAGACGCTATGAGTTTAAGACGGATATCAAATGGTGAAAATGGATGGTTTATGAAAAGGTAATATCTACGTCTACATCTACATTCTACCCCGCGAGCCGCCGCTTGGACGTGTGGCAGGGGGTGGTAGGTCACCAGCCGAGATGTAAAAGTTTTGGTGTAAAGATGTAAATGTTTTGGAGGTGAAATGGTGACATGTCCTATGAGAGTGTGTTTGGAGGAGCTCACTTTTTATTGTGGTCGCTTATTGTGCGCGAAAAGTACGAGATTTTGTACCTATCTGCTCGGTAGAGTATCTCTCTTATTTTATCGCATCTGTCAGACCTAGAAATGTAGTGAGGCGTCATTATTATATTCTCTGTGTCGCTCTGAAAAATATCAGTTCTGAATTTATCTAGCAGCCTAAGCCTAGCTTGCAGCCTCCGAGTCTCTTGGGGCTCCCACCTTAATCCTTCTAACAGTTGTGTAACACTATATGTTCCTTCGTAGCAGGAACAGAAATTACTTAAAAAATTGAACGCTGCAACGTACAAAAATATAACGCTGGACTGCCGATGACTTATTATTCACAAGCGGGTGGCACCCGTTGTAACTAAACGGGAGAAGATAATATTGACCACTAATTAAAGGGCATAAATAAAATGTTCAGATCACAAAAATTAAAAATTTTGGCCTGTCTTGTTTGACCGATATATCTTGGGATAGTTGGCATTTAAATGTGGGTCCTTCCCTCTTACGGTATTGAATCTGTATTGAGGTCAGTTTATTCGGGTTTCTCTCGCGTTGATTCATATTAAGGGACGAGTTTCGCTATTGCTACAGCTAGCGTTGTCAGGTCCTGAATGAGCTGCAGAGATTCTTGTTCCTTTATATATACCTAACACTTCAGCTAGTCAGGCGCACGTTGATTGGCCGGCTGGACCTTTGAATTCGAATGTTGGAAAAGACGTTTGAATGTTGAGGAGAGAGGATAACCGTCTTCCCTGTTGAAATTTTCTATGTTTTAGGCTATTTCAATCGCCTCTCGTATTAGCCGAGGGAAATATTTATTTTACCTGGCGATGATCTTATAAGTTTCATAGTTTATGTCGTGGCCGGGTTCTGACCAGGCGTGCTCTGCCACCGCGGAATGGCGAAAAAATTTTTCTTTTCGGTCGCCCTTCGGTGTTCCTCCATTCTACATTTTAGGAATCTCGATGTTTGGCCGATGTATGATTTCCCGCAGCTACACGTTATCTCGTACACTCCTTCGTAAATGTCAGACGGGTGTCGATATTTTTCGGTTCGAAGGTCGTCAGTGGTCTTCTTATCGCTTTTGAATCTCGTCAAGACGTCGTGCTTCTCGTCAGTTCTCGCCAAGCTGGCGGTTATCCTCTCTCCTCAACGTTCAAACGTCTTTTCCAACAATCGAATTCAAAGGTCCAGCCGGCCAATCAGCGTGCGCCTGACTAGCTGAAGCGTTAGGTATATATGAAGGAACAAGAATCTCTGCAGCTCATTCAGGACCTGACAACGCTAGCTGTAGCATTAGCGAAACTGTTGTCCGTTAATATGAATCAACGCTGGAAAAACCCGAATAAACTGGCCTCAATAAATCACCGCGGAAGCCTCCGTACCATTGAATCTGTATTAGTTTGAAATATAGTATTTGAAAGACTCGCTAAATTGGACGTGTGGCAATCGAGTCGAATAAGTGAGATTGGTGTCATTGCAATTGCTTTGTCCCAGTTGTTATGTTGGTGATGGTGTAGGAAATGTGGCGCATTAGAGACAATGTAGCACATTCCGTAGTGGGGTTCAGGTTTCGAAGTTGACATATGGGTCATTCCTTACACCCGTAGCTTCAGCACCTGTCATGGGCGTACCCAGCGAGGGGCAGGGGAGGGGGGGGGGCGGCAGCTGACCCCCGTAGAAGCAAAAATAAAATATTAGTTTGAGACATGTAACTAGAATACAAATAAAAATTTTTTTTCAAGCAAATAATTGTAATAACTAATAAAGCACTGCGATAATTATATATAATTTTCTTAAAATTTTTGTTTCATTCGCCTTTTCCGTGCTAAAATGTTACAACCTGAACGACCATGGCTTGCCCCCCTCCCCTAGTTTTGATCCTGGGTACGCCCTTGACCTCAGTGCCAATTAGGGGTGCCATATCTACTAAAAAACATCGAGAAGTCGCTTTTCGATATTTATGAAAGTACTCACCTCTCAGTCAATTTTCATCAGATTGTTTTAATACTTGATGTTTTAGATGTCTCTGCCAAAAAACATCGAGTAGCCCGATATATCGATGTCGATGTGGCATCCCTAGCTTACCTCAGTGTCTATTTCAACTTTTCGAGAAACAGTCGGCTGCAAGTCAAGGAAAGGAGTTGACTCTGTTTGCCCTGAAATTATTAGTTTCTTCCTCCGTTGGGTTTATCAGTAGATGAGAACTTTTACTCCCACATGTACTGTGGCGGAAGAAATTAACGCAACATTTTTCGCGCACCAGAATGCGGTATTCTTGGGAACTTCTCTGAGCAGCGTACACTTCGAAAGACTGGCAACACTGAGGAAGACATCGTCTACCGCAAATATTTGAATTCCACAATGAAACTCTCATTTTATGGGGCCTAGAACTCTCTCATCAATTGCCTCTTTCTCGATGTTTATTCTTATACTAGCTGGGGTACCCGGCTTCGCTCAGGGAGTTGATATGAGGTTGTGTGGCAGTTGGAATAAAAGGATAAACTTTAAAATATAAGAGGTAAAAAAAAATTATTGACAACATATTCTAACTATTTACAATAATTGTTTATAAACATTTTTTCATTTTGTTATCCGGGGTATATATGTAAAAATTTTTCGAATTTCCTTCTCGAGAGCAAGCTACGTATAGTTGACCGTGAGGGAAGCAGGAGTCTTTGAGGTTGATGCCGCAATGTTTTAAAGTTTGTCCTTGCGCTTTGTTAATTGTAAAACTATAGGCTAATTTGATTGGGAATTGCAGTCTTTTAAATTGGAATGGCAGTTCAGTAGAGATCAGTGGTATTCTGGGGATAAATACTGTGTCTTTTGTCCTTTCCAGTCATAATTTCGGCTTCGATGATGTTATTCGATAGCTGTTTGATAATCATCCTTGTTCCATTGCATAGTTTTGGTGAGTTGAGATTTCTGAGTAGTATGATCGGAGATCCAATTTTCAGTCGAAGGCAGTGTAATGGCATTCCTGGTACTTGCAAAGAGTGAAGAATTTCTGTAGGGAAGTTGACGCTTTCTTCAACGTTTACCATCGTGCCGATCGATTTGTATGTATATTCTCTCTTCTTCGGGAATTTTCTTTTGAATATTAAAGTTGATATCGCCGACAATATTTTTTTTAGTTGCCAAAATTGCCCTTTGAAATAGCCACTCCGGCTTGGTATAGTTGTGAACAATGTTTGGATAAATTTGGTCTTGCTGTTCTTTTTGTTTTCGGCGTTTTCATTCAGAACTGGCAAGATCTCCTCCTCTTTTAGGTTGGGGCATTGTATACAATATAAATCAAATCAATATTTTATTAACAAATGCATTAAGTACACTTTACACGGTTTTCTCACTTTATTTTCGATTTATACTCAGTCACTGTATCACTTTGACTACTCACACTTTACTGTTCGTTTTTATTCACTCACTGCACTACTTTGGAATTTTCACTTCTTTTTCGGTTCTTCCCTTCGTCACTGATAAGAAACTGGCGTTTGAACCTACGACGGATCTTGCTTTATATACCCATACCAAAAAGGCTTCGAATGGTCCACAATGTTCCAGGTCATTCCACAACATTCGAGAGTTTTCTGGAATGTTCCACAATGATCTGGGATGTTCCCGAATGTTCCAGACTATTCCTGAACATTCCAGAACATCCCGGAACATTCTGGAATGTTATGGAATGCTCTCGAATGTTCTGGACTGTTCTAGAAATTTCTAGAGGGCGAAACTTCCAGCCCCTATATCTTAAAAAAAACGCCCTTCAGGTAAAAACGGGAACCTGCTTCATGGATGATACCACAATGAGTAGAGGGCTACCACAACATATAACTCCCTTGATCGTACCGTGGCTCGTTTCTGAGTTTTAGCGGCACGCACATTGTACTCTTACTTTTTTAATATATATTGATTATTTGGGCATTCAGTCGCGGTGTATCGCTGTGTTTATTTCAGCTTGTTTCTTACGTCGAATGATATCATTTTTACATAAAGACATTGAAAAAAATGTTCACTATCCCACCCAACTCTGAATATATACTGAAATCTTCTTCTGCTACCACCAAGGGATATTTATTGTGGTCTACTTTCCAAGGATCTTTTTGAATGACGCGTCCTGTGTCTCTTTCACCGAAATAATATAAATCGAGATTAATTCGTACCAAATGTCGATAAAAAATTTAATTAAAATGAGTATAGTCTATGTGATCGAATTTTTCGAGATTTTCATTTTGTATAGATTGATGAAGTTCCAATCTCAAAACGGATATTTATTAATGAATCGTTCATGATCCAATATAAATTCGTTCATAGGTTCCCAGAATGGGATTAAACTATGAATGCATACGTAAATATATAATTTCACGAATTTAAAAAAATGCTCGCATCGATACCGAATAATCTAGGCATATTTTTTTCCGACGTTTCTTTCATCTTATCACAGAAAACTTGGTGACGAGCTGTTCACTTTGAAGCTTTATCTAGTAAATGCAGAACATACGAATAAGCATTCAGAAAAATTTAACCCAAATTAGGAGTAGTTATGGATAAACAACTATTTTACGTCTGACTGCATAATATGTTCTTATATGTATTAGCTATAAATTCTCTGCGCTTATAAAATTAACGAAAATTGATTAAAATGAGTAATATTTCATAAATGAAATAAATTTGTAGGTATCGGTTAATGCTGCAGCTGTAAGACGTATTTGGCCAGCAAAAGAGTGGTCCGTATTCGATTTTTAATGAACGAATATGAGTTTTTATCTGAATTTTCTCGTATTGGCGATATGAATGAATGTAATATGTAGTTGCAATGACTGACTGATGATATGAAACTTTATAAATACAAAATTGATAAAATTCGCTGTGTAAAAATCATTTTACCTGACCAGAAATTGAATTCAAAACTCAAAAATGTCTCGACCAGTGATGAGAACGCTTTTCTTTCCTTCTCGTGGTCGTTATCGTCATTCATAAGGCAAGCCGCATTGGTAGGGCAACGCTCAAAGTGCTGGGAGCGCACTCCACTGCTATGAATCATCTGATCTCTCTTGATGACGATCACTTTTTCGAAATCATTAGCGAAATTGAACAATAGCATTATGAAGAACCATGATCGCGATTCAGGTTTGTTCCCCAGTTACAACTACCGAGCTTTCATAATTCAAGGTGAATTTCAGATGGAGTTTCGTATCCTTTCGGTGTATTTATTTGCGTCCATATGGGTTATTGTGAACCGAGTTGCCTCTACAATGCGTGGTGACATTGTCTGCGAACGTTTAATGGAACTGTAAGGAAAGGAAAAAGCATACTACCCTCACTGGCATACAAACAGAAAGCAATAGTTCTCAGATTTCACCTCATCAGCCCAGACCATTCCAATCAAACGCCATTAGTTCCCATCATGCATGGGTTTTGAGGCTAGCTGACTTAAGTCCGAGTTAAAGCAACGAGTAATCTTGTGAGACTCTAGAGGATCCCAAGAGGATCCCCGTGTCAGTACAGAGCTCCGCCAATACTGATCCATTCAAACTCGGAATGTATGAAGGGCGCATGATATTGATTTGGACGTATTGTGCCTTAAATCAGAGCTTATTTTTCCCTTATGTTGCGGGGCGATACCTTTTCTGCCAAAGATCATGTTTCGGCCGCCGGTCGTTTATACCACAGGAAAGAAGTGGTACATATATGACTTCTTCCACCCCCTCAATGGTATTCGACGGGTGCCTCCGAATTTGTCGAAGCGCGACAAGCCTTTTCTTTCTGGTGCAGCAATTGTTGGGAACCTGTGCGTCATTCACAACAACAAACCACCCCGACCACCACCACCCGGAACTTTGCTAAGGTTTACTGATGACTATTACATTGAGATGAGCGTCGATAGACGGTCAAGCAGAGCAGACAGCGCAAGCAGAGATATTTTTCAAAGTTTATAGCGGCCTCTCCGTAAATTCTTGGAGGAAAAAAGATGTACTAGCCTTTAAGTAGGCCTCATCTTTCTCCTAGGAGGAGTAATTTGGTGGTAGGCTTGTTAAATGCAAATATATCTGTCGAAAAATTACCCGAATAGGTGCACCACCTATGGCCTTTGGCTTTCACCCACTGAACGTTTACTTAGTGTTTAAATGTAAAAAGAATCCTATTTCTCACTACAATTAAACGATAAGATATTTTCAAGAAAATTCCACACTTATTTGGTCTCTCACTCAGGTAAGTAAACGGTATTTAAAAATTCGGAAGATGGAACCAAACTCTAATCCCTAATAAATATAATTTTCCTCTTTACTAAATTATTTCAAAGTAATTAAAACGTGAAAGCAGCCTAAGGAAAGTTCACTAAATCGAGTAATTGACACAATCAGAGATCCGGTCTATTCCCTCGTTCATGAATAACTTTCCATTGATTGTTACATAGGCGAGTGAGTGGATATGAACTTCAGACGACAGGCAGAAATCATGTGGAGCCGAGTACCCGAAAGTGGGAAGTAAACATTTCATTTGACGATCAAGAAGACCGCTCTGATTCCTTTACAAAGCCCGGATATGTGCAAAACTCTCACACTCATGGTTGAGATCAATACCCATTCACTGGGCCTTCCGCGGATTCCTGCGAAGTTCTGGCAGAAATAAAGCCACATCGCATAGATCAATTTTAAGGGCACTGGAAGAGGCCTCGCCTAGATCCCTGACTTTCTTGGCAGCAGACGAACGCTCTCCCTCTAGGCTACTGCATCGATCAAGATAAGACCGCGTCCAGTGGTTCTTACCATACATCGAAAGAAGGAAACTCTGTTTCCTTTAAAAAATGGACCAAGTAAGATGCCCTGGGCTTTTGAAAGTAATTTTTAGAAAATAAAAGATATTGCGTTAGGAGGAATTAAGAAATTTAAGTTTCGAGAACTCCTGAGTGCACGAGGGCGGAAACTAACGTTGGGTATTAAGGTATCGGAAATATTCGTAAAGAAAACTTTTCTCCACTTGGAAACCATTTTATTCTACCAGATTTCCCGTATTTTTACTTGGAATGTAAACCTCATTCATCCACAGCTATTTCCTACTCGCGGAAAACCTTTAATTGTACGTGGATTTGTACTAATGGCTAATGTACTAATTTGTACTAAATCCCTTGTAATGCGTACCTCAAGTTCTATTAGAATCCTTTCTACCTCCCTTGTTATACCAGAATGAAGTGAAGCCTCCTAAAAGGAGGACTCCGTTGAAATCCATTTATATCCATGCTTTGTCTGTAATGGTGACCGCGGTACATAGTTCTACAAATAAAGAATAAACAGCATTCTTTTATCCTATATTTTCCCTAAGTTCATGGAGTCATATTTTGAACTGTTGCTGCTCTTTCCCGCATTTGTCGTCGCAGGATGCTGCCACGCATTCAACTGGCAGTGAAAAATATCGCGCGTTGAGGTTTTTATGGGCCTTTTCTTAATATCCTCGCTAATGATTTAAGCTATTAAGGGCTTTTTCTTCTCCTTTAAAGATTTTTTCTTGACACCCATCATCAGATGTTCCTATTTTATTTCTCTCGTTGCATCTGACCTTGTTGCCCCGGGAAGCACTTCGTTTCTTTCACCAGCTAAAATGCGCTCTTCTCGTTTTTTATTTTTAAGTATGTAGTCCCCTTCCTTCGGCTGCCGTGCATCATAGAATTTGAAAATATTCGCGGCACTCGCTTTTAAAGAGCAAAGAGCGAGGTACGAGCAGAGAAAGCATGCGAGGGAGGTGAAACGAAGGACAAACTGGTCCCTTTCGGGCTCCCGGCGGGGATCTTTTCATAACTCAGCATCCCCACTCCTTCCCCCCTCCTATGGCATCAAACTCGTCCCTAGTTATGACTACGTTGAAATCCCAGTTAAGGTAGACTTAAATGGACGAGGATAAAAATTCACTAAACTTGTACAAACTAGATTGTTGTCCTTGGAAAAAATAACGCCTGGTGGTATTTTAGGTAGTTTGAGCGAAATATCATTTTACTTTGAAAACAATGAATTTGGTCTCATTTTAATGAAAAATATCTCACCCTTCTAATGACACCAAAAATTCAATCCCTTACCACATTACTTTTGGAGATATTTGCCAAAAAATATCAGCCCTTTTACATGGGAAATGGTTCATGTATGCACTCCAGAGAGACATTGTTTACAAAACGAGGAATTTATAACACTTAGATGTAAAAAAAACCAACAGCGTGTAGTTCGAATGATTTCTCAACTATATTTGAAAATTAATTATGTTGTCACCGCAGTATGTTCTTGGGTATCACAAAAAAACCTTCCCTTTTGAAGAGTTTCAAACGCACCGCGCAAAAAAAAATGAGTCAAGTTAAAGAATTATTAGATATTTTCATTTAATTACTTATAGTTTCTGAAATGTGAAACTAATTATTGAACCATTAATAATGCAATTTTTAATTGATGTGTCCTACAGCTGGTGAAATTAAAACGTATAATTCGAATATGGTCTCTATTATTACTAAGGAACTAGCTCGCTCGGACTACCTTAAATTAATTTCGAGGCAATTCTACAATCCAATCAAGGCGCCAAACTTTGAAAAATAAACTGGAGTGATAACCATGAGGAATAATTACTTTCAATTATTTTATTTGTGGAAAATAGAAGAAAGTTACACCATAATTTGTGCTCCGTTCCCTCATCAGAAATGATTTACTGTTTTTTTACGTCTGAACGGTGAGATATGTGATTAATTAATTAATTCATTAATTTATTCACACCATTGGGGTACATAACATCCACAGGTTTCCCTACATGTGGTCATCTGCAGTACAGGAGTAATGAAACTTAATTACGAGTACACAAAATGCTGTTAATGCATTTTTAAACAATTATCAAATGGAAAGTAAATAATAAATTAATTTATGATGCATAATATATTCACCGGAAATTTTTTTCAGTCTTTTCAAGCAATGAAGAAGTTAGAAAAGAATACACAGGTTAAGAATTTCCCCCCCATCAACCTTTTGACCTTGTGGAATCACTATAGGCATATCATAGATTTTAATCAGTGTAGGCAAATACAAAGTTGCATAGTTTCGTCAAAAGTCGTAGACAAATTTGTGGCATACTCAACAATTTGTCATATGTAGGTACTTAATCAAGGGCATCGGCCCTTATCACACAATAGCACATAAAATACACAACACATGAATAGCATTCAAAATCAGAATATATGCACAATTATCTTGATATAAACTAGTAGTCAAAGTACCACACATACACTCATACAGGTTTTTCCTTGCAGAAAAGATAAAATTAATCAATTGAATACAGGGGTTTTTGTAGTAATAATTTTCATTAATATGTGATACATTTACTAGTGGCGGTGTTCATGTGAGCGAAAAGCTTTTGGTTGTGAGGGGTCAGGTCGTATGAATGTCCATTGGTCGAGTCGGGAAACCAGACATCTCAGGAGTGTATTAACCGAGCATTGGGTTAATCAATAATCGCTCCGCTGGGAGGCCTTTTGACCCACGTAACTACGGAAACGATCAAATAAATATTTCGACGACTAGCCTCCGGGGTGTGCACTGAATAAATATTTTTTCAGTCATAGTATTTCCAATTTCATCAGAATATTCTATTCCATATGGTTCTACTTGCAACTGCCTCCTTCGTCCTTTTTCAGAGAGTCAGCAAAAGTTGATTATAATTGGGAGTGAACCATGAAAACGACTTTCATTCGTGTCTTTTTATAGTGCGCTTGCTTCATGACAACTTAATGAGTTGCAATCAGAACCAAAATTCCTTTGATGTGTCTCCACTTTCGTGTATTGGGCATTATAAATGGGCATATATATATCTCTCTTCCTTGAGTGTAGTTAATAACCCTGCGTTTTGAAATTAATAAGAATGAACTTGTGCATTTGCGTTGTTCTAAGCTTTTTTCGAGATCTTTTTTATTTACGCTCGACAAAGAAGGAATGAGATTTTTCTCGATTAGTCCACTGTAGAGCAAAGTAATGAAAATGAAAAAATTCTGCAAATATCAGACTCATTCCGAAGTGTAAGGATTATGTTAATGATAACAGCGAGGGTCGATTAATGCGATAAATATCGTCCCATCATAAGCAGAAAGAAAGACATGAGAAAATCCGAATGTACCACTTGGTTATATACAATTACTCACGACATATCTTGGGGAAAACATATTCGGGAAATATGCGGTCAAGTATACAGGAAGCTAGGCTTTATCAAGAGAATACTCGGAAAATGTGATGAGAAAGTGAAAGAACGTTATTTTTCAATCGTTAGGCCTCATCTGGAATATGCTGCCTGTGTATGAGATCCTTATGATGCGGGGTTGATATCGGAATTTGATCGCGTGCAGCGAAGAGGAGCTAGGTTTGTAAAACGATGCTACGATAAGTTTAGTTGTGTGTCTGGACTGTTAGAAAAATTGGGATGGGAATCGCTATCACAGCGTAGATTAAATTATAGGCTTAACCTCTTAGCTAAATTTCAGGGAAAACATTAGTCTGACGACGTAAAAAACATACTATTAACCCCCACGTACTACGGCAGATTAGAACGTGCCAATAAAATTTGAGAGATTGATTGCAGAAGCGATAGGTATAAAATGTCATTTTTTTCGCGTACCATTCGGGACCATAACAGCTGTGATCGTCGTCATGAATAGTGCAAATAGTGACATTAGCTAGACAGTAGATCTTTTTCTTTATATTGACCCTGTGTGTCAGTACACCGCATATACCTCCTAATGGTGGGTCGCGGGCAACAGTATGCTGGCTCTCAAAGTAGTCCTTTCAGAAGAGATCCTAGCTTGAGCAGAATAGGGAAAGCGGGCCTAGGGTAGTACTATGCTTTGGTTTTTCTTGTGACATAATGGCGAAAATGTGCCAGAACTGACCGGTAGAGCGCCGTAACCGTTAGCAGGGAAAGCTGCACGTGGTGCGGGTACTGCGAAGGCTGGTAACCTTGCATACTTTATTACAACTTACTCCTAAGAGTCACGAAGTAGCCTCAGACAGCCGAAGCCACGATGGGCGACGGAAGCTGAATAAGGTTGGCCCATCAAGATACGGACTTAGCAATACGAACTGGACTATCGGTACTTGGAATATAAGAGAAGTATATGGAAAGGAGCATGAGTTATTGAATGAAATGAAAGTGAGAGGAATGGATGTTTTGTGTGTGAAAATAAGCGGAAGGGGCGGGATGTTGTTACTATAGATGGCGCTGGTCTGGCACTGTGGTCAGGAGTTGAAGATAATATACACGACAGTCAAGGTGTAGGACTCATTCTTAATGAGAGAGCTAAGTTGCTAGTAAGGAATTACGAGTTAGTATCCCCTAGATTGCTCTAGGTTCGCATGAAAGTAGGTATTAGGAGAGTTGTGATTGTGGCGTGCTATGCACCAGTGGATGGAGAGAGTGACTGTGTGAAAGATGAGTTTTGGGAAAAACTGAGAGAGGTTTTGAATGAATGTGACCCTGGTGAGAGAATAATTGTACTAGGTGACATGAATGGGTGGGTTGGTGTGAGGTGGGATGCATCTGAGAGAGTGGTTGGGCGATTTGGTGACCCTCGAGTGAATGATAATGGTGAAAACTTGGTGAGTGTGTGCTTGGGAAAAGGATTGTTTTTTTCGAATACATGGTTTAAACATAAGAGAAACCATATGTATACTTGGAAAAGGGGTGATTGTAAAAGCATGATTGATTTTGTGTATGATGGGAGATTGAGAGAGTTAATGTGGGACACGCGAGTGATGAGGCGTGCTGAATGTGGAACAGACCACTATTTGGTACTCTCCAAAGTGAATCTGGGCAGAAAGTGGGTACCAAGGAAGAATGTTGGGCATAAGCAGTTGAGAGTAAAAGTGAAAAATGGAAAGGTTGCTAGACAGCGAGATAAGAATGCGGTATGGTTGCATGCTTGAGGATCCTCAATCGTTGAAGCAGAGAGAATGGGGCGAGCGTATCAGAAAGGAGAACGTAAATGATGCGTGGTAGTGTTTAAAAGGAGTGATTGTGGAATGTGCTATAAGTGTATGTGGGAAAGGAGTGGTAGGAATAACAAAAGGTGATGCTTTGTGAAATGAATAAGTGAAAATTGCAGTCAGAGAAATGAAAGAGGCGTACAAGGATATGATTGCTGCCAAATCTGAGGAAAAGCGTACTAAGGCATGTGAGATTTACAGAAAGAAAAAGAATGAATGCAAAATCGTTGTGCAGGAGAGCAAAGAAGGAATTCGTGCGGATGAAGCTAACAAAATGCAGAGTGATTTTGAAGGTAATAAAAAGCTGTTTTGGAAATGGGTAAAAAGGGCTAAGATTGGTGAAGGCAGGGGAGTGAATGCGGTAAGGAACAAAAGTGGAGAGATCGTGTGGGATGAGAGCAATATCAGGGACTGCTGGAGGGAGTATTTTGAAGAATTATACAATAATGTTGCAGGCACTGGGGATGAGCGTTGCTAGGTAGTATGTGGCGAATGGAAAAGGAGATCAGTAAGAATGAGGTCTTAACAGCATTGAGAGTATTGAAAAATGGGAAGGCTGCAGGCATAGATGGGATATCCAGTGAAATGTTGAAGTGTGGGGTGTAAATTACTAATTTGTAGACTGCGTGAACTATACAATTTATGTTTACAGGTTTCTGTTGTTCCAGCGGATTGGAAGAATACTATCATCGTTCCGTTGTACAAAGGGAGGGGAGGAAAGACCGAATGTAATAATTATCGGGCCATTAGTTTATTGAGTATCCCGGGAAAAGTGTTCAGTATTATATTAATCGAAAGAGTGAGGAATATTACTTCTGACAGAATATGGAGTGTGCAGTATGGGTTTATGCCTGGGAGAGGATGCAGTGACCAGCTTTTCGCACTTCAGCAAGTGATAGAAAAATTTATGGGCATCCAAAAGAAAATGTACTGTGCATTTGTTGATTTAGAGAAGGCATATGACAGAGTAAATAGAAAGAAGTTGTGGAAGGATTTGAAGGAATATAGAGAAAATGGGCAGTTATTGAACGTTATGATGGCAATGTATGACAATAGTGAGGCAAGTGTGAGAGTTAACGGGGTTCAGAGTGATTGGTTTGAAATAAAACAGGGCATAAAGCAAGGATGCGTAATGTCACCATTGTTGTTTAATGTATTTACGGATGTGTTTGAGATGCATGTAGTGAAAACGACGGTGTTTTGATTGAAAATGTAAACGTGCAAGTTCTACTATATGCGGATTATGCTGTTTTGATCTCAGAGAGCCAACAGGGATTACAGAAGCTCCTAGACAAGTTTTGTCAGACAAGCTGCTACGAGAAACTCATGAGAAGTCGGACATTCCTCAATCATTTGAATCAGAGGATGAAGAAAGTTAATGCTTCGTTTTGTCTTGACATATTATATTTAAATAAAGTTACTTTTAAAAAAGTGATCTGTTTTCATTAAATACACCTGCAGCATAGTTACCCGCAGTTTGATATCGCATGCCCACAACGTTTCAGCGAGAATTTAGATAAATAATATTAAAAACTTGAAAGAGGTGCTAAATGTTGTCTCGAGAAAGTAAATGAATTTCTAAATTCATATACTGTCTGTCGCAAAATCCCACATTCCTAGAAATTGTGAATTCGATACGACTATTTTACCCCTTCTCCTAGGGAGCGAGGGTCTTTCAACATTCGTCACGAGTGACCATGATAACCACCTCAATCGAAAATGCGCAGCGATGCGCATCTAATTCTTTCAACAATTGATAGAAGAGATATCATTCTACATGCTCAACTAAAGCAGAACGTAGTGGAAATTTTGTAGCTCAAATTTATTTTTAGAATGCCGATTATTGAAGGAGGCCAGATGAAGCTCTGATTTATAGCTTATTTCTAATCTAATACGACGTATAGCTTATGATCACAATGCTTAAGTTCCAAAGAACCAACTCTATTCAGTATCGTTCAGGGAATCACACCCGATAGCAGAGGAGCGCAACTAGAATATTGCTAATTTCTCTGCCTGAAAACAAGCAAATCACGATCCTTCTATTCTCAGGTCTGTAGCATCGGAGCAGTTGAAGATGGACATAAAAAATTGTTTGTTTTACTTGGGATGAACATTTAACTACAATTTGAACTCCAATTTGAGGAACATGCATAATATTCGAAAAAGGGACTTTTGTCCGGGAAATGAGGGTATTCAGACCACTGTGCGCCGCCGCCGGTAAAAACCATCGGATTGGCGTCGCGCCGCCCGCCGCCGACTCATTTTCAGTCGGCGTCCGCCGCCGATAGTTTTTCCATCGGCGCACAGGTCTAGGCTGCAGGCATTCGAGAGGTGGGTGCGCTTTAGGATTGAGAATGTGCGGTGGATGGAAAGGTGGGCTAGTGAAGAAGTGGTTCGTTAATGCTGGTGAGGAGAGTAAACTTTTGAATCAGGGATAGGTAGGAGGAAACAATGGTGGGCAGGGGGTTGTTAAAGCAGGGTGTCCAACACTCTGGAAAACCGGGAAGACCGGGAAGTCTTAGGGAATTTTTATTTTGTCTGGGAAACCTGGGAAACCTCTGGGAATTTTATTTTTACTGGAAATCTCAGGGAAATATCGAATTGACTGTTGGATTTTCTGTGTTGTCAATATATAAAACAGCAACGGAAGCAATGGGCCTTTTTCGGCAAGTTGCTAAATCAAATTAACCTTGCGTTGTCGCATTTTCCATTCCTGTAATCACCGAGAGTAGGTACAATGTTTTCTATTGAGGCACATTGTGTTCTTATTGGTCATAGTCTGTAAATCAGTGGCGTAAAGAAGGTGCCTTTATCGGCAAGTTGCGAAGTCAAATTTCCCTTGCGTTGTCGCATTTACGAAAGTAAGGAAAAAAGTCAATTCCTTCAGTTTTTTTAAGTTGTTCATCATTTTAATATCAATGCCATTTATAGCAAAGTCTGGCTGTGATATAACCTTGTTCCTGAGCACCAGAATGACAATGTTCAAATCTAAGAAAGGGTGGTGATGTGATTTTCTCTCGAACTATTGTAAAGTTTTGTGTATATTTTCCTTCAAATATGCAAGTTTTACAATAATCCTTACGTTTAATCGCCCCAAAAACATACCGAACATTCTCTTAAAATTAAAAAAAATGGATATTTCCTCTGGAAAAATAAAAATTATGTCTGGAAAACCTGGAATTCTCAGGGAATTTTTCAATGCCCAGTTGCTGGACACCCTGTTAAAGGCCCTGGCGGAGAAGAGGACGTTTGGTGAGCGCGGAAGGGGAAGAAAGAGAATAGAGTTTATGGACAGGATGAAAAAAGGTGGAACGCGATGAAATGAAGAAACATGTCAGAGATTGATCGGGCCTTGCACATGTAATTACATCTAAGAATTTTAATTATATCGATTCAAACTTGCATTAACCAGTGTTAACTGCCTCAATGATGATAATGATAATTGTCGCACTTTCAAAAATGAGCGAACATAACAGTCGGCACAGCGCGTGTCAGCTTTTAAAATGGCGCGTTGTGAGGCCATGCGGGCGGTGTGGGCATGCGCCGTGTGTCGAGGTTTTAAGTGGAACTTGACGCGTTTAATTCCCATATAATTCTGACCTTAACTTTAGCGATGACTGACCTTGAACCAAGATCCGGGTGTGTGTACATATCGTGAATGTCCATTGGCTGCAAAATTAGGAAAAATAAATAGTAAGACTCTCTGAGTGGATCATGTATCTGCCCTCTCGAAATTAGTTGTTAATTAGACAACCGGTGGCCTTGCAACGCAATTCCAAAGGGCTTCCGTCTGCAAGAAAAACATGTTAAAATTCATTTTCAAAGATTTTAAAATCATTAGTGAAAAGGTTTAAGTGTTCTTCGGGCTTGGAGCTTTCTGTTGGTGAATGAACCAGTGCCTATTTTCGTAATGAGTGCGTAACGAGAAGCCGCGATTACCGACGTATCTCCGCACAATAAACTCTTAAGCTCCGACCATTAGAGAAATTGGGGTCATAACCCAGTTCCCTTGGCGTGCGACCGGTGCGTGGTGTCCATACACCCCTGGCCATTTCGGTGCCGCGGCAATTATGTACCTACCTCGGCTGCGACGAACGCGTGGCGATGAATGAATTGGCGCGATACATACAGGCCCTCCTATTCCGCCCACCGCTGGATTCCTGACCGCGACCAAAATGTCTCACGTTACTGTCGGCTGCGGGGGGGGGGGGGGGGGAGTGGCGGGGGGGTCTTTAGCTTCATCAAACATGAAATCCTACTGTGACCGAGTTGCGTGGCCTCCCCTAGCAATACGGCTACGAACGTGTCATTTCCATTACCTACCTCTGTTTTGCATTACCCTTTTAGCGAACAGTGACTGATGCATTCATGCTTGTTGCTTATTCGCCACAAAGGCCTGCACAAAAGGTGTTTTCGGGCGTTAATTTTCGTTGCCTCATTTCATAAAATGAGGATTACTTCGCATAGTCCAAATTTTATTTAACTTGTCCTCCAATGAAGAAATTTCCATGAGAAAATTCGGCCTGGACCGGGAATCGAACCACGGACTTTTGGTTTGCCGGACCAATGCGCAGACCACTACGCAATCCAGGCTTCCTAATTCCCATGGCAATTTTTTTGATGGACCGCAAGGGCCTAAGATCTAGTTGCCTTGTATCCACCAAAATTGCCATGGGAATTAGGAAGCCTGGATAGCGTAGAGGTCCGGCAAACCAGTGGTCTGCGCATTGGTCCGTGGTTCGATTCCCGGTCCAGGCCGAATTTTTCTCATGGCAAGTGCGAAAGTCACGATGAAAAAAATGATTCAGTTATCCTCGGATTTGAATCCTTAGTCTCCGGATCCTCATCAGTGAAATCCACTGCAAAAAATCTCGTAGGATTTGCTAGTTTGGTACAAGTCTATTCGAGACGTCGAAGTTCAAGCCAGGTTCATACTCGCCATTTGTGCATTTCAACGGCGGGTGACACCGCTTAGGTTACTCTCTCGGGGGTAATCTTTCCGTTAATGTGAGCATTTCACATCAATCTAATAGTTGTGTAAAGTCGTTAATGGATTTGGTAGAAACCGTGATGAAACCGGTGAAAATGGGTTGGTAGCCGTTGTCAAGGCAACTGCCATTCGTTTTGCGCGGCGTGAAATGCCCCGTGTCGCGGTTCCAGTGACTGGCAGTAATGAGGTCCAAAAATAGCTAAACTGGCAGTGACAAAATTGCAGTTACTGGCCCACGATTAGGGTGAGATACCAGCGTCCACATAATTCAATGTATTTGGCCTAATTAAGAAATACGGATGCTTATTAATGGAACAAAAATATCAGTAATTCATTGCACTCCTTTACAAGATATTGTTCAAACAAGAAGTATTTTTCCATTGTGCGAGTACCCAACTCGGCTCTCATCTCCTAAGAGACTTCATTGAAAAAAAAAAGCTAGTGCCGACGCGCAATTCGCGTCAGATTGTAACTTCGTGTACATCCCAGTTTTTCTCTATCATTAAAACATGGAATTCATTGCTAACCGTAGTAGTTTGTGTATAAACACGAATAAAACCTTTGGTTGTGGTGACATTGTTAGGGTACGACGGGTAGCAGATAATTTCGAAAATTTAATTTACTCCTGTGAAGTCCCGTAATGTATAAACAATTTTTGCGTCATCAGTGTTACTGAATTTACTTAATGGTTTTCAAAACATTTTAAATTATAATATAAAATTCGAATGTGGTTTCGATCGTGACTACAGGAAAATCTCGCTCTGTGTACCGTGAAAAGCATCGAAGCTCTGGTGTTTTTTGCGCCCTCGTTCATTGAACTTTATAGTATGTACAGCTAAAAAGATGCTTTATTTTTCCCCTTGAGTGATATTATTCGTATCATATCCTCATTCATGCATGTAACGTGCATGAATGTTTCATGCCAGAATGTAATGTAAATAAGTATGTATATAGAAAAGCCTGTTCCCCTGAACCACACTGCAATACGTCGGATCACTTGCCAAGTTAATCCTTAATGTATTTCTATATGCTGTCATCATTCTAAGTTCCTTTTCGCTATAATTGGCGGTATTCCCTATTGGACCGCCGCACTTAGTCTTCGACCAAAAATTACTCTCGAGTACTCATCTGTATTCCAAATGAGCATCATTTCATTGACTCTCGGCTCCCCTCTCATGCTGCCTCTTTCCCCCAAAATGCATTTCGGCATGCAACTCCTGGCCCTGATTTAGCCTCGACATATTAGCCGTAATGAGAGGAGCGAGTTGAGTGAACCCTACTCCCAAAAAATAAGAGTAGGTGCATTGAAGAGCTTCCAGTTTCGCCTCAGCGATCAGAAAGTATTTCCTGATCATTTCACCGGCGGATATGCATGAATGGAGATTAATTTTTTTCTGGAATATATTTTCTTTTTTCGCGGTCTTTTTTTTTCTCAACATGATGCGGGATGGGGGTACATGAAATCAATATGTATATATCTGCAGGTTCGAATGGGTAAGCTTTCGCGAATGCCCGGATCGGTAGAAATTGACACGCGGTGGTGGAGTGGCATGAGTGTGACGTGCATCCTTTGAATGGGCGGATACAGAAATTTAATCGTCTAAATGTGTGCGGCCACATATGCAGATCCATAAATATAATGCGTTCGCCGTCCGGTGACCCATCTCCCATTTCCCTCCCGTCCGAACCCTTTCCTCCCTGGGACAGGTCGGGATGTGCAGCGTTATTTTTCTCTCTCTATTCCTCTCGCGGGAGCGATTTAATTTGGAATCTGGATGTACAAAAAGCTCAGGAGGGATCCGGCTCAGGACCCGCGGCCACCGTAATACGGGATGTGGAACCCTTTCCGTCGGAATTAAAATCAACGTGTCCTTCATAGGGAGGGAGACGTCACGTACTCTCTGCTCGTATTGATATGTGGCACATATAGGCGCATTAGATATTCGGAACCGACCTCCATCCACCCCCCCTCATTCAACGCCCACCTCCCCCCTATTTCAAATCCACCCCGCCTCACCCCCTCCTATCCCTGTCACTCTGTCCTCGTACCTATGCATTGAAATTGGTTCTCGACGCACCATTGTGCGGCTTAAATTGATTCAGAATCAGTCGAGTAAATGCAAGCGCGCTTGGATTAAGGGAGGGAGGGGGATGAAAGGAGGTATAGGGGATAATGCACGGACGTGCGTGAAGGGAGGCACGGTGAAGAGGGGGGGGGGTCCCAAGGAGTAAGGCGGGGAGGAAACTCTCACCCCTCTCCCCCCCCTTTATGTCGGGGCAATGGATACGATGGTCGTCGTCTGATGGGAGTTGGAAAGTGAATGTGGCGAGCGCACGTGATGATGATGTGGGAACCGTTACCGTCCCTATGTACGTGGTACTCTTGAATGCAACCTCAAGGGTGTGTGGCAGGAATTGAATACCCGTCCGCCAAAACATGCGCTGCTGCATCATATGCTAGAAAGGTTCTAGGGATTGGGGAGTGATAGGGCTGGCTGCAAAATGTCTGGTCCCGGCCGTCTGGTGACGACTTAAACCACGGTTAAGGCTGGGACATAATCAAGGTGTACGTGTGACGCGAGACGTTAACGGGACAACGGGAGACGGGGAACGCAAGTCAGCGGTCTCAGTCGACGTTAACGCGGCCCGGAGTAACAATTGACGAACGCAGGCGCAGCTGAGAGATCAGGTGTAAACAAGTGTGGAAGTAAATAAGTTGTCTTCGCCAAGAGCAATCTTCAACAGTTGGATGTATCTGCCGACAGATGGCTCTCATTCCCGGATTCTCAGGACTATTCTGATTGGTTTTCCGTGTACGAGACACGCGAAGAGATGAAAGTTGCCCATTTCTCGAGTACACGTACTCCCAGTACACGTTGATCGTGTCCGTTCGTGATACTTTCCCGTCAGCCATATTTTCGCGTATTCCCGTTAACGGCTCACGTTATACGTACACGTTGATTGTGTCCCAGCCTTTACTAGTAGTCCTTCGCGTGACCGTGACTCAAAAGTTGACTCAGATGCCTTCTTTGACGTTTGTTCTCAACCCGGGGGACCGGCGCCTATCTCAGTGTCGCTGGCGGTATTGCCGGTGTTCCAGTCGTTATTTTCGGGCCTCAAGAAGCTGGACCCGTGATACAAAATTATCATCTACCGGTATGAACGTACAAATGAGGAGTTCGTCCTCTTCGAACCAATGTGAAAACCTGAGCGGCAAAGGAGTAAGTAACGATTACCAGGCTCTGTGTGGTATACCCGTCAAATAGATTGCTTAATATTTTTGGACATCGAGATTGAAATATTTCGTACGTGTAGCAAACATTTGATACGTTAATTACTTAGCTCGTAGGCTTCCGCGGATGCAGTGTTGACTGTTCCTTTATTCGGGATTCATTCTGCGATGTATGTTTTTTTAAGCAACAATATTTCGCTGGTCCTCTTGCCAGCTTCATCAGGTTAACTGAACTGCTTCATTTGTCTCGCTCGTCTTTATATATATGAGTCTGGACTCCCATTGTTGCCGGAATTTAAATTTGAAAAAATCTGTTTTAGACTGCTACTCAACCTGTAACCGTCTTCTCGGTTGACGTTCTCCGGTCTCTTCGCAATTTCTATAGCCTCCCTGATTAATCTTGGGTAATAGCTGTGGACAATCATATGTAGGCCAGACATGCAGAGCCCTAAAAATACGCCTCCAAGAGCATCAACGGGCAATTAAAAATAATAATTACCGCATTTCTGCAATAGCCGAACACCATCTCAGCGGTACCACTCATAATTTCAACTTTGAGGAGACAAGATTAATAGCTAGGGAAATACGCTATTACCCAAGATTAATCAGGGAGGCTATAGAAATTGCGAAGAGACCGGAGAACGTCCACCGAGAAGACGGTTACAAGTTGAGTAGCAGTCTAAAACGGATTTTTTCAAATTTAAATTCCGGCAACAATGGGAGTCCAGACTCATATATATAAAGACGAGCGAGACAAATGAAGCAGTTCAGTTAACCTGATGAAGCTCGCACGAAGACCAGCGAAATATTGTTGTTTAAAAAAACATACATCGTGGAATGAATCCCGAAAAAAGGAACAGTCAACGTTAATTACTTGTTTAAGTGGTAACGGAAGAAACTAATGCGACCAAGTTGTTAACTAGTCTATTTGTGTATGTTCTTTTAATGGCAACTGAGATAATATTTTATTTGTCGCAGAAAAGATGAAATTTTAAACCTGTCTGTTTGGGAATATTATTCTCTAATTATTTACTTATGGTTTAGGCAGACTTCGTTCGTTTGGTTTGCAAAATGCTTATGATGCCATCAGAAAACGCTCGGCGTTTAACATCCTTAAAAATTTGTCTGGTATGTTGACTTCAGAGTTAGGGTTTCGTAACGCCATAGGTTTGTTCATGTGTTGGTCCTTATTCGGTTTGGTAACCGAAAGAAGAATGTATTAATTTTGGTTATCTCATGTAAAACATGTTTAACTATCCTACTAATATTATAAATGTGAAAGTTTGTATGTTTGGATGTTTGAAACTCAATCACGCAAAAACTACTGGATCGATTTAGCTGAAATTTGGCATGTAGATAGAAAATATATCTGTGGGTAATATAGGCTATATTAAAAAGCCCTCAGGGTCCCCTAAGGCCCCCCAAAGGCCCCTCTGGTGGTCCATGCTAATCATTGGGTTCGGTACAGTGGTTTTATTTTTTGCTTTTTAAAAGTACTTTCACTCAAGATAGAGGACAGGAATTTTTTTCTCAAGATAGAGGACAGGGAATCGGATGGCTGAATAAATGAAAATTTTAATTCCTCCAATCGATTTTTTATTACTTTTCGTATTCATGTGAAAGTCATTTTTTTAGCTGAAAAATCTCACATTTTCTCTGAAATCAACAATATCATATTTCCTTGGCAACCAAAGATTTTATTTTCAAAAGATATTCACGCTTCTTTAAATAACATTTTTTCCTGCAGGCCCAGGATATCATGTTGAGAGAATATCTGTATAAGAAGGGCCTAGAGTCCCATGGGCCCAAATGGGCCCAGAGTCCTAAGGACCCCATGATGGATTTCTTGGGTGGGTAATCGATAAATTCAGTGCATATTTACGACAAGTATACATTCAACACTCCTGAGGGAAAGCCGAAAATAAAATGTCTAAGTTTATTTTCTAATGAGCTGATACCGATGCTTTAATGATGACCAGTGTTTATAAGCGTTAATCGAAAAAATCAATAAAAAATCCACTACAAAAATTCCAAAAAATGATGCCTATGTCAAGAAAATTGGGAAACTAAGTCGGTCACTAAGTCGGTGGTGTTTCTCGGGTTACTCTTAAGAACCGCAGATATCTCATCCTAACCCAACCACGGAAGGGTACCCAGCTATATATGTGGTTCAAATATTGCCCCGTCTGTTTCGAAACTTCAATGTTTTAATATGGCGGAAACTATAATCACGTCACTACATTCACCTTACCCGAAAGAAGAACGGGGTATTCTGCTTAATGAAATCCATCCATGCATAAAAATCGACAATTGCCTTGGGAATCAACATATATTTTTAATTTAAAACCCCAAACTAATGATTATGGCTACCCTTTACAAAGACGCAGTCTTGGTAACGGAGGATTAATTGGTCAAATAAACATGGCTGCTGCTGCGAATGATACGTTTGACATTTTCAACCCCTGGATTGTACCCCTACCTTCCAATCCTGTTTGAAGATACTCAACGCCCATATCAAAACTGAATATCGCAACTGAAATAAGTCATTGAATGCAAATATATGTATGTACACAAGGGAAGCGATTAATTTCATTCACTCAGAAGACGGCTCAAAGAAGACCGCTCATTATTCTTCAGGTTTTATGGCTTTCGTATGTAATAAATTCAGTGTTTTTCACACCCGTTGAGTTTCAACGGGTACCTTTTGCTAGTAACAAATTATTCCAAGCTTTAGTCAAACTGTTCAACTGATGGTCTGATAATGATTCCATTTGTTGTGGTAAGCTTCTGGCTCTACAAACATTGCATAACGGCCTTTGGTGTTCCTGCTTGCAGTTCACCTCCTAATTAAGTACTTTTGCCTGTTTCATCGAAATAGCAGATACCGACAGTGTATTCCGAATGAGGCCTAATTTGGGACAAGGAGTGAATTTTTCATAATTACCCTACCGCTTACCTGGAACCTTTTCAATTAATCTTTTATTCCCGATTAACTCCACCATGTGCTCTCATAATGGGTTAATCCCTCGAAAGATCTTAAGTCAGTCGCACTCAGATATTTTGAACGTATTCTACTGTGATACTAAATATTATATAATACTCCTATTCTCTATGGCTCTTGCAGGACTTTAGTATTACGGAGTGAGTTATTCTCATGGAAGAATTTTATCTTCGTCTACGGGAGGCTTGTGATATTGAGAAGCATGTTCGAGAGGGAAAAAGAGCTATTTAGATGTTTATAATGGTGTGGTAAGAAGAAAGAGAGGTCGATGGGAGTAATTAGGGGCTGAAAAAATGGATGGAGGACGTTTTTTGAGGCATTAGTGGCATGCTGAGGCGGGTGATTGATTGGAGTATGTGGTATAAGTTTTGAATTAGAGGGAAAGGATTGGAGTTTGGTCACAAAACTTTAGTGCAGTTTGATGATCGGCAAAGGGTACCAAGACCTTGAACAGGATTTACTTCAGGAGGTACTGGGAAGTACATAGTACTGCACAGAAAATGTACGACAAAACTTGCTGATGTCAGGAAATTCATTCAGGGTGGCGATCGTCAGGGAAAACCTGGAATTGTCAGGGAATTTTGAATTTCTGGAAAAGTCAGAGAATCTTTGTAACAGTCAGGGAGAAATTGGAATAGGAATCCTCGTTATTTTTTTACCATTCCATTTATCGGTCAGTCTTTCCCGCCCTTTATTTCACCAACTAAAACTGACGTCCGTCTCAGACGTGCATGGAATAAGCACCATCAATTCGTGGAGTATTCAGTTGTGAATCTTATTAGTTGTGGTTCATAATCTTTTAGTCGTGAATCAGATGTACAATGTATCCATTTTGCATATCCTTATTGCGATATTTGCCTAGTTGTGTTAAAAATCATGATCCCAATGTATCACGCTCACCTCAAGGGATACGAGGCTATGTTGCTCGGAAAAGAAAACCTCGCGTTTTTATTTTCACTTCCGTAACTCAGGTCGAGAAGTAGCTGGAGCACACTAGCTTATAGCAAATACATGCTTGCAGTTCTAAAAATACGAGACGATGATTAGTAAATTTAGAAAATTTAAAGCTGCCGTAGAGAATTAAATTCAGCAGCAAAAAATATTCCAACAACAGGTGACCTTTTGGCGATTGGTCAGGGAAATTTGATAAATCCATCAGGGAAAAGTCAGGGAAAGGTCAGGGAATTTGAAAATTTGATATCAGTAACCACCCTGTCATTGGATGTGCTCTATGGACCTTTCAATGAAAAACTCCATGCCTAGGATGATGGTACTCCATATTTTTGCTACCGATCTTTGCTGTTCTAACTTGGCATGATAGACTAACTCACAAGCATCATATTAATTTGTGCTACGTGCTGCAAATGAGGCCTAATAAGGGAGAGAGAATCACCATTGAGTGTGGGACTGCACGCCATCACAATGGACGCTTCGATGCCGCCGAGAAAGCGGCGCGGCAAAGCATCAACGAGACGCCGGCGACGGCTGGCCGTCGCACGTGATGCCGAGAGGGCGCGGTACCCGCTGCCCTCTCTCCGCGGCATTGGCACGCACCCGTGAGGCCGGTACGTGCCAGTGGCCGTGAATGGGGCGACGGATACTGCACGACGACGTGCCAGAGTCGCCGGGTGGGGTCGGCTCTTCGCGTGGGGCGGACCGCGCAGAATACGCAGGGGGGCGTCCTTGCGCGCCGTGGACCAGAACGGCCAGTCACTCCCTTCCTTGTGTGTGTGAGCGGGATTAGCGGCGCAAGGTCGGTCCCGTCTGCGCGTTCCGCTCGAGTGATCGCTTGCGGCGCGCGGATCTCTCTGTGTGAGCGCTCTCTCTGTGTGGGACCGTGGGTGTGTGTCTGGAGCCAAGGGGGGGGGGCGGGGCGGGAGTGGGGGAGGAGAAGAAGAAGAGTTCGGTGGCAGGGGCGGCAATGGGCGGGCAGTGGAGGTACTCAGCAGGGGCCTCTGTGATCGCTCACTCGCCCTTTCCGTTTTCGACGCCGTTTGGGCGTCGCTAAACGTCCATTTAGAGGAACGTATGGTTTTTGTCCGGATTCTGTTTTCGGCTGGGTTGTTAGGAGAGAGGAAGCATAGATAGTGAGAGGGATAGTTTAGGGTCCAGAGGAAGGAAGGAAGGAAGGAAGGGAGGGAGGGTGGAGATGGGAAAGGGGGTAGGGGGGTAGCATGGGGAGGGTGAGTTTTGCGCGGTGTCGGTGGTTCCATTAATATTGGTCGTTAATGGAGCTCTCCTCCCTCCATTTCTGCTCCTCGTAAATGGATTCCGTTCGATCAAAGCGAGTGAAATACTCGGGCCGTCGCCGTTGGTGTGTCGAACACACGATTCGCGGTCGATTTACAGTCATCGATAGCGACGAGGGCAGTGTCGACGGCAGCGGACGCCAGAGTGTGTGTGATTGGGTGATGAGAGAAAGAGAGTAGAGATGGATGCTGAGGGACGGAGGGAGGACGAGAGACGGGACCGCTTCTCTCATCTTGACGCTCATGGAATTTTACGCGGACTAGCGTTTCCAAGTGGCATCTGGAATGGAATACCCCATTTCGGTAATGGGGAGGGATTTTATTAACCCCCTCCCTGTATGCCCTCCCCGTTCCGTTGGACGGAGGGAGGGGGTGGGGTGCGAGGCAATCGGTTTTTGCGGACGGAGCACGATGAGTTTGGGTGCACCGGTTCGGAAAGGAATCGGAAGAATTTTCCGATGTGGGGGCAGCGCGGGATGCTGATGCCTTTGTGGCGTATCGGTTCGTTTGGAATTCCGCGATAAAAATTTCGACGAACAGGCAGTTGCGTCTATAACTTCATCGCGATGCATATTTAAGTATGAAGAGTTATGATTTAATCGGCAGGGTGAAATCCGATGTAATGTTGGCGTGTCTGCATGCAATGAAAATAACCCTCCCATGAATGGATTTTCCCAAATTAATAAACTGGAGGGTTTACAGGAATGTAATTTTGTTGAGATTAACTGCTTCTCGAACGATAAAAATCTAATATTATTTCAGTAATTCGCTCTTTTTTGCTCATGTGGACTTCATCGTGAGTATAACAATTTATTATATAAGGTTTGCCTTCTACGAGGTCATATTGGCCTAAATTGCCCCTCGATAACTGCTTTTCATTGGCGCGGATAAGTACTTATTTACGAGTTACGAGTAATTTAATTAATTCTTGTCTATCTCAGTCTTCTTGAAAGCTCACAGTTGGAATGATATTGGCATCCTTTCAGCTCACACTTTGAAGAAAATGATCGTTGAACTAGATATTAGTATTTCCGTGTGTCCATGATAAATAATTTCGTTGAAATAATTTCAAATTCAGACGAATAGTCTAAGAATTCTAATTGCAATTCTAAGTCTAAGAATTCTAATATGAATAGTCTAATAAAGTCTAAGAACTCAGATAAGATCACTCGCCGGCATCGATCACGAAATAGTCACATAGAGTGTACCGTATAACCTTCGAAGCATAAGATATCTGCCTCGTGGTTTACTAAATAATTTTATGAGTAAAACAGGTGTTCCCTCGTATCATATTAGAGAAATGAAATATGAGCAAAAACTTCCCGTCGGTCTTTTCATTTTAATCTTGAAAGAGGAATATTTATAGATTTTAAGCTATCCGGGACTAGCCACAGAGTTCCACATTTACGGAGTCACCCGCAATACACAATTGTGCGAAATTCCACGGAGAAAAAATCATCCACCTTGACCGGGATTCGAACCCGGATCCCTCGATTTCCGGCCGAGTGTTTTAACCAAAATTAAAAATCCACAGGGGAAGAGGACGCATCGGTAGCTTAACTGGTTAAAGAACTCGGCCGGAAATTGAGGGCTCCGGGTTCGAATCCCGGTCAAGGCGGATGATTTTTACTCTGTGGAATTTCGCAGGAATTTTTATGCTGAAAATAATTAAGAAATAGCAATCTCCAGTTACCGTCTCTTTATTTGGTCCACATGCGAAAATTTGAATTCCATCTCCGACGAGTTTTACGGTAATTACCCATTTTAAAACGCATCGAAATAACATCCATGCGCCTCGGCAACCAACACGCACTCGGGAGAATCGGGATCGTTCGGCCGTATAGGAAGAGGGCCTGGGTGTGGTAAGAGAAAGAGAGGGATGAAGAGAGGGAGGGAAGAGAGAGGGGGAGGGAGAATACCGCCAATCCCCCCGTCGTTTGACGAGGGAATATTTCCTGACCGCTCCGAACAACCAATTCAGTTGAGAGTTCATTCCGTCTCCCGCTGGAAGGAAGACGGGTTGCTCGCGTTGGCCCGCGAACACGTGCCGCCGCCGGAATGGAAATAAAAATAATACGAACACACTCCCTTCCACCTTGTCCCGCCCCCCACGCCCGCGGATATGCACGGTATACATTTTCGATGCATTGAAAAGGGTTACCTCAGCGTAGTTAATCCTGATTTCAACTTCAGGATAGCTAAACCGTTTCCCGTCCGTTGCATTACGATTTTCATCATACTCGACGCTGGAGGACTCTGTGCCGCCGTCCATTACTACTAACGCAATAGCTCCATTGTGCTCGGCAGTTGGTCCGTCGCACACGTCAGCCCATTACCCGTTCTCCCCCCTTTACCTTTTACCCCTCCTTCCTCTCTCTCTCTCTTTGTCCCCTGTTCATTCCTCTCTCCCTCATCTCCTCTTCCGCTACTCCTCCTCCTCTCTCACCGCCCGCCCGCCCGCATTCCCTTCACTCCACACTCCCCGTCAAGTTGGATTCAAGTTGAATTGATGAATGCGAGCTATGGTTGAGGTTGAGGAATTTGTGAATCTCCATTGTTAAGTGAGAAAAAAATCCTGATAAAATCCTTGCTGTTCCACGTTATGTATTTTAATTATTTCAAATAAAAGACATTTTTTGTATTGAGTGCATTTTTCTCTTTCTACAAAAATTTTAGTTCTTTCTTGAAGATATTGCAGAGAAATCAAACTAGTTAGAATAATAGATATTCACTCTGAGGAATCATAAATATAATTCCCCTCAGTCCCGAGAAATATGCAGCATTAGTTTTGGAAAATTCTTCATACTTACGTTTTGCGTTGTAAGCCATGCTTGCAGAGTTAATATCTCTGTGAATCAAGGTTCTTAATGATGCTGCCACTTATCAGCAAGCGAGAGCTAGTGGTGTTGCCAATATTTTGCGTTGCTGAGCGGGAAAAAAGTCAAAATTCTGTGTATTGTATACAATACGCCAGGACCGAGAAGGTTATTTGAAGTTTTTTTTTATTCCGTGTTATGTTTCCCGTGCTTTTTCCTGCATTAGTGTTCCCGATGGTCCTTTTTCTCGAAATACTATACAAAGTCTACTTGACCAAAAACAATTGGGGATATGAATACACGGTTTCCTTTTCGCCCGCATTATTCATATCCCGGGTTATCATTTTGCTTTGCAGGGTTCGAATTGAAGTAATTTAAGCTGGTTTGGCATCTCCTAACAACATGATATAAATGAACTCTTCAGTCAGTCAGTGCCGGTTCAAGTAACCTTACACAACCTTTGAATATGCATGTAATGTCGAAATATTAAATCACTGTCAGTAAAAATGTTGCTGGAAACTCAGCAAAGAATGAAAAATATTGTTTGAAACTTTATGATTACAAAAATATAGGTCGTATAATGTAATGTAGTAATTATTGGCGTATTAGTCTGCTATGCCTGGTGAATTAATAAATTTATGCGATTAATGTTTTAAAAAATCGACAATCGTACGTTTGGGAAACGAGTTTTAGGGACGAAGGTATTTCTGGATATCGAAATCGTGGAAACGACGAGGACCTGGTGTGATGGCTAGTCTTGACGTTCCATCTATAAGACCTGGGATCGAATCGCGGGCGTATGTTACCGGTGATCATCCAATAGAATCCGTTTTCCTTCTTGGGTGCAATGTGGTGAAGTGGTTCATCAATTGGGATTTTAAACGTACGTCTCCTGTACTATCGATTTTAACCCTCTAGGTGGCGACGCTGAGTTTCTCTCTGCTTTCTCTTTGCTCTTAAATTAGCCCTTCCTTAATCAGTCTACCCGCCGATTTTAAAAAGCGCGAATGATCTCATTGGTCGCTCGCCGTAAATAACCGACCAACCACATAGTGAGTTTTATTCCTGCGATCCCTCCCCAAATCCTAAAATGAGAGATAACTGACGTGAAGGTGTGAAATAGATAAATAATGGTTGATGAAAGGTATCAGCAGCCGTCAGTAGAATTCCAGATATAAAATGGACAATAATAGCACAGGGTGTCCAGCTTTCTGGAAAACCGGGAAGACCGGGTAATCTCAGGAATTTTATTTTCACTGGAAACATCAGGGAAATCTCAGGGAAATATCGAATTTACTGTGGGATATTCTGTGTTGTCAATATATGAAACAGCAACGGAAGCCATTTGTCTTTTTCGGCAAGTGGCTAAGTCAAATTTCCCTTGCGTTGTCGCATTTTGCATTCCTGTTATCACCGATAGTAGGTACAATGTTTTCTATATAGGCACATTGTGTTCTTTCTGGTCATAGTCTGTAAATCAGTGGCGTAAAGAACGTGCCTTTTTCGGCAAGCTGCGAAGTCAAATTTCCCTTGCGTTGTCGCATTTACGAAAATAAGGAAAAAAGTCAATTCCTTCAGTTTTTTTAAGTTGTTAATCATTTTATATCAATGCTATTCTTAGCAAAGTCTGGCTGTAATATAACCTTGTTCCTGTGCATCAGCATGACAATGTTTAAATCTAAGAAAGGGTGGCGATGTGATTTTCTCTCAAACTATTTTATAGTTTTGTGTTCATTTTCTTCCAAATTTGCAAGTTTTACAATAATCCTTACGTTTAATCGCCCCAAAAACATACCGAGCAATCTCTTATAATAAACGAGGAAAAATCATTCTTTCCTCTGGAAAAATAAAAATTATATCTGGAAAACCTGGATATCTCGGGGAATTTCCAAATGGTCAGCTGCTGGACATCCTGTAGCATTACTTAAGGGTCGTTGACTGCCGCTATTCTCCCGCCCCTGCCTCGTGAGATTGCTCAATTCCAGTTCCTTTATGTTTTCAACGCTCACCAAATTAATATCCACATTTATATGGTTCACGTGTTAATCCATCCGTATGCGACTGTCGCTTATATTGTCACTGACATTATTCTACTAACTTGTCAGGGTGTAGCCAGTCTATCTGGATCTTCTTTTTCATCTTTTTTACTGCTATAATTAATCATCTTTTCTTCTTTTTGTTTCTTTCAATTCTGTTTTCATGCGTCCCATTTATCTTCATCTTCAGCCTTCTTCGTTTCTGTTCGTTGTAATTATTTATGTTATTCAACGTCCTGTTCATTCTCCGGACAATTTAATTTATTTTCCTATTTTGTATGCAGGGTATTACACTTCAGTTGGTTAAAAATTTTTCAGTTCGCATCCTATTGAATAAGTCTGTGAATTTTGTTTTTAGACTTTCGCAGCGGCTAGATGCACCATTATCAACAATTTCCGGGTAAACTGCTGCGTGGTGAACTTAAACGGCTCAACGTTTCGTTCCTCCTGCTGGGAACGCCAGGCTCTGCAAAGAGAACGGGTTCGTTTTACAAGTTTTTCTCTCCTGAATTACTCAAAGGAATTTTACGAACTACATTTACAATTATCGAGTGTTCTGTCAATGGATGATTGGAATCTTATAGATCGTATCACAACTGTTTCGGCATCAAATACTTTCTATAATATGCAAGTCAGACAGAAGAAGAAATTCGAAACTTCAAAATAAGAAGCCTGTGCAGAAGTGTTCCCTTCCTACGTCTGTACACAACCTTACCGCTTAAGTTTTGAGCAAAGAAACCATCTCAGTGTTATCCAGAGGACTTAACTTTACGGTTACACCCAAAACGATACCGGTAGAAGAAATAATAACTGGAGTGGAATCAGCAGTACGCGCACTTCCCTTTGGACAAGCTGAGAAATATCTATCTATATAAGCTATCCGCCATGAAGCTGTGCAAACCCTACGGAAAAGCAAGCCACCATCACCTAACTTACCTACTTCTGAAAGACAAGCCATCAAAGAACTTAAGGTACAAAAAAACTGTCTTGTATTACCAGCATATAAGGGAAATGCTACAGTAGCAATGTACAAGCATGATTATGATCTAAAAATCCGTTCCCTCTTGGACGATAAGACATACGTGAGTCTCCTGACGACGTTCCCAGCAGGAGGAACGAAACTTTGAGCCGTTGAAGTTCACCACGCAGCAGTATACCGGGAAATGGTTGATAATAGTAAGTCTGTTGTTTGTTTATAGCAGGTATTCATTTGCTACATTAAGGCCCGA
This sequence comes from Ceriagrion tenellum, assembly GCA_963169105.1. Taxonomy (NCBI): domain Eukaryota; kingdom Metazoa; phylum Arthropoda; class Insecta; order Odonata; family Coenagrionidae; genus Ceriagrion; species Ceriagrion tenellum. Next base: position 14,806,551 of record OY720642.1, on the reverse strand, counting down.
TCAACGTTAACTGCAAGGTGACGCAGGATTTACCCTAATTTGGTGATTAATTACTGTTAGTGTTTTGCGGCATCCTAATTAGACTGGCTAGGTAGCTGGAGGAAGCGATATGTGTCGATGGGTTGCTCTTAGTCTTTACGAATGGAGCGTAGGCGGTTGGCCAAGTGAGGAAAGGAAAGAAAGAGAATAGGCTATATGATGGATGAAGAAAGATCGGTCGGATGCTGAGGCGAAAAAGGAAATACTGGAGGTAGATGGGGACCTGAAAGTATAGAAAATCGGGAGGTGTTTATCTTACTTTCAACAAAACTTACCTCTTACATCTAGAATGCGTGAAAAAAATCAGTCTGTTGGTCAGTTGCTAAGAGAGCATTATCGATGGTAGAACGTATCAAATTGCATTTTAATCGGGAAAGAGTATTTCACCAGATGTTATAAATGCGGACCTGACTAGGTTTTATTGGTTTTTCTCACCGCTCTTCCAGCATTGAATTTTTCGTAGAGGACGATACCCTACCATACTTTTTCCTTATGGTAGTTTAAGCGGGATATCGTTACGTCTCGAGTTCAATGAATTTGGTATCATTTTAGATAAATATGTCTCATTTTTCCATTGATGCTAAAATACGAGCCTCTTAGCGGACTACTTTTTGTGATATTGGCCAAAAATTATTAGCCGATTTCCATGGGGAGCGGTACGAAAACAGGAGGAATTTATGACGTTTGCATCTCATCAGGAATTTAACAGCTTGTTGTTTATAGGTATTCTCAAATATTAACCAAAATAAATCGATTCCACCCCGCAGATATGTTTACAGAATCATTCAAAACATTTTGTGAAGGCGTTGTCGGCGTACGGCGAGAAAAAATGAGACAAGTCAAAGACTTGTGTTAATATATTCATTTTATTTCCTAGAGTTTCAGTTTGATGAAACTGTATTTCTGTATATCGTTAATACGACAACATTTGCTTCATATGTCTTATGCGAGGGGTATGCAACTCAGAGAAATGGTGTACGCTTGTAGAGAAATGGTCGCGAAATGAACAGAAATGGACAGAAATGGACGAAAATGGTTAGAAGTGGAGAGAAATGCTAGAAATGGACAGAAATGGATAGAATCGGACGAAAATGGTTAGAAATGGACAGAAATGGATAGAAATGGACAGAAATGGATAGAAATGGTTAGAAATATACAGAAATGGATATAAATGAACAGAAATGGCTAGAAATGAACAGAAATTGTTAGAAATGGATAGAAATGGACAGAAATGGTTAGAAATAGACAGAAATAGGTATAAACGGACAGAAATGGAAATGCGGTGTGCACTTGTTTTTGAAGTTGCGTACCCCTCGGTCTTATGGCTGCTAAAATATTCGAATGATATTATAATTTGGCCTCTATTTATGACGCAGGAAAAATCTCGCTCAATTGCATTAATCGCTCCCAATGGAAGGCGTTTACCTGTTCGTTTGTCTCTCCGTCCTCTTCCGTCTTCACTTTCATCTGCGTCCGTCATCCCTCGCTCCTTCCCCTTTCGCACCCCTCCACCGTTTCTCCTCAACTCCTCGCCCCCTTTCGTCCGCCCGTCAGAGCTTACTTGGGCAAATGGGTTCTTTGAGGAGGCGGCCCCTTGGAGTGGATAAGGGGACGAGGAGTTGTATCGGAGGAGGAATTCGTGCTCATGTGTCCAACGGCGAGGACCGCCGTACATTTCTCCTTTCCTCCTCCTCCATCATCCGTCTGTCCTCCTCCTTCTCCCCCTCGTTCCTTTTCGCTCTTCCTTCTCCTACACCCTCGTTCGTCTCCCATCGCATCCCGCCTGCGATTCCCACCTCACTTAGTCGCAAGGCGGAGAGGAGGCACACTCCCAAGTAATGCGATTACGTGTCGCTTTGTCGAAAGATTGAGCGAATTAAGCGGATAAAGAGAACTTAGGACGCTGAAATGCAAAAGGGCGGTGGGTTTGCTGTGGGGGATGGGAGGGGGTTGCCCGGAGGGGTTGGGAGGCTCACTGCCGGCGGGGGGGTGTAGAGGAGGGACAATCTTCCTTTACACCCGCCACCAACCCACCTCCCGTTCCCTCTATTTTTTTTCTACTGGCCCCCCTCCCACCCCACCCCAAGATTCCGTCCGATGCCGCACCACTCCTCCTCCACTGCACTCCCGACCAACTCACCTGTCTTGGAGGCCCGCCCCTGCATTTCCCTTTGGCAAACCTTGTTTGGGAGATATGTCCCTCTTAAGTCCTCCTCCGCTGCCGCCACCACATCCGTGAGTGGTCATTAGGGGAAACTTTGTCTGCCGCCCCACCCCACCCCCAGTCGTGCCCGCTGGACCATTTTGGGAAAAAATAAACTGCTTACGGCTGAACCCATCCAAACTCTCTTCTCCCGCTTTCTCCCCCTCCTCCCCGCTTGCCTGTGCTTGCATCTCTTTATCTCCGGATGCACTGACGAATGCTGTTATCTGTTTTCAATGCTGGCTGGTCTCAACTTGACCTTCCTCACATTTTCCTCAATGTGTTTTTGTTCTACCGCGCAATTCCTTTTTAGGTCTAATCCCTGTGAGTTATTATTTTGTTCTTGTCCATTTTTCCTCCAGTTTTCCATGGACATCAATTCTCAAGTCCATTCTCAACACCTAGAATTTCTTGAGAGACAATGCGAGAAAATTATATCTTAATGCCGCGCCGCCGCCGCCGCCGATGGATTTTGCGCCGATTGCGCCGATAGCGCCGCCAGTCTCCCATGTCGGCGCGGCGGCGCGCGCCGTCATATGCGGCTACGTACGAATCATTGCCTCTAGAGCATGGCTTCTGTACTTGATTACACTAATTTTTTGCTGACTCCTCCTCATTGTATTTCATAACTTTGTCAAACTTTACTCACCACAGTTACACATATCCGTGCAGCAATATTAACAGTCTTTCCTTAACAGCGACAGTTATCCGTGCGTTTAGAGACGGAATCATCTTCAAAGACTTGGAGATATCTTTTTAAGTTTATCCGCTATTTTGCACGCTGGGGCAGTATCCGGTGTATTTAAATAAAAAATTCGTATGTTATTCTTATTTCAAGCATTTTCAAGCATCCTCTCTCATTGGAATTGTAGCATTTGTAGGCTATAACAAAATTTTAATTATGCACAGTAAAATACCTTTGTTCTACTCCATGTTTTAAAGTATAGCGCCACTTAAATTCAGCCAAAGTTGAGGCTTGAGGGTACCGAGTGGAGACCGCAGAAACTCTTTATCTGCTACGTGCTCATTAAGGGCCATGCGCCTGCGTGGGCCTTCATTTTGAATGTCTCCGAGCTCAGAGTTTTGGACCTTATGTCGCCCTCAGAACCTCTAGCTCGATCCCACCCATCAGGTGGGTGAAGGTATTGAACGAGCTAGAGCAATAGAAACTCCTGCATGCGGCTATGTTTCAGCATTGTATGTGACTTTTAAAAGTAGTTTCTTATATGAATTCTACCGGTAAAAGATAGGTTTAGGTGACAGCCAGAGAATCTCCTTCTGATTTTCCACACTTTTAGGGTTCTATCTTCCTCTAGTGCTGCCATTTTTGCCTCAACATACGATATACCGTTCTCCATCCGTCCAAGAAACCAATTCTCCCTTTTTACCTTTCCCTACTTGCCCTAAATTCTTCCCTCTATCACGCTGTTGTGCAACTCACTTCCACAAGACATATACTCGGCCTATCCCAGATTTCATTCAGAAGTTTCTTCATTTTCAGGAGTGGAATAAGCACTCTGGCCATACTCCTTCCTCGTAGATCCATCAAATTAGTGTAGAAAAAGCTTGCCTAACATTTTTACTTAAATTAATTAGCAACTCAGAAGGTATGTTCTCCACTCCTACAGTTTTTCTTGCCTTCATATCTTTCAATACTTTCTCTTTTTCACCGTAGAGTATCATTGGACCGAGGTTATCCTCATCTAGTGTTCCCTGATCCTTCACATCTAAATTAGTTTTTCTACTATAGCTCTTCCACGTATTCTCTCTACCTACCTTGAATATCTTCTTGCTCAATTAATATCTTACCTGCTCTGCTCTTAACATTGGGTACCGTTTTCCCTCACTCCCCGCCCGATAGCAATTTTATTTTATCGCAAAACGCACCCTTTTCCCTATCTTATTGCAGCTTATCCATTTCCTCGCAGTGCCTTTTCCACCAGTTTTCCATCGCCCGATTGGTTATTCACTGAAGTTGATGATTATACTCATCGTGCTTCGTCTTACCTAGTTCTGTGTTGGCCTTTTTTCACCTCCTCCTCTCCTCTATTTTCCCAATCATTTCTTGCATAACCCACCGCTCCTTAACCTTCTCGTTTCCACTTATCCTTTCGTTATTTCCGCCTCTTAATATGCCTGTATGTATATTCTCCTATGTTTTCTCCATTCCCTTTGCTTCACTTATGTTCCATTCCACCTGCTCTTGGTATTCCCTTCTTTTTTCCCCTATCAAAGCTTCAAAGTTCCATCTTTTTATCCCCCTACTTTTTTAAGTCTGCGATCACATATCATCATAACTAAGTTAAGATTCAACCCTGAATTCAAACAAAATTCAACTGCCTTCTCATCGCCATCATTTCTCGTTCCTAATCCATACCCTCCCACTTCATACCCATCTCTCCCTTCCCCCACTACTGCGTTCCAGGCACCCATTACTATTAGTTTTCTCTTGTCCGGGAACTCTCTGATTATCTTCTCTTACCCAAAAAAATCACCAATCATTCAAAATCAGGTCTCAAAAAAACTCATCTAGGCATGGATATATCACCAAGGTTAAAAACTAACTGAAACAATTTCTCTGACATTGCTGATCTTTCTCGTAACTCACAATCAACGAATGCAGGAGCATGTCTCATTAAATACAGCTTCACCTCATCCTCACGTCCGATATTCTTGCTATCATCTATTCTCAACGTTGTCAACAACCTAAAAAGCGGGATAAGCGTCTAAAGTCACCTGGCCAGTCCTCGTCTTTACTCCACGCTCACAATCTCGCAAGAACTGTCCTAAACACTTGCAAACACGCATAAAAATGTTTAAAATGAATCTGCAACAAAGGTCGAAGTGAAACGCGACATTCTCATTCAAATGCCAAGACAATGTATTTTCACTTTTTAAAGCAAAACGAAAGTGAAAACAAACCGCTAATCGCCTTTATTTAAGTGAATAGTTTGTAAAAAGTATGTCAAATTTCCTCGTTGTAACGTCTAAAAATGCTCGACTTCTAAATCTCTATGCATAAATCAGGTGTTGCTAGATCTCGTTCACCTGCGAGTTAAAATATTTCGATCGAAATGTTCTGATCATCGTCTCGTATTTTTAGAACTGCAAGCATTAATTTACTATGAGCTACTGTGCTCCAGCTACGTCTCGACCTTAGTTTCGGAAGTTAAAAAAGGAACGCGAGGTAAAATTGTCGGAATAACAGAGCCTCGGATTGCTTGTGGTGAGCGTAAGACATTGTGATCATGATTTTTAACGCAACTAGACAAATATCGCGTTAAGGATATAAAAATGGGATACATTGTAAATCTGATTCACAACTTAATAACAAAGATTCACAACTGAATACTCTACGAATTGATGGTGCTTATTCCGTGCACGTCAGCGACGGACGTTAGTTTTTGTTGGTGAAATAAAGGGCGGGAAAGACTGACAGATAAACGTAATAATAGAAAAATAACGAGGATTCCCCATCCCAGTTTCTCCCAGACTGTTACGAGAATTCCCTGACTTTTCCAGAAATTCAAAATTCCCTGTCAATTCCAGGTTTTCCCGGACGATCGTCACCCTGCTGGACAAAAATGGAGGAGAATCTGACTCGCAGAGTTGGACTACAAGCAGAGCTAACTTAGTCACAGTTGTTTAAAATTATATATCTGCTCAAATTGATTAGCTATGAGAATCTCCGGTTTATAAAAGATTACTAATAATTCTGACCAATTACACAATATGTTCTACTTATACTCATGTATTCTCCCAGAAAATTTACGAAAACATCGAAAACTGTCCAAAATTAATGCCGGCTTACGGTGCTGTATGATGCATGCTCTTATAGGGGCTCAGCGGACAAATCAATACCTCTGGTCCAACTTGCAGCATTTAGATCTACGTACTTTCCTCATGTCTTCCCGCAGTGGTGAAACTAACTTTGAGTAGTCATATATGTAGTCGATCGTAGCCTTTAAACTAAGGATGAGTCGAATCCAAATGTCGATTCTCGATTCCACCGATTCTCATGATTAGAATCGGTATCGAGAATCGATCGCCTAAAGTCCATTCCTATTCCATCGATTCAAGATGGATTAGTATTCAAATCAAATTTCATTTATCATATCATATTTGTCTCAGTAAGTTTGGGTGTAGGCTATCAATTTGTGCTTTTCATCTACCTGAATAAGCTGAGGATATATTTGCAATTTGTCGATAAATATACTTTTTGAGCGACTTAATTGTCTTCGTTATTTTATTTCCGCCAATACTTGAATTTAAGAAATAGTCGTACGCTACTGGTGTATCCATATCCCACCTGTTATTAGGAATAAGAATCGATGGAATCGGAATCGAGAATCGATTTGAAAGAATCGGAATCGAAAAAAAAGTGGAATCGACTCATGCCTACTCTAAACACATGTGACTATGTGTATCGTACATGGGTAAGTCTGTATGGAAAGTCGATTTTTATATCCATCAAGTACAAGGTCTGACAAGAAAAAAATATTTTTAGCAGTGCCGAATTCTGCCCCCATTCCAAAGAACAGTGTTTCTTTAAAACGCAATATTTAATAACGAAGGGAGGGAAAGGCTATCCAAATTTTAATTCTATGGTTTATTAATAATCTATAATTTTTTCTTACATGAAGTTTTAAATTCTGATTATCTTGGTATTGAATATCGACTTCTGTCTTAAGTTAATCTGAATGTATATTAACGCAGATTATTGAAAATATAACACGATTCAAAATATTCTGCTCCATGCGATACGGCTTCTCAGAATCACTGTATGTGGATGAGTAATCGTCCCTTCTTATAATCAGTGCCCTCGAAGCGTTAATTTCACAAGGCGATATGCATTCCCAATTATTCACCTCTGGAGGAGTGTGTCCGCGTTCCTTCGCAAGAAAGGACGACAGTTTTCAATTAGAGCGATTTGAGGACAAAACTTTCCCATTCATATACCGTCTTTACCTCCGTGGAATTTTCCGTCGAATTTCCCCCTTTCCCTTTGAAACCTCCGGATCCAGCCGACGCCGAGTCATCTCTCCGTCCTCTTCATTTCCTTGCGGGCTTAGAATATTTCCCCATTTCATCCTCGCTTCCTGCATTTATCCTCTTACCTCCTTTTTCATCGTTCTCTCTCTCTCTCTCTCTCTCTCTCACATTCATAGCGGGCGCGCGGATTTGCGTGCGCGCCCACCGCACGTCCTTCTGCTAACACTTGGCACGGAGACCCGAGTCGGACTCAGTGGGCCATTTTGCAGTCATAATTGTTCACTCAACTGCCCCGCCCCACTCCCCCTCCACTTTTATCTTCCTCTATATTAGTGCACGTATGTGGTTCTAATCTCTGGAATTCCTTGCCATTATCCATAAAAAATTCGGTTGTGGTAGAGTATTATCATTTCGCCTGTTTTTGTCCGATGGCCACCAAATTTGGGAATTATATCTTATTTCACATGCTAAACAATACTAGATATGGACGAAAGCGCTGCGAAAACATTTTAATTTTATAAATACGGTACTAATCGTGATTAGGGATGGGTACCTCGTTTGCTTCGGCAGCCATAATAGACGACAATGGACGATCGAATCAACAAGCGGCCAGTTAGTTGCACTTCTAACTATAAACAAGTGGGAAGTTTTTCCCTTCTGAATGGTGCAAAATAATTTTAAATAGAAGGGAGAATTCTTGTCACCTAGCCGCTTGTTGATTCGATCGTCTATTGTCGTCTGCTATGGCTGCCGAAGCAGACGAGGTACCCATCCCTAATCAAGATAAGTACCGTATTTATCATATTTTAATTGTCATTGCAGCGCTTTCGTCCATATTTAGTATTGTTTATAATGTAAAATAAGTGATAAATCCTAAATTTGGTGACCATCGGACAAAAACTGGCGAAATGATAATACCCTAATGTAACAAAAAATTCTTCCTCGCTGTCTGTTTTTAAGGAAAAACTTTTTCATTATTACCAGAAGCAGCATATATGCCAATAATAGACATATGTATCCTGTTGTAGATTTATATGTTTCCAAAGTGATCGGAGAAATTATTGCTTGTTTGTTATCTCTTTGTGATTGATATTATATTTTCCTTCATTATTATATATTCTATTTTCCATTGTTTTGAATGTTAATTATCTGTAACTGTGAATTTTTTGTTTTTCATCACTGTGAGATGTTGGCCAAGCGTATATATTTTTTTGTGTTTTTATTCACTCAAAGCAGACTTTTATATGTATTTTCTATTTTTTGCTCTTATGGGGAAACCCAGAGCTTAATGATTGGATATTTGGGGAGGCGACCGACAGCTAAGGTCATTTGCGCCAAAGGGTATGGGTAAGGGAACAAGGGTGGATAGAAACCCGGCGTCGTCATTAGCCTGCTCTTAACGAAAGGCGCCAAAGGGACCACGGTTTAACTTCTCATCCGACAGACGGAGTACTGTACTTGAAGTGCCCTCCACAGGACACTCAAGTAGGGATTGGGTTTCCGCTGAAAAACATCTTCCTCTGCAGGGATTTGAACACTGGTCGCCTATATGGTTAGCCAGTACTCTAGCCACCACATCAACCTGATCCTCCCCAGAACATAATTAAAATTATTCTATTCTATTCCATGTGTGTACGTCTATATGCGTGTTCTGTCCATCTTCTTTTACTGCTTTCTGCCTCCTCTTCTTCGCTTTTCCCTTCGGTTAACCTTTCCGTGTCCGTCGGCCGACGTGTGGAGGTGCCTCCTCCCCACGTCTTTCATTCGTTTCCCTCCCTCACCCTCCGCCATCCCCCTTTCATCCCCCCTCCCCCGGCATCATCATTCCTCCCCCTCTCAGAAACCGTTTTCACGAGCAAATTCGCGAGCAAACCTTTTCGGCACACGTTTGGAAGCACTCTGAGTTGATTATAAAAGGACATGCCCCAACCCGTAGGATTTTCGGGTCCACCTCAACACTTTTATTTACTTTTTTTTTGCCCTCTTTCCGATCTCTCCTCTCTCCTCGGTGCCCCCCCCCCCCCGCTTTCTCCCCCGTCTACCACTCCACTATTTCCTCCTCCACACCCACCCATCCCCCCCTCCCCTCCGTCCAGCCCACCCACTCACCAACCCTCCCTCCTTCTACACCCCCCGTCCCTCCGAGCATTTCCCGTAATTTGATGAATTTTAGCAGCAGAGCGTGTTGCAGACGGTGGTCAGTTTATCGATTCCGTTACACTGCGTATTATACGCGCGTTTATATCAAATTTATGTTGAAGCGGGCTTATCGGTGTAGCTAATGGGAAATGAGTGTTGCGGGCGGTGGTCATCTGAATAATTGGATCCTCAGGTTTCCTAGTCTGCCCTTTTGAGAGTCGTTTTGTCCGCTCGCGCACAACCCTTCCCTTCACTCTTCTTTCCTTTTTTTTCTTTCTCCCCCGCATTTCGGACTCAGGAATGCACTCGTAAAAAAAAAGGCTCGCTTTTGAGTGAATTAGGGTGTGCCCGCCTGCCGGATGTTCATTTCTCTGGTTGCCGGTGGTTTAGGCGAAACACGTCAGACTAACAAATCACATGACGTTTAAATCTTATACAAATGTGAGGCTATAGTATTTAATGATTTAGAGAGAAATTGAAATTGATCGGTGCACTCCGAAGTAAAAAACGTTAATTTTAGTGGCGAATAATTATTTCGGAAGGGTTTAATTTTAAGCTGAATGGCACATCGTTCGGTGACTGAAGGGATTTAAAGGGCCGTGAATTGAACGTGACCCCGATGAAGTACAAACTAATTTTCGGACGATTTTGAATATATCTGGCGCATTTAATTAAAAACGGCTTTTGCTGATAATTATTATATGGATTTTATTAGGCAATTTTAGAGTGATGCAATAACAGACTGTTTCAGCTAATTAGAAAGGATAACTGAGAGATCGAATGAAATATGAATATAGCTCCCGATGTTCATGTTGCCTTTATTCAGTAACTCCTTAACTTGCCTTTTTAACTGTGTAAATCAATCAGTGAGGTGATATTTTGTCACTTCAAAAGGTTGGATTAACAACTAGCATCTATTTAGGGAGTGCGAAAGCATATATTGTGCCCTTATATTTTCTTTTCCTTTCTGATGGAAATAACAGCTTAGCGGTCGAAAATAAATGTCGCATGTGAATCGTGCGGGAATATAAAATTTTGTCGATCATATTTTCTGAAATCCCGATGCGTCTTTTGTCTCCTTTTTCTATCTTCTGCCGGCTTCTTCATATTTTTTCGGGCAAACACATGAAATAGCTGGACGAAGGTGGACGAGAAGTTCGCGGAGTTCTCTGTCCCAGCAAACTTACGATGTAATTCTGGCTTTGATGCATAATAGCTTTCCAGCATTCAACTTTATCTTCAGAGGGACTATTTTTAAAAAATATTTTTGTTTCTTTTCTTTCTTTCCGCTTTGGGTTCTATTTTTTGTCAATATTATATTTTCGTGAAGCAACTCCTCTAGCTCGTATTGCTTGCTCTCGTTACTTCCCGCATAATTTGAACTGGATAATTAATTGAAGAACAAAAAAATTGAAAGAAAGCAGCGTGACGAAATTAACCAGTTTTATATAATTTGTAACGATGATCTCCTTGCCACTCATCAGCGATGTTTGCCAATTACAATTCCACAACACGTAAGGTCAACGGCAAACGGATGAATACACCGGTTCTCGTCCGATCATTGAAGTTAACATCGTCGGGCCCGGAGAGTACTTGGTTGGTTGACCGCCTGGGAACGCCGGGTGCCGTTGGCACGAATTTATTCTCTTTTACCTGCAACCACTGCACATGCTTACCTACTCACTCGTTCTAACCGTGTCCAGCGGTAAGGAATATGTTTGAATTATTATGACACTATAAATGCTTTCGAATTCTATGAACAGGTGAAAGCTGTTGCGCCAACTCGGGTGTGAGTTGGGATGATCCGTTCAAACTCCCAAGGAGCAATATTCTTCCTTAACCCGTAGTGATCACTCCGGGCCCAAAAGGCGCCACACCAAGTTCACGGTTTTATAGCTTTGAAGCTATACTTTAAAATCGAACTTGTGTATAAGTGTTACGAGCTTAATAGAAGAACTAGGATGGGAATTACTATCAGAACGTAGGTTAAAATTTAGGTTAAACCTTTTAAGTAAATTCGAAACAGAGTTGTTCACAGATGACGTTAGATATATATTGAGAACCCCTGCGTATTATGCTAGGTTTGATCATATTAACAAGATTAGAGAGATAGATTGTCGTACCGATAGATTTAAAATGTCATTTTTCCCTCGTACCATAAGAGAGAATAATAGGCAGCGTAGCAAAGGGATAGGTAGGTGAAATATAGTGAGAGTAGTCTGTAGTGCATGATGCATGTAATAACAACCAATAATCCCTTCCTTATAATGTAGATACTGACCATCTAGCTGCATGTTACCCTAGTATCTAGCATGTCTCCATTAAATATCCTAGTTGCATGTCAATAGTGCATGTTTGGTGATCTTCACCCCCTGCCACACACCCTCGTGATGGCTCGCAGGGTATCACGTAGATGTAGATGTTGTGCTCCCACCTGTAGTCAGTAGTGAACACTACTAATTTGCCTCTGTAATAATCCCACTCTTGTTTTCAAATTTCGCTTAAAATTCTGTACTTCAATCTTCTGAATCAATATTTTTTTTTCAGCTGTAGTATTTGAACTTATGTCATTATAAAGGGTTGTATATTGGGAGTGTTACGCCAATATTTCATAGAAAAAATTGAAGCGTGAAAATTTTATGATGAGTTGATCAAAAAAGTGGATTTAAATGTAAATTTATAATATTGAAAAAGAAACTTGCATAACTGCACAACGATATATTAGGAAATACATATATTAGTAAAATCAGTTAAATTTTCATGGCTTTATCTCCAGTCACAAAGAAATAATAGCTATTATTTTCCGTGGGGTCCAATAGACCCCTAGTGACCATTATGTTATGGCTGGATGGTGTGTCCACACGGATAAAATTTTGTGCACTTAATATTTTGACAATTAAGTATATTATGTAATATTTTTTCCTTTTATGGTATAGTTCACAGATATATCAAATCTTTTCTTTAAATCTTATCTAGTCTTTCATTACCTTAATTGGTATCATCTCTATTTATAGATAGTACTGTTGTGGAGTTGTTCAACTAGATGGTATCCCTAATATACCGCATAGCACGTTTTACTGTAAAAAACTTTTAAAAATAGAAGTTTTTCATAATGTGATTCCACAAAAAATTCCCACGGCAGGGATTGGAACCCGGGGTTCCGTAATCGAGAGCAAGGGTTTTCACATTCGACAGAGACGTGAAGACGAAGAAAAAGATAGTATGGGCATGGTGTAATTCCATTTTTATCGTTAGGATGACTCGGCTAATAACATCCTCGATTCTTTTCCAACAGTAAGTTTTATACATTTATTTAGAATCGAAACCGATGTCCACAGCAACTGTGGACCTAAAATGCTATGAAAGCGTAATGTTTGCTCTGAAGGGAAACGGAATTTTTCTTCTATCAAGTGTATCTCTGTGAGTATCATGAAAATGATTTTTCTATTAAGCCTTGCATTTATTCAAACTGCTAAATTACGGGGCGTAAATCTTCAGAGTTGGACAGTTCTGCCGGGCCGGCTGGCCAACTTAAGTAATATTATGCGGCAAAGAAACGTGATTAACTATGAAAAAGTATTTATAAGTATGATATATTTACTGACATAGAGCTAGTTCATACTCGTTGTTTGAGCTGATGGAGTCAGGAGGGTTGTGGTTAATTACAAATAAGGGTGAGATTGGAACATGCACTACTTTGTGCTGTACGCAGTTAAAATAATATTTCCAATTCTGTCATATATAACTTAGTAGGATAGATACGGCCTTCAGTTTTTATAAGATTTAAAAATCTTTCCGGGCAATGAATGAGTTCATAGCAGGATATCATGTATTCACTTCAAATATACGCTTGATATGTTTAATAATACAGGTTGCAATTTTAGTCCGTTGACCCTTCGCAGCTTTTTGCAGTACAGCTTTACAGCTTTTGCTGCTTTTGCGTAGCTTTTTTAAATATTTCCTTTCGTGACTAACCTTAACCATCCATTCCGTCACACATACCGCTCAGGGGCGTGTACATCTATAAAAATTCCAGTGGTTCATAGGAGACTGTCCACTTTCTCCTCCTGTCTATACGAATTATGAATGTATGCGTATGAAAGACTTACATTTGGATCGCATGCTTCTTTATGGTAGTGAGGCGTGGACGATGACAGAAGCAGAGAAATCAAGGTGGGAAGCTTTCGAAATGTGGTGTTACTGAAGAATGATGAAGATCAAATGGATAGAACGTGTGAGTAACGTGGAAGTTTAAGAAGAGTTGGAGGAAGAATTTTAAGAGAAGTCTTTTGAAAACCTTGGGAAGAAGACGAGACGAATTAATCAGCCACGTCATGAGACACGATGGTCTGATAAGAATAATCGTCGAAGGTGGAAGGGAAAAACGGCAGAGGAAGGCCTCGTATGAGATACATTGAGCAGATGATGAAGGATGTAAAACAGAAGAACTATGTAAGTGTTAAAAGACCAGCTGATAGGAGAATTGATTGGAGAGCTGCGTCAAACCAATCTTCGGATTGCTGACTGATGAATGAATGATGAATGAACGTATGAAAGGACCCTAGGGCCGAAAAGTTCTGAGTATAGTGGAACTTTGCGCGCTGTTGGAGATACTTGTACTGAACGTTAGAGGCGATAATAAGGCTAAAGAGCTCCGATAGGGTTGGGTCCTGCTGGGCCGTGGGGCCCCAAACCGTTACTTTATATGTTTACTCATGATGGATGAACTGATGTACTTTGCATTTTGGCATGCAGGTACATGATAGCACTGAAATAGGAAAATCTATACAAATAGGCCTCTGGGCACGAGGGACCCCGAAATTAGCTCTCTGGAATTCGTGGAATGAATCTTGGATGTCGCCCAATGCTATGTACTTATCGGAAAGCATCGAAACTAAAAGCCATATTATGGTCAAAGAGCACATAAGAACGAGTAGGGCCCTCTGGTCTCTAGCTGGTGCTCTTTACTTGACCTCATAGCGGATGAACTGTTGACTCTTATAATCTTGAAATCATAGTAGCATGCACTTTACAGCCCTAGCCTTTGGCCACGTAAGAAATGCTCCGTAGGCCCTAAAGAGCCCTCCGGTAGTTACTTTATATTGCAGGTCTTGAATATTGAAGACTGTTGGAGATACGCGTGCTTAACCTTAGAAGCTATATTAAAAGCTTGGCGCTCAGAAAAAAGGGTAGGGCCCAAGTGCTCCCTTGATAGTCCCGTTAAATTTGGTAAAAATACTCCACCACCTGGGAAAATTCCATAAAAGGGATACTTTGCACGTATGCAATACTAGTACCCAATAACTAACCAGTACTTTCAATTGACCTGCCAAAGGGTGAGCTGTTCAGTTTATGATTATACAATGTTGCACGTAGGCACATGGTAGCTCTGGGAAGGACAAACCTATAAGTAAAAGTTCTCAGGGTCCCAATGCTGACCCTCGGATACATTTTTCTGGTGTCTCAGGATACTATAGAAGCTTCGTGCATGAAAAAGTTGGACGTGTGTGAGTTCCCTAGAGTGAGGCACATTCTGATTTTCTTTAAAAATCACATAAGTTTTGCCACTTGACCCCATCAGCCTTCTCCTGAGTTGAAACCAAATTGCCATTCCTAGAGAGTGTTGAAGCGTGAGTTTTGGCAACTTTTATCTACTTCTACGTCATACCCTGCAAGCCACCCAAAGGGTGTGTAGCAGGTGGTACTTCCACACCAGGCATGCATGAATTAGACGGCAGAACACCGAAACTACATTGAAATCAGCGTACCACGCATGCAACGCGCCAATTAAAATACTAACCAAGAAACATTCTATCATCAGTCGTTCCAACGTGCAATGGATACAAAGACTATTACTACATATTCAAAATATGTTGTATAAATAAAAACATCAATATATACATCATGCATAAATTAGAACGTAGAGAATATAAAAATAAAGATCTACAGACTAGCTAATATTACTAATCGCACTAATCATGACGACGATCACAGCTGTTTAGGTCCCGAATGGTACGCGGAAAAATTGTCATTTTATACCTGTCGGTTCTACAATCTCTCTCTCTAATTTTATCGGCGTGATCTAATCTGACGTAGTACGAGGAGGTTAATAGTATGTTTTTTACGTCGTAAGAGAAATGTTTTTCCTGAAATTTAGTTAAGTGATTCAGCCTATAATTTAATCCACTCTGTGACAGCGATTCCCATCCTAATTCTTCTAACAATCCAGACACACTACTAAACTTATCATAGCATCGTTTTACAAACCTAGCTCTCCTTCGGTGCACGCGATCTAATTCCGATATCAGCCCCGCTTCATATGGATCCTATACACTGGCAACATATTCCAGATGAGGCCTAACGATTGAAAGATAACAGCCTTCTTTCACTTTCTCAACACATTTTCCGAGTATTCTCTTGATAAAGCCTAGCATCCTGTATGCTTGACCGCATATTTCCCGAATATGTTTTCCCCAGGAAATGTCGTGAGTAATTGTGACCCCTAGGTACTTAACAGACTCGGAGTTTATTATTTCCGTATTTTTAATTCTGTTAGTCCTACCTGGCCTATTTTTCTTTTTCCAAAAACTGACTGCTACGCTCTTTTTTATATTCAGTTCCATCTGCCACTATTCTCACCAAGCATGTACAGCAAGTAGGTCGATGTTGTTAACGAGTCGCTATCTTCGGAATTGGTAATATCTCTATACACTACCGCGTCGTCTGCGAAGAGTCAAAGGCTACTTTAACGACGTTGCTAATATCATTTATGTATAAGAGAAATAAAAGGGGACCAATGACACTTCCCTGAGGAACACCCGATGTGACGCTGTGTTTGACATGATAACATCTATGACTGATTCACCCAGGGCACAGATAATAAGGCCTCTAGGTTTTTTCATTTGATATTGACAATCGCGGATTTCATACGTGATTTTGGGACGTTGACATGACTTTAATATGGAGTCCAGGACCCTTAATGCTCCCGCTGCACGTTAGTGACTACTCTGTTTCCATTTTTGTGCATCAAACAATGCTGCTCTTTCCAGCGGTGGGTGGTGGATGGCATGGTTTCCGGGTATTCACTTTTTGGCCCAGCAAACCGCCACTTAAACATACTTGGCCGGTTTGGGGTAATAAATTTATAACATCAGAAATAAATCTCTTCCATTGTCTTAAATGAAATAATAGGTACCCTTCATGCTTTTCTGATTAGAGGAAAAAATCAATCTGCGAGGTAAAGACATTGTACAAGTAATCACTCATGTTTTACTTGCTTTGAATACTTATGTAGTGTAACTGAACAACTATGCTGTTAAGTAATTTATTAGTTATTTATTTGGAAATTGAAAGTGTAAACCATGGCCCCAGAATGCGTAACCAGGGACGCGGAAGAAAAATAAATATTGAACAATAAAAAAGGGGTGACGGCTGCGAGTGATGGAAGACGAGAGACGGTTGAGTGTTACACTAAGTCGTTCTTTGTGAGTGTGAGTAGCAAAATATTTTGTGAAGAAATACGAGTGTTACTGTGTTTTTATTGTATTCAGTGTATTCAGTGAAAAATAATAGGAGTGTTGTGATATATTACGAAATATTCTGTGACAAATAAAATGAGTGTTACAGTAGTTATTAATTGCTTATAGAAATTATTATGTTCTGCTGAGTTCAATTTCCATTTTATTTATTTTATTTCAATTTACGAGCAATGTTAAGCCTCACGTGCACAGGCGAATACTACTACTAGTAAGTGTTAAATTTCGTCCGTACACCATGAGACAATATTGAGCTATATAACGAATTAAAGGCTAATTCCTCTCGACTCTGCCGATTGGATGACTCTGATCCATGATGAAGCGATGTGGCAGCGCTCGTTTCAACGAATGCACGCGCAGTATTTCTCCTCCTCGAAGTAGAAGTAAGTGTGTTTTCCTTGATAGTTAGCGAGAGACAAATGTCTTGTTTTTTGTCCGGTCACGAGGAGAGGGGGGCCCCGAGAAAAAATTCCATGCGAACTTTTTTGTTCGGTTCTGCAATTCTACTCCGCTTCTCTACCGTTTGGTTAAACACGTCCAAAGTGAACGAAGTTAATTTCTTTCGGGCACAATGCTTTTAATGTGTTCTATCAACGGGTCCTTTTTTTTCCCCGGAAACAAAAACACAATCGACGCACGTTTTAACGCAATTCTGGTAATCGGACAATTGGAATGCAACGGTCCCCGTCGCGGAACAGGACGGAACAAAAAGATAGGGACGTGAGAGGCGTTTTTAGCAGAAGCGCCGTTCCATCCCGCCTCCATTTTCGGAGAAAAAAAAAATTGGAGGGAATTGAAGGGGTTGGAAAAGGGGCGGCGAGAAAGACGGAGGAGATTCGAGCGTGTACTTAGGAGAACCCCAAAGGGTGGATTCATATTAGCCCCGGGCTGGGGTGGCGCAGGAGGCGTGTAGAGGTGGGAGGAACGACCCGTCGGGCAGAGGCTGAGAGGGCGCTAAAGGCGTTGAGTTCACATCTGAAGATTTACGAGGGGGAGAGGGTGTGAGGGCTCGGATCGAGGAATGGGAATGAAGGCTGGGGCTTCCGGCTTAGGTTTCCACGGGGTGTTGGCCGCTGTGAATCCAAAGGAAGCGAAGGAGCCAGGGTGCGGAGTGGTGGGGAAGACGCTGGCATTAGTTTAAGGCAAATAAGAGCGAAAAAGAGGAATGGGGTTGGTGTTGTCAGGGACTGCTACTTGATGGGAATGAATTCAGTCTCCTGGGGGTTCTTAGACGCAATACCTTAATACGTTTACCTACTTAAGATTTTCCGACAAGGTGTTAAGCGCATGTTATTACACGACTTCAGTGCGGGTAATTACTTGTGAGCCCCGGTTTAACAGAGGTGCCTGATGCATTTTCACAGTCGTCGTAAAAAATGTCCCCTCTCGTATCTGCTCTTGCATTTTGCTGGGAAATTTCCTGATTGATTTTGTTTTCGAGTGGTGAGAAAGGAAATCTTTCATCGCTCCATGTCGAATTAAACCGGTTGCCTTCACCTTAAAGAAATGAAGTACAAGCATGCCGATTAGGGCTATCAACAGGTGTATTGCTCCGCACTGAAAACTAAAATGCCGTAGCAATTAAATAACTTTGCTTCATTCAGTTTTCCGTTATCGGTACTTTTTATCATAGCTGTTTGGAAAAACATGTTTTCTTCTTTAATTTATTTGCAGTGATTTTTTTTTATTTTTCAATTGTTGTTTCAACATTATTATCTTTTAATTTATGCTGCGGAGTGGGACTAAAGAAGAATTTCATATTTTGGCTTTTCCGTTTGTCAGATAGTAAATAATTTTACGTAAATTCAATGGGAATATTAGTATCTAAGACCAACATTTCTTGCTTTCAACGAACTTTTTGTCGGGTATCCATTTCTTATATGTCATCAGTATCCTCTGTTGCTGTAGTTCTTTGCTGTACAAGAAATTGAATTAGTGACAGCCTTAACGTGAAAAGTGGTCGGTAGATCTCCAGCCAGGTGAAGTCTTGCATAATTTCCCTTTCCCTAATTTCCCATCCTTGTTAAATCAGGGTGATTACTCAGTTTGTTTTCAGTCGGCGTTCAACCTCGTCCGCCTTTCCATTCTAATGGAGACTCATCTTCCTTTGCTTTTTGTGTAGTGAACAAGTGACGAACATTCACCCGACTTTAATTACCCCTGTCATGTTGTTATCAAGTGATGGATCTGCTAATTAAGTGACTATTATTTTCTAACTCAAGCATTTTAACTTTTTCTACATCACATTTTAAAATCCAAAAATACTCGTTATTTTGAGTTCAGGTATATTTTAAAAGGATAAAATGGGTGGAATATGTGTTATTGTGACCGGAAGTTTTTTCCTGGTAACGCATGGAATTGTCTTTCGTAGCAATTATGTACCAGTTTTACGCGAATTTTTTGTTCAGCCGACTGCATGTATGTGTACCTATCCACCAGCGTAAGAATTCCAATGATACCAATCAAGATGAAAATATCTTTATTGAAATGGTCGGATGACGAGATTGACATAATATGATGAATTATTATAGGTACTTACTAGATGCTTTTGCATCTAATTTAAATTTTATACCTATCATTAGTTAATCATAATCATAGTAGCTGTACATTTAGTTGCCTCATGGCGTCTTTGAATATTTTATTCAAAGAGTGAAAGGAGAATGAAATATTTTTTTCAATGCGAAAATTTTGCTAATTTTTTTAGTTAATCTTAATTTTTCAATGTAGTTAGAAGAGTTCAAGGACCCATTTAACGTTGTGAAAAAAAACAGTTACAACCTTCTGGAAGGAATGAGTTGAAGCAATTTCTGCTTGTTTTAAATGTTTTGTTCCAATTGACTTGATTGGTTTAAAAGGCTTTTCTACTATTATAATTGTGATCAAAATGTAGATGATGTATTTTCAGCCAGCGCTAGGAACCTCACTATTGCATGACGTTTACGTTTGGCTAAAAATGCATATGTTTGGGGGCGGTCAATCGTTTATCGAGTGATATATATTTATGGAACTCTGTCAATACATGGTTTTCGTCGAAGCTGCGTAATTATCGAAGGCACTATTTGAAAACACGCAAATATTCATGGGATATTGATTGAGGCTTCGGTTGAAATATATTGTCCACCACGGGTTTATAAAGAACCGAAGAAAACTGTTTCTTAGTTGCCATGATATGATTATAACAAGACGGCTTTATTGCGGTGATGCTGATACTTTAAAAAGTTACTATGCTGTATTCTCCTTTTTTGATATACCCGAGAAATTAAAGAAAAACTTAAACAAAAAGAGCATATCGGTTTATTAGAGGTGTGGTCAACAAATTCACAGGACACAGCTAAATTTTACGACTAAATACTTATCAAATACAAGTGTAAATAAAAATAAAAGTGCTGGAAAAGTCAAGGATTGACTTCCTTTTCAAAACACCCGCTGTAGGAAATGAGAGGGCATTGGAACGTAAGTCGAGGGAAATGCAGTGGAACTTGGATAGTTCGAACCCTAAGGGACCAGTGACAAAGTTCGAATTATCCAAAAATTCGAATTACAAAAGTTTTCCAGAAAGGATATAAAAAATACCAGTTATAAATAAAAAAACTTAAATGAACCTTATTTCTACACAATACCGACTTATTTAAACCACACTGCTACGAAATTCATCGAAAAACACGAGTTCAACAATATATGGACTGATTATTTTTTTTTAATTAGACAGAGGATTATTGTAGTAATGTAACTTAACCAATAGTGTAATAGAGTATAATCAAATTCCATTCAAAGTACGTATATAATGTATGACGTTATGTCTAATAAAATATTCGAACATGATTATGAATAAATACATTATAGTATGAATTGTTTAATTTGTAGTTGTTTGTTTAACGTCGCTGTCGATGAATTCCTTACTCAACGTTGTTCGATGGTACCTGTACCATGTTAGAAAAAGTTCGAAGCACTCAAGATAAATTTCGAATTAACCACGGTTATTTTACATTGTTTATATACAAACTAGCCGGCAGCTAGCCTGCTCACTCCGTGAGCAGGAGTGTGTACCCGCCCTAGAGCTATCAGCACTTGGGCTCCAGGGGTAAGTGTCCTAGTCTGAAAATAGCTCCTTGGTGGAAATTTTTTTTTCATTCACCGTTCTCCTTTGTTGTTTTTTAAGCCATTTGAATAGGAGAGCACTGTGGGTTTCTTTTGTTTCAACCTTAACAATCTTCCACTCTTCCACTCTCCCTTTTGGCCTTTCTCCGTTGTCACTGTGTTTCCCAGCATCTGGTTGTTGCAAACGTAAACCAAAAATGATCCATTTCACCTTTACTTCACTTTACTGTACTTTCACACTTACACCTTTGCACGGCTGGTGACCTAACACCCCCTGCCACACGCCCAAGCAGCCGCTCTTTTGGATCTTATTTAAACTACCTAAATACACTCATTTTAATCCACGTCTCCATTTCATCTCCAAATATCTTACACCTTTGCACGGCTGGTGACCTAACAACCCCTGCCACACGCCCAAGCTATACAAATCCAAAACTACTACCAAAACATGAAGACAGAGATTCCACATTCAACACACCAAACCTCACTCTTCTAGCTCAAAAATTGACCGAGAAAAAAACAAAACGGATACAGAATGACTGACACGCTACAAAATTAATACGTATAGATGTCTAGGGACCAGAGAAAAAATTCGAATAAAAGAAGATTTCGAATTAAAGAAGTTCGAATTAGCCACGTTCCACTGTAATTGCGCAGCGGCAATGAGTTGAAGGGAACAGTATTTGGATGTATATGCGGAAGCGTCGCTCGTGGCGCGAGTGAGGAGTAACTAATGGTCGAGACGATTTGGCATTGGGGGAGTTTCGGATCGGTAGGGATTCGCGACTCAGGCGATGGGTTATGGTGGGTTATCGAAAGGGCTTTTGAGGTGAGAGGGGGGCGTTTGGCTGGAGCGGCTAATGGCACCGCTTAAGTGCGAGAGGACAAACTGGCGAGCGAGGAATCCTCGCCGGAGCGATGAGAACTAAAGATATAGAGACGATATCGTCGCCCTGGCAAGCCCGGGGGGGGGGGGGGCGAGAAGAGTGCATGCGATGCGGGAAGATGAAAGGAGGAGCGGAATGGAGAGGAGCGGGTGGTTGAAAAGGGATTGAGATTGCACGTGTCGGGGAATTTCCACGGGGTAGGAGTCTTGCGGGGGGGGAGGGGGGGGAGGTGTGTGGATAATTTTCAGCGTGGAAAGAATGGTTGTGGGGGTGGCGTGAAAGAGGGAGGATGGGACAGGCGAGGCTTAAAAGGGACGAACCATTGTAGGGGTCTCTGGCGCATGGAGGAGGTGAAGGGAGAGGAATGGGTGTGTAAGAATGGAGGTGGGAAGCCGAGGAAAAAGAGTATTTCGGGGAACGAGAGGGATGTGTATGGGATTGGGATCGGAAGACGGGGTTGAGAAGAGAGAGGATGCACGGGTGTGTGTAGCTTTGGGAGGGAGCGGAATAAGTGAGAGAGACGGGCGGCGCAAAGCACCCGTGTTAAACCCGGCCGCCGAGTGAGTGTAACGCATTCTCGGGAGGAATTTGCATATTGAGTGAGTTTGGAGATGCGTCGGCGGGACGGGGGAGGCGGTGGAACGGGAAGAGAGAGGGTTGGTCGGTCGTGGTGGACGGGTTTTTCGTTGGGGGTCGAAAGGTAGGTAGGTAGGTAGGGAAGGGGTGTGCGTTTGGAAGGTGGTGGGATATTCGAACAGCGGATAGGGGTGGTCGTCGTGAGGTGAGGGATGGAGGGTGTGGACTGGTGAGTGGGACTGCCGAGAGGAGGGTGGTCGGGAATGCGCTCGTTGGCGGAGTAGGGAGAGGGAGAGTTGGTGGAGTGAATGAGCCCCCCGCTCCCCATGGAAGGTGGGGAATGGCACGAGAAGGATATTTAGAATGGTGTGAGGAGTTTGACTAATTTAGAGCGCGGCTCAACGCCTATTCCCCCACATCTCGGTCGGAGAAGAGGCTTCACTCTCCACCCCACACCATCTGTTCACCACCGCCTTTCAACGTCTCCCACTCCACCCACCCCCTCCCTCCTCCACGCTCGCCTCCTCGTAGTCCCGCCCGTCCCATTGTTCTTCATCCAACCTTCCCCCCCACCCCCCACCACTCGCCAACCAACCCTTCTCCTACCTCCCTCCCCCGGGTGGTTGGGTTGGGTGTGTATGTTGTCCCCTTTTCCACTTCACCCCATCCCACTCACCCTCTTTAATTCGTGTGTGTGTATGTTAAGGGGGTGAGATGGTAGGGGATAGGGACGCAGAGAGGGTTTGTGTCTACCTCGATGCTCGGGATATCACGTCCCGGCTGTTCCACGCATTTTTTTTTCCTTTTAAGTCCTCTCAAACCCCCACTCACCGTAAAATTCCCTCCCCATCCCCCCTTTGAAACTACCCCACCCACCCGCCTCGATCTCCTTTTCACACCTTCCGGCTTTGGCGGAAGCGGTTCCCGCCGCTCCGGTTGTGTGCGGTAACTTGCTTGCGCCACCTTTAAAATACCATCGTCCCCCAGGAGAGGCAATCCTTTTCCCTCATTCCCAAATTGGCCGTAGCGTGGAGGGATTAACGCCCTCCTCCCTCCATCCCTCCCTTCCATTCCTCGGCTTGCTTGCTTGCTTGTGCTTACACCCGAGGGGAAGGGGGGGTGTTTTGAGCCGTCTGTTAGCTGAATTCTTCTTCGCGTCACTAATGGTGCGCAATTGGAGAGGATGATCCTCTGATACTGAGTGCAAGTTAGTTTTCAACTATCTGGATATGCACTCGGTGGAATGGAGGCCTTGTATGTGTGTGTGTTGCAATTACTCTTCAAAAAGGTAGAAACGCTGATATTTCGGAAAAATGATTCCTTACGCATCTAACGCCTCTTTTGTAATGCATGTATGTTACAGCCATTAATGATCAGCAAAAAAGTTCAGGTAAATGTAAGCTCATCCTGCATGTGGAATGTTTTCCATAGTGGCGTTAATTTTCCTGTTTCCAACACCATTTGAACATCGTTATATTCACACATCTTCTATCATCAAAAATGACTCTTCGTTTTCGTAGGGGATGCCTATTTTCCGAGATATTTTTGCTGAACGAGGGACTGAAGTCCTTAAAAATTAATTGAATTTCTCTACTTATGGAATTCATCTTTTATACCTAAAGATTTTTTTCTCTCTCGTTTTATGATTTCAATTTAGCTAAAAAACGATTATAAAAGTAGTCGTGGAGTTCAGGTTTCATTATTGAAATTATTTTCCCAATGACTAAATATTGATTCCTTTGATATTTACGTAATTTTTGTGCCTTCACATCTGTTGATGGGTATAAATTCAGTTATCATCATGCGGACAAATAGTACGGTTTTTAAAGGACCTCTTGGACGGAAATGAAATTAATCATTTTTCAGGATAAAAATAGGAATTATCATCTTGTTCTTCAGTGGAGACACTTCTTTTCCCTTAAGCTTTCCCCCTCGCCCGCGTATATTATTTTTCCATCAAGCCCTCGTCTAAAGGAAGCCAACTGGTCCCCAGAGAGGCAGGCAGCGGAGGAAACAAAAGAGACGGGAAGGGACGAGAAGCGACGGAGTAGGTGGAGTGGGGAAGGCTCTCGCCGTTCGGGGGGGCGCCGTGAAAGCCTCCCTCCCCCCCCACGAATAACATCGCATTCAAGGAGATAAGTCCACTGCGCCCCACCAACCACCCACTCACACCTCCCTCATCCTCCGTCTTGGACTCCCTGCCGCCTCGCATTCACGCAAACGTGTTCATTTTTGTGTGTCGGTGGAAGAGGGGATGGGTCGGGAGGGTTGGGGGTAGGTGAAGAAGAAGAGGGGGGAGGAGGAGGAGGAAAGGTGGCGAAGAGGGAAGGACCAGTATGAGATATAACAATGAAGTTACGACGGAAAACATCCCTGGAGAGTTTTGGAGACGGATGGGAGGGGGAGAGGTGAGCGGGCGGGGGAGGTAAAAGAGACGGTGATGGTGGGAGAGCGAAGGGAGAGGTGTCGTGGGAGGAGTGGTGAGGAGGAAGAGAAGAAGGACGCGCGGACGGTCCTCTCTCTTGTCTGTCTGTCTGTGGGTTTTTTCTCCGTTAAGTGTTTCAACCCCTTCCAACGTGGGGAGTCCGCCCGCCCGCCCTTCTTTCTCCTCTCGAGTCCTTTTCTTGTTTTTCATCCGTGAGCACCCCTCGCATGCATCTCTCCCTCTCTCCCTTTTGATTTTTTTAAGTGTCATTTTTCTCCTCCACTCCTCCCCTCCATCCCCCCGTTGTTTTTTCAAGTCCCTTTTTCTTTTATCCCTCTCTTCCCTTTCCTTTCCTCCTCCCCTACCCTGCCTCTTCCCGTGAGCTGCTTCATCTGAGAGAGTCCTTTCATCTCTTCTCGTCGCCCTTTACTCTCTCTCGCAAAGGAATCTGTCTTCGCCTCCACTCCGCCCGACATCTCCATTCTTTCGCCCTCTCTCCTCATCCAACCCTCTCACTCGCTCCTTACGTCTCTTCTTCTTCTTCCTCCCTCCCCCTGTCCTCTCATCGGTCCCCCCCCCTCGAGGATACTCTCCTCCTTTCATCTCGTCACCCCCTCCTCCCCCCCAGTGTCTGATGAAGTCATCCGTCCTCAAACAACTACCCCTCTCTTCTTCTTTTATTTTTTCGTCTCCTCATCATATCTCCTCCTTATCCTCCATCACGGTCCGTGTGCTTTTATCCTTCCTCTTATTATTATTATTATCTCAGGCCTTAATTCGTTCCTAGCTCCTTTCAGCTCTCAAAAATTTATTAATTTAAGTAAGGATAACATCAATTATGTACATTTCAAATAGACTTAATTAATGCGGATGGATTTTGACGGTTATTCTTCGGATAACCCTGATAAAAAATTCTGTATAGTTTTCTTGTAAATACTTATACAGAAGTTCTTAAAATGTTCTGTAGATATTCCTTAAAGTATTGAAACGCCATTTTACGAAATTCCCTACGACGTTCTGCAGAATACCTTAGGATGTTCTGCAGAATTCCTTAGGACGTTCTGTGGAATTCCCTACGACTCTCCATATAGGTCCTTAGAAAAGGAACAGGGTCACGGGAAACCTCACATATTTCCGTAGAGTTGCTGAAGTTCTACAGAACAGCTTGTAAGGAGTTATTTTGCTCTGCAGAAAATGACTATACAGAACGTATGTTCTGTAGAGTCAGGCTCTCATGTTCCGTACAGATCCTTAGAAAAGGAACTAGTTCTGAAGAAAAAGAGTCAATTTCTGTAGAACTCCTTACGTTCTACAGAACAGCTTCTAAGGAATTTCTTAGCTGGGAATCTGTTATTTAAATTGATATATAACTACCAGAAACTCTTATACCAATGGAGCATGACGAAAAGCATATCACGGGAGGAATATTTTATGGTTGGATGCTGTTTCTGATCGCCTAACATTGTGGTAATGCTCCATTAAATGTATCGCTACTTGATCTGTTCAGTTGTTTGATAGTTTTAAAATAGTTGCAGTAAGATAGTCCTATGAAGTGAATGGGCAGTGAGCCGTCGAGGATGACTCTAAGATACTTAGGCTGCTAGATAAATTCACATCTCACGTGTCTTTTTAGGTTGAATGTGCGATATTATTTGACCCTTACAATCCACTTGTGGGACCGGGAAAAGCAACATAAGTGGAGAACTGTACTCTGTCAAATCGATAGATTTAAGAATTAAGTCCAGACCACTGAACGAGGAGATCGAGAAAATATTTATACCATAGCCTACCGCACTAATCATCGCTTACTAATCCTTCCATTTCCATGTACCCATATTTTTTATGTGGCTGATGTTTTACACCCCTTGCAATAGACAATGGCAGCGGCCCGCGGGATAGTGTCTACGCCTCTGTCCTGTCCCCTTCCTTTTCCCCTATTCCCCCCTCCTTCCCATGTCTTGTTATCTAACGCTTCCTTCCTCTGCGCCGACTCATGAAATAGCCGCCGACTGTAAATGTAGAGGATTCCATCAGTGCCCTTCGAGCCCCACTGATTTTTGGTAATAAATATTTTTTCAATGAGACACACATTGCCCTTGGATTTTTGAATTTTTTTGTAGATTTCAAAATTTTAATGATTTAGCGAGGACCAACTTCAGTGTGGTACATTTAGAATAGTATGCGGGTGGATACCTTCGGATTTTCGGTAGAGAACCCGCGTAATACTTAACCATTTTCCGTGAAGCGAGCATATTTTAACTGGTGGGGGATTATGTTGATGGGCTCTGCCCTAGTCCGTCTCCGTGCACCTTGCTCTGATGCTAATTCAATTAGATCGTAACTCGCCAGTGTCCATTCTTTTGATCATTTTAAGATTCCTTCAGTGTGTTACCGAATCTCTTGCGATTTTGAGTAATCACATGGTATTTTTTTTTACCCGCGGAGACGCACATTGCCCGTGTTTGGGGGAATGGAGGGGAGATTTTCTCCCTCAAAGCAAAACCCTCGTGCCTCTCCACCGCGTCTCCAACTCCCCCTTCCTTTGTTTCCGTTCATCCTTTTGTCTTTCTCTCTCTCTCTTACCGGCGGTTTTTCGCCACCCACCCAGCCCCCTCACCGCACCCCATCCCCCGGCACTCTTTCCACCCCCCTTTGCTCGGCGGTGGCGGCGTGCGTCTGGCACCTCGTCGTTGGCTTTCCTCCGAGGATTACCCGGCTTCGAAGCGACGCCGCTCAATATTGGCTCTGTTTATGGGTGGTAAAGAGAGGTTCGCGCTCAAGTGCAATTTTTTTTATACCAACACGGGTGGCTGGCTCATGCAGCGACTCTTCCTTTCCTTAGGGAAACTGCGGACACGGGGCCCTTAAGGCAGTCCGAGCGAGATAGTTCCCTAGTCATAATAGAGACCATATTCCAAATGTACGTTTTAATTACACCAGATGTGAGACACACGAATTAAATATTGCATTATTAATGGTGCAATAATATAGTTTTACATTACAGAAATTGTAAGTAATCAAAAGGAAAATATCTAAATAAGTGGATAAAGTCTCGGGTTTTCCACCGGGTGAGCAGGTCCATGGGGCCCAACGTTTCGGCGAACGACTTGTCCTCCATCATCAGGGGGGTATCAGCTTCCGGAGCTTTATCCATCAGATACGCCGGGAAAACCTGAGATCCTTCATCTAAATAAGTCTTTAACTTGACTCATTTTTTTCACGCGGTGCGTTTGAAACTCCTTCAAATGTGGTGACTTTCCGGAAAAACTGCTGGAAATATTTTACATGTTAAATTTTTATTTCTTGGCTACTTTCTTATATCGTTTTTTATTTACTGTATTACTGTGGTAATTGACGTATTACTTTGTATTCGTACTATACATTTTTTATGCATCATTGGATTTTGGGTGCGACGATAAGAAATTATTTCACTTTGTAACAGTCGAAGGAGCGATCGGAGGAGGGTGCCTGACGAAACTTTTCTTCCCCACTCCTTCGCTCCTTCCTTTCATTGATTTTGCTCGCCCCAGTAGATGTCCACATTCCACGCCATAACTTCATTCACGCTTCAAGCTGTCATAATAACGCCCCTAATTGATGAAATCCGGCGAGGGATCGAGGGTTTTTGGCCATCTTGTGGCGTAGTCGAGTGGCTTACTTGGCTTGTTCCCTGGGAAGTGTACCAAATCGACCAGTCATTCCGTTTTGGTGGGAAACACCCGGGTGTTGGCGATAGGGGGACGAAGCGGCACCATTCTTAGGCCCGTTATCCATAAAATATTTCCGTTCGATTCTTTTCGGTTAGTCCCTTCCTGCCTCTCAATTTTTTAAGCTTTAGCGAGGAGTTGGCGCGGGATACTAATTAACTGAAAATCGGAATTGGGTTGAAGACGAGGATTTTTCGGGGAATCTCTTCCCCCATCACCTAAATCACCCCCTCTCCACTTCTCATCTTCTCCCTCTTGCGAAGTTTTCATGTCTCGATGCTGCGTTCAGAAAATTCCCCGCCGCGGTAACCCTCCTACCGAAAATGCCTGAGCCAAGTGTCCCTCGTCTCCTTTTTTAATCGCTTTTATTTTACTTCACTTAAGTGTCAGGGTCCTGTGTGTCAGGGTCTTGTGTGCCAGGATCAAATTTTGTAATAAATTTTAACTACCTTCCTGACTAGCTAGAGATCTGAAATTTTGCTCATAGGTTCATTTCCGGTGACAATACAATATTCAGTCATAAAAAAAGACGAAAATAAAATGAATATTAAAGTAATGTGTTTATTAAAAAAATTGATCGTTTATCCTTTAGTGTATGCAATATTGTAAACTTGTTTGTCAACCCGACGCATTAAAATGTCGCTGAGCGAACCATCGAAGATAATTTTTTCAACCGCTAGAAATGGGTGTATTTGAATTAAATTTAGTGCGTTTATTTGTTAAATAAAAGCGATTTAAAAAATGTTTTTATATATTTTTTATTAAATGGCAGCTTTAAATATTTTGAGGAATTATTAACTCTTGGTTACCATAATTTATTAACCCCTTCTGTTGTGTCGTCCTCGGGGACTGTGGGCAGTGGAATCAAGGAAAGACGTGGAATTGGACCGAACTTCCCTGGAAAATCCCTAGTTCCGAATTTCCCTCGAATCTATCAACGATGCAAAGCTAAACTCGTATGTGTACAAATGCGTAAAATATTTCCCAACTTAAATACTGTTTCTGTTGATTAGAGGGGTCCACATGCGACTCAATTTCGTCGTTATCGATTGATGTATCCATCAAGCAGGACGGAGTTTGATTTAACAGATAGAGAATGATACGTATCTTCTTTTTGTAGATGTATTTTATAATGCTCACAATTGTTAGTGCTTTCGTAAATTTTGATTCTTTGAAAATAATGTTCTTGTGTGGAAATATATGACATTACCAATAGTAGAAACCGTTATTATGATATTCAAATATCCTGTCCGGACGCAATCCTTCAAACATAATTTTCTACAACCCCTATATAGACTGAACACCTGATTACTTGAATTTCCATTGATTCATTTCATTGGAGTCATCCATTATTCAAGTCGGCAGTGTACAATCCCGTGTCGCCTGTACTCCCTCAAAGAATACTCAAAACGTACAAAATACTACCGTCTAACTGCTTGTTTGATGATATTTCATCCAATTGACTTATTTCTCCCTATGACAAGCATATTATACGTGCATCCCGTATGCAATATATAAAATATATATATATATACTTATATAAAATGCATCCCTTATGATAAAAGCCACGTTGATTCGTTAAAAGCCTTTATTTTCCCTATATATGCATCATATCGTCGATTTCAGCAATTTCTTCGGTCGTCGACTCGCCAGGAATGCTTAATTTGGGGCAAATTTATGAACTTTTTTTCATTTATCTCGAATTCGAAAGGAAATCGAAATTCGCTTGAAAGAATTAGAATCTTTACATATTTATTTTTGGTTAGGGTTTGTCTCAACGTTTTACGCCTTTGAGATCCGATTTAATTATGCAAAAGAAAAAAGACTGCAAGCTTATAAAATATACTCAGTTCGTGTATTTCGACAAATTCTGGTAGAGAAGATAAAAAAATTGGCGAAAATGCTAAACTGGATGCAAAAACTATGAAGGGATTCAACCTGAAGATTGATGTTATGGAAACCGTAATTTTGGCTTTAAAAGGAAACCATGAAGATGAAATCGTCATCAATTGGTATCTGAGAAGCAGGATCGCCATCGATGTAAGAAGGAAGAAATATGCTTTGATCAGAATAGCCCAAAACATGGAAGGTATACTATCGGAAGAGGGGTCTGATGACAGCAAGTAACAAAGAGAGAGAGGAACTCATTCCAGAGTATTTTACATTCAGAGCTTGCCTCAATTGCATCAATATTTAGCACGATGATAGTAGTTTCGCTAGAATATTAATGTTGAACAAAATGGGACCCCTTTTTGTGAGAAGGCAGTCGTGATCCCTTTTGATTTAGACCACTGCGAAGAAAACGGAACTGTTTAATTCATCAGATATTTCACCGACGCTGCACAGTGGTCCTCGGCCCATGTATATCTGGGATATGAAAAAAACTTTCTCAGATCAAGATGAAATTTGATGTATACAGGTTTTCGGGGTCGCTGAATACGAATATGACGCCAAAACAATATTTCCATTAAATGTGCAAACTTGCGGATTTCATTTTTTGCAATATTTGTGCGAATAGATTTTATTTAGTGCAAATGGGACCAAATAAATTAATTAAATTTAGCAAATAAAATTAATATAAGCAAACGTCGGAAGACACTTGTGAGTTTTTTGTATACTTAGTGATGCTAGTTACACTTTCCAATAGATTTTTTAATGGAATCTCATGGAATGAGTGAACTGTTCACTAATTTTAATTATATTTCGCGAATTAAAGTTCTCTAATTTTCATGATTTTCAATTTAAATTGCATATAATAATGACAACTTAACAATAAATTTTTACTTAAATCAATAAATAGTACTTACTTTCCAGAGATGAATCTAGTTCTTTGAATTACAATCGATGCAACAGTCTTCTATGTAAGCGACTCCGAAGTTAACGCGCATTTGACTTTCTATTATTAATAGAATGCATACCTTACCTGAGCGTTCTCTTATATTACCACTTACAGTAGATAAAGGTGCGTATTACTTGTTCAGGATCTTCGAATTTTGATGCGGCATCACTTACTCTATCCAAACGTACTGCACAAAAGATTTACCTGAATACTTTTATTTTTCTTACAACGTCTCATTTTTCTATGTACTGGGACCACTGTGCGCTGGTTAAAATACAATGCGCGATCCAGTACATAAAATTCTTCTCTTGCCACACCCTTCCATTTTTAATTCTCATTGCGTACTCTTATTTTCTGTTTCACCTTTTATATCTCTGTATTCGGGAAATATGCGGTCAAACATACAGGATGCTAGGCGTTATCAAGAGAATACTCGGAAAATGTGTTGAGAAAGTGAAATACGTTGTTATTTATCAATTGTTAGGCCTCATCTGCAGTATGCTGCCAGTGTATATGATCCATGCGAAGCGGGGTTAATATCGGAATTAGATCGCGTGCAGCGAAGAAGAGCTAGGTTTGTATAACGATGCTATGATAAGTTTAGTAGTGTGTCTGGATTGTTAGAAGAATTGGGATGGGAATCGCTATCACAGCGTGGATTAAATTATAGGCTGAATCACTTAACTAAATTTCAGGAAAAACATTTCTCTTACGACGTAAAAAACATACTATTAACCACCTCGTACTACGTCAGATTAGATCACGCCGATAAAATTAGAGAGAGAGATTGTAGAACCGACAGGTATAAAATGACAATTTTTCCGCGTACCATTCGGGACCTAAACAGCTGTGATCGTCGTCATGACTAGTGCGATTAGTAATATTAGCTAGTCTGTAGATCTTTATTTTTATATTCTCTACGTTCTAATTTATGCATGATGTATATATTGATGTTTTTATTTATACAAAATATTTTGAATCTGTAGTAATAGTCTTTGTATCCGTTGCACTTTGGAACGACTGATGATAGAATGTTTCTTGGTTAGTATTTTAATTTGCGCGTTGCATGTGTGGTACGCTGGTTTCTATGTAATTTCGGTGTGCGGCCCTGTAATTCATGCATGCCTGGTGTGGAAGCACCGCCTGCCACACACCCTTTGGGTGGCTTGCAGGGTATGACGTAGATGTAGATGGTCTGAGCCAGAGTCAACGAACTTTACTCCAAATTCGTATTTTCTGTGGAGAGCTGACGTCGCCCTAATCTCTCTTTTACGTTTCCCATCGTAACGATTATCCATGGATGACTACTGCTTTATCAAATGATGTAGGTACCACTGAGTGGAACCCAGCTTTCATTATCCAGGGTGTCCAACACTCTGGAAAAAAAGCACTCAGGGAATTTATTTTCACCTGAAATATCAGGGAATTCTCAGGGAAATATCGAATCGACTCTGGAATTTTCTGTGGTGTCAATATATAAAACAGCAATAGATGCAATGTGCCTTTTTGGGCAAGTTGCTAAGTCAAATTTCCCTTGCGTTGTCGCATTTTGCATTCCTGTAATCACCGAAATTAGGTACAATGTTTTCTATATAGGTATATACTACGGATGAGTCGATTCCACTTTTTTTCGATTCCGATTCTGTCAAATCAATTGTTGATTCTCGATTCCTATTCCATCGATTCTTATTCCTAATAACAGGTGGGATATTGATATACCAGTAGCGTACGACTATTCTTTAAATTCAAGTATTGGCTGAAATAAAATAACATAGACAATTGAGTCGCTCAAAAAGTATATTTATTAACAAATAGCAAATATATCCTCAGCTTATTGAGGTAGATAAAAAGTACAAATTGATAGCCTACACTCAAAATTACTGAGACAAATATGATGTGATATATGAAATTTCATTTGAATATTTATTTGTCTGGAATCGATGGAATCGGAATCGAAATCGACTAAAGGCGATCGATTCTCGATACCGATTCCAATCCTGAGAATCGGTGGAATCGAGAATCGACATTTGGATTCGACTCATCCTTAGTATATACATTGTGTTCTTATTGGTCATAGTCTGTAAATCAGTGGCGCAGAGAACGTGCCTTTATCGCCAGTTGCCAGTGCCAAGTTGCGAAGTCAAATTTCCCTTGCGTTGTCGCATTTTGCATTCTTCTTATCACCGAAAGTAGGTACAATGTTTTCTATATAGGCACATTGTGTTCTTATTGGTCATAGTCTGTAAATCAGTGGCGTAAAGATCGTGCCTTTATCGGCAAGTTGCGAAGTCAAATTTCCCTTGTGTTTTCGCATTTAGCAAAATAAGGAAAAAGAAGTCAATTTCTTCAGTTTTTTAAGTTGTTGATCATTTTATATCAATGCTATTCTTAGCAAATCCTGGCTGTAATATAACCTTGTTCCAGAGCGCCAGCATGACAATGTTTAAATCTAAGAAAGGGTTTTGATGTGACTTTCTCTCAAACTATTGTAAAGTTTTGTGTTTATTTTCCTTCAAATATGCAAGTTCAAAAATAATCCTAACGTTTAATCACCCCAATAACATACCGAACATACTCTTATAATTAACGAGAAATAAATTAATATATCCTCTGGAAAAATAAAAATTGTGTGTGAACAACCTGGAAATCTCAGGGAATTTTCCATGGCCCAGCTGCTGGACCCCCTGTTATCGCTTCACCTTCCTTTCCCGATATTTCTATTCTCGTAGGTATCCTGTAATTCGCTCTTTTGCTCGTTACCCGTGAATTTTCCCTTTTATTTCTCCACTCTTTGCTATGTTTAGGTAATGTAATGGTCTAGTTATCATAAGGAAATAAATTTCTTTGAATTAATAATTCCATACCTTTGGCCCCGTTGGCGGCGGTGTAAAGTCCTCGCCTTCTAACCCGAGGGTCGTGGGTTCGACTCCGGCCTGGGTAGATTATTCACTTCCCAGGACATGGGCGTTTGGGTTCGTCAAATGATATATTAAAGCGCTAGTAATTGGGGAAATCGGTGAGTGTTAAAGAAATTATTATTACTATTTCTATAAATTTATGTACATTTCTATCCATTTCTGTTCATTTAGCCACCATTTCTGTCCATTTCTATTCATTCCTGTCCATTTCTATGCATTTTTGTCCATTTCTAACCATTCCTGTCCATTTCTAACCATTTCTGTCCATTTCTTCCCATTTCTGTCCATTTCTGTCCATTTCTATCCATTTATCTCCATTTCTAGCCATTTCTGTCCTTTTCGCGACCATTTCTCAACAAGCGTACACCATTTCTCAGAGTTGGATACCCCTCGCCCGGACCTATTGAAAAAACGGAAGCTTCTACCAGCGCAGGAGGCCAGTGGGTCGGTACCTGTAACAAACTCTACCCGATTGTTCCCACTGCGGGGGAGGTAAAGGAAAGGGGAAAAGGCCGCGGTATGGACCGTCTTCACCCGACGATTACAGTAGGGTACGCAACACGAAACACACAACCCCTTGGAGTCCGACACCAATGAGGCGGATTGACGTCGAAACGCCAATGGGCCTCCGCCACCCCCAAGTTCTCGTAGTTTCTGGGTTCACCCAGCAGCGTAGCACGAGTTGCCGTGGGATGCTCACCAGCGGTATTGTTATGATTCATGGCAATTCCCGCCCTTAAACTGCGCATATGAAACAACTAATTTTATAGAACATTGGTTGGGAATAAGTCAACCACCTTTCATATACCCCGGACGTCTATCCGAGATGTATGAAGGGCGGTTATTCCATCTTTTTTGCTCCTGAAATCGAGCATTGTTGGCAATATGTTCACCTAGGACAATGAGATCGAAGAACATGTTGTTACTAGGTGAAAAAACAGGCGGCGTATTTTAATGGTGGGAGTAGTGTCGATAAATAGATGGTTTCTTCACAGTACATTTTTTTCTGAATTTATACCTATTTTCCTTGACCTGTCAAACGGATCTTACTTTCTGGATATACGTCATATTTTTTTCAAATCCAATAAAATAGTTTTGTTTTATTAAAATGTAAGGGTTTTAGAGTGAACATGTTACGACGACAGTGACCTGTTGTGAATTTATTAAGTTTAAGCACATTTGCTTGGGAAAGTGCCGTAACGTAGTTGTTCCTACCGATGCGTGTGATTTCTTCCTAAAGAGATGCTCACGGCTGTTTATTTAGGCCTTCCATAAGTTTAAGCTTCTTATTTCCGCAAACATTTATGCTTTTTCAGATGAATCTACTCAAGAGATGAAATTGCAGTCTGATACTTATGTAGCAAAGACAATATATCCTCATCTCGTATGCTGAAGCTGAGGTATAAAGTTGATTTCGGCTGGCAGTGTCGGATATCAAACTGTTTATGAAGCTATGAAAATCTTCTCCGCTTCCTTTGGAGCGTCGCATATTCCATGGCATAAAAGTTTTGGAGCATAGCTGCAATCTTCTAATCTTTTGGGCAGGCTTCCCAGCCTATGTGTGCTACAGCAGTAAACTCGGTTCATGCTTTATGAAAAAAGTTGCTTGGAGTTCTTGGAATCAGTAGCACACATTTTTTTGTTTTGCGTGCTAGCCTTCGCCAATGGAATGCTCGTTTTGATTCATAGCTTGTTTATATATTCTGATTTGATGCTATCAAACTCGATGTAGCCTTTATTTCAAGCAAAGAGAACCCGTAACTTGGTCAAGTGTTGTAGATGGATGTTAGGCGCATTCAATTTTTCGTAATTTAAATACACTTTTACGTCAGTTAATCGAAAAAGTGCAAATGATGACCATTGACTTAATCAGTTTTAACTATATATTTAATCAACCACTGACATACATCTCAGTTATTTGTATGCTATGAAACGGGGTTAATCCCAGTATTTGTATCCAAGTAGAACGAAACTAAAATCGGTTATTAAACTGGTGCATTAATTAAAATAGACCCTTTTTATATCAGTTATGCAACTTGATAATATTTTTGACTTGAAGAATGATGGAATCGAAGTTATCACTACTTCTGACGAAGACATTTTAAGTTCTTGGGCTTCTGGTGTCAAACAATTTCAGCTTCCGTTCCTTTTTTCTGTAATAGCTGAAGTCAACATTTTTCTTGGAATGTGACGGTTGTGGATAGTTGTGCTATTATCTTTGATAAAGAGTCTTTATTTCATTAATACTCCTGTTAGCAGTTTAATCGCCGAAGAGTATCTGTCAGAAAGAGCTGGCAATTTCAGTTTTTATATGTTATTGTTCAGGTTTAATGTTTAAAAAAAAATTCAATGCGCAGGTATATACTTTACGCTCAATTGTTCCAAATTATTATTACCTTAATGTTCCATGTTTGTTGCTTTACATATTTTAATTGACGCTACTGCTTTTCGTTTTTTATTTCCGTTGTACCATGGAGCAATATGACCAACAATTAATCCTGGGATGCGTGCAATTTCTATCCCTTACATTCCTGTTTTTGTGTTAAAGCATTTGATGATCCTTTCATATCTTCATTATTTTAAGTCGTAGTGTAATTAAGTGGTGGTGCTTAATTTAAATGACCATTTAGAGGACATGTTATGCTCTTAATATTATATGCTTAGACAGACCACGCTATCCATGCTGTCTCGGCCTTGGGTGTGAAGTTGAACATCCGTTTTCTTTGTTTATTAGACACGTTTTACGCAAAGCATTGCAGGGACTCCTCGGGCCTCCTTGGCTCCATTGGATTCTGTTACTTAAGAATTTCGCTTTTGTGCCTATCTGATTTAAACTTCAATCCTGAGGTGTGGATAGGAGAAGGTAGGAGTTGCACTTCTAAGAGGCGGGAGCTCATAAGGGATAATTCTGATTCAGCGGAAGAATCCAGCAGCCTCATGGGCAGAGTGGCACGTAATTGAAGAGTGAACACGATGTACTTCAAGGATAGTTATGATCGAGCAGTTGAAGTGTCCTAATTGAAGAGGCAGCTTCAGTCGTAAAATCAACTATAACCAAAACAATGAATCGTAGCGTGCGCATTGACGTGTGTACCTCTTAACATAAGCGGCAATGATAATCAGGAATCAGGGAAGCTAATTGTTTGGAAAAAAAGTCTTCAACATGGGCGAGGAGCCTGAAGATATTAGAGTCGATTGCTGTGGTGGTCAGCCCAGTATGCTTGTCAAGGAACAAGTGGCAGAGAAGAGGTTGAGAAATCCACGCGAAGAATGACCGCTGCTTGAAGACTAATCGAGCAAAACCAGTATACTTTGTTTTTATTTTGTAAGCCAAATGCGTTGCTTATATTAAACTATGGAATTATTTATAATTGGTGCACCTTTAACATAGGTGGTCTTCAGCTAAATCTTCTGGTGTTTGGCTCGTTTTGTGGTGTCTGGATCGCTAAGTTTTATCTCACATGGTTCTATTGATGAATTTTTTTTTGTTTTGTGTACTTGTTTCGGACTAAGGTAATGGAAATTTTCATTCACTGCTCGAGTTAATGCGTATTGAAGTGGTCCTCAGCTTAACAGAGATCGCATCTGTGTATTGCAATAAGTATGCGGTATATGTCACTTTTGATGGTTGAATTTTAATGAAGGATCCTATTACTATTGGAGAAAGCAAAGAGCGTTCGTCAACTTCTGGCCCTGATACCATTAAATAGTCAAAGAAGACTTGATGTGGAACGTAATATATGAATGGGACGAGCGAGAATGACGGACAGGAGGCTTCTTTTCAGTGTAATTACATTGGGAATGATGCTTTACGCAGCATTGAAAACTTATAGTCACAGTCGTGGTAATAAGGTTAAAGGTACGGGAATCACAGGGAAAAAAATCTTTTCAATATACGATCAGCGGTAATATAGGTTAAGGAGTTGTCTTAGCGATTTAATGCGAGGAATAAGAATACACGAGAAGAATCTGCTTTCGTAATAAAGCAAATTGGTTGACCACCTTTGGTGAAGATTCGGAAGTAAATACAGTGAGTTACTGGGGAAACAAAGTGAAACAGAAAAACAGTTTCCAGTTATCTTTTCGATGCATACGGTTCTCCTAACGAGTAAGTCTTGCCAAAGTCACCAATCAGGGAGACATGCCTCGTGGTTTTATATCATAAGAAATTCAAAGTGGGATAAGTCCGATTTGAACAGAGGTGAAGAAATCTAGTAAAGAACTACTAAAGATGTCAAGGCGATATCAATTGAGAGGAAGATTTATCCCTCATTTTTACACTCGAAGAATCATGGAAGGGTTCACGAACTGGAAATCTGGAATCGCTGGAGCGAAATGTTGGAGGAATCCATTGAAGTGAAAGGTTCGATTCATAGCTCAACTCTGTGTGTGCTCGCTCCGAATAGTGGGGAGAAAATGGACGAAGAGCCAATGTGATGAAGTATAGCCCCGTCTAAATGGAAGTTGAAGTAGCTTTCAGATTCGCGAGAAGCCACTCCAATCAGCGCAGTGCTGAGTGCAATTCGATTCGAGGTGGCGGTGGATCAACTTTAATGGAAGACAAAGTTGAGTGGGAAAGATTCGGAAAGGTGTTTCGTGAAAACGAGTGTAATGAAATGAACTCCAGAATCCTCGAAGAAAGCGACGGTATCGATGTGAATGGGGAAGGAGGACAAACTCGTGGATGAATTCAATGATCCACGGAAATAGTCGCCTTGAGTTGGAGAGAATTTTTAGGGAATCTGAATTATTATCGAAAGTATGGAGGTCAGCCGCGCGGTTGTCTCTGAAAACTCGACCTGTGACCATCAGTTCTAAGACGGAGCTTTGTTTTCTAATAACTCGCTCCTTAATGAAAAGGGATTTAGCGAGGGACTTGAAAAAGAATGCGACCGTTCATTTAATGGATTGAACTTGACAGACTGCCGTCATCATGCAGAAAGGAAATTCAGTTTACTTTTTCATGACCCAAATTATTATAAACACAAAATACCAGGGAACGAATGTGAATTAAACTTGGTTAGAGTTAAATTAACGCATGGCAGAACTCAAGGGAACATTTGTTCTCCGCAAGGCTTAAGATAGTTTGAGCGAAATATCATTTTACCTAGAAATCTAGGAATTTGGTCTCATTTTAAAGAAAAATATATCACCCTTTCATTGACTCCAAAAATTCAACCCCTTACCACATTACTTTCCGAGATGTTTGCCAAAAAATATCAGCCCTCTTATGTAGGAAATGGTACGTGTATGCACTCCAGAGATGCTTTATATTAAAAATGAGGCTGTCCCTACACTTAGATCTCGTAAAACAATGAAGTGTGTAGTTAGTGTGTTTTCTCAACTATTTTTAAAAATTGATCATATTGTCACCGTAGTAAATTCCTCGGGATCACAAAAAACTTTCCGTTTTGATGGAGTTTCAAACGTACCGCGTGAAAAAAATGATTCAAGTTAAAGAAGTATTTACATACCTTCATTTGAATACTTACAATTTCTGCAATGTAAAACTATTTTATTACACCATTAACTATGCAATATTTAATTCGTCTGTCTCAAAGTTGGAGAAATTTAAACGTAGATATCGAATATGGTCTCTATTATGATTAGGGAACTATCTCGCTCGCACTACCTTAAGGGTAGAGAAGCTTGCTTAGTGAGGTCCATCGATCTCGATTTCTGTCAGAGATGTGGTGTGAAAGCTGGATTTTAAACCATGCGCCGAGTGAAAATTTGCAAAATAAGCGTAAAAATCTCCCGAGTGGAATTATGACTTCAGAAATGAAAGAATTGAATATCCTCGCCCGGTCGGAAACTGAATTATCAGAGTAAAATCGTAGTTTAAGTTAGAAAAGTGACGAAAAACAAGTGATCGGAAATACTAGCTAAGGCAAATTTATGTAGACCGGCCACCAGGGGCGAATTTAGGTGTTGCCTGAAGAACATGGAAAGCAAAGGTGACTCATGATCATACAGCTGGATGTAGCTCGCATGAACATGAAATGTTTCCTAAAATCTTTTCGGAAAATGCTTTTCTTAGATTAAAACGCACTGATTCAGGGAGGAAGATTGTGAAATATTAAGAAGTGACATCTCCAACCTAGCTCTTGAAGAAAAACTGCTATTCACTTTAGTGAAATTTATTTTCTTTACGCATTGTATTCATCTCTTCTTCACCATAGATGTCTCCATTATATCCGCTGTTAATTACAGAACTTGTGGGCAAGAAATGAAAAGAAGAAATGCTTCACCTAATTGTTTGACTATTTCGTTGTTTTTTAAAGAAGAAAACATAATAGTTTCTGATAGGAGGATGCGTTCAGTATTTAATGCATGCTTTTCTTCGGATTAACTACAACTCCTCAGCTTCTTTCTTCTACCCATGGTAGGCTAATGGAAGGCGTCTTCTTTTTAGGAAATGCATAGAAAAATGCCTGCCTTGGTTCTCTCTAATCACGCACTTCCAGCAATGACGACTTAGTTAAAGCATAAAAAATTATATTTACCCCATCGAGGTCGGCACAGAGACAGGGTTTCATGCGAGGATCGCCTTGAAATACAGTCTTTTAGAGTAACATTGATTTTCTGGTTTGTTAAAAAAACACCCTAATGTCGTCCAAGTGCTCCAATGTCTTATATTCAGTGTGATAGGTTAAACCGTTCAGATTTTGCTCATTTGATGTTTTGAAGAGCACCGTTGGACCGAATTTTCGATAAGCACGCTGCTTATGATGGACCGATATTTCTGTGCCTGTATTTTTCTTGAATTGACCACCGTATTTTTCCAAGCAGTTGCTTTAATGAAGGAGTGTCTTCTTGTTTTTCTAATTGAAAGAAGAAACATTGAGGCATCACAACTGCTCTCTCAGATACATAACCACTTTATAGAATTTTGAGAACTTCAGGGTACTGTCTAAGTAGTAATTTGTGATCAATGATACTTCCCGTATCTAGTAATCCAAACTGACAGTGGCCAATAGGAAATCATATTTAACTTAATTTTCAGTTTTTAGGCACCCCGGCCGATTACTATAATACAGCAAAATTTGCAAATATCGCAACAATTACCTTTATTTTCCTTGGCCATAAATTATAAATTGCGAAGTTAAGAGTTAAGTTTTAAAACAAACATTTGGTTGTACATTGAACTAATACCGGAAGCGTGATTTCTTAAATGAAGCGCGTGGCCAGGGATTGAGGATATTAGGAAAAAAAGACCGATGAACAACGCAAAGAAGCGAAAGAAGTGAAAAATGTGAAGTTATGGAGAAATCAAAAGGAGGGAACCTTTTTCTGAAGAGAATTTTTCTTCATAATTCATGCCGTGACGAATGCTGTGACCTAACCGAAGCAGAGTCAGAACTTAAGATGTTTTAGTGTCAGATCAGGGTGGCGATCGTCAGGAAAAACTGGGAAATCGTGGAATTGTCAGGGAATTTTGGATTTCTGGAAAAGTCAGGGAATTCTCGTAACAGTCAGGGAGATACTGGAATAAGAATCGTCGCTATTTTTCTACCATTGCGTTTATCGGCCAGTCTTTCCCGCCCTTTATTTCACCAACTTAAACTAAACTTAAACGTCCGTCGTTGACGTGCATGGAATAAGCACCATCAATTCGTGGAGTATTCAGTTGTGAATCTTATTAGTTGTGAATTTTGGTTATTTAGTTGTGAATAAGACTTAAAATTTATTACGCTAATCACAAGGAATCCGAGGCTATGTTGTTCGGAGAATTTTGACTCTCATTTTTTTTAACTTCCGAAAGTCAGGTCGAGAAGTAGCTGGAGCACACAAACTTAGTGTAAATACATGATTGCAGTTCTAAAAATACGAGTCGATGATTATCGACTGATCAACGATGAGTCGAGTCGAAATTTAGAAAATTTAAAGCTACCGTAGAAAATTAAATTCAACAGAAAAAACTATTCCAATAATAGGTGACCTTTTGGCGATTGGTCAGGGAAATTGGTCTCAGAAAATAATCCAGAGAAAACTCAAAGGAACTTGATGATAGAGAGAAAAATGAATTGCTCATGCATTGATTGAAGAAATACGACGACTCATGATCAGTGTTGTTATACTAGCAATCATCTGTGGAAATAATAATAATTTGTTAATTTTAAGTTAGCGAATAAAATCTTGGCCTATGGCTGGGTGAGGTGGCCAGTACCTACTTGTGCTAATTTGCATATGCTCTTTCCAGTAACTGCACCTATATGCAATGTTTGAATCAAAGACTGAAAATATTTTTATGCATAGTTATTTCTATTGCTGCATTACGATCTTCGAAATGGCGAGTCCTGAGGTTTTCAAATATTTTGAGTCACATCGATTTCAATTTTTTGTATTTTTTTCAATTTATAACGCGAAATTTTCGAATCATGGCGAATTGCTGAACTGTTTACCCTATGTGAGCCTTCAATGGGACTGAAAAGCTTGTAAAAAGTGTTAGGCTTACGTTTGGTGATAAGTCAGCTCATAGTAATTACAGAACTTAAGGTTTGAGTCGCACTCCACGGAAAGTAATTCAGTCTAGCTGGATGGGCATTACTGGCGCGAAGTTTACTTGGAGGAGATAATTTCTCTATAATATCATGACTGATCCGCAAAAATGTACGAATGTTGTAAGCAACCTGTTATTAAAATATCTTATCATTTTCATAACACCAGTCGTTCACGCTGAAAAAGTATTCGCTTGTGTTCTATTGCGAATGAAGGATGGTTTAATTCTTTAATTTTACTAACTTTTTAGCCTGTTAAGTGGTGTCTATTTCCAAGACTAGTGGTAATTTCTGTAAAAATTACGTATTTTACCATTGCTGAGGTATTTGGACTTGACCAGTGGCATGCAAAATAACTCTGCTCAGTGGAAGTGTGAGCGAAAGAAGTGAAGGATTCGGTGGCATTTGTTTAGCGACCGTCCTCCACATTTGATGCGCGCGATCTCCCGCCGCCACCCGTTGTTGTTTACAGATGGCAGCACAACGCACGGCCTTGGGGACTTTTTTAGGTCGGCTGTCACCCGTGCGGGGAGAAAGAAAAATTCTGAAAAGAGAAATTTACCTAAAGAAATATTTGTTGCTGGCTCGCCCGAGAGAAAAGATTTTATTTTGCGATGTTCACACACCAACAGAATTGCATTCTCTCATGTTTGAGAAGAAACGTTTGTGAGATCTGAGTATTGAAATTCTGCATTTTTTATTGTTAAGTTAAGTAAGTGTAATGTTGACTTTTATGAGAAGGTAGTGTTGAAAGTAGGGCGTGATAATTTTGTGTAACCCAAATGGGCCCTAAATGTTATTATTACTCGGTTATCATTACCGTATTGGTGCTAAATATAGCTTTAAAATGAATTATCACCTTGTAACCGGGAGCTACTGATGAATTAAGACGTTTTGTCGCATTAAATATACCAGCAAAGTTATTATTTTTTGAGAGATTGATACCCTTTTTGGAGTTTAGTGTTTTCTCTTTCTACCTAGCAAACCAGGGTGGCGATCGTCAGGGAAAACCGGGAAAACCTGGAATTGTCAAGGAATTTTGAATTTCTGGAAAAGTCAGGGAATTTTTGTAACAGTCAGCGAGAAACTGGAATAGGAGTCCTCGTTATTTTTCTACCATTACGTTTATCGGCCAGTCTTTCCCGCCTTTTATTTAACCAACTGAAACTGAAGTCCGTCGCTGACGTGCATGGAATAAGGCCCAGCAATTCGTGGAGTAGTCAGTTGTGAATCATTATTTAGTTGTGAATCAGGCGTACAATGTATCCCTTTTTTATATCCTTGTTGCGATGTTTCCCTAGCCGTGTTAAAAATCATGATCACAATGTATTTCGCTCATCACAAGAAATCCGAGGCTTCATTGTTCAGAAAATTTCATCTCGCGTTTTTTT
Organism: Ceriagrion tenellum; assembly: GCA_963169105.1. NCBI lineage: Eukaryota > Metazoa > Arthropoda > Insecta > Odonata > Coenagrionidae > Ceriagrion > Ceriagrion tenellum. The sequence continues at coordinate 14,762,301 of OY720642.1, read as the reverse complement.
TACCTTCCGAAACTCAGGTCGAGAAGTAGCTGGAGCTCACTAGCTATTAGTAAATACGAGCTTGCAGTTCTAAAAATACAAGACGATGATTAGAACGTATGATGCTGCCGTAGAGAATTCAATTCAGCAGAAAAAAAATATTCCAATAATAGGTAACCTTTTGGCGATCGGTCAGGGAAATTGGTAAATCCATCGGGGAAAAGTCAGGGAAAGGCCAGGGAATTATAAAATTTGATATCAGTAGCCACCCTATATACAAACATATATAAAAAATTCTTATTCCTCTCTCTGTAATACAGGAACTTGTACTATTAATTTTCATCGTCATATCATCATTGAAAGCTTAATCTCTGGATTTATTTTTGTGTTTACATTATTGAATGCATCTCGATCGTTCGTTCCTTCCAAGTCTCTTGTCCTTTGGATTGATATATTTCACTACTTATCAGTAGGTATGCATTTTGCACGGAGCGCTATTGTGGCGTTTTTATGCAGCATAAAATTTCGATTTAAACTGGCATAAATTTTTGGTGAAGCCGTATGAACGTATCGCAAATGCACTCAGATCTCCAGTATATAGTTCTCCTAATTATAATTATTTTGGTCTTTTGATAATAAAGGGTGATCCTCAGGTAAAAGCGGGAAAACCTGGAATTGTCAGGGAATTTTTAATTTCTTGAAAAGTCTGGGAATTCTCGTAACAGTCGGGGAGAAACTGGAAAAGGCATCCTCGTTATTTTTCTACCATTGCGTTTATCGGTCAGTTTTTCCCGCCCTTTATTTCACCAACTGATATTAATGTCCGTCGCTGACGTGCATGTAATTAGCACCATCAATTCTTGGAGAATTCAGTTGTGAATCTTAGTTATTTAGTTGTGAATGAGACGTACTATGTATCTCTTTTGTATATCCTTATTGCGATATTTGCCGAGTTGTGTTAAAAGTCATTATCACAGTGTATAACGCTCATCACAAGGAATCCGAGGCTATGTTGTTCGGAAAATTTTACCTCGCGTTTTTTTTTGGTAACTTCCGAAACTCAGGTCGAGAGGTAGCTGGAGCACACTAGCTTATAGTATTTACATGCTTGCAGTTCTAAATATACGAGATGATGATTTAAAGGCATTTAAAGCTGCCATAGAAAATTAAATTCAGCAGAAAAAATATTCCAATATTAGGTGACCTTTTGGCGATCGGTCAGGGGAATCGGTAATGCCATCATGGAAAAGTCCGGGAAAGGTCAGGGAATTTGAAAATTGGATATCAGTAGCCACCCTGTATTACTTCGCGATATTGAAAGGTACAGATTACTTCTCATACTCTCTATACTTATGGGTTTCCAAACAAGAAGATCTGATCGTCATAATTGTTTTCTTTCATTATGATACGATGTCCTAAGAAACAGTAAATGTGAATTTCATCCAATGTACCGAGTAACCGCCGCTTTTGTTCAGAATTATGCTTAGTATAATTTCATTCTAAATAATAAATTAATAAATTAAACTAAATAATTAATACATTGTGACATAATTCACTTTAAGTTCATCAGGGCTACAATGAATATTAATAGTTGTATTGTACATCAAATGAATCCAGTTTACAATTTAGATATTTAGTTTTTAAAATAATTGTATACATGTGATTTTTTTAATTACCTCAGAGAGAGTTCCTTTTGAATTTCTTTTTGTTGATACCTTCGTTGCTATTTATTATTTGTTTGTCGATTGTTATAAATTTAGGAGTTAAAAAACTCGAAATAAAATTAAGTGTTGTTAAAGAATATCAAACTCTCTCTGAGGTAATAACAAAAATCACATGTATAAATATTTTTAAATAAACTAAATACTTACCTAAATTGTAAACTGGATTCATTTGATGTGCAATACAACCATTAATTTTCATTGTAGCCCTGATGAAGCATAAATAAAGATGCGAATCGCTGGCGAAAGAGTAAAAGTTTATACATGAATTATGACCTACAATCTCCAGGAAAATAACTTCATTTTAAATTTATCATGAATTACCCCAATGTATTTCGTTTCCACGTAATCGAAACGTGACTGCTCTCGTTATATGTACAACTACTACCGAAAGTATTAATGGCAATGAAAAATTTTGTGCTCTTCAAAGTTTCAGTCAATGAGGGGAAAAGTTGTTTCTGTAAAATCCTGTAACTTTTTGAAGCTTCAGTTTTCAGTTCAGTTTTTAGCTCTCTTAGAGGTCGTCCCAGACATTAGTTCTGAACCTCACGGAGAGGCTTCAAAGTGTGAGGGATAGAAAATTCCTTATCAAAGTGGGACGGGACGAATTAGCAGCTATTGGAGTGTACAACGTTGTTTTGTAACAATGAATATCCGTCGCGTCCACGAATATTTGTTTAATTCATCATTACCTGCGAGAGACACGTGCGTCATAGACACTATTAACATAATCATGCGTTGAGCTCTGGCGGATAACCGCAGCAGATACGTTAAGTAGTGATCTAGCAATATAATGCCTTTGGAAGTCTTGAATTTTGATATTTCGAATTTATTCAATTCATACTTTACCATGTATCAGCACTTCTTGCATGACTAATCAAACCTAGCCCTTATTTTTTTTCAGAAAGATGTTACTAAAGTGGCCATTGAAGTTGCATTTTGTGTCAATGAGCAATATGTTTTAAACACGATGAGAAATTCTTAATGGCCAGTTTTTGGCTGAAAAAGAAAATATCTGCCTTAATTGTATTTCAAAAGTTCAATAATTTTATCATATGGGGAAAACTGATATCCTATAATAATTGATTGCTGGAGTAATCGTTGTTTATTATTCTATTCAAGTTTATGTTTCCATATTTCTGGTCTCCATAGGTTACGCACTTAGATGGCTTTCCACAATCGAGGAGCAAATACTGATCAGAGGAGGAAATTCTTATGGTAATCTGTGTAATGGATACGGTGCGACTAAATCGTGTGGGAGGGAAGTGCTAGGGACTCGAATATGATGGTGACTGCTCCATAGCCTCCTCTACGACCCATTGTAGTTAATTGGGGAAATTATTGTAACAGTCGGAACGTTTCGACGTTTTACGGCTTACTTGATTTGATTTGGATCACGTGCTTGCCTGTGGTCCGAACTTGAGCTGTATTTACCAGTGTGAATGAGAATTAATGCTCGGGCGACGCAGCCTTGAGTACACATACAACATACATCGACTGGCCCTGTATTTTTTTGAACCGTTTCTGCCCACTTACGGTAATGAATGGAATTCACGTTGTTATTGGGTGTCTCTCTCTCTTCCTCCTTGCGTCCCTCCCTCTCTGGGGACTAACTCACTATATTTCTTGCTAAAATATGTTTGCCGTTATAATGGGATTGAATTCCCGCGAGTTAGGAATCCCGTGCACGCATCCTTTTTTTATATTCAACTTTTGCTCTTTTTTAACGACTGAATTCTTTTAAAAAAAGATGTTACGGGCGGATAAAGGTCGGAGAATATCGATTCTATTGGGAATATCTGATTTCGATACACTTCAGGTTTATTGGATGAACAGAGGAGGGAGGAGTTTTAATGGAGTTTAAAGGCACCGTGTTCTCGTTCAGCCAACGCTGTCATGTCACCCACTTGCTCTCTTTTTTTGCATGAGTGTCTAGGCTGAATGTAGAAATGCGCGCAATTCAAATTAAAAAGACAGTCGTCTGGATATGGATGTTTAATGCAACCGGCGCGAAATCGAGGGTTCCTGATTTCTGATCCCAGACTAAGCCAGTGGCTTTTTTTTTTTTAATTTTGCTTAGTCGCATTTTACCGTAGCTGGTGAAGCCCTTCAAAGTTGTATTGCTCTAAATTAGGTCCTTTATAAATACCCATAGACTAGACTGTTGATTTTGACTGATGACTTTGATTGCAATGAAAGGTTTTTAGCGAAAATATATAATATTTTTTATAATAATTCTATAATTGTATTAAAATAGACAAGAATTCTAAACTCCGTGGAAAAAAAGTTGACGAATATAGCTTCAAAACTGATGTAAAGAAAACCAAGACATCGTTTTTGGTTAGAATTACATTTTTAATATGAAGTTATTTTTCTGGAGACTGTAGGTCATGATTCATGTATAAACTTTTACTCTTTCGTCAACGTTTCGCATCTTTATCTGTGCTTCATCAGGGCTACAATGAAAGTTAATAGTGTTATTGTACATCAAATTTTCAATCAAACTATAAATTTTCATTGTAGCCCTGATGAAGCATAAATAGAGGTGCGAAATGTTGTCGAATGAGTAAAAGTTTATACTTGAATTATGACCTACAATCTCTAGAAAAATAACTTCATATTAAAAAAGAGGTCACGAAGAAGAATCATCTAAATTACATTTTTGCAGGAAAGATCTTTTTATTTATTTATTTATTTAATTTTAAGTTCACCCAACATGAAAACACAATAACAGGGTAAACTATTTTCACAATTAATCATAATAACAAAAATAATACAAAAGAACTTAATACAATAATAATACAAATAATTAACAAAACAGTCTAGGCTGGCTGAACTTTTCATTCAAAATTCTGAACAAATTTATAATGTCGATAACATCGACGATATCTGTCCGCGAAACATTTCCTTAGTTAGATTTATATTTAACTCATTTGAAAGTGTGTTGAATGAGATACATAACCTATTAATAGGTGCATTCATACAATAATTTGTGTTCACACTTCTTATGTAGAATGTCCTTTTTAGTCTTACTTTTTTTTGGGAGTAAAAAGTTCAATTTCCCTACCAATTCAATGCAATTACCTTTATTAATTACATCGTGTAGAAAGAGTAAATCATTTATGACTCTTCTATTACTCAATGTTTCCAATTTAAATTCATTTAACATAACTTTGTACTCCACATGATTTTCAAAAACAGGATAAACATTGTAACGTAAATAATACATTAATCTTAAAAATCTTTTTGGACTCTCTCTATCATCACATCATACTTCATCACATGCGATCTTATTTCACTTCATAATTTTTTGGTCAGAAAAGTTTACGGTACGACTCTCGAAGAAAGATTGGACTTGGATTTGGAACGCAAGAAAATGACCGAGAGAATTTTTCGATCTGAAATGAAATTTTACCAGTGTTGGAGGAAGAAAAACATGAATCATTCTTCATTATTGATGACTTGACTCGTCAAGCCATCATCTAACCTTTTGTAAAAAGGGTCTAGCCTGCTGTCGAATGATGAAGATGACATGGATGGAGAGTATGGCCAATGAGTAAGTCCTACGAAGGATTGGGGAGAAAATATGTTAAAGGGAACTCTTAAAAACAGAAGACAACCATAAAGAGGATCAAATGCAGGTGCAGGGAATATAATAAAAGAGAAACTTTTGAAGGAATAAAGTGGCTGGATTGGAATCGATGTTTACCGTGGTAAAATATAAGATACTGTTTTAGAAACCAATCTTCGGATAATTGACCGTTTATGATAATCCATCCATAAAACATATCTAGTTCTAGTGTCTGTCTGATCAGACTCTTGGTCTCAACGATTTCATTTTACGCCGTATGATAAAGCTTTTGAAGTGTTTGATTTTCCACCTGTATCCGAAATTTTTGCTCACCCGGTGTCTGTGCACGCATGCATGCGAATACTGGAGGGAGTTCCGAGCGCAAGTTTTATATCTGGGTTTCCTTATAAGCTCCATTAAAATGAAAATTCTCTAGGAATTGAAAGTGGGTTTTAAGTAAATGGAATAATTGCTGACATCTGGTGTCCCGGCTAAAAATAGAAAAACGAATGCAATAACAACACAATTTCAGAGTGATAACCATCTAAACTACGATCGAGACCAGAAATGCTCACAGAATCCTTCTCAGGTGATACAGAGAGCATGAATCATTGAGCGAGACAGTTACTTGAAGTTCATTGTCAGTTTCCAGTTGGCGTCCTCTGCAAATTGTAGCGAACAATCTGGAGTAATTGTACGTTCTGATGAAAGGATATGGCTTTTTGTCCATTTAAATGTATTTAACAAGCTAATATCTCAAGTTTTGAGCTCCGTGGCTTCTACCGCCACTCGATAGCCTGTTTGAATGCAGATCCCGCGTCTATAACCCTATTTTTTCGATCTGGGTACCTTTAGAGAGATATATAGTTTTATTTTAAAACTAAAAAACGGCCAATATTAATTGATTTTAGCTAATTACTATGTGATCGTTGTTGTCTCGTCTTAAGATCAAACTGTTGGAGAGTAGGAGGTCATTGTAAATATTAAACGCTGCCTTAATGATCGTACATATGCCTTAATTAACAACTCAAGAAATCTCTTAATGCTAGTTTAAAGTCCGCAGAGAAAAAATTCCATCTCGCTCCTGAGACGCAATTTAGGTCAAAAAGATACCTCTTAAAAAATCACTCCTAAATAATCACGCGGGGAGATTAGTTTGAAATGTTTAAAACTTACGCTAAACGCATGCATCAAACCTTGCAATAGCACTACCTAACTTAACCTTTTATGTTTTTCGCTAGTCCAATAAACCACCTCGGAATGGTCGGTTGGGGAACGCTTTTTCTCGCAGTATATCATATTAATCTCTCTTTAAAAACAGGTTTACTGCTCCTTTTAGCACCAGCGACCCACGAAACAATGCCAGCGGATCCCATTGTAGCTCGCAATTCAGCCAGGGCCTTTATTTTTTACAATCGCTCCCCCGTTCTCCTTTTACCGTACGTAAAATAACGCCAACCCAAGGGAGCATCAAATCGTATGATAACTCGGAGAGATCGAGGGAGGAGATACGACGTAATCTTCAAACTAATTATGGTTTATGATCGAAGCAACGACTCGGGCGAAAATATCCTGTCTTTATTTTTGTACACCTTTTTTTAAACAAAAAAAAAACGAAAAATGAACTAATGACGAGGAGGTAAAACGATTTTAAACTCCTCGCCATGCCACATTTTTCCGCCGATGTTTTCCTTCAAGGAAGTTTTTCACTTCCCCCGGATGAGAGGAAATGACATTTCCGTGAGACTTTTCTTTATTTCGCGACTTCTTTTTAAAAAGTCGTCCTCAAGAGCTGCGTTGAGGAAGCATAGGAGTGGAAGGGGGTAGAGGGCGTAATAATTGCGCTAACTCTTTAACGATTCCCTTTCCTACACGACCAAACAGAGCTCGATCATGTTTCGGACTTGTTCTTCATTCCTGCTCCCCACTTTCCAGCAAACATTTGACCCTCATCATGATGCGTTTTGCTTCGCATTCATGATACCTACAGAGACCAGTTGAAGTGGCAAACCGTTAATAATAGACGACTGTATTTGCAGTGTGTGTTTTTGCATCGCCTGTTCTCATTCAAGGAGCCTGACTCTCTGTCTCAATTGTTTAAGTCTGTACCTAGTTCTCGTAGGGTCATAACTAGAAGCAACCCCTTAATGCTTTATTATCCTGCTCATCGCAACACCAACTTAAGTGATTCATTTGTTGTCATATCAACTAAAATATGGAATTCATTGCCATTAAATGTTAAAAACATTAAGTCAATTGAACATTTCAAAAGTAAGATGTATGATTTTTTTCTAAATTTCTTATAGAACTTTTGATGAAACCTATATGTGCATTTACTGTTTGATTTTTCTTTTTCTGTTTGGGTCACAAATGAACATGTATGCAAATATTTGCATTTTTGCTCTTAAGGGCCTGTACCCAGAGCGATAATAAATTATGTACTTACTTACCTTTTGGATCAGATATGCGTTAAATCACATGGAAGCCGTGCATCTTTTGCAATGTCAAACTCTTGAATTTGCATTATGCATTCAAATGTATTACCCAGCTGTTTAGGCTTCGCCGTTGCCTACGATTTTCCCAAAATAGATGTCATAAACAAACTGTCGATGGGAGCGCCGACATTATGAAAGTGTGATGATCGGCGCTGCCATCGACTTAGTTTACTTCGTCGAATCGTTTGTGACCGCTGTTGGTAAGGGTCAACGTGTGCCTTGAATGGCAGTTCTTTCGCAGTTGAAGAATTGAATAGAATCTATTTCCTTTCATTTAAATTACTATAAATTAAGAAATGTAATAAAATATAACATAGAAATGAAAGCTCAAGGTGGACTCCAAGATTGAAACCTGAACTGAGCCACCAGCAATTTGTATAATGTTCCCTTCATATAAGCTGCAGTGATATGATGTAATTACAAATTAGTAATCCAATATCAGAAAATAACATTAAATATAAACATAAAAACACAGCCTTTAACCATTTTTAAATTTTCAAGTTGTATTTTGTTTGGTTATGAATAACGGACTTTTAACAGTAAAGAACAAAGAACAAAAAACAGCAACAATATTTGAACAAATTCAACGTTTTCATTAATCAAAAGAAACTATCTTAAACATTTTAAAAAGTTTTATAATAATATTTGGAGAAAAAAGTTGTAAAATGTAAAATTTTGAATAATATTTTGTATAAAGAGCTACGGATGACGTGAAGTTTTAAAATATAGCTGATTATTTTTTATATCTCAGAGTAATTATGTGGATGTAACCTTCGATTGTTCGGAGTGGGTGTGCAACAACCGATACGGTTTACCAGCTTACATTGCATGCGGTCGAACGCTTGGCAGCATCCCTGGGGGAGATAGATGAGCTAATGGATTATATATATTCCTGCGAAAATCAATTTAATTTCTCTACGTGCACTCAAGCGTCGTTCTATTTGAAGTCTTCATGTCAGGTGGTGTGGGAAAGTGAGTGATATATATGTACTTGGAATAATGTTATCACAGACCGAAAAATGAGTTTTAACGGTCATTAAAACATTTATCGCGAAGATGCTGGAAAAAACCTTGAATTTACTTTGCTTTTGGTTCTATTAAAAGGGGAAAAGCTCAAGTCGAAGGGTATGCAACTCTGAGAAATGGTCTCCGCTTGTTGGGAAATGGTCGAGAAATGGACAGAAATGGATAGATATAGACAGAAATGGACAGAAATAGTTAGAAATGGACAGAAATGGATAGAAAAAGACATAAATGGTTAGAAATGGATAGAAATTGATAGAAATAGTTAGGAATGCACAGAAATGGTTAGAAATGGACAGAAATGGTTATCTATGGACAGAAATGGATAGAAATGGGCAGAAATGGTTAAAAATAAACAGAAATTGAGAGAAATAGGCAAAAATGGACAGCAACTGAGAGAAATGGGCATTAATGGATAGAAATGGTCGGAAATGGAAATGCTATGTACACTTGTTTTTGAAGTTGCGTACCCCTCGGCTCAAGTGCAAGAGCTGATAGCTGTGAATAAGAGGCGGGTTTATTGGTGCTGTAGTTGGGTGCAGGACAGTGTCTGTTTCTGTGAAGGAAGAACATGAGTGTCGTTTGAGGAAGTTTGCGCTGAGTCTGATGTAACACAGACCTAGTTACTACGACACTGGGCTGAACGCAAAAACGTAGTGTGTGTGTTTTATCGTTAAAAGTCATTTCCGGTCACGGGGGATTTAATCAAAAGATGGAAATGAACCATTTTTACAACCACAGGAACTCCTATCACCTTACTCAGGGTGACGATCGTCAGGGAAAAACTGGAATTGTCGGGGAAGTTTAAATTTCTGGAAAAGTCAGGGAAAAGCCAGGGAATTCTCGTAACAGTCAGGGAGAAATTGGAATAGGAATCCTCATTATTTTTCTACTATTACATTTATCTGCCAGTCTCTCCCGCCCCTCATTTCACCAGCTAAAACTAACGGCCGTCGCTGACGTGCATAGAATAAGCTCCATCAATTCGTGATATATTCAGTTGTGAATCTTATTAGTTGTGAATCAGACGTACAATGTATCCCTTTTGTATACCCTTATTGCGATATTTGCCTAATTGTGATAAAAATCATGATCACGATGTATCAGGCTCATCACAAGGAATCCGAGGCTATGTTGTTCGGAAAGTTTTACCTCGCGTTTTTTTTAACTTCCGAAATTCAGGTCGATAAGTAATCGGAGCACACTAACGTATAGTAAATACTTGCATCCGGTTCTATTAATACGAGACGATTTTTAGAAAATTTAGAAAATGTAAATCTGCCGTAGAAAATTTAATTCAGCAGAAAATAATATTCCAATAATAGGTGACCTTTTGGCGATGGATCAGGGAAATTAGTAAATCCATCAGGGAAAACTGATGGAAAGGTCAGGGAATTCTAAAATTGGATATCAGTAGCCACCCTGTTACTTGATTCCATTTGGAAACTCAACATTCGTTCTGCCCTTCTCCGTCCATAAAGCCTATCAAATACATTCCACTTCCTCGACTACCCAATAAGTATCCTTCCCTCTATCTAGACCTTTAGCGACCCTCCGCTCTGTTCCAACACCTCCCATCTCCTTGTCTCTTGGTTTTTTTCTCCTTCTTTTCGTCATGCCGAACACTATCGTTCGTCTTCTTTTCTGTCTTTCGCAGTTTCTTCGTTCTCCTCGAAATCCACGTCTCAAACGCCTGCACTTTATTCTCATCGCCTTTTTTCCAAGTCCACGTTTCTAAACCACACAGTGCAACCCCCATTATTTTCATTAATATTAGGAAATATGTAGTCGAGGGGGCTTTTTAGTACCTTTGCCAACTCTATTTTTAATGACTCAATCACGTGAATTAGCTTTCTTCTGGCTCCTACCATTTGACTCACATGACATGGGAGGCTATACCAGGAGCAATTTTTATTGCTCCCCCGGCTGTATGGGTCGTTGAAATGCGCTACCACTCCTCCGCGTCAAGGTTTTAGTCCAAGGGAAGGTATGGGAATAAAAATCCCCTCTTGTGTCGGCTTTGGGGAAAAGTGGGGGAGGGAGAGTTTGTATGTGGAGAGGGTTGAGGCGGGCGTAAAACAGAAAACGTTAATTATTTCACGAATCCTCTCTCCCCTCCGTCGCCACAGAAGCATAACAGAGTTCGATCATGTTGTGGACATGTTTTATTCTCCATCCCCCGTCCCAGCATTCGGCGCCTGTAAAACCCATCGGTCACCGTCTTCACTAGACCGCGCTCCCAGCAGCGTGCGTCCCACCGAGTTTTAAGGCCGAGAAAGTTGTCGTAAAGTGGACTTTAATCTTGACAACGACTCGACGTTTCGGTCGGAACCTCGCCGGCTTCTCGCGCCGAGCCTCTTAAAACTCTCCCTCTCCTACGCCTCGGCGGTAGCCTAGGAGGCCGTCGTGCCACTCATCGCCGCCTCCGTTCATACTCGCCGCGAGAACACGTACACACAAACATCCATCTCTCATCTCCGTCCTCTCTTAACGTCCCGAACCGATCCTTTACTCCGCCTTCCCCCCCACACCACCCTAAGGGAAAGAAAATAAAAACCCTTTCCCTCCTGCTCCCCCCCCCTTCCCCCAAACCACCGCCTCTCCATCCTCTCTTCTTGCTACCTCCCCCCCCGCCTCCAATTTACTCACTCCAACTCGCCATCTCCATTAATCACTAAGTGGATGCCGCGGCTTTAGGGCCGGATTATCGAGCGAGAATACCCCTTCTAAAACCCCCGTTTCGTCTCATCCCCTCACCGAAAAACCCTCCTCCTTCGACTCAACCTCCCACCCCTTGAAGCCCACCCCTGGTTTCATCCCTTCACGCACCCTTTCTCTCTCCCACGCTGGGTACCACCACTGTACACACCCTCCCATGCCACACACCCTCCCTCACTCCACCGTGTGACACCGCCCGAAAAAAATCCCTCGAAAACAAATAAAAAACACTTTGTAACACATCCCTTCTCTCTCTTTCGCTCCCACTCCCTTCTTATCCCATTCTCCCCCTCTCTATCTCTCTCTCCTAATCCTTTCTACTACACTGCCATTCTCTCATGCACTCCCCTCCCGTTCCCTCACGCCGTGTTTTAATGTCCCTTCAGCCACCCTTCTCCCCCTCTCTCCCATTTTACCCTCTCTTGTCTCTTAGTTCCTTCCGTTCCCCATTCTCTCATCATCATCATCCTCATCCTCCTCTCTCTTCCCCTCCGCATCTTCATGAAATTCTTCGTGTCCACCAAAACTTCCATTCCTCTGGTCTCATCCTTTCACCCCCCACTCCCTCCCTTTTACCCCTCCCCCGCTCTCTTCTGGTCGAATCATAAAGGCCGTGTCTTCTCTCCTGAGAGGTACTCGCAGACCCTGGCTGTACGTGGTTAATTTTTCGGAAAGCATACTTTTATCCACTCCCACTGCAGTCTCGACCGCCCAATAGCCCTTTGAAGGGATGTCAGGATTTTTACCCTAATGAAAATAATGGTTCCAAGGCTTTTCAATAATTCAGCGGGTATGTTATCTACTCCAGTTGCCTTTCTCAAATTTTCCAAATATATGGAAGACGAATTCACTGCATTAGGTTTGCTGATGATATTGTGACCCTGGCAGAATCAGCCAAAGATATGAATTGAATGCTCCGAATCTTGTCACCAGTTTTGGCGAAATGGAAATTGACAATAAATGTGAAGAAAACCAAAGCTATGACGGTATCTAGACACGAAAACGAACCCAATCCCTTGCTTGCTTCAAAGCTTCTTGTAGGAAGAAAGATTCATCTGAAACTCATTTATAGGGTTCTTTTTTTTCTTCTTCCTGCGGTAAGTTCTTCGCCGTAATCCATAGCTGATTAATTCCGGATCTCTTATTCACCAGGTGCTCTTCTGCTACTTCAGCTATTATCCTCATCTTATCCCATCCTCCTGCCTTCACTCTCGAGGAAGACAGATTTGAATCTTTCTCAGTTATCTTGACCCGCCACACGTTTCTTTTCCCACCAGGATTAATATTTTATCTCCTTGTTTTGTATCGAAGAGCGCTCCTCATGACAAATAGTTAAGGAACAATATTTATACCTGCACTACGGGAGCTCTTTTTATACTTTATTTGGTTTCCGTACTATGAAGGAGAAAACAAAAGGTATCCAAATATATAGAAGAAGAATTCACTGCATTAGGTTTGCTGATGATATTGTGACCCTGGCAGAATCAGCCAAAGATATGAATTGAATGCTCCGAATCTTGTCACCAGTTTTGGCGAAATGGAAATTGAAAATAAATGTGAAGAAAACCAAAGCTATGACGGTATCTAGACACGAAAACGAACCCAATGTAAATATAATGATAGGGGGATCGATAATAAAACAGGTTGAAGAGTTCAGCTACCTTGGGAGCATAATTTCTACAGATAACAGAAGCACCTTTGCAGTAATAAGAAGGATAGCCTTGGCAAATAAGGTATATGGAAATAAAAAACATATTCTAGAAAATAGCCACATTAAGGTAGAATTAAGGATATCTTTCGCGAAAACGTTTGTATGAGCACACTGTTATATGGCTGTGAATGCTGGACATTGAGGAAGATGGAAAAGTCGCGGTTGGAAGCTATGGAAATGTGGATATGGATGAAGATGATAAAAACAAGATGAACTGACAGAAAGAGCAATGAGGAGGTGCTGAGGGAAATAAAAGAAGAAAGAAGACTGATAAAAGAGATGGAGCAAAGGAAGGTTAAATTCATTGGTCATGTTCTTCCACATAATAATTTTTTAGAAAATATAATGGAGGGAAAGGTGCTTGGCAAGAGGAGCAAAGGAAGGCCAAGAAAGAAGTTCCTACGTGATGTACGAAGTACGTTGGGATTAAAAACAGATGTTGATTTGAAGAGAGCTACAGTACACAGGGACACATGGCTGCAAAGACAAGGCTTAGCCTTTAGAAGATGATGATGACACTAATGGTGTAAAGGTGCGGGGGGAAGGGTGTCCATGCATGCCTTTGGAGGCTTGAAAGAGAGAGAAAGAAGAGAGAAATACAGTGACTTAGGTGTAGTGAAAACAATGACGTGTGTATTGAGAGCGAATTCGAGGCTTTACTCCCTTGTTGCTGAGGCATGCTGATTCCTGTTCGAGAAACTTTCCTACGTTAATGCAGCAATTTATTTATCTGTATCTCATGCACTGCGTTAATCCCAATGCTTTTAGTTTTTCATAATTACTGAATTTTCTATATAATAGGTGATTAAAAAATTCTCTTGCGCTTGAAAAGGCGAGTAGCGCGCGCTGTGTTGAAAGTAAGAAGCCTAAAGGCCGCTTTACACGGTACATTTTACTGTACAAACGAAGGTATCATAGAGTGTATATTTGTACAAGAAACTGAATGGAATTAGAGCAGGTTCTATTTCCCGTTAACTCTTTCAAACAAACATACAATTTGCCGCTTTACACGGTAAAATTTATTTCATGAAGGAATTTTTACATTCGTTTGTACAATCAAATGTATCATGTAAAGTGGCCTTACCGCCATAATAACTACTCTCTTTTGCGGCCAGTTTGACTGGCTAGTGTTTCTTCCTAGGTGTTCGTTGACATTCTGTACCCGCTGCTTTCTTTAAATTCTTCAGGTACCTTCGTTGTAAGACTTTCAAATCATCATGAAATAAAATTATTTGAAAAATGGAAAAGGAATACGTCCAACCGAAGCTGTATAACTTGCAGGAAATGGAAGTTTTGTGTGTATTTTCGTGAGCCTGTTATATAATCTGTTATATCATATGATTTGTTTGGCTGCTTGGTAGCTTATAGAGCAATACTCGAAGTGCTATTATGTTTGCCATTTGTTTTCTTTCGACATCGTTATGTATATCTGGTATACGATCTCGGTGGAGGTAACGTAATTGACCAACCACTGACGTTGCCAATGCTACCAAGGTTTTGTCTCTCAGCAGGTAAAGTTGGGAGAGCACGATTTCCGATCGTTGGCAGCATCCTCGCCGTGTATCTTGAGAAAAATGTTAATGTATATTTTTCGTTCAATTTTGACAGTGAATCGATAAACGTATAATTGGAAGTTCCTCGGAAACGAACGTATAATAGGAAGGTCCTCGGATGAAAAAGTCAAAGAGAGGTATTACTTCGCTCTGGTTAGGCCACACCTCGAATACGCCGCGAGCAGTTGGGACCCTGGTCAAATTGATTTAACCATAATAATTAATGGAATACAAAGGAATGCAGCGCACTTCGTTATAAACTGCTACGAGCGTATATATAGTGTCTCACAACTTTAAGAGGGATTAAGGTGGGAGCCCCTGGAGACTAGGAAGCTACACGCTAGGCTTAGGTTGCTTGATAAATTCAGAACTGATATTTTTCAGAGCGACATAGAGAATATTATCATGACTCCTAGCTATATCTCTAGATCTGACAGACGCTTACCTTGCGAGCCGCCGCATTTGCTTGTGAAAGGGGGTGTTAGGTCACCAGCCGTGTAAAGGTGTAAGTTTTTTGGAGATGGAATGGTGGCATGTATTATAGGAGTGTACTTAGTGGAGCTTAATTTTTATTGTGATCGCTTATTATTCGTGGAAAGAACGAGTTCTTGTACCTATCTGTTCGACAGTGTATCTCTCTTATTTGATCGCGTCTGTCAGACCTAGAGATGTAGTGAGGAGTTATATGTTCTGTATGTGTAATCCCCACGATATATCAGAAGTTTAGGTAATTCCAAGCTATTTTACTGTATTTGAAGATTTAATGATTACTCCACCCACAGTATACCTACTAGTAAGTGTGGTATATATTTTTGTGATAACTTTCGAAGGAAGTGAACTGGTGCATTTGCTGATATTTAATTCTAACCCCAACTCCAGGCACCACGACTGAACGTTGTTAAGGTCCGATGACAGAGCTTTAAAGTCCGCGTTTTCGCTCATTTCACGGTAGATAACTGTATCGTCTGCAAATAATCTTAATTTTCTGCTAACGCTAGAACTTAGGTCATTAATATCCAGGTAATGAATAAAAGAGGACCGATCATGTTTCCTTGAGGAATACCGGATGTGACTTCAACCTTATCAGCTAAAATCATCAATAACTACTTTTTGTCTCCGATCACTGAGAATGTCACTTATCCAATTCACTATTTTTCTATTAACTCCGCAAGATTGCAATTTATATTTGAGTTTTTTGTGAGGAACCTTGTCGAATGCCTTCTTGAAATCAAGGAATATCGCGTCGACTTGCTTAATCGATTCACCTGATTTTAGGATATGTATCATGAAGGAAGAACGAAAAGCTGTGTTTCGCAGGACCTGCCGTTACGGAATCCGTGCTGACTGCAATGCAAGAAGTTACCATTATCCAGGAGCGTCTTAATATTAAAAACGATAATGTTCTCGAGGATCTTGCTTAAAAGTGATGTTAACGATATAGGCCGATCATTTACTGGGTAACATCTATTTCCTTTTTTAAATATCGGAGTGACATTGGCTATTTTCCAGTCTTGGGGCACCTTGCCTTCGGATATTGATTTGCTAAGTATAGTTTTTAAGAATGGTGAAATTTGTGGCGCTAACTCCTTGAGCACGCGTGAAGGTATTCCTTCTAAACGTGGGGACTTGTTACTTTTAATTGAACGCCGTTTTATTATTCCATCACGTTGAATTGTTATGTCAGCCATCGGCTCGTTAAAGTCAAGAATGTCTAAATGTGAATGAAATTGTGAATTGTTTCATCCTTAATGAATACACATTCGAATTAGTGGTTTCATAAATTGGCTTTGTCGATACTCTTGGTGACCACTTTGCCGTTTGTATCCAGTAAAGACTTCTGTCGAAGATTCCCCCTGGAGCTCTCTCGCGTAAGACCAGAATGACTTGGGGTTTCCATGTAGTAATTGACCGAGGATTTTTTTCTTGAAGTTTCGTAGAGTATCGCGCATTATTTTCTTCGTTTTCGAGCGTTGAGCAACGTATATGTCTCTCGCCGTAAGCTCCGTTGTTTTGTTACTTAAATTAATAGAATTTCTATATAGATTGTGTAGTTGTCTTTGTCTCCTGAGCTCCCGCCTTAGTTTGTGGTTATACCAACGAGGTTTTTTACTCTCCCTTTTGAATTTGTATGGAATATATTCATCGATTCCTTTACCTAGTATTTCCATAAAATATCTCCATGATACTTCGGTGCTCTTGTTCTTCATTGTGGCTACGAATTTCGTGAATGAAGCTTCTAATGTCTCTCCGAATTTTACGTTATCGCCTTTTTCAAATGAATAGACTTTACGTTTGGGTTTGACAGTGGAATCTACTGTTGTTTTCAAAGTCGTGAAGATTACTTTATGATCACTTATGCCTTCGAGGATATCGAAATGTTTAATCATTGTAGGGTGACTTACAGGTAAAAGGTCTAATATTTTATTACTTCGCGTAGGTTCGTTTACTATTTGATGAAGAGAGTGGTGAGAAAGTGTATTAAGTTATGTCTCGCTTACATCCTGCTTCCTTGGACTTGGTTCAACGCTATTGGTTTTCGAATTTATAGCCGGGAGGTTCAAATCCCCGGCGATAGTTGTCACGCTTTTATTATCTCTTGAGGTAAATGATGTTAATTGAGTATCTAATTTGTACAAAACGTCGAATTTGAATCTGGTGGCCTGTAAAATGAGCATATATGCATATTTCTTTTGTTTTGTGGCTTAATGGTGCATCAAACGCTCTCAATTAAGTACACCAAACGATTAGATGTACCATCACTTTCAAAAGTCGGTCCACAAGGTGAGTACGGCCAACTTCGTATTTCGCTGAATTCGAACTTCGGGTATTGCCTATGCATTCAGCGACTACTAAGAGCCAATTTTACTCATTTCCACTCGCGACGGAGACCCTGGTATGGCCTTCTCCCGCCATCGCAAACTGCCCAGCCAACTCCCCCGATTCACAGTGGTACGCAAAGACAGGTTGAGATTGCAAAAGGTTCTCAGACGGGCTTTTTTTAAGAGTGGGAATAGTTATGTTAAAGCCATGTTGAATTTTGTGGTTGATGATTTGATCCAGAGATGGCGCTGCGACGCCGAGTTGGGAAGTTCGTTTGTTTTGTGTAACCAAGCATGCGACAAAATGACATAAACTACCTCGACAGCATTCGCATCTGAAAAGAGACATCTTAGGCCGGTATTCATAGTCCTCAATAATTACAGATTCGTTTCAGTCGATGATTATATCTCTAATTAATTACTGTTTTCTATTCATAGTCGTAAAAGAATCAGTGATTCATCAATCTCTGATTAATATGTATTCATAGTCGTCAAATAATCATTGTTTATAGTTCTAGTATTCATAGTCAGGCAAACTGTAATTATTTGGCCAAATAATCATCGATTCGTGAATTAAGCTCTCAACCGTAATTAATTAGTTTTTCTTTGTTGGACGTCGGTAGTTCTGTGATTGTTTACGACATATTCGTGTCTTCCAACAGTCCAACTGTACAATTTTATACGGTTCTAAAGGCATAGAATACTCAATATGACCGTCTTGAATTGATAAGGATTATTGATTACCTTGAATTGATTAGGATTTCCGTGCAATGGAATTTCGTTCGGATATATTGGCGTGTGATTGTCGATGACGATGTACCAGCGTATCACTAAAGGCTGCGAAAGACACATTAGGGATTCAACAAATCCACTGAATTATTACTCACAAGGGGAGACTACGTTCCGTGACTCGCCGATTTGAATGCCGTATTTCCTATGTTGTGCACGAGGTCAAAGGCTAGTTCGCCTTGGACTTCGTCAAACATATCCTAGTTTTATTGTAATTAATCAGTTTATAATCAGCAATATCAGCCCTTAGTGTAAATAAGCTGGGAAAATTTACCCTCGCTAGGTTGGTCCGGAGCCTCACATCGCCCGTCTCATTCGCCCTCAAAGCCACTTTGCTTATGACTATAATTAACGCGTGCCCTTGGTAGTGGATTAGCTGGTGTAGTGGTTAGCGCCGCGGCTACGCACGCGTAGGTTGTTCCAATGATTTTATTTTATAACAATATCGCATTACATTATATTCATTAGCATACAGGGCAAAAAAGATCCGCTCCAAAGACACATACATTTATAATACATTTTTGTTTGAAGTATTTTTTAGTCACAAACATGAATAAATTTTACATATTTTAGTTTTTTATCTCTTTTTTTACATAAAATACTATTAAAAGACGTTTAGCAGCCGTGCTTTTTCATTCTCTGAGGAGGGTAACTGTTTATTTACTATCTTAATTTTATCGACTAAAGCCGATCTTATATTTTTCTGACCTGTTTGACTTTCCACGAAAGTTGCTATTAGTTCTGTTAAGATTATACTTTTCTTGGCAGGAAATAATTTAAAATTTTGTGTTAACAGATTCTTTTCTCCAATATCTCCATTTCCGAATGTGTCGAAGTCTCTAAAAAGGTTTTTAATTTATTCCCATTCCCTGTTTGGTCCTTTACAACCTAGTATTTTGTGAACTACATAGTCTATCCTTCAGCATTTAGGACATATTGGGCTATCGCAAAGTCCAAGTCTGTATTTCATTTCTCCCGTTACCATACAATCACTGCAAATTTCGTACATTATACTTTTTTCCTTGATACAGTGTTTCAACTTTGCATATTTGTCCAAATGGTT
The DNA here is from genome assembly GCA_963169105.1 of Ceriagrion tenellum. NCBI lineage: Eukaryota > Metazoa > Arthropoda > Insecta > Odonata > Coenagrionidae > Ceriagrion > Ceriagrion tenellum. The sequence goes on along the minus strand of OY720642.1, from coordinate 14,742,859 downwards.
TTTTCTAGGGTTTTTAAGTTGTTTTTTATTGCTTTTTCATTTCCTCCTCATAGATTTTTTTGTCGAGTAAAGTTTTTCACCGGTTGCATATTTATTTTTCAAATGGATTGCCTCAGTCAGTACATTCCTAAAATACCTCATTATTTTCGCTTTCCCCAGAGCGCTCACCATTAGTGTTTTCCTATTGTAATGTCCTTCTTGCAAAATTTCCGCTACTTTTTTCTGTTTATAATATTCGCCTTTATTTTTGAATTAATTAGGCTGAGGCCACCCAGTTTAGGAGGAGCATACAACTTATTTCTCTCCACTTTCTTTATAAATGCATTCCAGATAAATCTTTTTGTTATTTTAATTATCTGAGCATTTTTCTTCTCCGGGAGTGGCCACACATGGGCCACATACTACAGTAGGGATTATAACTTTTGATTTATAAAGGCTATTTTAGCTATTAATACTTTTTAGCTATTAGTACATTTTATTATATTTAGTACCTTATTCCAGTATTTTTCTACCATCTGAAAATAATTACTTTGCCACCACAGGCGTAAAATTTTTATTTCACTCGTTCGGGTCCATCCATGAGTATTTTTTATTTCCTCCCCATGTATGTGTAGAATTTTAGATATCTTTCTATTTATTTTTACCCCAGCTGTATCAAAGTGTTTAAATGTTTCATGTCGTAGGTTAGGTAGTTCGAGCCTCCGTGCAACCGTTTTTTTTTTCCTACTTCATATTCACCGTCAGAAAGAAATCTTTCCTCCGAGTTACATATCATAACATAGGACTTCACCTCACTTTTTTTTCTCGTGATACTTTCCACAAAATTCGTACTCCAGTTTGAATCTTTAATGGCAAATAGCCTCACTGGGGTCTGGTAATTGACCGCTTATGATATACGTCAATCTCTGTTTAAAATCCGTAATCTAACTTGCTGTAACAATAGGCGTGAGAGTTGACAGACGAAGAGTTTAATAGAGGATACCGATTCTCAAAACCCGTAGTGATCGAGCATATTCTTCTTAGAACTGATGTTCATATATCGACACTTTCCGCGAGGACTGACAGTTCCTCTTGTGCTACTGTGGCTTATTGCTTTGAGATTTTACGCTTAGGCACCAATATTGAATCGTTGAAATCATAAAAAATTAAAAGAAATATATCACAGCGGTTTTTTAATCACGCTCTATTTTACAAAATCTCCATGCTGAATTTAACATCGGCCGAAATTGCCCTGAATCTTTACTCGTAAGCTATCATCGATTGCTACTAATTACTTATTTTAAAGTTTCTTTATCGGTAATGATCAGTTATAAATACTGCTACTGCTACTGTTCGTCTTCTTTGGTGTTTTATGTACTTACATATATAGGGATTACTAGTTCTGTTTCGCAGCCAACGGTGTCTAGAACTGTGAAACATATAACTAATATTTTGGCCGTCCAAATAGTTGACACCATCAGACCGTCTGCATCTTACGATGTTCAGGCGACGAATAGGTGTCTCTTTGTGAGGATAGAAAAAAGAGGAGACCGCACTCATGCTCGGACAATTCCTGACGTTAAACAGTCCACGCTACATCATCAACACTTGCCGGAATACGAGATTACTGTTTGTTGATTTTACCTAGTAACGCCTTCATTAACGTTGAATAATCACAAGAAATAATTCTAATGTCGGCACGGGTAATTCATTTTTATCAAAAAGACATTGTCAATCCATTTTTTAATTTTCTTTTTCAATATGCAATTAATAAAATTATATACTCAACTTGAATAAAAATTTAACGATCCCACCAAATGTTTTGCCCCTTCAATTTCTCATACCACCCAAAAATAAACTTACATCCAATCTGTAATTCACCAATTACAGATTATCCTAAATAATTAGAGATTAATAAATCAGTGATTCATGAATTGGAGATTGTTTACTGTGTATGAATACATAAATAAAATAATCAATGATTGACGAATAATCGTAGATTCAGCAATCATTGATTATTTATCCCGACTATGAATACCGGCCATTAGGCCGGTGCTAATCAATCATTAGAAAGTATATCTCAACACTTTTCACTCTTACGAGTAGCAGGGTTGTGTATGGTAGGAATTAACGCAATAGATTGAATGTTCACCTTGCCGTATGATCTGGGGGTGATTTCCACTCCAATTCGCCGAGCAAGGAGAATGAGGTGATGACCCGTAGTGACTTCTCAGTCGTTCGAAAAATTATTTCCATTTGGTGGTGTGACAGTGTTTGGCTTTGTAGGGAATTCTGTCATCCACGTTTCGTCTCTCGCTGTCATCGTATTAATTATCCTCACTTGTGCGCCACCCTGTGACGTTGCCTAGAAGCTTGAGGGGCCAGTAAAACGGGGTCACGACTTCTACTAGTACAATGAACCCGAGCTTGTTACGTGCAAGTTATCTAAAATCCCTTGGAATGTGAATTTTCAAAATTTTCATGGTAACATACTGAGGTAGTCTTACTTATTAGACGTTTAATCCTACAATTGATTGACTGCAGTCCACAATCCTTCCATATCTAATTCTAGTTGTCTTACTCCCTGGTATACTTTCTGATGTAATACATTCCTCTTCATTTAGTCTTTGTAAGTATTCATCCCTAAGGTTTCCTCTTGGGACCTTTCCCTCTACTTTTTCGTCTACCATTCTTATACTCTACTTATCTATTATTCCGCTGTCTCAGCTTTCATTGAGTAGAAAAATGATTGATTTGACAGTAGGACATGATATCTAAAAATTTAAAATGAAAACTTTTTCATTTGGTTCAGAAGTAAAGATGACATTTCAATGCAGCATGCACTCGACAATGTTTCATAGTATGAACTGTGCCGAGTAAATATGGTGAATGAAGAGCGATATTATTTTTGATATGAGGTACTAAATCGACTACATACATATCAGAGTGAGATACGGAAACCATCATCATCTTCTAAAGGGTAAGCCTTGTCTTTGCAGCCATGTGTCCCTGTGTACTGTAGCTCTCTTCAAATCAACATCTGTTTTTAATCCCAACGTACTTCGTACATCATGTAGGAACTTCTTTCTTGGCCTTCCTTTGCTCCTCTTGCCAAGCACCTTTCCCTCCATTATATTTTCTAAAAAATTATTATGTGGAAGAACATGACCAATGAATTTAACCTTCCTTTGCTCCATCTCTTTTATCAGTCTTCTTTCTTCTTTTATTTCCCTCAGCACCTCCTCATTGCTCTTTCTGTCAGTTCATCTTGTTTTTATCATCTTCATCCATATCCACATTTCCATAGCTTCCAACCGCGACTTTTCCATCTTCCTCAATGTCCAGCATTCACAGCCATATAACAGTGTGCTCATACAAACGTTTTCGCGAAAGATATCCTTAATTCTACCTTAATGTGGCTATTTTCTAGAATATGTTTTTTATTTCCATATACCTTATTTGCCAAGGCTATCCTTCTTATTACTGCAAAGGTGCTTCTGTTATCTGTAGAAATTATGCTCCCAAGGTAGCTGAACTCTTCAACCTGTTTTATTATCGATCCCCCTATCATTATATTTACATTGGGTTCGTTTTCGTGTCTAGATACCGTCATAGCTTTGGTTTTCTTCACATTTATTTTCAATTTCCATTTCGCCAAAACTGGTGACAAGATTCGGAGCATTCAATTCATATCTTTGGCTGATTCTGCCAGGGTCACAATATCATCAGCAAACCTAATGCAGTGAATTCTTCTTCTATATATTTGGATACCTTTTGTTTTCTCCTTCATAGTACGGAAACCAAATAAAGTATAAAAAGAGCTCCCGTAGTGCAGGTATAAATATTGTTCCTTAACTATTTGTCATGAGGAGCGCTCTTCGATACAAAACAAGGAGATAAAATATTAATCCTGGTGGGAAAAGAAACGTGTGGCGGGTCAAGATAACTGAGAAAGATTCAAATCTGTCTTCCTCGAGAGTGAAGGCAGGAGGATGGGATAAGATGAGGATAATAGCTGAAGTAGCAGAAGAGCACCTGGTGAATAAGAGATCCGGAATTAATCAGCTATGGATTACGGCGAAGAACTTACCGCAGGAAGAAGAAAAAAAAGAACCCTATAAATGAGTTTCAGATGAATCTTTCTTCCTACAAGAAGCTTTGGAACCGAGTCATACGAGAATTCAAGAAGGCGAAGTAATTGTTATTTATTTTTCAAATTTATACGTGAATATTATTTTAATAATAAAAATATATATTATTCCGCAGTTTCATACACACTTTTTTTACAAACAATAGGAGATTTAGGCAGACTCAAAGGTGTCACCTGTATGGAGACTGCCTTCCTTAAATAAATAGCATCTCTGACATTTAATAATCACAATTTTCCAAAGCATAAAAACTATTAATTGGAATATATCAGTTTTGCACATATTATTAAAAATGGAATGCATTGTACAACAATAATAATATATCGAGTAAATATCGTACATTCATGTAAAACAGAAATAATACTTACAAATCATTGCATAGAGGACAACATGTACGGTTTTGTACAACTTTAGAAATTTGTTTACGTATATCAATTTACACCCAAATATTACAAAGTAATTCGGAGAAAATCTTATAAATAATAATACATTAAGCACAAATTACATTCATGTAATACAAAATTTGTTACAATTTATTTCATAATAAACAATACTTGCGGTTTGGTATAAGGTAATCATTACAGGCCTAATAGGTTTTCAATTTTAGAATGTGCCCATATCCATTCTTTTAACAACTTTATAAATTTGTTCACATTCACTACATTTCTTATCTGTTCCGGTATAGAGTTGAATATTTTAGGACCTAAACACACGAGGATCTCTTATACAGGGTGAGATTGGGTTTTGTAGGCAGTGCAACTCCCTTCCTTCTTGGTGAGGTGGAATAGGTAGTACCACGAGTGAACCAACGAAAATATACCGAAGGGAAAAAACGAAGCGGCGTGCAAGCTAATGACAAGATGTATGTATACATATAAAAGATGTTAGAATATGAGTTTTTGTCTTTAATTTTTGCTGCCATTTTCCCCCTCTTACTGCCTGTTAGCAATTTTACTTTAGCGTAGGACGCACCCACTTTTTTCTACAGCTTTTCCATTTCCTCGCATTGCCCTTTCCACCAGTTTTCCTTCGCCCGATTAATTACTCGCCGGAGTTTATTATTTAGTACCTCGTACTTCCTCTTGCCTTGGTCGGTGTCGACGTTTTTCCACTTCATTCCCTCCTCCATTTTCGTAATCATTTCTTCCGTAACGAGCTGCTTCTTTACTCCCTAGTTTCCGCTGATCATATTGTTTTCTCCGACGCTCTTACGATGCCTGTTGTTATATTCTCACATTTTTCCTCGATTGTTCCTATTTCCTTTGTATCGCTTTTATTCCTTTCCACTAGCCCTTGGTATTCCCTCTCTTTACCCCTTTAAACGCTTTTAGGTTCCATCTTGCTTTTATTAAGCCTTTTTTTAGCTAACATATAATTTCATCATAACTACATTATGATCCGAGTCCACATCAGCCCCTGGGTTATTCCGCAAGTTTTGGACATTTTTCCCGAGTTTTTTCCTAACCATGATGTAATCAATTCGATATTTTCTTGTGATTTCCGGTATGATCCATGTGTACCTGCGTCCGAGATGATGTTTAAACCATGTACTTATTACTACATACTAATTTCTTTCTCCGACAGAAGTCAACTTGCTTCTCACGACAGTCATTTCTCTTTCCCAATCCATACTCTCCCATCTCATATCCATATCTCCCTTACTCCTCCACTGCATTCCAGTCACCCATTACTTTCAGGTTTTTCTTCCCCGGGACTTCCCTGATTACCTCTCAAGTTTTCATACACTCCATCCACCTCTTCATCCCTATGGTTACTACTCATCCCCACCACTATAGATTACCCTGTAACTATCACTCCTATAGTCCCTGATGTCCCTCCATCTCACCTCGCAAAGCCCCTAGGCGTATATGTTCCCCTTCTCCATTTCCTCTTTAATATTTTCTAGTTTATCGGCCATCATCATTGTCCTAACGTTCCAAGTTCCTAGTTTAATCGGTATCTTCCTCCTCTTCTTTTTGTTCTTATCTCTGGAGGTCCTCGTATTCCTAGATGACTCTGTTGGCAAGGATTTCGCGTGATGACGACCGCGGGGGCCTTACCTCCCCCATTACCGATCTGGACACCCCGTAGTTACCGTGATTTGTTTATCTTTGGATAGTTATCATATTCTTGGTATTTGACAGTTGAGAGGGACTCTCGTCCCGCTTCCAACATTGTGTTTAACGTGGCACTATGACGGGACTACCTTTCGTGTGATTCCTACCCTTCGACCTATCTGGCATTGGTGGCTCGTGGCTGGCAATCGTAGGTTATTGCCACTCCAACTCTAGGGGTCATTGGAACGCGCAATCCCATACTCCACGTCATGGTTGTAGTCCGAGGAAGAGGACGCTGGAATAAAACCTAATAAAATACGAGAGCGAAGTGGATGGGGACGAATGGGGTTCAGAGCTACTTAGAAGCGAATTCGGTGGAGTAGGTAGTGCAAAGTCTGAAGAGTAAAAAGGTTCCTGGATCAGACAGCATCAAAAACGTCTTCTAACTTCTTGTCTTAGGTTTTATGACTATTACGACCTTCTTAAATCCTGTTCTTTCCGTCTCTTGTGTGGACGTTCCTGGGATCTTCTACCTTTCGCTCTATATTTCGAAATTTGTGTTGGTAACCTCTTGTCATTAATTCTATATGTCATGTCCATCTATTTCCCTTGTCTCGTATCGTCTCGTTTATACTTTACACGCTGATTTCTCTCCCTCTATCAACATTTCCTCTTTTACCTGTTTGTGTATAGACTGCTGTTCTTATTGAGTATGTCATTTCTGATGTTTGTAGCCTCAGGGCATTTTCTGCTGTAGGTGACCAGTTTTGGTCATGGCACTGGCACTTTTGTTGTTGATGTCTATTTCATTACAGTATGATATAGTCTTTCCGAGATTGTTAAATGATTGTTAAAGGAAGTGACCTGTCTGTTACTTGATTATTTAAAACTATTTTTGATCTTACAATTCCATTGCCTTGGAATGCCATTACTTTGGTTTTATCGGTCGATACCTGGAAGTTGTATGCATTTTACGTCTTTAGAGTTCAAAAAGCGGTTTTTTTGAAGTGCGTCTTCGTCATTAGTGATGAACACTTGGTGGTCTGCGAAGAGTAGCGTTATGAGTTGTAATTTAATCTTCTTTTCCATTTCCAAAAGAAGTTGCAATTTATTTATTTAAAAACGTTGGCGATGTTCTACATCTATATCAGAGTACTAAATTAAATAAAGTAACTTACATGGAATAATCAAAGGCCGCTATAAAAGCGGAACAATCCTGAAATACATACAGCTAAGTGAAATGGTGGCGATACTTAAGACCACAAGGACTGAGAAATGTGAGGAACACGGAGCCGTGGTCCTTATCCCTAAAGATGCTTGGAGATGAGAATAATTTCTCTCGCGGCGTAGATACGTGCTTCGCCTTATGTACAAACCGACCAACCGTGAAAACCTCTCGCATACACCGACATTTTTAATCATCCCTTCAAGTAATTTGCCAGAAATAACTTGTCGGGGAATAATTTATGGAGTTCAATTTTCTCTCATACCCATCTGATTCTTTGACGTCATTTTCGATTATAGTAGCGTACTCTTTGCAACCCTGCTCTGAATTTTTAATTTCCCCTCTCGCAGAAAATCCATTTTCAATGTAATTAATCATCATGCATCGAATGAGTGACATCTAACGCTGCGTCAAGTTATGAATTGGGCTCGAATTTATCCGTAACAAATGGAGACTTTACTCCATTCAATTTCGCCGTAAAACAACAACAGCGTGTTCCTCGTCAAAGGACGCACTCGTGTCTTTAAATCTAATTTTCTCATAGGGTTCAATCGCTTTATCATCATTAGAGGGAATCCCTACCCTTCTCGGCCCATTTTCGCCCCCCCCCCTCCCTACCCAGTCTCAATTCCCCTCCCTCCCCGGCCCCCACATCTCTCGATCCCAATTTACCTTCCTTACCTCCTCTTCGCGGCCTACGTCCCTCCCTTTCCTGACCCCTCCCCCCCCACCCCATTCCTCCATTCAAAGTCCCAAGCGTCGCCTTGGGGTCGTCCGCTCCTTACCGTCACATCCTTCCCTCCTCCAAAGGGTCCATTACGAGCCAGCCTCCGCTTTCTCCCGCTTCCTCTCCCTTAAATCCCCGATTCATCCCCCTCCCCTTCGCCATCTTCCGCGACTCCCTGCCGTTTGCAGGGCCGGCCCCTCACCCCCCCAAACCCTCGGCATCAATTAGTTCAGAATAATGGGCCGCACGTCGGCCCCGGACCCTGTCCGTCCTCGCACGCTTTGCAATGAAGCAGATTGCGCCTTGTAGCATTCCGGTCCCATTTCTCAAGACCCTTTTATCCCTAACCTCTATAATCCTTTTTGAGACTCCGCTCTTTCCACGCTCATCGTCTCAGTGCTGATTGTGTTTTTTTTGTCGAAGTTACTTCAAATTTTGGTGGAATTAATGACCCGGAGATTTGATAAAATTATGGAAACGAGCGGCATAAGGGAAGGATGGAGGGTCAACGAGACAAGTTTCTAAAAATTTCACCTATCCACCTCTTAAGGTAGTGTGAGCGAAATATCATTTTACTTAGAAAACAATGAATTTGATCTCATTTTAAAGAAAAATATCTCACTCTTCTAATGGCACCAATAATTTAACCTATCACCACATTACATTCGGAGATAGCCTAAAAATACCGGCCCTTTTACATGGGAAATAGTACGTGTATGCTCTCCAGAGAGACCTTATATTAAAAATGAGGCATTTCCTACACTTAGATCTCGTCAAAAAATCAACAGCCAGTAGTTTCTGTGTTTTCTCAATTATTTTCGCAATCATTATCAACCGCAGTAAATTCTTGGTTATCACAATAAACCTTCCGTTTTGAAGGAGTTTCAAACGTACCGCGCGAAAAAAAAGAGTCAAGTTAACGACTTATTTAGATATTTTCATTTAATTACTTACAATTTCTGTCATGTAAAACTATATTATTGCACCATTAATAATGCAATATTTAATTCGTGTGTCCCACATTGAAATTAAAACGTATAATTCGAATGTGGTCTCTATTATGACTAGGGAACTATCTCGCTCGGACTACCTTAAGAAAAAAGACATGTTGCGGGCGGCGAATAGGGAGTAATAGTCTGACAAATAAAAAATCAAAGTGGGATTTTTGGAGAGGAGCTGCAGGAATATCTCGACGAGTTGGGAACGATAGAATTAGAAAAAAATATGGACGATCCACGGGGTATTATCGGGGAAATAAAGAGGGAAGCAGCTGGAATGGTATGGACACGTCCACCGATTGGAAAATGAGAGGCCACCATAACAAGTCGCGCTGTGGATCCCTATAATGTAATAATAATATTTATTACTCAACACAATTAGATATACATTAATATTTACAAAATGAGTAGTGTTAGGTAGCCTAAAAGGAGGACCTGTATTAAGACTACCATCATTTGGTCAATAGTTATGCGTTAGTCTTTTACGTAATAGAACATGGAAATAGATACACAATATTACATGAGGTTATCAGCACTATAAGCGGAATTATCAAGTTTTTCACTTACAATTATAATAAGGTATCCTCTAATCTTTCTTGAGTAAATAACCAAGATTGTATATTTTTCAATACCGTATTAACAGATTTGGATTTAAAATATGAAGTAGGCAATAGATTGTACACTTTAGGTCCGACGTACAAAAAACATCGTTTAAACAACGTAAGGTGTGTTTGGGCAAGGGTACACGAGATTTTCGAATAAGGATGAGGAATAGAGGAGAATCTAGGAAGAGCTCAATGGAAGGGATTAAAAGAGAGATGAGAGAGAGGTCTTGAAGCATGAAAATGGAATAGCCGAGAAAAATGAGATAGTGAATCGGAAGACGCCGTTCAGCGTTTTAAACCGATGTAAGTATACGTACATTGTCTGGGATGTTCCGAGCGGTTTTTCTCAGGGAAAGATCAAAGTGTAACAGACCCATGGTTTTCCTATTTTGGATGTTCTCTTGTTCAGGCACTCCTATCCACTTTTTCGGCAAAACCCTTCGAGCCCCTAATCCTCAGACTTTCAATCCTAGCAATGCTGTTGCATATTGCCGTCATTCATTCTCTCCCTTTTCATGAAAAGCCCCTTAACTTCCTGTAGCTCGCCCTTCACTGCTCCAGTCTCGATTATCCAGTACATTCGTCCTTAGTTCTTCACCGTGGTTCATCATATTCTATTTGTCTGTGTATTTCTAACAAGCGGAAAAAGAAATATCTCCAAGTTGCCTCAATTCACGTATGCTACCCCGTAGAGTCATTTCTTATTGCGCTCTTTTGCATTCCACCCAGTTATATACGTTTGCATGTATTCAATTTTCCGTAGTTTTCTTCTGTAAAAACAAAACAAAAGCAGTTGCAGGTAGTATCCACGATAATGCCTTGGGTGTTCTACGTGTTGAACGTCTTCGTGTGAGATACGGATTTGCATTAGTGTAAATAAGTATTTTATACGCTCTTTCGTCCTATAGCCTGTTTCTATCGACAATCACTTTCTCATTTTGTAGGTACGAAGCGCATCCAGAAAGTACGGATTCCTATTTAAAAAAAAAATAAAACATAGTTACATGAAAAACTTTATTGGTAACAGGTACAGAAATGTTTCAGCTATTTTTCGACATAGCCACAACCGGAATTGAGACTCTTGTCGTATCGTGAGATCAACTTTGGTGAACCAGCGTGTGACAGTCGTCTTCAGCTCTTCGTAGTTGTCAAAACGCTGACCGGAGGACCGGAATTTCATGAGGTGCAAGAAAAGATTGAAATCGCTGGGAGCAAGATCAGGACTATGGTGGATGATGAAATAGCTCCCAGCCGAACATGCTCGTCAACATACTGCTCGGTGCACAGCAACTTTCATGCAGGAGTTCGGCTGGGAGCTGTTTCATCATCCACCATACAGTCCTGATCTTGCTCCCAGAGATTTTCACCTTTTCTTGCACCTCATGAAATTCCGTTTCTCCGGTCAGCGTGTTGACAACGACGAAGAGCTGAAGACGACTGTCACACGCTGGTTCCATTCACAGGCGGCAGACTTCTACGACACACGAATACAAAAGTTGATCCCACGATACGACAAGTGTCTGAATTCTGGTGATGTCAACTAATAGCTGAAACATTTCTGTACCTGTTGCCAATGAAGTTTTTCATGTAACTATGTTTTCTTTTTTTTAATAGGGAAACTTACTTTCTGGATGCGCCTCGTATGTACATTGATATTTCCATTTAAATGCATTTTTTTTCAATATTTTGCTTTTTAACCCAAGATTTACTTTTAGCCATGATGAGTCGAGTTTTTTCGTGATTTATTCCTCGGGACATGATAAACGCTCTCATCGGGACTCACTCACGTGGTCCTCGCGCTATTTTACGTCGAGAGGCGCTCATTTCACCCTGGCGGTGACACACGTTATGCTGCAACAATAATTGGCGGCGGTCTTCTTTTGTGCGATGAGGTCGAACATTTGAAGATGGCTATTTATTTTGATCTCTCAGCCTTCGTCTTTTGAATGGAATTCGGCTTATTCGAATATCTCTTGTACTTGAAGAGGGTTTACTTAAAAGCAGCTCTTAAATGGAGGCGAGCGTGTAAACCCAGAATATATCTCAGCGTGTTGAGAAAAGGACTTTACGTCGCGCGGGTATTCGAGTTTATTTTAGTGAATTTTAAATGCATATGGCTGCACAAACAAGTGAAAAAAGGAGAGTATTCGGTACATAAGTACAACCCCTCATATAAATTATGTATACTCAGGTATGAATCCTAGTGATTATCGAATCTCCTCGATGTTTCGATTACTCCTCAATCGATCGAGGCCTCGACCGTCTTGACGGAACACTGTCGATATCATCCAAATCCACTTAATTAGGGATTCCCGGGACCACTTAAGTAGATCCGTTATTTAAGTGGTGAAAGGGCGTCTAAATGATGTAATTAAGTGAAAGGGGCATTTAAATGTTGATTTAAGTGATCAATGAAGTCGTGGCATTACGGTATTAAGAAATAAGCTTATGCATAGGCGTAAGATTATTTCTTAATGACGTGTCATTATGACCAAGGTTTGAATTCGCCATGAAAAAAATCATTTGACTTGACCGGGATTCGAACCCGGATCTCCCAATTGCCGGTCAGGTGTGTTAGCCAGTTACACCACCAAGCCTGTAACTGGCCAAGAAACTGGCTAACGCACCTGACCGGCAATTGGGAGATCCGAGTTCGAATCCCGGTCAAGTCAAATGATTTTTTCATGGCGAATTCCAACCCTGGTGTATATGCACCCGTGCGAGTGACTTCGTACCACATTATTTGTTAAATGCAATGATTGGAAAAAAGTCATAATGACACGTAAGGCATGCGCAGTTTTGTTGCATCGCTGCCTGCCTCGTTCACACTCCATCAGCACCAATTTTCGAGGGGTTCCACGTCAAAAGAGCGAGGGTCTCTCATGGTCCACCCATCTCGAATCCTTCGCCCTGGCCCTCGTCTCCTTCTCTCCGGCACCTTCCCTTTCCGCTTTCGTGCATTTCCTTTTCCTGTCCGAAAAACCTCTCCTCCCGTCTCTCCGGGAACCTCTTCGTCTCCCTCCCTTGCCCTATCCCCTCCCCTCACCACCTCACCTGCTTTCCTCCTCACCCCTTTCGCCCCTGGGTTTTGAAATGAGTTTGTGCGACTCTCTGGAGGAGGGAGAGAATGAGAGAGAGGTTGAAGTAATTTGTCCTTTTGGTTGACAAGCTTTGTTAGACGGTGCGTAATTAAGTTTCGCCGTACTATTCAGCTCCGTCGAGTTGAATTTTCTCCTCTTTGACGTATTTTCGAGTCGGAATTGCCGGAGTAATGCTGTTGTTTTTTCTTTTTTTTGGCTTTCCGGTTTCTTCAGCACTGTGACCACTTTTTTTAAGCCAATTAGTCGTAGCAACTTTTATTGAGATATAATTTTTATCCACTCATTTTTTTTATGCCCTTCTCTTTTTCGGGATTATCATTTTGCCGGGCGTGGATCAACTGCCCCGATTGGCGCACTCATGCGTTAATCTTTTCGTCCCGTGTCTGCGCCGAGTTGTTCAAAGCGTGATTTTTATCGACGGCGGAGCCAAATTTTGCTGCAATTGCGCGGTCTTTTGTTCCCCGAATCCAGGCCCGAAAATCAGCTGATTAATTTCGGCGTGGATGGCGTGACAGCGGAAGGAAGGCTTTTGGAGTTCGTGCACGTATTGAGAATATCAGAGCACACACTATTCTCATTGCTATGAGATTAATATCTCAAAGTTTTGCTTTTCCACGCCTTTGAGTGTCTAAATCAGACGTTGTTGATGTGTAACTGAGTGGAGGCAGGAGTTGAAGCGAATGTACTTCTGAATTTCCACTAGCGTGCGATTTACGCTTAATTTAATCGCATCCTGGTCAAGGGTCCTGGTAATACGAGGATTCATTTTCGTTCCTTAGTGACTACGCTATCTGTGGCATCGCGTTCTGTAGCCACCCTTTCTCTTAAGGTAGTCCGAGCGAGATAGTTCCCTAGTCATTATAGAGACCATATTCGAATTATACCAATTAATTTCACCAGCTGTAGGACACGTCAATTAATTATTGCATTATTAACGGTGCAATAATATAGTTTTATATGACAGAAATTGTAAGTAATCAATTGAAAATATCTAAATAAGTATTTAACTTGACTCATTTTTTTCGCGCGGCGCGTTTGAAACTCCTTCGAAACGGAAGGTTTTTTGTGATACCCAAGAACCTACTGTGGTGATAATATGATTATTTTTCAATAGTAGTTGAGAAAACATGCAAACTACGCACTGTTAGTTTTTTTACGACATCCAAGTGTTAGAAATACCTCATTTTGTAGATAATGTCTCTCTGGAGTGCATACACGTACCGTTTCCCATGTAAAAGGGCTGGTGTTTTTTGGCAAGTTGTCGTATCCCGCTCGTCCTCGGACGAGATATTAGCGACAAAGACGCCTCTTCTCGGAGGGAGGGATCAGCTTGGAAAATGAGGAGCCACTCTGAACCAAAATAGTGACATTTATTCCCGTGAAATATACAATACGTCCCTCAGCCTCCGGCTGCCCCTCCCCGGCCCCCCCCCTCCGGCAGTCGCCACTCGGCCAATCAGCAGGCAGTCCACCTCGTCATCTCCTTTTTATGTCTCGCTGGGGAAGGTCAAAGGCCCTCTCATCAGCCCCCGGTCCAGTCATCATCGATGACTCGTTGCACCGTGAGTGTTCTGCATCTCCTCGGGGTCAGCTTTTGTCCGACACTCAATGCTCACGCGCGCACCGACACACCATCCACATTCACCTTATCTGCCCCGCGACCCATCGGCAATGTAGCAATGGATGATGTATGTTACAAAATATCTCCGAAAGTAATGTGGTAAGGGGTTGAAATTTCGGTGTCATTGGATAGGTGAGATATTTTTCTTTAAAATGAGACCAAATTCATGGATTTCTAAGCAAAATGATTTTTCGCTCAAACTACCTTAACCTCCCTCGCAAAACTTGGACCGGTAATCGTGGGACATTGATTACACTTTTAATAATGTTTCATGTATGTCGAAAAAATGCGAATATCACTTTTTATTTTTGGCTAGTGCGGTGGAATTCGCCATTCATTGCGGTAATGTAAATCTTACAAGAATTGAACTTAACATTTTCATTTTAATTAAAGCATGACTGATCACAAAGATGAATGGATATTTGAACATCGTTTTTAAAGCTCCTTACTATAATGGCTATTGGTATGCTTTTTGCCCACATAATGACTCAATTTTCGATCTAAGCTGGTGATAATTACTACAATTTTGTCAATTTTACTACTAGTTTTCGGTGCAGTATCTTAAATTCACGCCCTCAATTACGTCAAAGTTTTTTCGAATCATTAACTTGACGTAACGCCTGGATCTCTTTTATCAACCGTCATAAATGTGTAAAAATCTCTCTTTTTGCGTGTTGAAGAATATTTACTCATAGATAATCAAATTATTTTGAAAAATATCACATGTACCATTAGGTTACGTCTGAAAACTGCTTTAAAAAGCGCATACCATAAAACAGGTCGGTGAAATATCACTTCCATTTTTCTTTAGATACAGCTAATGAGAACACTTGTGCAAAATTTTGTACACATTTGTTCGTGGACATAAATCGCCCCAGCCTCCTTAATTGTGCCTCATCTGGAATATGCTGCCACTGTATGGGATCCGTATGAAGCGGGGTTGATATCGGAATTAGATCACGTGCAGCGAAGAGGAGCTAGGTTTGTAAAACGATGCTACGATAAGTTTAGTTGTGTGTCTGGATTGTTAGAAAAATTGGGATGGGAATCGCTATCACAGCGTAGAATAAATTATAGGCTTAACCTCTTAACTAATTTTCAGGAAAAACATTTCTCTGACGGCGTGAAAAACATACTATTAAACGTACTACGGCAGATTAGATTGCGCCAATAAAATTAGAAAGATAGATTGTAGAACCGATAGGTATAAAATGTCATTTTTTCCATAACAGCTGTGATCGTTGTCATGAATAGTGCGAATTAGTAATATTAGCTAGACTAGATCTTTCGTTTTATATTCTCGACGTTCTTATTTATGCATGATGTAGATATTGATGTTCTTAATTATGCATGATATATTTAATCTGTAGTAGTAGTCTTTGTATCCATTGCACGTTGGAACGATTGACGATAGAATGTTTCTTGGTTAGTAGATTTTTAATTGGCGCGTTGCATGTGTGGTACGCTGGTTTCAATGTAATTTCGGTGTTTTGCCGTATAATTCATGCAGGCCT
This sequence comes from Ceriagrion tenellum, assembly GCA_963169105.1. NCBI lineage: Eukaryota > Metazoa > Arthropoda > Insecta > Odonata > Coenagrionidae > Ceriagrion > Ceriagrion tenellum. Next base: position 14,726,884 of record OY720642.1, on the reverse strand, counting down.
GGTGTGGAAGCACCCCCTGCCACACACCATTTGGGTGGCTTGCACGGTATGACGTAGATTTAGATGAATTGAGCTAGGATGGAGCGAAACGATTACCTTCCATTAACTTCCGCTTGTCATCCGCCGTGCAATAGGTGCAGGTATATGGGGAGGCGTGGTCTAGGGTGACTCGGAAGAATTCAGCCCCGCCCTCCCCTCCATCATCTCCCGGGGCAACTATCGGTCCACGCGCCCGAGTCCCTCTTTTCCTAATTCTAAAATTCCTCGCCCACTACCTCACATCCTCATTTACTTCCCCAATTGGCCGAAAACTCGTCATTTCCATGAAATGCATTCCATCCCTCTCCCCATCACCTTCGAGGGCGAACGTTTATGAAATTATTTAGTCATATTGGAAGACAATGCGTTGCTACAAGTTTTATAACATGTAAATGCCGTATTTCACCGCATTATCGTCGCATATTTTATGCAAATTTTTTTCGCTAAAAAGTAGGGTGCGACCATTATGAGGGGAAATAGAAAAAATAAAATAACACCGGTGTTAGGTATACATAGGTCATTTATTACGTACTTAACTGCCTTTATTGAAAAGGCTATCATGAATGGTAGACCTACATTATATAAAATGCATTAAAATTTAAGACTACAAATCGACACTATTTTCTTCCTGTTTAGGGTATACCGTACTTTTTCCGGCCTGAAATGAAAAGTTTACACATTATTAGTACCGATACATTATAGTAAACATTACTACAGTTGAGAAAATTTAACTACTGTAATTGTAAAAATTATGGATCCGGTCTCCCCTACTCTGTAGTGTACTCTGTAGTACTAAGTAGTCTCTCTGCTTAGTGAATGGCAGGTAGAAATTTATGTAAGGTATAGTGCAAAATAAGACAAATTTTTCCTTTTACATCGAGTGTATCGACGAACAAAATTAACATGCGACGATTATGCGGTGAAATACGGAAGTTGCCCATACAAATGTGTGTATCGATATAGCCTACGTCCCGAGGTCATAATTGTTGATAAAAAATCTTTGGAATGCGTCTCCTTTCATTGAAGGCCGCAGTTTAGGCAGACTTTGAAGAAAATGTAATTTTACTGTCATAAATTGACCAATATATACAATTCATTGAACCAAATTACATTATCTTTAAAATCTGCCATGTACGCAAAACTCAAACCCGTTTTGCTAAAGGTATTAACCGTCGAACATCAGCTCATCAAATTTGGATGAGTCAAATGGTTAAAAAAATCAATGCTTTCATTACGCTGTGTTCTCTCTGCAGAACGTATATGTACCTCGTCTCTCTTCAGTTATATCGTGGGGAACACACATACAAAACTTACACAGCATTATAGAAACTAGGTTTTCTTAAGCGTATAATAGGAAGGTCCTCGGATGAAAAAGTCAAAGAGAGATGCTACTTCGCTCTGGTTAGGCCACACCTCGAATACGCCGTGAGCATTTGGGACCCTGGTCGTAAAGATTTAACCAAAAAATCAACAAAGTACAAAGAAAAGCTGCACGCTTCGTTAAAAACTGCTACGGACGAACATTTAGTGTTACACAAATGTTAGAGGGATTAAGATGGGAGCCCCTAGAGACTCGGAGGCTGCACGCTAGGCTTAGGCTGCTTGAGATATTCACAACTGATATTTTTCAGAGCGACACAGAGAATATTATCATGACGCCTCACTACATTTCTAGGTCTGACAGATGCTATAAAATAAGGAAGATACTATGCCGAGCAGATAGGTACAAAAACTCGTTCTTTCCGCGCACGTTAAGCGACCACAATAGAGACTGAATTCCTCCAAACACACTCTCATAGGACATGTCACCATTTCACCTCCAAAACGTTTACATCTTTATACGGCTGGTGACTTACCACCCCCTGCCACACGCCCAAACGGCTGCTCGCGGGGTAGTATGTAGATGTAGATCGTGCATATAAATGAGCCGGGTGAATCACACTGGTTCGTGTCTTTAGCAAGGAAAAATAAAAACTGCTCTCACTGTCGAATAATAATCAAATATCTGCATGTACGTGTATGGTTATTGACAGCTGAATTAAACGTTTTATTCTCGATTTTTTCCTTGTTTAAATTATTAGATTTACGTATGCAGCGAAATGTAATGTTACGCCATTGAAAAATCTCCTTTTCTATTTGGCTTATTTAAAGTAATATGCTGTATTTTTTTTAGTTTTCATAGGGATAACGATATGTATTCCTGTCGCTGATTGTTAGTCTTAGTTTCTGCCCATTTTTGGAGAATGAACTCTGATGAAGTAAGCTCTAAAAACTTACAGTTATTTGGAGGCAAAATACCATTAAAGTTAAAGTGAGGCGGGTTAACGCCTCCTAAATATGCATTGTCTTTCTGATCTGCATTTCGGCCGGCTTGGAATGGTGGGGAGACATCGCTTTGATGTTCTGTTTATTTTTCCCCTCTCGAAATTCCCTCATCCAATGACAGAGGTTTTTCCTTTTCTGGTCTGATAGTCTTTGCCATTCTGTTATATTTTTATTTCATTTGTAAGGTCTTGAATTTGTCGACCTTCGTTTGAAACAGTCTAATTCTCATTTTGCTCTATTCCGACGTCTTCCTTGCCTTTTATTACCGGTTTATCAGTTTGTTTAATCATCGTTTAGTTGCCTCTGTGATGCCGGTTAAAATTTTCTTTTCCAATCATGAGTCGCCCATTCTGAACATGTGCCCGTGGAACGCTATTTTCTATGGCGTGGCGTGAGGGTTTTCTTTCGCTCTTGCATTTGCGGTTGTTAATCTTTCCGCTTTCTTCCACCGCAACATGGAACTCTCTACCGAACTATATCAATTGCAGTCAGACTCTTTCTACTTTTCAAGCCAGAATATGTCATTACCTGCTTGCGAAGTAGTTCCGAACTTGTTACTTTGGATTTCTCACTGTTAATATCGAATAAGTTTGTCTCACATTTTTGTATTCTCTTTGTGGTTCTTAATGCTTGTTTTATTCTATATTGTTTTTGATAATTTTTGTAATGCTCTTAGGGTTGATATACCCAGAGCAAAATAAAGTATTCTTATTCTTATCTTTCTCCATCTACTCACATTCTTCTGTTTTTTCAGCCCAAGGATCTTTAGTAAGCTTAAGAAAAAATCAGTCACTTGAAAAACGTGATTCGTTATTTTGGTCTCGCGAAAAACCTTTTTCTGGAAAAGCCTCGTTTTGTTGTTTTTTCATTTTTGCCGCCCATCTCTCCCCGCCGCTGCCCTCTTGAACCCCCCGTTCTCCATCCCCCCCTCCCCTCCTAAGCACCCTCGTCCCTACTCCAGCCCTTTCACTCCGCCTGAATTACGTGGCTCCATTGAAACCCGCGTTAATGCACCGTGCCCGGATGTTCCCTGCCCATTTATACCCCCCCCCCCCGTACCCCGCTTAAGAGAGGCTAACCTTATACCCTCTTCCCCCCCCCCTATCCGCCCCTTCCTGGTCCGTCCGGTTGTCGGAGGAAATCTGGGCCATACACACGACCCTCGCGCCCTTCCCTTCCGGCGCCCGCCTCTACTATATAGCTTGACCGTCCTGTCCCGTCTCCCTCTTCCCCCCCTCACCCCTCTCCCCCCGAAGGAGCACATAGACGGTGGATCCGGAGAGAGCGAGTTCGGCTCGTATCGACTTGGAAGCGAAATGGGGGTATGGGGAAGGAAGGAACGGGTGGCCGGCGGGGGGGAGGGGGGGGAAAGAGGAGAGGGAGATGAAGGATTTGATGTCCTCTCCCGGCGGCGAATCTTCCAGTTAACTCCTCTCAGACTTCTGCTGGACTAACACTACTCGAGGGCCTATCTCTATACATATATAGTATCGTGCGGCATAGGAATCGCACGCCTTTCTAGTACATGATGGACTTAACCAAAAAAAATAAAAAATACAAAGAAAAGCAGCACGCTTCGTTAAAAACTGCTTCGAGCGAACATATATTGTTTTCACAACTGTTAGAGGGATTAAAGTGGGAGCCCCTAGAGACTCGGAGGCTGCACGCTAGGCTTAGGCTGCTTGAGATACTCAGAACTGGTGTGTTTCAGAGCGACACAGAGAATATTATCATGACGCCTCACTACATTTCTAGGTCTGACAGAAGCGATAAAATAAGAGAGAGACTCTGCCGAACAAATCGGTACAAAAACTCGTTCTTTCCGCGCACAATAAGCGACCACAATAAAAACAGGTCTCCTCTAAATACACTCCCATAGTACATGTCACCATTTCACCTCCAAAAATGTTTTTACATCTTTACACGGCTGGTGACCTACCACCCCGTGCCACACGACCACGTGGCGGCTCGCGGGGTAGTATGTAGATGGAGATGGTCCGCAACGTATTTTAGGGTAGGCTTAATTTTTTCGAGATTTTTCCCTTACTATCAAAGACCAATTAGGAACTCGGAATGAGACCCAGCGCCACCTGTGGCTAGAAATGTACCAATAACAGTGACGTATCTAATAATTCGTCTCCTTACAACAATCACCATTTGCATCCATTTCACAAAAAATGTATTTTTATATTTCTCTTGACTCATTTTATGAGTCATCATCTTCTCAATGTTCGAGTTCAGTGCCTAAATTTTGCGTTTCCGTTTGCATTAATTAAATATTAAAAAGGAGCAGCAATGAGCTTTAGGTAGTTTGAGCGAAAAATCACTTTACCTTGAAATCAATGAATTTGCTCTCATTTTAATGAAAAATATTTCACCTATCTAATGACATCAAAAATTCTACACATTACTTTCGGAGATATTTGCCAAAATATACCAGCTCTTTTACATGGGAAATGGTACGTGTATGCACTCCAGAGAGATCTTATTTACAAAGTGAGGTGTTGCTAACACTTAGATGTCGTAAAAAAACAGTGTGTAGTTTGTATATTTTCTAAAATATTTTTGAAAATTAATCATATTGTCACCACAGTAGGTTCTTAGGTTTCACAAAAAACCTTCCGTTTTGAAGGATTTTCAAACGCACCTCGCGAAAAAAAAAGTCTAGTTAAAGACTAATTCAGATATTTTCATTTAATTACTTACAATTTTTGTCATATAAAACTATACTATTGCACCATTAATAATGCAATATTTAATTCATGTATCCTACAGCTGGTAAAATTAAAACGTATGATTCTAATATGGTCTCTCTTATGACTAGGGAACTATCTCGCTCGGACTACCTTAATACAGCTGTCATTAACAGACACCCTCTCGAGGGAAGCTCCTGTGAATTTCTACATGGATTCCTCGAAATTTGGCGTAATGTTGGTATTGTTGCCATTGAACTCAAGCCATGGAAGCTTGTGGTTTTGGACCTGGCTTTTCCCTCCAAGATATTCCCATAGCATCGACAGACCATCCCATTACCCGCAGAGACGACCTCCGAAGATGAGGGGTTTTACTGTCGTAAAGTAAGCCAGGTTTATGAATCATATGCTGGCCCTAACGATTTTAGTTTCTTTGGTTTGCTGGACCTTTAAGCACTAGTCTTGTTTCTTTTAGGTGTAATCGTATTAGACTAAGTGCTTGATTCTTTGCCTTCCAAGTCTCGACTGCTATTTTTGTGTCTTTTCTGTTATTTTTTTAAAAATCATACGTGTCCATGTTTACGTTGGGAAGATGGCGTGGGGAACAATTGAGACAAGAATTAAGGAGCATCAGGCCAACATTGGAATTATAGGGCACTATACGCTAATGTGGAGTCGGACCCTAGTAAGTAATAATTAGATTATAGAAATAAAATTTTAAGAAAAATTTCAGTAAAAAAGGTAATAATGCAAAATTTGTTCTTTGGTAAGTTGTTTTCATTCAAGAAGTTTATATTTAAGAGTGAATATGATCAATCTTTCTGCTCCGGCAACCCGGAGCTTCGTGGCCTCGTTGTCCGACTTTGGAGTCGCTACAGTGGAACACCGAAGGAATTCAAGGTTGTCGTAACCCGTCAAGTCACATCGTCAAGTTAATTAAGGACGACATTGAAATTTGCTTAGAACAGAGGATTTTCTTGAGGGAGTTGAGTACATTGTAGGTAAAGCTTGGAATCTCGCTTTGAAACAATTGTGGGCAAAATGAAAACCATTTAGGCAGTCAACCTTGCAATTATCGAAAATTGGACCCTTGTAAGAAAGTACATGTAAGCAGCGATTTTGAATCAGCTACAGGGCCTTGTTCAGGAAGGATACGACCTCGACATTTTCTAGGGCGTGATAGGATGTGAGGGGCGATTGTCTAGGGCGTGATGAGAAGCCTCGACCAAGTTCAGTTTGTAATATATATATAACTTGAATTTTTCGAAGTTTTGACGTGTGAATTCCGTCCCTCGGATTGGATCGAATTCGGTGTCTCGTGAATATCGACTCTCGGATTACGAAGCCTTCCTTGATCCTTTTTCAGCAAGGCCTAGGAGATATTGTCTCGATTATGACGAAATTTTGACGTTTGATATCATGATGGATCTGTGGGATTTTGATTATAACCCGCGGCGGCAGTTTCGATTGTGTTGCTGCGGGTGCATTTACACCTGTCATTTCACTTTCCATTACATTTCTCGTTCTTGTTTTCTCCAAATCGTTATACCCGATCCGTCCCATCACACCCACATGGAGGCTCGCATAGCAGTGTGTAGATATAGATCTGCAAATGGAATGAGATGGATTAATGTCTTCATTATGTGCTGCGAGATTGAGACTTTGAGTCCCTTCTTACTCTGTCCTTAATCGTGGTTTCGGGCTTGACAATTTAACCGTGAACTCATATCACTAGAGTGAAATTCTTCACACCTTTACGGATATGAGCGTAAAAATGTACCATATACCAATGGAGACAAAAATAAACAGATATGGATCTTAGAAGGTTTAGGATTTAATCTGGTACTAAAATTCCTCTAGAGAAAAACATCGCTCAGTCGGAGGGGGTGTGAAAAACCTTCACAACATAAAAGCAGGAAGACTTATGAGGTGGATCGAGGATGGATTATAAACTTCTCATGTTCTTCCACCGCTGTTGACCATTATGGTCTTACAACAAATGAGGAAAAATGTTATTCGTTGCTTTTGAGCATGAAAGTATTTGAAAAAAAGTAGGAAAATCAAATCCACCGTACAAGTAGACAAAAACAGCTTAGCCAGATCAAAAGAAAAGCTTGAAGTATAAATCCTCATTTTAACCAAAAAGGAAATTCGCGTTGGGATGAAATATTTATATTTTCATTTTTTCTGGAGACAGGCTCAATAATTTATGGAATATTTTGTCGCAATTTCTCATATTTACCATGCCTGTTCAAGGCTCATGAGTTCCTTCGAGTTTCCATCAGATAATATCCGTATCTGATAAGAAATTGAGAGGAAACCCTGAGCCCTGTAGAAGAATAAGAAATATGCGAAACTTCAACAAAAGATCGATACTATGCTGCTCAAATGATTGGGCCCATGTCCTCAGAAACAGACACTATCATCATAAATCTTTTGCTGTTATTCAGAAAGTAATGGCTTTTATTTCAGTTGTAATTCGATAGCATTTTTCTTCTTCTCTTCGGCTGTAGCGCTGGAGATATAGAGGAAATGTTGTAACAACCGACCCCTTTACTGTTATTGGTGATAAGAAAATCATCCTCATGTACACTTAGGGGCTATGCAGATGCAGACTGGGGAGGAGATACAGAAGATGGGATATCTGCAACTGGTTACCTATTCCAAGGTTATGGGCCCAGGCATGTGAGATAATCCGTGCGGTAGCAAAAAAATCACAAGATATCAAAATAACCATTGACGAAGAAGTTATAGCCGGTGAGTAATATTATATATTTAATATTTTATTTGTTTCAAATACTTTAAATCCAATTAATTTTTTAACAATTTTTCTTCAACGAAAGTTAAGAACCATTACCTCATTATAATGTATTTGAGTAGTATTAAGGTTCTCTTCATACTTCTTCTTCTTGATGCCGTACACTATTCAGTGCGTTGGCTGCTCAAGCATCGCTCTCTTGCTGTTGAAACAGGTCCCCAGTATCTCTCATTGCTGTCCACTCTTTGATGTTTTTTGTCCATGAACTTTTTCTTCTCCCTCTTGGGCGCTTTCCTTCAACTCTCCCTTCCAAGATCTGACTGGGGATTTCGTACTTTTTCCCTCTCAGGATGTGCCCAAGATGTGAGATTTTCCTCTTCTCAATTAACTCCCTCAGCGAACGATCAAGGCCTGCTCTTCACAGGGCCTCAGTGTTTGAAACTCTCTTGATCCATGAAATTTTGAGAAGCCGTCATAAGAACCACATTTCAGTTCCTTCCAGTCTTTTCAGTGATGTTTTCTTAATCGTCCAAGTTTCAACTCCATACAATGAGACGGGTATTACGTAGCACTGCACCAATTTTATTCTGAGAGCCAAGGGAGTGTCTTTATGGATCGTTATATATTATTTAGCTGCCGGAATGTTGTTCTCTTCATAACATTGTTAAAATAGAGGCGGAATGTTGTAATATAGCAATTTTTACATGTTTATCTTTAAAATGACATCTCGCAATCTGTACCAATCGAATCGATGGCAACAATAAAGGGGTCGGTTGTTACAACAAGTTTAACCGTGCTGAACCTAAAAAGACGTTCTTCTCCGATTTATTGATTCTCCTAACCCAGGAATTAATTAGAAAGGTTTACAAACTAACAGGGAAGATTTGGGTTGGAAGCGACGCACACTCCATCAGTCTGTGACTCCGCATGTGTAGTGTCCGGCTGTGCATAGTTGAGGGGGTGCTGGGTGAGGGGGGGAATTGGGGAAGGGTGTTAGGATGGGAAGGAGGTGGAGGAGGTGTAGGAGTCGTCTGGGGATGGCAGGAGGTCGGATGAGGGATGCTGGCGGGCATCATTTCGTGCTCATCTGCCGTGCGTCGGCCGGCGGGTGGGTGGCGGTGTGTGACTGTGGAAGCGTCGCATCTCCCGGCTTCCTCTTCCATTCGTCACCCAGCGCCACGGGGGACGGGCATTCGGACTCAACATCCTTATCCTTCCTGCGACACGCTCACGGTCGAACGCCTCTCTCTAGAGCTTTGGGCTCGTCCCACGACCCCTGTCCGACCTCAACGCTCCCAAATCTTCCTCTCAGTCATTCACCAGACGAGAGAATAGATTGTGACGTGGGACTCGCTTCTTTATCGGATTCGAGAATCCTCGTGCTGCTAAAAGCGTGCATTTATTGGTCCCTCAATCCTAAGATTGGCTGTCTGCAGCCCTCCATCCATTCCTATGACTGCGCAAAACGCATTATTAGTCAGTTAAATCAATTCGCAAGCTATTGTTGTATTAGTAAAATCTTCTCGGGTTTGGCACCGGGTAAGGCTATTAAAGGTCAACGTTTCGACGAGAAACTCTCTCAGCGTCATCAGGGCTAAGACTGAATCCCGAGTTAGGTCCATGCCGGGTTTTTATACTTTGCTAGCCAAGGATGGTTGAGACCCATTGTTAATGAAAGAGGCAATCGAAATCAGTCTGGAGGAGACATAGCTTAATCGAGTTTTAATGTTTTAATTTCACCAGCTGTGAGACACGAATTAAACATTGCATTATTAATGGCGCTATAATATAGTTTTATATGACAGAAACTAAGTAATCCATTGAAAATATCTAAATTAGTCATTAACTTCACTCATTTTTCTCACGCGGTACGTTTGATACTCCATCAAAATGGAAAGTTTATTATGATTCGAAAGAAATTACTGCGGTGACAAAATGATTAATTTTCAAAAATAGTTGAGAAAACACAAACTATACACTGTTGATTTTTTGACGATATCTAAGTCTAGGGAATGCCTCATTTTTAATATAAGATCTCTCTAGAGTGCTTACACGTACCATTTCCCATGTAAAAGGGCTGTTATATTATGGCAAATATCTCGGAAAGTAATGTGGTTAGGGATTGATTTTTTTGTGCCAATGGAAGGGTGATATATTTTTCTTTAAAATGAGACCAAATTCATTGATTTCTAGGTAAAATGATATTTCGCTCAAACTACCTTAAGTATTTCGATTTAACTCACGCAGCCCCGGTGGAATCTTTTAAGTGGTAATTATTTAAGTCGAAGGGGCGGAAGTGTCTTCAATGGAGAAATGCTATGCATGAGTACGTATGTGGAATTCAGCGGCTAGGCGTAGTGATTCAAATGTGCGCCAATAGATGGCAAGCGAGCTCCCATGTATGTGTTTTTCAATAACTGACACATGCCGCTGGCGTGCGCATTTTTCAGGATTCGCCCATCTCGTGGAAAACTGTGTAATGACTGCTCCACCTAAAATGCATTAAACAAATTATTCCGTCACATTGTATAATTTATGTTGTTTACCGTTGATAATTGTATTGCTTTCATTGAAAATAATAAAAACTTAACTTAATGTCTATTTAATTTATTCATTACTTTTTGGCTATATCGCCAATATTTTAGCTTGTTTCTTCAGGCTTTTATACTAGTGCAGAAAGCTAGAGAAAGCTAAGCGAAAAACTGCTTCGCGACGTCATCAATAGGCCAATTCAACCCTTGAAAACAATCTGCAAAACGATACCTTCGGTCTCGAGTAGGCACGTGTGCCATCCGGCACCGGAGACTTAATCACACAATTCCAAACAGTTTCGATTCACTGAGACTCATCTCAGATTTATTGAAGGAATACTGCGGAAATGGATAATACAATGGAGGGGACGGATGATGAAATTCTCCATCAGATCATTTTTTTCGAGAGTATGAGGTATTTAGAAATATAAGCCATAGAAAATATAAAAATAGGGAGGAAAAGCTTTACTCAACGTGGAATGTAAAAATGATCATCCGTGCGGACTTATATCGGAACGGATATGACTTCTGACGTACCATGTCATAACAAGTGAGTGATACACTAAAAAACGTCGTAATCGCGATGCCTTTAATGGCTCAAGTTCTGGATTTGGTTAAGGTTTGCTTTTCAGAGCAATAATGAGGGAGAAATTATTAAATGTTTAACTATTAGACGCTTCCCTTGTTACTAAAATCCACGTAAATTTAAATCCTCATGCTTAAGGATTTAAGAATAATTTGCCAAACACGACGGTGGGGAAATTTTTTTTTCATTTTTCGGTGTTGTAAAGAATTCTATAGACGCGTCGCAGGGCTATAATAACGAACTCTGTAACCATATTTAGGTATTCGTCTTGAAATGACATTAGTTATAATCAATGTTCCTAATTTTAACGTCGGGTTTTCAACAAAAATTGTTAATTCATTTCGTGGGCTTTCGTGGGTAAAATTTAAAACGTTAGTTTTCCTTTGCTTTTACCTTTTATGTCTTAAGTTATCGAAACAAACTAATAATGATTATAATATATAATTGCTAAACTACTGGGTGAGCTCCTTTTCTCTGGTATATCATGGGGAGTTTTAACGAGTTTTGATATACAATTTGTGGCTTTTATTTTCAAGATTTTATTTAACAATTTGTCAACTAAATGGTGGGTGTCATAATTTTAGTGGGTACTATTTTTATTGTCGTAAGTTCTTTAAGTAGACTGTCCTAAAACGTGATGGTCATCAATCTGTTTAATATGGAATATAAATGCTGCCAGTGTGCGTCAATTATGATGGGATGAACTACTAGGATGTAGACGTCTGCATGGCTTTCTTTGCGATGAATTGCTAATAGATTTTTGCGGTCCACGAAAGAGAAAATCTGCTGAGCCATCTGGCCATACCATGGCGACGGTGTGTTTACGGCTTTGTATTTCGACGCGAAACTCCTACCTTCGTTTAGGAACTTGCAAATCGATGTGCTTGTATGAAAATGATGCATGCGTTGAGTTGATTGAATCAAAAGTACTTTAAAAAATAACGGAGACTATGCGCATTGCCTAAATGGATCAAGAGACAGAGGGCTGGTCGATGGAGAAGGATAGAGAAGGTAGATGGAGGGCAGTAGGCCGTATTGAAAGGGAGAATGATGGGCAAGAGGGGAAGTGGTAGGCGCGGGAATTGTCATTTCGAATACAATGAGGAGATGAAGGGGACTGGAGTGAGGGATCGCGTGAGGAAGTAGTGCGACCTTAGGGAAAGAATGAAAGAAAATCTGTGCTCCTCCAAAATCTACCCTGATCCGTATGAGACACCAAATAATGAGCGTGATATTACTACCAATAATTGCCACATGAAATACTCTGCCAGTAGCGAATTATTTTAAATTCAATGATTGGTTAGCGAGTGGCCATTCGTAGAAAAGGCTTAGGTAGGGATATCAAATTACTATCATTCCAAAGACCTGCAATTATTGTCAGAATAGTTTCCTACTCGTGGATGCTCCCCTGAATACCACCTGGTGTTAGTCACAGGTCGCTTACCTCGGAAGAGAGCGAGGAAAGGGATATTGATTGTACTGAGTTTAAGTCTAAAGGCAGATTAACCAGGTTTGGTGAGTGAGTCCAGGACTTAAGTGAAATACTTTCATTTACAGTTAATCCACATCCTTGAGGATGCCTTCTACTTCTGTACAGTAATGCTCAACAGCAATTTTTATGATAAAGTGATTCAGCACGCTGAAATTCCGACATGATGCCTCAGTATTCTGGACATTTTTTTAAGAATGCCTTCATGAATACCTGTGATGATTTTGAGTTGTATCGTACTATTGTCCAATCCTACCAGGAATACCTTAGTTCAGGGGTGGCCAACCAAAATGATCTTGCGGGCCACTTTGGAAATTCATCATAACTCCGCGGGCCGCATATAAAATTATATATCCCCATATTAGATTTAGACCCACTATAGACATTATTGTGGAGTGAAAAATTGAAATATAATGAGTTATTATTATTGTGTTAAAGTTATAGTACTAAAGTGTGATGAATCTCGCGGGCCGGAAAAATGTTCAAGGCCTCTGGGCCGCGGGTTGGCCACCCCTACCTTAGTTCACAAGGGACTAAACTCCCGAGGAATCCGGTATCGCGCATTCGTATCCGCATCTCTTCTTCCTCCCACGAGTCATATGCGTGTCGTATCCCGTATTGCCTAATTTAATGTTCGTATTTTCTCCTGTCCTTTCGCCTGAAATTTCCTCTTCCTCTTCCTAACTTCTTCCCTCTACTTCCGTCTGATGCTCTCTTCTGTCTTCATATCTTCCGAATCCACTCCATCACTAAATGTCCATTATTCCCGTCCGTAGTCTCCGCCCAATACTTCGACCACTGCCTCGGAGCCTCCTTAGTCTGAAATTTGCCTCCTCAGCCGTTGCGACGCCCCATAGAGTACAGACGCTCTTTGGTGTCGTCTCGATGGAATCTCCTTTGCCTTCCTTTCGGACATTTCTCGTCTGCCGTTCAATATCCACCTTTTTGCATGCGACGGTCCTAACACGGGAGGTTTTTCGTTCGTTCGATTAACTCTGGAGCGTGGAGTTGCCTTCAGTCTTTCCCCAAGGCCTTAGCTCGAAACGACCAGTCCGTCACGCGCGTTGAGATTTCTCTCGCCCAGATGGAGTACGCTATTCCTCAGAATGACGAAGTTACTCCTTCTCTTCCGCCTGCGTATATTTTTCCCTGCGCTGCTCCGTTCATCGTATTCTTTGCTGACGTTGCAAGTGCCGGGGAAGACCTTGCCTATTTGGAACGCCGTGCTGCCTGATTCCTTTCAACTCTGGTGCTGAAGGCGCGAAGCTCGTGCCGTTTTACCTACTATTATGTATTTGGACTATTAAACTATTGAAACATTTCTCTGTCGATGTAAAAAACATACTATTAACCCCCTTGTACTACGGCAGATTAGATCGCGCCAATAAAATTAGAGAGATAGATTGTAGAACGGATAGGTATAAAATGTCATTTTTTCCGCGTACTATTCGGGAACATAACAGCTGTGATCGTCGTCATGAATAGTGCAAATTCTGACATTAGCTAGACTGTAGATCTTTTTCTTTATATTCTCTACGTTCTGATTTATGCATTATGTAAATATTGATGTTCTTATTTATGCATGATATGTTGAATATGTAGTAGTAGTCTTTGTACCCCTTGCATGTTGGAACAATTGACGATCGAATGTGTCTTGGTTAATAGAATCCTATGGGCGCGTTGCATGTGTGGTACGCTGGTTTCAATGTAATTTCGGTGTTCTGCCGTATAATTCATTCATGCCTGGTGTGGAAGCACCCCCTCCCACACACCCTTTGGGTGGCTTGCAGGGTATGACGTAGAAGTAGAAGTAGATTTGAAAATTACCTACTTGTATTTAGTCCGTTGTATTAGCGTCATTCATCTCTTGCGCTTGTTCATCTGCGCGGTGTGAACTAGCCGCAAGGATAGTGGGCTTCATTATATTTCCAAGTCGCTCTCTCTTCTCGACGGCCCCACACGTGCATTTTTCCTCTCACGTAAGCCCTTTAAATTGGCCATCTCGTTGATAAATTGATCAGCGGTAGGGCGCGAGGAACAAGGCTTCCCGTTGTGGTGGGTGGGGAATGAGGTGGGCATTTTATGTTGTGTGGTCGTGGATGTTGTGGAGATCGTGAGTTTTTAGCGACCAAAAACTCATTAAATTAAGGCGCATGTATACTTTTTTCATCGCCACAATCGTCATCTATGCGAGGTCGGTTATGGATATAGAAGCAAAATAAAAACGGCGACGATAAAAAGGTGGTTGGCTTTATCGTTCAAGGGCGCTCGATTTCGTATCTTTCGTAGCTTCTCCTCCATTTCCTCCTTCCCGTACTTAACTACCTTACGTGAAATGCGTACTACCATGTGAGCATTTGTATTAATGCATATCAGGGGATGTTTGGACGTCAGCCATGTAGAAGGTGCGTAAAGGCAAAACAATAGGCAAAAACAATGAAAAATTGATCGATTTCGTGTCATTAGATGTCATTAGAGTGTTCGGTTTGTAGCCTATATTAAGTGCTTATGAGAGAGATAACCCGTCATGTTGTATTACATTAAAAGCAAGAGAGGTAAATTGTGAATTGAAAAGTGATTTTTTGTCTTTTTGGTTTACTTAAAGTTCTGTGTACTTGAAAAACTTAACCTATTTTATCAAATTTACTGTATTCAACTGTTGAACTTAAACTAAGATATACCGTTAATGATTAATTAAGCGAGGAAAAGGAAAATATTGTAGAATGATACTTCCAGCTAGTTTTCGAATTGGATTGGAAAATGGCCATTGGATTAGCTATGGCTATCTGACTTCTTTAAGAGTAATTTTTAACTGTTTGCAGAGCTACAGAGTATGGTTATTTCGGGAAGTGTGTTCAGTATTATATTACTGGAAAGAGTGAGGAACATTACTCTTGACAGAACCTGGGGTATAAAATGTAGGTTTATGCCTTTGGGGGGGGGATGTAGTGATCAGCCGTTTCCACTTAAGCATGTGCTAGAGATATGATTAATAATGTGTATATTAAAATGAATAATCCATGGTACAATAAAATAGAAAAATAAAAAACTTTCCGTCTTCTATTATTATCTTTCGGCTAACCTATAGTCATCCTGAGGCCTCTTGGGTTGCTTGATATCTGCTAATACAGTTTAAATCGCAAATTGGAAGGATTCTGTTTTGATCCCTTACATCATTTTATTTTATTTATTATTCATTTAATAGATTTAACCAAAACAATTAATAAAATACAAAGGAAAGCAGCGCTATTCGTAAAAAAACTGCTTCGAGCGTACATATAGTGTCTCACAACTTTTAGAGGGATTAAGGTGGGAGCCCCTAGAGACTCGGGGGTTACACGCTAGGCTTAGGCTGCTTGATAAATTCAGAACTGATATTTTTCAGAGCAACGTGGAAAATATTATCATGTTTCCTCACTACATGTCTCTGTCTAAGTCTGACAAACAAGATAAAATAAGAGAGATACACTGCCGAACAGATAGTTACAAGACCTCGTTCTTTCCGCGAACAATAAGCGATCACAATAAAAATTAAGCTCACTAAATGCACTCCTATAATATATGTCACCATTTCATCTCCAAAAAACATACATCCTTACACGGTTGGTCACCTAACACCCCCTGCAACACGCCCATGCGGCGGCTCGCGGGGTATTATGTAGATGTAGATTATATTCGATATTTTTTCCTCTTTGATTTCATTGGGGACTTGCTGCTGTTCTATGTAAATAATGAGGCCGTAAGTGTTTACTGAGAAGCATAAAAATATGGAAAATCTCCCAGGACTGAAAAAATACAGCGTATGTTACAGAAATTGTGTAAATCAATTGGCATGTCAACATCTAAGTGTATTATCTTTTTTGACGACTTAAGAAAATGGTAAAATGATTTAATACGTTAACCAGTGGACTTAGTAACACGAGTAAGTTTTAATCCCACCGTTAGAATCCTACATAATGGATTTTAAGTTACGACCGTTCACGTAAACGAACTAACTTTTTTGATGTTTCCATTGCCTTTTCCAACATATCGCTGCTTCTTTACCGATCCCCAAATCCCCAATTCACGATTCTCATAGGTGACTGCAACCAAGCTTCGCAACAGCTGTAATATTTATCGGTTCAACAGTGCTTCTCTCTTGTTTAGCCATTTTTTTGTCGCCTTCTTATGTGGAGTGATGCTAAAAATTTTCGGTTTCAGATCGACAAAAGAATGCAGATGAGCCGTCACCTCGTGGGAGGTCATAAAAAAATGAAGAAGTCAATCTGATTTGAATCTTGAAGTCCTCGGTTGGAGACGGTACAGTTCAGGGGGGCAATTTTGTAACTTAACGTTCGAGCGTAAATAAGTCATTCCCGCTGAATTGTGGGTAATATTTCGAAAACAATTGCCGATGCCTATTTTGTAACTAACGTTCGAATGTATTTTGCCTCACGCTCGAATCCTCGGCTTCTACAACAAAATACCTGTCGAAGCGGTCATTCTCGACCGAAGAAGGGTTTGTTTTGGTTTCTTAATTGATTGATATTTGAAGAGCTATCGTCGATTGGAATATTCTATGGACTATTTATAAAACATAACACGCCATTCTTGAGTTCAATTACAATTGGTGGCCTAGAATGCTTTTCAGTAAAATATATTGGAGAAGTATATCAAGAACGCGTATTGTTTTGATTAATTACAGTATCAAATTGTCGCAGACTATCCTATTGTAGCGTTTTATTTTCCCTTTTTATTACTGCCGGCAGTTCTTAATCTCATTTCTGCAAGGACACGGGTATAGATAGTGAAGAGGTTTATCATTTGTTTAAGTGGCAGTGTTTATTGTGGCATACTAGTGATTACAAATGTTACTAATGCGCTGTGATGGATTGCGTGTGTGTTCGTGGTGATATATTAACATATTAAGATTAATAAGAGTTATGATTCATCTCTTGAGCTTGTGTGCTGTGACAAGTATTGTGCTGTAAGATATGCAAATACGTAACAAATGTCCAACTAGTGTCTTTTTTAAGATTTTGATTCTATTTTTAGGATTTGGATTCTATTTGAGTGATAATTGTGGTTTTTTACGTTCATAATAAAGGATAAAGTTTGAAGTTTAAGAAAAACTTCACGCTCGCACGAACTCCCTCCCCCTCCTGGGAAATATGCCTTGATTCTGCCGTGGGAGACACAAAATTATTCGCCTCGCCATACCCCGTTTTGTTTAAAGTGGTTAATTTTTATCGCTGGGTGTAAAAGCATACTCGAAGGGAAAACGTTTAGAGAATTTTATGAGGGAGGAAGTCATTTATCGCATCCGTTTCATCTTCATTTTCTTTCCCAGCGCCTTCGATCATCGGTTTAGGTATTTGATGCCTTGTCCATTAACGCGGCACATGGTTGTAATCTCATGGTAGATGGTGTGAATTTGGTGACATACTCATTCGCAAACGTTATCTGTAGGGCCAAGAGTCATTGTAGGCTATATTAACATACTTAAACCGATACCTAACCAAAATCCTATTTTTGTCAGCGCGAACATGCCAGTTTATAATCAGTGATTGTATTGCGTTTACATATTGATTCACCATTTTTTGATCATCTGAAAGACTCAATGAATTTATCAGCTCCCCTTCTACCTTTATTCCTACCTCCATCTTCCTCATGCTTCCCTTACCATTTCCTCTGACTAGGGCGCTACTGAGTCCATTAATTACGTGAGGCGCTTTTGGCGATTTTTCGACCTCCCCTTCCCCCTTGGTGAGATGTCGTGAGATTTGGCTCGACCCCCTCCCCCTAATCTCACGTGAGATTTTTCAAGATGCGTATTTTTAGTGTAAATACGTTAATCTTTGCTTGATTACGATGGATTTATTAAAAAAAAACATAATTGGCTTAATTATTTTTATTTAACACTACTATGAACTGCGGCGTACGAGCCGTACGCCGCAGCGTTCGTCGAGTCGCGCGTCTGGCTGGCAGGTGGCGGCTAAACAATCGAGGGGCTACTGTGCTACTTTGTGGCGTTCGCATAACCGCGATAAATATAATTGTGTAGGATTTAGCCATTGAAGTAAAGAAACGTATTTTGCTTAATTTAACCCAGTTTTCTCGCAATTTTACACTGTTTCTTGCGGAAATAAAATTACGTGATATTTGCCGAGACCCCCCGTTTCCCCCACGTGAGTTTGGGTGAGATTCGGCTCGACCCCTCTCCCCCTAAACGCCTAACGTAATTGATGGACGCCCCCATACACCTTACGCAGCAACGGCGATAGTGGGCATCCCTGTCGCACTCCACGTCGTATCATGGCCCAACCCTATTCACCTACGGCTACCGTAACCTGCGCCATCTGGTTCATATTAAGATTCGGACGAGACATCTGTTCCTTCAATCGACCTCTAATTTCTTTAGCTCTTCCATTAATTTCGACCAGTCCACCCTATCAAACGCCTTATCCAAATCCACAAAGTAAGAAAAACATCTTTCCCGTATTCTAGGTTTCGTTCTACTGACGTCCTCATCACTCTTATTGGGTCCCGCGTTTTTGTCCCTCTCCTTAAGCTAAACTGGTCGTCCCCCAGGTATTCGTTAGCATTGGATTCTAGCCTTCTATATATGATCCTAAGGACTAATTCGGCCGCGTGGGATATTAAGCTTATAGTCCTGTAGTCTTCACAAGGTATTGCCTTACATATTTTCTGTGTCGGAGTAAGTGCTTGTCTTCGTGAAGTCCTTCGGCCACACACTATCAGGGTGGCAATCGTCAGGGAAAACCTGGAATTGTCAGGGAATTATGAATTTCTGGAAAAGTCTGAGAATTCTCGTAACAGGCAGGGAGAAACTAAAATAAGAATCCTCGTTATTTTTCTATCAGTACGTTTATCGGCCAGTCTTTCCCGCCCTTTATTTTCACGGTACATTATAACTAAAACTAACGTCCGTCGCTGACATGCATGCAATAAGATCCATCGATTCGTGGAGTAATTAGTTTTGAATCTTAGTTATTTAGTTGTGAATCTGACGTACAATGTATCTCTTTTATATATCTTGATTGCTATATTTGCCTAGTTGTGTTATAAGTCATGATCACAATGCATTACGCTCATCACAAGGAATGCGAGGCTATGTTGTTCGGAAAATTTTACCTCGCGTATTTTTGTTTTAACTTCCGAAACTCAGGTCGAGAAGTAGTTGGAGCACACTAGCTCATAGTAAATACATGTTTACAGTTCGAAAAATACGTGACGATGATTAGAAAATTTAAAGCTGCCTTAGAAAATTCAATTCAGCAGAAAAAATATTCCAATGATAGGTGACCTAAAGGCGATCGGTAAGGGTAATTGGTAAATCCATTAGGGAAAAGTCAGGGAAAGGTCAGGGAATTTGAAAATGGAATATCAGTAGCCATCCTGTCTATCCTCATAAATCCTACAAATTAGTGCAAAAAGTTGCCCTTTCCGTTCTTCCCCACTCTTTAGAAATTCTGCCGGTATATTTATATATCACATTCGCCTTATTCGTTATCATGTCTCGTGGTTCTCTCTCGATTTCTCCATCAAGGGTACCTGGACCGATGACATCTCTGTCTATGTCCTCTTCTCATTCTATATTCAATCTACTAGGCCTTACCATAGAGCTCTTCGACGTATTTCTTCCACCTCTCTTGGATCTCTTTTGGCTCTACTATCAACTTTCCTGTCTTTTCTATTATCGTTGCAATTCCCCTTCCACTAATACCGCGCGTCAGTTGCTTTACTTTCCCATTAAATGCATATTTTATAAGAATATTACTGCCGTATGCTTATCATCTTCTGTCTGTTGTTTTATGAGGACTTAGTTGGCAAACAAGAAAATATTTAGCCTAAAATTTGAAGTTCGTTTAATGCCAACTTTAAAAAATATGACTCCATATTTTAATTTATTTTATGAAAATTATTGCAGTGATAAATGCAAAAAGAAAAGAGTGTACTGCCAGAATTCTGAACTTAAAAGAGTTAATATATATATGAAGCTCCTAGATATTTCACACACAAGGGTGGCAGGCAATTGAGTGCTTATGTTCCAAACTCTTAAATAACATGAATGATGATCGAAAAATTTGGAATCTATAAGTGAAGTAAAGAGTAGGACGAAGGGATGGTTGATAAGGACATAATTATATTTGCAAATTATTTTGTGTGATATATATATCGAATTTAGGGCAAATTTTTTTTGCAAGTGATAAATAAAAAAAAGGCTGAAAAGTTTTAAAAGTCAGCCGCTGATAACCCACGAATGGCTTAGCAGGACCATTATGTTTTAAAGTTATTTAATAGTGTGCATTTTACACTATTCTTATTATATTTTCTAAGATTTTTTTATATTTCTATTTTATGCGTTTTCATTTAAATTTAAGGTATTGTATTAGCACATATTTTGTAAACTACATGATTCCATTTAATGCAATAAACATTTATTATTAAATAAATAAAATAAAAATAATGTTCCAATACATATTAAGAGTTTGGAATACAGAGCACCCTTGTCTTACTCCTTAACTTGTTTTTACTGGTGCTGTCTGCTGCTTGTCGTATCAGTAATAACAGCGGTATTTTGTTTCAGACTTTAAATGCCTTTGCCAGGATTGTTAAATAATCCTCTTCTACTAACACCTTACCAAAGGGTAAAGCTATCTCGTCTGCTGACAGTCTTTTAGAATGTGAAAAAATATTACCAATGTGAGTTTTGATTTTAAATTCTCATCTCATCTCAATCGTGTGTTTTAATGAGAAAACAACGTCAATTTTATAGCAGTTTTGCGTGGAGCCCATATATTTTCATCAATTATTTTAGCTGCAGTAACCTTAAATCTTCGTTACTCATTATAACTGGTAACCATGTGGTTCCACATATCTTTGGAAGATGTATGGATGCATCGGTTTTTTGTTCATTGTTTGGCGATGCCATTTATCCCTTGCACAAAAACTAATTAACGCTCGATGCGTCGGAGAAAATTAGTCAGCTTAACTAGATAAGTACTTCGGTCTTCGTCATCGTAGAAATGATTATGTAACAAATTCCTCAAAGTTACGCCTGAGACCACCACTTAAATCTTTCTATTAGTTATTTGTGAGTGCATTTCAAACTCATCACTTATCTGCATCTACATAATACCCCGCGAGCCGCCGCATTGGCGTGTGGCAGGGGGTGTTAGGTCACCAGCCGTGTAAAGGTTTAAGTTTTTTGGAGATGAAATGGTGACATGAATTATAGGAGTGTATCTAGTGAACTTAATTCCTATTGTAATCGCTTATTGATCGCGGAAAGAATGAGTTCTTGTACCTATCTGTTCGGCAGTGTATCTATCTTATTTTATCGCATCTGTCAGACCTAGAGATGTAGTGAGGAGTCATCATAATATTCTCTACGTCGCTCTGAAAAAATATCAGTTCTGAATTTATCAAGCAATCTAAGCCTAGTGTGTAGTCTCCGAGTCTCTAGGGGCTCCCACCTTAATCCCTCTAAAAGTTGTGAGACACTATTAGTACGCTCGTAGCAGATTTTAATGAAGCGCGTTGCTTTCCTTTGTATTTTATTAATACTTTTGGTTAAATCTATTTGAACAGGGTCCCAAAAGCTCGCAGCGAATTCGAGATGTGGCCTAACCAGAGCGAGGTAGCATCTCTCTTTGAATTTTTCATCCGAGGACCTTCCTATTTTACGTTTACCACACCTAGTTTTTTTAATGCTACGCCACATATGTTTTGTATGTTTAACCCCCACGATATATCTGATGTTAAGGTAATTCCAAGATATTTGCGCGAAATTCCACAGAGGAGAAAATCATCCTATAATGCTGGTACCCATAAAATACAATTGTTTCTACCGCCCTTTTGCTTAAATGTTTTTTTTTAACCGATTTTCAGAGATTTTACCTCGTCTCGAGCTCATATTTATATCATTATGCAATCCGAGAATCCTTTGTCACGCTGGACTGGGTTTACTCGTCGGTCACTTAAAACGTTTCTCATGGAAATTATTTGTGGTTTCTAAAATAGTGGGAGATCGTGTTGGTGTGGTGGCTGGAGTACTGGCTAATCCTACGGACGGCCAGGGTTCCAACCTCCTGCAGAGAAGGATGTTTTTCCGAGGAAACCCGATCTTGAGTGTCTTGTGGAGGGCACTTCAAGTACAGTACTCCGTCTGTCGGATTAGACGTTAAGCAGTGGTCCCCATGGCGTCTGTCGTTTAAAGCAGGCTAATGCCGACGCCGGGTTTCTATCCACCCTTCTTCTCTTACCTGTCCCCCAGAGCGCGCTGTCGGTCGCCTCCCCAAATATCCAGTCCAATCCTAAAACAGTTGTAGAAAGTCTTCCTTTGCACTCGATATTATAGCATACCTGTTTTATTGCGTTGGGAATCATGTTTGATGTCATAAATGTAGAAAATATGAATGCATTGGTTTATTGTACATTATTTGGCGGTTCCCTATGTTCATTGTACTAAAGGAAGATGGGTAAAACTTGGTGCTGTGTGGAAGATTAGTCAGAATTAAGGAGTAAATACTTCGGTCTTCGTAGAAATATTTATGAACCGATTTTGAATGGAATATTTTCTAGTGCTGTAATGACATTTTGTCTGAAAAAGGTTAGGGAACATTTGCGGTACTTTCCTCTTTAAGGCTCTGTTGGTGATTACCTTCTCAATTATTTTTTTGTTTTTATGTCAAGGAAACGAAATAGCTTTTTAAAGAAGTGCCATATCGTGAGGGGTTCATTTGCTTCATCTCAGTAATTGATTACCGAGTACCTTAATGTAAAGACGGTGACTGCGACTATCTCATTCTACGTTTGAAATAGCAAAATATTGATGAAACTTATAGAAAACTTATAATTAAATAAGTCATCGAGACTCGTTTTTTTAATCGCATAATGCATTCCACTAGAAGATCATGCCGGTGTCTGGTGGATGGTGTGGCTCATTGCTTTAGATTAGGCTAATAATGGCGGCAAATATCAGGCTTGCATTTTTAAATTAAGCCAGCACATTCATTCCGAGATATTTATATATAATTTAGGAAATGACATTTTTGTGTGTCAATCTGGTAATGCCAGTATTTCCTAAAATGACAACTTACAGTGAATCATGTACAATTCCATACGCGCATGTAAATTTCCCTCAAGTTTTCTCCGGTTTCCTCATAATATATCGCTTACTATTAAGAGAGCGGATTGGTGTCCAAACTCGGCTGGATTTTCTTGGTAAAATAATTTCCGACGTTCAACTAAAAGATGAATACATATTGTTGTGATGAAATGAATTAAAAACACATAAAAGTACATGAAACGTACAAATTCATTTGCATCTTTTATATGCCCGCAATTATTTTAGCCGAAGTTCCATGTGGAAAGCTGCGAAATTATCGGTGTTTTTGAATCTCAAAGAGGTAAAATATCAGTTTTGCATTCGCTATGCTTTTCGAACAGGCCACACGAAACAAGATGTTAGGGCAATGAATCAATTCTAGTTGACAGATGATAAGTAGAGACGGTAAAGCTAGCAGACTTATTATGGTGAATGAGCTGGGTCGTTAGGTGAGTTGTGAAGTTGTGAATACATCTTCTATGTATATTAATTTTGTAGCGTGTCAGTCATTCTGTATCCGTTTTGTTTCTTTCTCTGTCAATTTTTGAGCTAGAAGATTGAGGTTTGGTGCGTTGAATGTGGAATCTCTGTCTTCATGATTTGGTAGTAGTTTTGCATTTGTATAGCTTGGGCGTGTGGCAGGGGGTGTTAGGTCACCAGCCGTGCAAAGGCGTAAGATATTTGGAGATGAAATGGAGACATGAATTAAAAAGAGTGTATTTAGTTAGTTTAAATAAGATCCAAAAGAGCGGCTGCTTGGGCGTGTGGCAGGGGTTGTGTGTTAGGTTACCAGCCGTGCGAAGGTGTAAGTTATTTGGAGATGAAATGGATCATTTTTGGGTTGTGGTTGCAACAACCAGATGCTGGGAAACACAGTGACGAGGGAGAAAGGCCAAAAGGGAGAGTGGAAGAGTGTAAAGGTTGAAACAAAAGAAACCCATAGTGCTCTCCTATTCAAATGGCTTTAAAAACAACAAAGGAGAACAGTGAAAGAAAAAAAAAACATTTTCACCAAGGAGCTATTTTTAGACTAGTACACTTACCCCCTGCGGGTACGCTCCCTTGCTCGCAGAGTGAGCAAACTAGCTGCCTGCTAGTAAATATATTTACCGGTGCGTTAGTAAAACGCATGATCGGATAAAAAAAGTTTATTGCATACATTGATGTACTGCTTAATGTATTAACATGAATTGTAGATACTAAGCTCGCATGCAATCTCCGGCATGATATACTCCTGCATGTCTTAATACCTTGTAGTGCTATTTATTTGTCACATTGATAATACTAACCAGGAGTTATATCTTGAGTAGTGTGCTGCATGGTAGCATGTTCTTTGTATCACCCTCCTAGTTTTTAGTATGACTGCGTACCGTTGTCCTGACTGCTTTGGCCTGTACCTGGCATTCCGGGGAACCCGCGCGGTTCTGATTGGACTGGGATGAGTGCTGCATGCCTGGTGTGGAATCACCCCGTGCCACACACCCAAGTGGTGGTTGCACGGTATTTCGTAGATTTAGATGCAAGCATTGTCATGCCATCGTGAAGAATCATTCCCTCGTATTAGAAAGTGTGATGGAAATCATTCGAAATCATGGATTTCATCTTCTTAGTTAATTAATGTTAAATCGTGTAATGATTGATGATCGATACGAATTTTATTGAATAACATGGCAAACAAATGAAACAATTTCAAAATGAGGATCCTATTGGCTTCTTTCAATCCATGATAATGTCGCGAATACGTCATCCCTGCCTTACCAGAAGTTCTGAGAAAGATGGCGTACATTTGGCCGCTGGTTTAAATGACAAACTGCGCTTAAGGTTGTCCGCGTAGATAGTTCCCTAGTCATAATAGAGACCATATTCGAATTATACGTTTTAATTACACCAGCTGTGGGACATATCAATTAAATATTTAATTATTAATGGTGTAATTATATATTTTTATATGACAGAAATTGTAAGTAATTAAATGAAAATATTTAAAAGTCTTTAACTTGACTCGCACTTTTTTTCATGCGGTGCGTTTGAAACTCCTTCGAAACGGGAGGTTTTTTTGTGATACCCAAGAACCTATTGCGGTGACAATATGATTAATTTTCAAATATAATTGAGGAAACATACAAACTACACACTGTTAGCTTTTTTTACGACATCTAAGTGTTAGAAATACCTCATTTAGTAAATAATATCTCTCTGGAGTGCATACACGTACCATTTCCCATGTAAAAGGGCTGGTATATAATGGCAAATATCTCCGAAAGTATTGTCGTAAGGGGTAGAATTTTTGGTGTCATTGGATAGGTGCGATATTTTTCTTTAAAATGAGACCAAATTCATTGATTTTTAAGTAAAATTATTTTTCGCTCTAACTGCGCTTAAACTACTAGTGAAGTGTATGGATATAAACGGAGTAACCCTCGTGCGTGCCTGCGTATGACGAGGCGAGGCCTTATGCGTGCGTGGATGGATCCGCGTGCATGCGTCCATGCGTGCATGGATCCGCTCTCTCTTTCACCGCTCGTCCGGCTGCATGGATGATTATGAGGACGCGGCCGTGGTACAGCGGTTGCCCTGTCAACCATCATCATCAGCATTCCTATCGGCCGCCTTCAACTCGGGACGATGGGCACTTCGATTAGCGGACGACTGCCTTTCCTGCTCCCGTGGTCGGCCGCTTCAGCTAATTAGCAGCGGAGGCGGGCGGGTGGGTGGGCGGCAATTCTACGTCTACATCATAACCCTGAAAGCCACCGCAAGGGTCTGTGGCCGGGGGTGAGTCGTCGCTGACATGCATTGCACTGAACCTTATTCGTGTTAATTGCTATATACCAGTGTTGAAGAAAATGTTTTTATTAATTTTAAGTTTTTGCGACTACATGAAAGCACAGAGATGCAAGAATTATTCAATAAATAAGCAAGTTGTGCAGTTACTACCATGTAGCGGATAAGGATATAAGCATTAGCCTGCAAATCAATTAATTAGCTCTTGAAAAACCTAGTATCAAGTGTCATCGGCGGCTGTTACGGTCTCTCCTCGTTCGGGGAATAATAACATTTTAAAATTTTGTATTATAAAAACATTTCTGCAATCTATAAATTCGTAGTATTAAACATATTTCACTGTCTCTGATTGGATGTACTGTTCGCAATAGGTTTAATGAGGAGTGTGTTTTTGTTTCCAGATATTAATTACCACAATTTAAAAAAATTTAATTCTACCTGCAACTTATCGCCCCCCTGACTGATAGCCTTCTGGTTTGTTAGTGTTTGATTTTCAGTATAGTCATAGCTTCCCTATGCACTGTTGATTCGTCTGCAAATAATTGAAATCATGCCGTCAACACTTCAACGATATAATTGATATGCAAAAGGAACACAAGTGGTTCTGTGAACTTTCCCTGTAAGTCTCCAGTTGCGTCTTGAACTTCATCAGAGATAGTGCTTTCTAAAATAACCCCTTGCACGCGATTGCTAATAATTATTTCATCATGGAAATTACGTCGTCGTTCAAAACGTCGGACTACCCTCCGCGACTTTGGGTTGCGGTGTTTACTAGCATCTCCTACGTATCAAGGTGTCTCCTAACTGAACGTAATTATATGTTAAAGGACTTTGCATGAAGTATATGTTAGATATATCGGTAGGTAACTCGGTTAATACACCTCCTGTGATTGTTAGTCCGCATATTTTGAGGTACTAGCTGACCAGTGTGAATATTTCGCACAGCATACAGCTTCTTCCTGTTTCTTCCTTCTTTCTTCCTGTTCTTCTACCTGCGGATATTTCGCACAGTATGCAGCTTCTTTCTGTTTCTTCCTGTTTCTTCCTTCTTTCTTCCTGTTCTTCTACCTGCGGATATTTCGCACAGTATGCAGCTTCTTTCTGTTTCTTCCTGTTTCTTCCTTCTTTCTTCCTGTTCTTCTACCGGTTGAATATTTCGTACAGTATTCAGTTTCTTTCTGTTTCTTCCTTCTTTATCCCTGTTCTTCTACCGGTCGAATATTTCGCACAGTATTCAGCTTCTTCCTGTTTCTTCCTTCTTTCTTCCTGTTCCTCTACCGGTCGAATATTTCGCACAGTATGCAGCTTTTTCCTGTTTCTTCCTTCTTTCTTCCAGTTCTTCTACCTGTTTCTTCCCATGGACAATTATATGTTATTTATGTTTGTGTTAAAGATACATAACGTAAACGGTAAACGGTCACACTGATTGCATGTAGAATGTAAACAATCTAACTAAAAGATGTGTTAATAGATGACGCCTCCTACAGTCTTTTAAGCACGTAACCATAGCCAACATATTAGTTGATTATATTGTCAACAGATGGCCCTGTATAATTTTTAAACAAAAACTTTAATTTTATATTTTTTAACAAAAAGTTTAATTTTAAACCATTTTTCTATTGTTGTCAATAGCGGGGAACATAAGCTTTAAAACGATCTTTGAATCATTACTTTTGATGAAGAATTATGGGAGTTATGGCGTTGCGACAAAAAAACACCTTTGAGAAATAATATATATGATGATACTTGTGAGCCCAACGTAATAGGCTCGGTAGTGCTTTTAAGTGATGAGATAAACTACTTTACTCGAGGAACAGGTTCCCCGAGTAAGTGTATGATAAGTGATATTCGTTGTAGGGGTCATGAAAGTGCAGTAAGAGGTGTTAATTGGACAGGTGAGGCAACGGGGCTTGCTGCAAGGATTTGATCGAATGAGGGGGGGGGGATTGGCAACACCTCCTGCAAGTGACCTTGTCGGATCTCGCGGATCCAGAGACTATTTTGGAGATTGGGAGGGCGACGCACAGTGGTCTGAGAAGCCACTTTAGCGGTCAAAAATCGATTTTTTTTAAATGTTGAATTTATGTGGAAGATGTTTTTATAACAACGAGAAATGATCAGTTCATTATGAACCAAATGAAATATCATCCTATGATGACCCATGTCTGACTAGTACCGACGGACATCTGGGCGATCAGCGCCACCACTTAAAAATAATTTTCTCGCGCTCGAATAGAAAGCCAAATATAACTCGAACAAGGCATATTTCCACCATAAAGTTACATGATCCACTCATTTTGAAATCTCTACTGCATTTTTACTCTGCCAAACTAGCGGCAGCACCGCTGCCCACGCTTCGGTATAAAAGTGCCAATGTCTTAAAAAATGGCACTTGCCATACTTGCACAAATGCATTGCGCAAAAGCACATGACTCTTGTTCTTTCCTTTAGAGAAAGGCCTTCGCTAGCCCTAGTATATTGTCTCATCACAAGATAATATAAGATTGTTTTTAAACGCCTATTTGATACCGGCAAAGTGCGTGACGTAGCACCACTGAATAATATCTGGTCGTTGTTAGTTAAATACGATAAGAAGAGACGATTTGGCAGAGTAATAATGTAGTAGAGATTTCAAAATGAGTGATCCCCCAGATGTCCGTCTGTACTAGCCAGACATGGATCATCATAGGATGATATTTCATTTGGTTTATAATGAACTGATAATTTCTCGTTGTTATAAAAACATCTCCCACATAAATTCAACATTTAAAAAAATCGATTTGTGACCGCTAAAGTGGGTTCCCAGACCACTGTGCGATGAGAGGCCTTCGTATGAGAGAAGAAGTTGGGGGGAAGAGACGAGAAAGGAATGTGCCGACTTCAGAAGGTTTTTTTAGTGCACCACCAGACCCGAATTGAAAGTAGTTGCGAAGATTGGCTCATCAGTGGAAAGATGATCCTCCGCTTGAGGCGCGGAGCGCGGTCTCCGTGTGGGTTCAACCGCCCTGATGAGCTGTTCCCTGGCCAGGGAGGAAGGGTGCCCCCGTCTCGCGAGGACTGTTTCTAAGTCTTTCGAATAACAAAATGAATAAAAAATAGTCGGAGCAAATACGGCGACCTCGACGTGCCAGGGAAAATGGGAGGGAGCTTCTGCAGTGATTAGGATGACAGCTTTCCAAATGCGAGTAGTACTGCTGCAGATTGGTGATTTTCATGTAGACAAAAGTACTAAATTTATTGTTTTTAAAGCGAATGTCTACATCGAGGAAAATGATTTAAGATGTGGAAGAGCGGTGAGTGAAAGAAAGGAAAGGATGTGATTTTAAACAAAATCGTCAAGCCTATCTTTCCTTCCCCAAGCCTATATATCGCCCTTTATCATACCTTGTGTGTTTTGAGTTAACTATATTTTTATGATTGTTTTGTACGCTATTATTTTACCTATCGGTTTAGATCCAGCGTAAAAAAAATTCGCTTAGATTAGTGGATGATTGGGATGTTCGGAAATCAAACAGTGTGTGCCGTGCGTTATTGGATATATATGCATGCTGAACATTGGACGCGAAATCCAAAGGTCCGTGGTTCGATTCCCGGTCCAGTCGATTTTTTTTTGCTTGGAATCGGCCATCATTACATCTTTACATCACCATTGTGTTCGTTTATATATTTGAAGAAAGGAAGGAGAGGAACCCACCATCACCCTAATCATTAACACTAGGCACAGAGGTGTCCACAATTTCACATCCCATCTGAGAGACATTAATGAGCTTGGGGCAACCTCTGCTTCTCATGAACATTGTATTAATTGAAAATTCGTTGTCCCTCTGTGTGCTGAGTGTGAGTTCAGATTATATATATAATATGAATCTTATATACATAGTGTATACTGGATATAATATATGACATGGGTGGGTGTATTGAGGTGCTGTGGAAGTAGCGGGGAACGGGATAGTAGTGGGGAACGGAGCGGCGGTGCGGTCCTGTCAGTGCCCGTTAAAATTGTTTTCCTCCGCTGCCTTCAAGGTCCAACAAATGAAGACAAGTGGCCGTGAAGACGCCGCGCGGTGGATGAACCATGGGCAGAATCCCCATCTCCCTCCACCTCTCACCAATTCTGATCTTTTTATGGGTCTAAACTGGTCCTGATCGAAGTTGGGTAGTATGGAAGCCTTCTTCCAACTGAGTCATTCATTCCTCGCTTAATCATAGGGATGAAAGCGTAAATCATGGTACCTACCAATGGAAGTACTGTTCCCGAGCATCAATCATTGAAGGTTGACGGCCAGTGGGCTTTTGTTTTGTGAAATATTACGAGGATGTGCCTCTCTCTAAAATGCTATGTTCACGGGAGCTGAGTGTGAGTTCAGCTCTGATGTCTACCGGAAGCAGTTTCGCTGGAGATGATTTTTTCAAAGAAAGAAAGCCTAAATATAATTTCCCGTTTCCCCCTGCCGGTTTTACTGAATTTTAAAAGGGTAAATAAACGCCCTGATATTAAAGCAAGGGAAAGTATAAATTCAGCGTCGAGTATCCTTATTCTTGTGTAAGGTTAACATAAATAATGTGTTTTCTAAGATAAATATTGATAAATAATTTTATGCTACGGCTAGTGTTTGTGGTGATTTGCTGGATTTGTATCAGCTATTAAGTGAACATAGATAAATGCTGTTGTGTCGTTTCTCTATTCATCATGTGCATGTTAATAATCACATACGCAACATTTTGAAGTCAGTCTTACTGTAAGTCGTACGTGTGACGCAGGGTTAAGGTATCTGGTAATTCTTTGAATCATTAATGGATTATTTCTATAGAGTATTACCAGACACATTTTTTAACATCTGAAGTTTATTTCATAGCTTACATCAACTGCTCTCTTGTATTTGGGTTTAATTCGCTGCCAACGCAATGTGAATATTTAGGCATATTTCATGTGCTGAGTTTACTCATATATTTTCAGTTTTAAGTTAACTATGCATATTGTTATGATTGCTATCTATGCTATTATTTTTTTATCGGTTTTGATCCAGCCTTATGAATTTTCGCGTAGATCAGTGGATTATTTGGATCATCGGAAATGAAAGTGTGTGGGCCGGGCCATCTATCGGATAACTGTGTGCATTAAAAAGGATGAACGAAGCTAAGTTACCTTTTTGAAATTATGGGTTAGGGTGTGTCAAATTTCAATCTTAGTTACATCTAAATTTTAATTCTTGATTTTTAATACTCCTTAGTAGATTACTACGCATGGGTTTACTAAGTACCAACCTAATTTTTTTCCCTTTCGTCATTTTAACGTTGCTGCTTGAGGAATTAGAATCTTGCAGTACGTAAAAATTATCCATGGAAAAGTCACGGGGCTGAAGGTAGAATATGCATAATCGAGTGAAGACGGTTCCCTTGTCTTTCATTCTAGTCGCCGTCTCTCAGTCAAATTGTAGCCATTTGCCTTTTCTCATATATTTTCTAGTCCTCCCTTCCACTACATCCGTCTCATGTATTCCCTTTGTCCCTGGCCTCATCCCCGCCTCTAATCTTAGCATCTCGAAGAGACGAGGCATTTCCGACGATGGCTGTGCCGTGCTCCGCACCTTGACGGGGCGTGGTGCCACTCGGAGTTACATTAGTCAAGGGATGCGGTGGCACTTGTCATCTCATTTGTTTCTCGCTTCGATGCGAAGGTTGCCGATGCATTTTCTCATTCCGGGCGACCGGCTGCTGACTCGGAGCTCATCAGATGACGTAGTTATGCTTATGAAACCCAGTTACCCAGACTTTAAAAGGCTTTAAGTTTTGTTGCAATATTTTGGTTTTGCGTCGTTCAGGTCGTTCACCTGCGGATATGCGGGGCAATGAATTAACTGCAGGTGATTGCTGAATCCCTGATTGGGATGGATGTGTTCACGAAAATTATTCTACCAACGCATTTTTATTTCCTTTTATTATTTAACATTAATCTCTATATTATAACCCTTAAATTTTCCACAAAAAATATATTTTGCACTTTCAGTCCTACCTTGCTTCATTTCTATTGTACACGGTTTTCAATTGTTTGACGTCCAGGCTACTGCGGAGTGAGAGATCGTCGATTCAAAAAGATATCCCAGGGCGTTTGCGAATAATTTATAACCTGCGCGCGGAAAATATCCAGGTATCACCGTTTTCGTTTCATCGTCGCATTGGTTGCACGCAATCATGTGTCTCTTTCAACGCTACATCACGTGCCCTGCGCTTCGAAACCGCTCCATTCTTCTCCCTTCCCATTCTCCAAACCCACCCACCCTCCCACCCCCTTTTTAACTCCTCCCGTCACATCCTCCAACCTCACCCCCAACACACGACGAATGCAACGCTCCTCCGATTTATTTTCGCAATATTGTACGGCCGTTAATCACGTTTTCATAGCATGAATTCAAACTCTCTCTCCTCTCCTCCCCTTCCCAGCAACCCACATTCAATCCACTCCCGTGTGCGTTCAAATTGACACACGTGTGCGGAACGCCTCCCCATCTCCACCCCCAATACAACTCGGCGTACTCCTGTGTCCACTCTCCGCGACCCCCATCCCCTTCCTCTATCGTTCGCCCCCACGCTGGTTTGGCCAATCCGTCGTGGGGGGGGGGGGATGCTGAGAGCGCCGATGGGACGCAACGTCTCCGGCAGTTGTTCCCTCCTCCTCCTCGCCAAGCGCTACGCGCACCCTCCCTGGGTTTAATGCTGAGGCAGTCGACGTCACGTGCGACGCCTGCGGGAGGGTGTGGGAGGTGGTTATAAAGGGGGTGGAGGGGGGAGGAAATCTTTGAAAGGGGTGTTTTTTGTTTCTCTACCCCTACCCTCACACCACCCTCCGCTCTAAAACTTCTACGACCGATGACTTGATCCATCTTAAGGTAGTCAGAGCGAGATAGTTCCCTAGTCATAATAGAGACCATAATCGAATCATACGTTTTAATTTCAACAGCTGTAGGACATATCATTTAAATATTGCATTATTAATGGTGCAATAATATAGTTTTATATGAGATAAATGGTAAGTTATTAAATGAAAATATCTAAATCGGTCTTTAACTTGACTCGCGCTTTTTTTCGCGCGGTGCGTTTGAAACTTCTTCAAAACGGAAGGTTTATTGTGATCCCGAAGAATTTACTGCGGTGACAATATAATAAATTCTGAAAAATAGCTGAGGAAACATACAAACTACACACTGTTAGTTTTTTACGACATCTAAGTGTTAAAAATACCTCATGTAGTAATTACTGTCTCTCAGGAGTGCATACACGTACCATTTCCCATGTAAAAGGGCTGGTATTTTTTGGCAAATATCTCCGAAAGTAATGTCGTAAGGGGTAGAATTTTTGGTGTCATTGGATAGGTGCGAAACTTTCCTTTAAAATGAGACTAAATTCATTGATTTCTAAGTAAAATGATATTTCGCTCGAACTACCTTAAATGACTGAAACAGGTTGATTGAGGCACCACCCCAAATGCCTCGATTGTGATTCCTAGACTGTATTATTCTCTTTAGGGTAGTATGAGCGAGATTTCTTCTAGTAATATTGGAGACCATGTTTAAATTTTACTTTATTGTTTCAGCAACCGTGAGATGCAAGGAGAAAAATGTATATATTATTTGCATCAAACATTACTTTGTGTCTGTAATTCCCCGTAATTGACTAAATGTGCATGCATAAGTCTTTCATACTCTCTCTCATTTTTATCTTTCAAACGCTCTCATTTTTCATGCCGTTCGGGAAAAAATCTTGACATCGGAGGATTTATTTTGCGCTTCTGTAAAAATTTTTGCTTTTAGTAATAGATTTATTTTTAAAAAATTGTTGAGGAAACAAGAGAAATTGTGAGAATAAGAAACATTGTGTAAGTTATGCCTAGATCTTGTTCAAGATTTCTCATTTTGAACCCTTCGATACGCGCGCACTGTGAGGTAGACTTGTGCGATGAACGAATTTGCCCATCGAGGGCCGATGAAAAAAAACATCGAGATGATTCGGTTTCGATGATTTTCATCGACGACGATGAGTCGATGAATTCATCGCCGTCGATGAGACGATGAACTCACCGACCTCGATGAGTCGATGAATTCACTCATCGCCGACGGCAAGCTAGGGATAGCCACGGGCGGGCGAAGCAATACAAATAATTATCATCTAATGGGGATGGATTCATTGACTCATCTACTTCGGTGAATTCATCGACTCATTGACGTCAGTTCATTTATAAACTCATCGACGTCAGTTAATTCATTGACGCATCGACGTCGATGATCGATGACATTCATTGTCATCGATGCGGTTCATCGCAACCCGATGACTAATATCATCGTCGATGAATCGACTCATCGCACAAGCCTAATGTGAGGTTTTACCCCCATACCCCTTTTATACCCCCTTGTTTTTACATTTTCGCTCCTACCGAACGGACGCTACGGTCATAAGAGAGGGGGATATCAATTTGCATAACCTGGATGTTTAGAAATGTTTTTTTTATGATAAGTACATGAAATACCTCTCAAGTCATTGAGCGTTCCTAAGTAACTTTGATCGCCCGTTCCGAAGGGTTTAATGAAGTTTCGAAAGATCGTGCCCGTGCCATGTTCCATGTAAAATCTGTTATTTCTTGGCAAGTATCTCGAATAGTAGTGGGGAAAGTGACGGATATAATGGTTATTTTGGACAGGTGTGATATTTTACTTTGTAAAAAGGCCAAATTCATTTAATTCCAGACGCAGTTATATCTCGCCCTAATGACATAATTATTTCGCTATTTCTTTGTCTTTTCTGGGGCATCGACGCTGTTGCATACGACGCCTCCCCTGTAATCTCGTCCCCCTTTCCCTCATAGCCCCCCCTCGGGTGCTCTTGCGTCCGCCTCTCATAAGCGCGCGCCCCTTACGGCCTCGTGCCGCCCCTGACGAGGCTCCCGGAGTCGCATAAAACGATCCCGGAGCATTAAAATTTTTCGGGCACCGCATAACCAATTGCAGATGACTGACATTCATTATCCAATTTAATGACCGTGCGCTTTGGCCGACTCTACCCAACCCACCCGTTTTTCACATATGCAGTCTGTTTGCATACTCGTCCCGAGCGATAAGTGTGAAAAGGGAATGCCGGCCGTTGTACCAGGATGGAATTCAGTCTCACCGGTGATTATTTCCAACTTGGGCCCGTAATTTGATTCATTGTTGAAACCGTTCATCAATTGGACCAAATTTTGGAATCTCTCCCATTCGAATGCGAATTATGAGACATTTCGGGTCTGGCCATCGCGATGCTTCCTTTAATGTTTATTGTGCCGCGGAATCATCCTGGTCGCTGTGCAGAATCTACCTTTCATTTTCGATAATGAATGAATTGATCTTTTAACATGCCGTTGCAATTCATTCAGATCCCTGATAATTATTATTTTTTTAAATCGGTCTTATCTTAATTATCTGCTTTCGGGAAGTTCATGAGCTATTTTTGATCATAAATGACGAAATTTATGTCGATAACTGAATAAATAGTGAAATTCTCGAGAATGATACTAAATATGGAAATTATTTTTCTTGCTTATTTCTTGCCAAAGTTATTGACCGGCTTCGTTGGCGCCTTTTTCAATTTTCTCGGGGTGAAATGAATTTCATATCTTCGACATTTTGAGAGCATCGGTGTTAGGGCTTTGAGGACCGTTATGAGTAATTATTTCGTATTTATTTTTGCACGCGCGGTAAAATGATTACTTGTATCACTATCCAGTTTAGTTTTAATGATAAATTATCGGATAACGATTGTTTTACCGTGAAGTGAGGTTAATTCTTTTTTATTATTGTTTTATAACTTGAAATAACATTAAGACATACCTTAAAACCTCTATGCCTTGCCATTCAGATATTTATATTAGTATTTATGTAAAATCTGCAGCTACTTATCGTTGACAAGGATCAACGCCTCGGGTTTAATCTGAGTACTGTACATAAGAGATGAGTCAATCATCTCTTCCCTCTGGACGGGAAGAGGTAATGGGTTAATGGAGCTTTTTTAATCGTTTCAAATGGTTTTTGTCGTGTTTACTTTCGGCGGCAGAGCTATGCAAGTGCAGATCTTGTCCTACAAGCTCTACTTTCATGTCAATGATCATTTATTTTAAATCCTTAAATGGGTGACGTACCGATGATCTCTTTTCCTCCTAACCTTATAATAAAACTATACCACTTTGCTACCGTTGTTGCCCGCGGTTCCGCGGTTTGGACAGTTTCGTTCCTAATGGAGTGATTAACGTGCTTTTTTGAGTGATAGGATATACCTATTCGTAGTAATGGACTTTGCTGGGGTGAGGAATCCCCCGAGGTCGGATCCGTGGGGATCCGTTCCCTCAATTCCATCGAGTATGTGGATGAGTCATGAGTCCTGTGGCTGCGTAGTTTTAATCAGATTGTCGATCCTGCCGATGAGCGATAGTTGTTAACAAATTAATGGGACTTAAAGCTTGAATAGCCCCCAGCGGCGTTGCAATTTTTGAGACCACAAGTGAACAATATCACACGCCTGACATCTTCCCACGTGAAAAAAAGAGAGCGCTGATGCATTCCAAAAGATTGGAAGGAGAAGGGGCTTGGAATAAGTAACGCTGAGGCTTGGATGCACGTGTACTGTTTGTCAGGAATGTCGTGTTTCTCTACAAAATTATAAATTCTGACAGTAAAATTAGGCACGGGACAATTAATTTAACTTGTGTGTTGATGAAATAAGTTTTTCTATCGACAATATGAGCGCTCATTTTTACGCATTCCCTGCATCCTTAAATTACCAAACTTTTACTTAAAAGTAGAGCTGTGCGAATGCTTCGAAATCGATTCGAATCGACTCGAATCAGTCTTCATTCGATTTGATTCGCCTGCAAATCGGAATGCTTCGAAACCGAATGATTCGAAATATTCGAATCTGGTAGATTCGTCTTCGAATCGTTGCATGCATTCAAACATGGCGCTCATTCTAAAAATGATGCGCCGTCCGTTTAGACGATGTTTTCCTCACGCGAAACGAAAATTTAAACGACCACGTGTTATTCTGTGCTACCCTTTGTGGTACTATAGATACATAAGTTAATGTAAGGCCTTTAAGTATTGTGAAAAGCTTTATTACTTGAACTGCGCATAAGCTTTTGCATTTTATTTAGATTCGAATTCGATTCGCTATCAAATTTTTAGGGTGATTCAATTCGCTAACGAATATTTTAAAAAAAAGTTCGATTCGATTCGAAATATCTTTTGGGAGATTCTATTCGAAATGAAAATCTCTGATTCGCACAGCACACCTTAAAAGCCATCAGGACGTATGTGAAGGCGTTTAAATATGCTGTCTTTCAGTTTTTTTCAAGCGGTTTCCTCTTATATTTATTCCAGGATAACTTAGGATAACAGATATTTATATCGTTTACTGATAAACTTTTAATTATTCTGCTGCTTGTATCACTTGAATACCGGTGACAAAGCGCAACATCAAAGTCATTGTGGTAATCAATGAAATATTATATTTTTTGGAAT
Source organism: Ceriagrion tenellum (assembly GCA_963169105.1). Classification (NCBI taxonomy): domain Eukaryota; kingdom Metazoa; phylum Arthropoda; class Insecta; order Odonata; family Coenagrionidae; genus Ceriagrion; species Ceriagrion tenellum. Next base: position 14,689,026 of record OY720642.1, on the reverse strand, counting down.
ACCTTTTTTTCATACGCCCTCGACATGACGTTGATATTTTAACAGAGGTTTTTATATTTTTTCTGATATATTTTTTGCGTGATTATGAAATGATGAAGTGGTATTGAAATGGAAGGCTTCGCTCATACAGTTTGTATTCAGGGCGAGTAGGCTTTCCAGTCGTCCCAGTTAGGTCGAGACGGTCCCGGTTTCAAGGGTCTATGCCGGAATCCTGCCCAGACGGAAAATTAGTCACGGGTGACGGTGGAATGTCCCGCAAAACTTTTGCTATATATTTGCTGCTCACTTAATGTAGAAATGAGCTGCGATAACAGTGTGGCGATCTTCAGGGAAAACCTGGAATTGTCAGGGAATTTTGAGTTTCTGGAAGTCAGGAATTCTCGTAGCAGTCACGGAGAAACTGGAATAGGAATCCTCGTTATTTTTCTACCATAACGTTTATCGGCCAGTCTTTCCCGCCCTTTATTTCACCAACTAAAACTAACGTCCGTCGCTGACGTGCATGGAATAAGCACCATCAATTCGTGGAGAATTCTGTTGTAAATCTTGTTAGTTGTGAATCTTAGTTATTTAGTTGTGAATGAGACGTACTATGTATCTCTTTTGTATATCCTTATTGGGATATTTGCCTAGTTGTGTTAAAAATCATGATCACAATGTATTACACTCATCCCAAGGAATCCGAGGCTATGTTGTTCGGAAAATTTTACCTCGCTTTTGTTTTAACTTCCGAGACTCAGGTCGAGAGGTAGCTGGAGCACACTAGGTTATAGTAAATACATGCTTGCAGTTCTAAAAATACGAGACGATGATTAGAAAATTTAAAGCTGCACTAGAGAATTTAATTCAGCAGAAAAAAAATATTCCAATAATAGGTGATCTTTTGGCAATCGGTCAGGGAAATTGGTACATCCATCAGGGAAAAGTCAGGTTAAGGTCAGGGAATTTGAAAATTGGATATCAGTAGCCAGCCTGGATAAGTATAGGGCGAAAAATATGTAAATTGAAAACATTGTGTCAAACTTTTATCACGCATCTTCGAAGGATTTCCGGGTGGGTCCCGAAGGGCTCACCCTCGTACAAGTAACGAGATTCGAACTTGATACTCTGAACTTTGGAAACTGAACCGTCCGATACACCTAATAGTAATTATTTTAACTTGTAATTACTGTAAAAAACAAATAACTGTTCATCTTTACCTTAAATTTCATTTCTTTTCTTTGAAACTACTCTGTCGTAATTTGGAAATAAGGATATTACATCTTTAGTCTTGTAGCCTATGCTTTATCCAATTTTCCTGTTGTGATAAATCTTGGCCCAAGCTGTGTCAGTAGATGACCTTTTAATTTTTACTTATGGACTAGTGTGACTGTAAAATATGCGGAGAATAGATGGATCGATGGTTAGTTGATCCATCTACATCTACATAACACCCCGCGAGCTGCCGAATGGGCGTGTTGCAGGGGGTGTGAGGTCACCAGCCCTGTAAAGGTGTAAGTTATTTTTGGAGATGAAATGGTGACATGAATTCTAGGAGTGTATTTAGTGAGCTTAATTTTTATTGTGATTGCTTATTGTTCGCGGAAAGAATGAGTTCTTGTACCTATCTGTTCGGCAGTGTATCTCTCTTATTTTATCGCATCTGTCAGACCTAGAGATGTAGTGAGGAGTCATGATAATATTCTCTACGTCGCTTTGAAAAATATCAGTTCTGAATTTATCAAGCAGCCTAAACCTAGCGTGTAGCCTCCGAGTCTCTAGGGGCTTCCACCTTAATCCCTCTAACAGTTGTGTAACACTATATGTTCGCTGATAGCAGTTTTTAATCTATTTGTATTAAATTTAAATCTATTTGACCAGGGTCCCAAATTCCTTTTCTCCACTCCTTTGAAGTCCGTTGGATTCAACTCCTTTAGAGAGTTGAGTTTGAAACTAGCGCGTAAAATCACTGTTGCATTTGTGCTTTATTATCCAAGATAGTATTTCTTCGATTGGTTAGTTTTGCCATGGCCCTCCAAAATATGCTCTTGTGGCTCCAAGACATTACCTGTATTAATTAGGTGGGGTTTCCTTTCATTTTTATTAACTTGTGATGCATGAAATTAATGGAACGAAAATAAAATATTCCTCGTTTACCTTTTTATTATCCTTTCTATTATGTATCATCTTGTTTTTCCGAGAAATGCAGCCACCAAGTCTCAAGTCTCGTCGTTTTTAGCTGCTTCTTAATTTCCCGGAGGTAATTCACAAAATGTCTCTCATCCATCTTTCAGCGGTTGCTGGGAAACTTCCTTATATAGCACTGGTTGTCAATAGAAATATGGGGCGTGCGAAGCAGAAGTGGTGTAAGTCCAAAAACAAAGTCTGGATGAAATTAAAAAAAGAAGAGATCGGAGTTCGTCAGAGCGTCTGCTCTCTGAGAGGAAAAATGCCAACCATGGACTTACTTAACTTTACCTCTGAAAAGAGGACGTCACGTTGAGCACAGGCGTGCCATTATTCCAAACGTATCAGTGTTGGACTAGCACTACTTCTGCTCTGCACACCTCATATCATCCTCACAGCTTATGTAACACCACACCACTATGACACAGTTTTTAAGATTGAGGTTTAGAATGCACAAGGAAAACGACAGAACCGGACCCGTCCTCGTTAGTGGAGGTGGCCACAATGGGCTTCCCGCTAAGGATGCCCTGTATCGCCTGGAAAATTCCACCCAGGCCTCCGAAGGCGGAGTTGAATAATTGTCCCGTTGCTGCTGCGGCCTCGCCTGTGACATGGCTCACTGAATCACTGATGGATTGCACGATGTCAGTCAGTGTAGATTTGTCCTTTACCGCATCCATATGCTCAGCTTTCAGGTTCACATCTTAAAAAAAGAAATACACTGCTGTTGGTGAAAACATGCAAAGGCTGGGGAGAGAGGTCAGTTTTACGACGGAGCTAGTCCAACGGTTGGTTAAGCGACCGATGCGTCGAGGGGTACGAAACTTCAAAGACAAGTGTACACCGCATTTCCATTTCAGCCATTTCTATCAATTTCTAACCATTTCTAGCAATTTCCATCCATTTCTGTCTATTTCCAACCATTTCTTTCCATTTCTGTCCATTTCTAACCATTTATGTCCATTTATAACTATTTCTATCCATTTCTGTCCATTTCTGTCGATTTATGTCCATTTCTAACCATTTCTGTCCATTTCTATGCATTTCTGTCCATTTCTAACCATTTCTGTCCATTTCTATCCATTTCTATCTATTTCTATCCATTTCTATCTATTTGTGTCCATCTCTAGCCATTTCTATCCATTTCTATCCATTTCTATCCATTTCGCGACCATTTCTCAACAAGCGCACACTTTGTCATCGTATTGCAATCTTCTTGGCTCTTCGTCTAATATCGAAACGTCGACCATTTAGCCTTTCGAAGGCCGAGAAACGAATTACCTAATTTCATATTTTGGCACGAAAAGAAATATATTACTAGCCATTCTTCGAGATCAAGTTACTCTGTTCGGCAATATTGACCAATTTCAGTTATATATAGATATCTTAAGTCCGTTTTACTAGACTTTGCGAACCCATTTCATGCTTGTTAACATACAGGGCTTTCATTAATGTTTACTGATAAATGAAGTTTTAATCGTAGTCAACTTGGTCGCTTTTTCAGTGTTCATCATTATTAGTCCTTCAATCCTAAGATCGGTTGACCGTAGCCCTCCATTCTACCCTTTCCCTTGATAAACCTTATATTTTGTTAACTAGTCGGTTTAATTACGTTTTAGCTAACTAGCCGGTTTAATTCCGTATAATTCAGTTTATTAGTCTTTCCGTAGAGGGACCTTCTGTTATGCTCACTAAAAATTCGTTGTCTCAAAGTGTAAGGTATCCGTATGGATCTTGTCTTCCTAAGTGTGCTCTGTATAGTTAACTCCTCCTATACTCTCCGTCGTCCTCCTCGTATCCGATCTTTTTCGTCCATTTCAACTCCAAAATCAGCCTCCAAAACCTAGTTTTGAAAGCCTCTCATCTCTTCTATTCTAGGTTCTCGACGGTCTGTCTCCGAATAATTCAGCGTTAAACTCGATCCAATTATTTTCTTGTTTCTTTACTGGTAATGCTTTTTTCTTTGAACTCGACAGTTGCATTTTCGTTTCTAATTCTTTCTTGGATTGCTTTATTCTTCTCTTGATACTCGTTGAACTTCTTCCACCCTGCGTTATGCCGCTTTTGATTAAGACGATGCATTCCACTGGAACCAGCACCCCTCCTCGTGGCGTAATGTATGCCTTCAGCGTCTCTCTTTCTCGTATCAAGATTTTGTTTCTTTCTCTTCATCTACATGTTGTTTCATCGAAGGACTCGATCTGATGCGTTTGGAGATATTTGCTGGTGTTATGGTTTAGGTGCTTATTACTGCGAAGAATGTATATGTTTTGTCCATTCACCTTAGTCTCCTTGATTCGCATTTCTTGGGTCTCCCTGTCTCCCTCTCCCGGTTAAGTGTTGAATAGTCCCGGTGAAATATCGCGTCATTGCTTGTTTTAGATAACTTTTTCCTCCTTTCCTCATTCTCTCTTTGGTGACTTGGTCCTTAAAATGTAGCGTTGGATTATTACTCTGTCATATTAACCAATTACTCTTCTTTCGAGCAAATGAGTGAAATGAATGAGAATTTTCTGCATTTTACTGAGCAAGCGTCCAAGTGTGTCTTTCTGAAACATTTTTATCCAACCCTATAAAATTTCGATGCAGTAATAAGAATCAATAGTTCACAGTCCTATTCTGGTTCCCTCTTTGGAAAATCATCCCAATATCTATGGGTGATTGTCAACGTAAGATTTGCGCGTTGGAATGCCTTGTTCTTATTTTTTATCCTCTGTCAGTCATGGCGGTATCTCTTAATAGACAGTTTCTGGTTGAGCTGCATCTCGTTCGCTAGATTCAGAAATCGTGGCGTTCTGATCGCATCTGCTAGCCACATGTTATGTTCTCTCAGATTTTAAAATGCATCATTCTTAAGATGCTCGTCTCAGTCAAACATCAATGATTCGCTTCTCTATTTAGCTCATGTTCTCCACACATTTACGACCGTCGTTGGCTTCTTTCGAATAGTATGCTTGACGATGTGAATTTCTAATATTAATATGATGATTGCTATTTTTATGATGCTCTTGTTGTCAAAGACTTTGTCGTACAGGCATAAGGACTTAGCAAAAGTCTTCTTACGTTTTTTTTCTTTTTTGTTTTGACCTGAAAACACTTTAAGATACTTTTGATCTGTTCATGTCCATCAAAATCCAAAATAATCGTCGGATTTTGATCCAGTGAGCGAATTACTAATACTTAATGCTGAAATCAACAGAAACCTTTCGACTCCGTTGAGATTAGAACCGGTGGACTCCACATTAAAAGATAATAGAGCTACTGCGGAAGCTTAGGGCACCTGCGTGGAAGCCAGCTTTTTTTAGCACTGCTAGTCTATGTAGACGAACTGTCAATACAACGGAATGTAAGGAAGTTGTCATCAATATCCCATACTCCTCGAGACGGGTCCAAGGTCCAAGGACCTTGATAATGACATGTCTTTGTCGAAACCATGGTCGGAGAGAATAAAACAGCGTGGAAAGTACAAAGCTAGTTCTCTTTTCAAGAGTTAAAGTGGTCTGCCGATCCATAACTCACCAGCGATCTCCTCAGCGGTATCTTGTCTCGAATATCTGCTCGGCGTCGAAGCGACAGCGGTTACCGTCACGGTCAAGAAGAGCGCGAGAATCGCCACGGATGTCTTTGCCATCTTGCAGCGTGTTTAGCTTCGCCTTTTTCTCTCTGTCCTCTCTCCGTCTGGTGCGTTTAGGCGTGGAGCACGCACAGTTAGTCCACTTATATGTCTTAGCTAGTCACGTGTCGCTCCACTCGGCTTCTCCCTCCCCCTCCTTCCCTTCCCTTTCCTCTAACACCCCTCTTCCCCGTTTCTCCCTCTCCCGGCCCCGGCCGAAACTTCCGTGTCCCCGGCCCGCCTCCGTGACACCCCTTCCTCCCCTTTCCCCGTGTTTCGCCTCGCTATTACCAGAGGGCGCTCTCGCACGAGCCGAGATCGCTTCGTTAGGCGTTTTTATCTTTTCCCATTTGTCCTCTCCCTCCCGTCTCCCGGTCCCCCTCCTTCCTCTCACCTGCTCTATCCCACCGCCCGCCCACGTCTACGCCGTATCCTCGGCGCGAGTTTTGGGTTATCACACGATCCATTTTCTTCCCCCTCTCTCCTGCGATCCCATTACGAAGATGCGGGAATGAAGCTGGGAGGGGGTGGGACTCGCTCAGAGGGAGGGGGGCTGGATCTTCCCACGAGAACCCGCGTGACGTCGGCGGGCGGGGAGGTAGTGAGGAAGGCGTTTGGGAGGGTAGAGTGGGTTTAAGGTTAGGCTTGTGCGATGAGTCGGTTCATCGAATTCATCGACCATGATTTTAGTCATAGCGTTGCGGTGAACCGCGTCGATGACAATGAATGTCATCGATCATCGACGTCGATGAATTCATTACCGTCGATGAGTCCATGAATTCACCGACGTCGATGAGTCGATGAGTTGATAAATGAACTGACGTCAATGAGTCGATGAATTCACCGATGTAGATGAGTCAATGAATCCATCCCCATTAGATGATAATTATTTGTGTTGCGTCGCCCGCCTTGGGCTATCCCTACCTTTCCGTCGGCGATGAATGAATTCATCGATTATCCAGATCGGTGAGTTTATCGAAACATCGACGGCGACGAATCGTCGTCGTCGATGACAGTCATCGAAACCGAATCATGTCGATGATTTTTTTTCATCGACCCTCGATGGGCAAATTCGTTCATCGCACAAGCCTATTTGAGGTAGTTTGAGCAAAATGTCATTTGACCTATAAACCAATGAATTTGGTCTCATTTTAAAGAAAAATATCTCACTCTTCTAATGACACCAAAATTTCAACCCCAAATTTCGTTACTTTCGGAGATATATGCCAATAAAACGCCATCCATTTTACCTTCTGTCCCTTCCCAAATGCATCCCTTTTGGGAAATGGTACGTGTATGCACTCCAGAGAGATATTATTTACAAAATGAGGTATTTCTAACCCTTAGATGTCGTATAAAAACGAACAGTGTGTAGTTTGTATGTTTTCTCAGCTATTTTTCAGAATTTATTATATTGTCACCGCAGTAAATTCTTCGGAATCACAATAAAACTTCCGTTTTGAAGGAGTTTCAAACGCACAGCGCGAAAAAAATGAATCAAGTTAAAGACTTATTTAGATATTTTCATTTAATTACTTACAATTTCTGTCATGTTAAACTATATTATTGCACCATTAATAATGCAATATTTAATTCATGTTTCCTAAATTTAGTGAAATTAAAACTTTTTCATCGAATATGGTCTCTATTATGACTAGGGAACTATCTCGCTCGGACTACCTTAACCATGCTCTTATTCGCTTCTCCCCCCCCCCCCTCGTCTTCCTCCCCCCTCGGTCCGGGTGCTGTTATAATGCCCTAATGGCGCCCCGGAACTGCAGTAAACGACTCTCTCGTCGGTCCGCCCGCGAGAGAGCTCATGAGTTGGCTGTAGTGTGTATGGAGGAGGAGGTGAGCAAGAGAAATGGGGGGGCGTGGGAAACGTGCCTCCCTAACCCGACACTCACAAAGCGCTCTCTCTCTTTGCTCCTCCACGCCCTTCTTCCTCTCCCCTTAAAACCGCCTCGCCTGTGATTGCATCTTAATTGTGATTATGAGCGTACCCGGGCGGGTGGTCCGTCCGTAAAAGCAGAGTATATTCCCGGGTCCTCTTTGTTCCTCTGCAACCCGGAATCTCAATAAGTGCCCGGAGGTTAATCACGGAAGAGAGCATATATTTTGTTAATGTATGTTTATATAACAGTCTATCAATGTGTATCTGCTGTTATTAACGTGTATTTATAGTTTTGTGTCTTTATCTTTATATATATTATTCTTCTGTACGCGTGTCACTGAACTCCTCCTAAACGGCTGGATCGATTTTGATGAAATTTTTTGTGTGTTTGAGTGGTCCCTGGATGGTTTAGATTCACAATTAGACCCGGTAGGTGGCACTGCGATCGGGTTCTAGGAAATTTTTTACGAATAATTTTTTTTTTATTTTTTAAGAAAGATTTTTTGCATATCAGAACAAATAACCCCAAAATTTTACCCCCTCCACCACCCCCAATATTTTTTATAATGAAAAAAATTGTAAGTTCGTGAATAATTGACCGTTAAAACCTTCTGAGAAGTTCATGAATAATTGACCATCTGACAATAATTTATAGTTATGTTTGTGTACCATAGGTGGCGCTGATGTCGAATTCTGTGTCATTTAAAGTACGCATCAATACATGCGCAAGTCGTCGCACTTGCGCCGTAGCTTGGCGTTGTTTTGACGAAACGAAAAGATTGAAATGTCAAACTAATTGTCAAATCACTTGACCATCCCACAGATGGGATGACTAGGATTGTTATCTGTTTTGGAAAGAGGGAAGTTTCATGTTAAGGAGGGGGGAATGGGTGGGGAACAGGTGGTCATTACATAAATTATGTAAGCTGTTTACAATTTCAAATTGTTCTTAAAATCTAACTTAGAACCCTTGTCAGTGACATGAAAAATATCAGGGTCAAAATGACTAAAATGGTTATCTGTACATAAATTTTCACTAAATTTTGAATTTCCACCACCATTAACAAATTGGCTCCTATGTTCTTTCGCCCTTTCTTTCACTTTCCGTCCTGTTTGACCAATGTATGAGATTCCACAGCCATCACATTTGAGTTTATATACTCCACTTATGTCCTACCTTGAATAGTTGTCTTTCGAGTTAAAAAGCATTTTTCCAATAGTGCGAGGGTTGCGGAATGACACACCGCGTGTTTCGTCTGATATGAGTTTATGCAATTTATAGGAAACACTCTGAATGAAAGGGAAAGTATACCACTTCGACGGAGTAGGATGAAAGCTTGTACCTGAAATTTGATTTCATTTTCCTCAGATGATTCACGCTTTCCAATGAAGTAATGATGTTTATGGAATTCTAAAGGAATTATTTACACCTAAAGTAAAGTAGTGAAATAAGAAGAAAGTTATTCATGCATTGTTACTAATTTGTGTCGAATTATCTTGCTGAAAACTTGCATTGGTAAATTCAAATGCTCTTAAGAAACCTCAGTAGTTTATATGATAGTCAGTTTTCGCTGACTAGTACTTTTAGTTCCGAAAGCACTTCTTCCATTCGATGAGTGTTTTCTTATCTGCTCAATCTATGTACTAAGTGCAAGAGGAGTAGTAATTCATACACATGTGGAATATTTTCCAGTCCACTCCGAGGGAAAAATTACATTTAAACACGACCCATCCAGATTCTCATTCTTTAAAAATATTCTACTGGTAAAGGTAGGTTTTTTTGAATGTCAGAGAAACTTCTCCCGGTTTTCTGCACTTTCAGGGTCCTATCTATCTCGAGTGTTTTGCTTTTCGGATCAGCATACAATCTAACCTTCTTCATCCATTAAAACCCAGTATCTTTCTTTCTTCCCCTTCCCCGCTTGCCCAACATCTTCCCTCTACCACACTCTTAAGCTGCGTGTGAAATCAAACTGATTGTTCTATAGTTCTCACAATTTGATGCATTCTTCTTCTTCGGGATTTGGAACCAAGACTGTTTTCTCGAAGTTCTCGGGCCATACTCCACCCTCGTAGATTCTGTGAATAAGTTCGAAAAAAGCTTGCCTTCCTTCATTTCCTGAATTCTTAGCAGCTAAGAAGGCATGTTATCTACTCATACAGTATTTCTTGCCTTCATCTTTTCAATTCCTTCTATATTTCACTGTCGAGTATCATTAGCCAGTTTACTTTCGCTGTCATATAGAGCCTCCTCTATTTTGAATACCTTCATCACCGATTAATATTCTTTCTGTTTTGCCCTTAATTTTTGGTACCGTTTTCCCCCTCTTACTGCCTGATTGCAGTCTTACTTTATCGTATAACGCACCCAGGTCCCCTTCTTTTTGCACCTTTTTTTATTTCCCTGAGTTGCCTTTTCCACCAATTGCCAACTTCGCTCGACTGGATATTCGCCGGAGTTGATTATTTAACACCTTGTACTTCGTATTACCTATGTCTGTATTGACGTTTTCCTCTTTCCTTCATTTTCCTAATCATTTCTTCCATAAACCACTTATTCTTTACCCCCCTAGTTTTCGCTGATTCTATGGTTTTCTCCGCCGCTCTTGCAATGCCTGTTTTTTAATTCTCCTATTTTTCCTCGATTTTTCCTATTTCCTCTGCATAGCCGGTGTTTACTTTCGCTAGCTCCTGGTATTCCCTCCTTTTTTCCCATTTCAAAGCTTTCAAGCTCCATCTCTTCATTGTCCCACTTTTTAAGGCTTTTGGATTCTATTATCACAATCCATCATAACTAGATTATGATCCGAGTCTACATTGGCCCCCCGGATTGCTCCACGAGTTCTTGACACTGCTCCTGAATCTTTGCCTAGCCATGATGTAACAATCCGATATCTCACAGTATCTCCCAGCATTTTCTGTGCGTGGCATCGTCTAAGACGGTGTTTTAACCAAGTGTTTGTTACTACTAATTTATTTCTCCGGCAAAATTCAACTAACTTTTCATCGTCATCAATTCTCGTTCCTAAGCCATATCCTTCCACTTCACACCCGTCTCTCCCTTCCCCCACTACGGCGTTTCAGTTGCCCATTACTACTCAAGGCTACTCATTAAATATATGTTGAATTGTAAATTATAAAAATTTGATTGCCGATGTTTAAATGCTTAAGAATATTTTGTTATGGCTTAAAATTTAAAAGTATATGAATGGCCTAGTTTAAGACAAAATATTACAAAACTATCACCGCCGTTCTTGGTACGATAGTGATAGTTATATTTTTTGGTTACCGACAAAAAATATCCAATTATGATTATTCCGCAATGAAGATCTTTTTTTATACTTTAGACATTTAGTTTTGGTGCCATGGTAGTCGACCTGTTTCTCTATATGAAAAACTTGATTTTTGTCAGTTGAGATTGGCATTTGATTTTGTAGGGAAACTATGGTTATACGTTGTTTCTGAGTTAAAAATACGCTTTCGTGGGAACCACTGGGAAAAGATTTTTGGATAGCTAGTGTGACTCCTACTCTTTGTGTCCAAGAAAATCCAGACTTGATTAAAACTTCCCGGCCATTAAATCCCGGTGATAAAGTTAAAATTTTTGGAGCTAATATTTACAGTCAACTGTGACGCGTATGTAAGGGCCCAGGTTTAATTACCAGCTTCAATTTGTGGGGCTTGATTCGCTCAAGGAGGTAGAAAGAGGGAGAGGGGATTAAAAATTATTCGCCCACTCCCACGAGCCAATGAACTGAGGGGAGTTGATAATCAGGGTTAATAGTGAAATCGTTTGCAGACTCGCACGGTTCCCGGGTCTCAATAAAGAGCAGAGCCTTAAATTCAGCAAAATAAGGCGCCCGTTTTAGCACCGACCCACCCTCCGTCCCTCGACCCCATCTCTTCCCACCCAGCCGAGCACCAAAGCGTCGTCGAGTTGTGCAGAGTTGGCGACCTTTTTTCCTCATTCTTTCTTCCGCCTGCCTCCCCTCATTCGAGCCACCCCTGTCCTTTTTTTATTTCTTCCCGACGGCAGCCTTTGCTTCGCACTGTATATCGAAAGGGTTGCGAGGTCAAGTGAGGGACACGTCTGGGTGTGGGGCGCCGGGAGTATTGGGAGACTGTGTGGTGGGCGGGGAGTTAAATGTGGGGTTAGAGACGGGGATTAGGGTTGGTGGCTGCGTGGGAGGATGTCCAAGGAGGAGTCTGGGTATGGTATGGGTGTATAGCAGCAGGTGTGGGAAGTGGGTGCGTGAACTTGATGGGAGGAGGAAAGGGGGGCGGGGGAGAAGTGACGGGGGAGGGAGGCACAGTGGTCCTCGGCCCATGTATTTCTAGGACATGAAAAGATTTTCTCAGATCAAGATGAAATTTGGTGTGTTTAGGTTTTCGGGGTCGCTGGATACGAATATGACGCCAAAACAATTGAATTTTTCTATTAAATGTGAAAACTTCTGGATTTCATTTTTTGCAATATTTGTGCGAATAGATTTTATTTAGTGCAAATAGGACCGAATTAATTGATTAACTTTTAACAAATAAAATTAATTTAGGCAAATGTCGGCAGACACTTGTAAGTTTTTTTATACTTAGTGATGTTAGTTATACTTTCCAATAGATTTTTTAATGGAATCTCATGGAATGAGTGACTTTTCACTAGTTTTAATTATATTTCGCGGATTAAAGTTCTATAATTTTCATGATTATCAATTTGAAATCGCATATAATGACAACTTAATATATAAATAGTACATACTTTCCGGAGATGAATCTAGTTCTTTGAATTAAAATCGATGCAACAGTCTTCTATGTAAGCGACTCCGAAGTTAACGCGCATTTGACTTTCGATTATTAATAGAATGCATACCTTACCTGAGCGTTCTCTTATATTACCTCTAACAGTAAAGGTGCGTGATATCGGTTCAGGATCCTCTAATTCTGATGCGTCATCAATTACTCTATCCAAACGTTCTGCACAAAAGATTTACCTGAATACTCTCTTTTTCTTACCATGTCCCATTTTTCCATATACAGGGACCACTGTGGGAGGTTGAAGACGCATCGACCGAGCGAAGGGGGAAGGACATGATGAAGGAAGTAAGTAAATATTTATTTACGGGCACTGGACCCACTTAAGAAATGCAAAAAATTTACAATTTAATACCTAAAAGATGAATACAAAGTGATATGAAATAAGCTAGTACATTGGAAGGTGAACAATTGGTAACAATGATATTGAATTTTAGTTACACAGACAGATCATTCATAGACGCATGCTTAATATTTTCATGAATAATTTTTTTGTAATGGGTGAAAGATAGATAGAAGTCAAGGTATTTTACTTCATTTTCTAATCTCTGTAATCACAAGACGGCTATTAAGTGCATAATTAGTTTTGTGGTAACTTATTTGAAACATATTTACCGATCGAAATGTATGACTAGGTACATTAAGGTAAATTAACGATAGAAGTTCGGGTGAATTTAGATTGTTATTTAATAAATTATACAACAAAACTAGATCATTAATTTTTCTTCTTTCTGCAAGAGTGGGCATATTAAAGACAAGTAAAAGGTCTTGGTAGGGGGTGAAATAAGATAATTTGTGTTTGATTGCAATGTGTCTCATGAATTTGCGTTGTACCCTTTTCACAAAGTTAGAGTCAATTACATAGGAGGGTGACCAGACTGGTGAACAGTACTCGAGGCGAGATCGAACAAAAGAAGTATATAAATTTTAATACAGAACGAATTGTTGAATGAGCACGTAGAGCGTATTACAAAACCTAAGAGTGGGAACGTGGACGAACGGAAGAGTTTAAGATGAAATGGGAAACTGCCCAATGTCAAATTAATGGACACCCAAAAAATATCATGGAATTCTTTTTTTCCGCCGCGAAACTTCAGTGATTTCAATCAATTGATTTACATGTCATTCATCATCAATTGTGGATCAATCCTGCGATTGGTTGACAGCAACCCTTTATCCTTCCTTGTCTATCGCCAGCTCCTTTACTTATTGGTAGCTCTGCCTATGTCACTTCCCTCTTTATTAGGTTTTTCTTTTTATTCCTGGGTCTTTCACTGGTGACTTTTTCGTCTATTTTTCCCTAATAGATTTTCTTCACGAATTAATTGCGCATAAGAATGTGTCCAATCCATCTGGCTCTTCTATTTACTGTATATGGTTCTTTCCTGTTATACTCGTCCGTAAACCTCATTACATATTTCATATTTTGTCCATCTTATTTATTCTTAAGCATCCTTCTCTAGCGCAAGGCTTCTAGTTTGTACTGTTCAGCTCTTCCAATAGTCCATGCTTCCGATCCATGGAGTACCATTCTCCTCACGAATGTTTTCACATTCTGTTTCCTCGTTTGTAGTCCCATCTTCTTTGAATACAGCAGCTGTATTTTTACCATGAATGCCTTCTTATTCTTGTTTATAATGATCTAAACGAAGAAGATAATCTCAAACTCCACCGAGCCTTAAACTCCTGCCTTTGGTTCATTTTTGACCAACGCAGAGACGTCCACATTACGCCGTATTATAAACAACTAAGGTGGCTCAATGACAAATCTCGTAGAGAGTACTTTCTGGGATCTTTTTTGTTTGTTCTGTTTAAAAATAAATCACCTAAGTACCTGTATGGTTTGCTCCTCAGTTGTCCCTCAGTTTGTACAATGTCCACTAGGTCTGGTCCCAATCTATTGTACTTCCCAGGTCATCGCACTACTGTTTATAGTAAGTCATTTCTTGTAACAGCTTGCCACGTATGGAACAACATGCCTACTCAAATTAAAAACTGCACATCTGTTAATACACTTAAAATGAAATACCATGATTACTTACTTTCCCGGAAATAAAACTTTCTTTCTTTACTTTCTTTTTTTGTCAAATTTGTTTTCATGTTATTATGGTTTCTTTGTTATTGTACAATTTTGTTATTTGTAAAGTATTGAATGACGTTTAGCAGTAAGTTGTAATAGAGTATGCAAGATTACCAGCCTTCGCAGCACCCGCACCACGTGCAGCTTTCCATGCTAACGGTTACGGCGCTCTACCGGTCAGTTTTGGCAATTTTCGCCAGTATGCCACAGGAGAAACCAAAGCATAGTAATACTCTAGGCCCGTTTCCCTATTCTGCTGAAGCTAGGATCCCTTCTGTAAGGACTACCTTGAGAGCCAGCATACTGTTGCCCGCGACCCACCACTAGGAGGTATATGCGGTGTACTGACACACCGGGTCGCAAATGAATGGATGAAGCTAACAAAATGCAGAGTGATTTTGAAGGTAATAAAAAGCTGTTTTGGAAGTGGGTAAAAAGGGCTAAGATTGGTGAAGGTAGGGGAATGAATGCGGTAAAGAACAAAAGTGGAGAGATCATGTGGGACGAGAGCAATATCAGGGACTGCTGGTGGGAGTATTTTGAAGAATTGTACAATAATATTACAGGCGTTGAGGATGAGCCTTGTGAAGTGGTATGTGAGAATGTGATGATGGAAAAGGATATCAGTGAGAAGGAGGTCTCAACGGCTGTGAGAATATTGAAAAATGGGAAGGCTGCAGGCATAGATGGGATATCCAGTGAAATGTTGAAGTGTGGGTGTAAATTACTAATTTGTAGACTGCGTAAACTATACAATTTATGCTTACAGGTTTCTGTTGTTCCAGCGGACTGGAAGAATGCTATCATTGTTCCGTTGTACAAAGGGAAGGGAGGAAAGACCGAATGTAATAATTATCGGGCCATTAGTTTATTGAGTATCCCGGGAAAAGTGTTCAGTATAATATTAATCGAAAGAGTGAGGAATATTACTTTCGACAAAATATGGGGTGTGCATTGTGGGTTTATGCCTGGGAGAGGATGTAGTGACCAGCTTTTTGCACTTCAGCAAGTGATATAAAAATGTACGAGTGTTCGAAAGAAAGTGCGTTTTGTGCGTTTTTCGATTTAGAGAAGGCATATGATAGAGTAAATAGAAAGAACTTGTGAAAGGTTTTGAGAGACTATGGAGTAAATGGGCAGTTATTGAATGTTATGATGGCGATGTATGGCAATATTAAGGCAAGTGTAGGAGATAACGGGGTTCTGAGTGATTGGTTTGTAATAAATCGGGGTGTAAAGCAAGGATGCGTAATGTCTCCACGGCTGTTTAATGTATTTATGGATAAATGTGTTAGAGACGCATGTAGTGAAAACGACGGTGTTTTGATTGGAAATGTAAACATGCGAGTTCTTCTATATGCGGATGATGCTGCTGTGATCTCAGACAGTCAACAGAGATTGCAGAAGCTCGTAGATAAGTTTTGTGAATCAACGGAAAGAATGGAATTGAAGGTAAATGCATGCAAGACTAAAGTAGTAGTTTTTGATAGGGATAATGGGGAGAATAACTGTGTGATGAGGCAGAATGACGAAGTAATTGAACTGGTGGATGATTTTGTGTACTTAGGTAAGATGTATTCGAAAGATGGAAGAATAGATGAGGAGATAAAGAGACGTGCGAATGCTGGAAGGGAAGTGGTAGGTAGCATGTGGAGCATATCAACGAATGAGTGCCTGTCTAAGGGAGCGAAAATCACCGTGTACAAAAGTGTACTTCTTCCCACTTTGCTATATGGTAGTGAAACATGGGATTTTTAGGATGGACATAAGAGTCTACTAAACGCCGTGGGTATGAGTTATCTGAGGAGTATTTACGGTAAAAGTAGGATGGATAGGGTAAATGAGTGGGTCATGAATGAATGTGGGTTAAATGCTCCAGTAATGGACGTGTATGAAAGGAGTGTGCTTCGTTGGTTTGGCCATGTGGAGAGACTGGTTGAGAGTCGAATAACGAAACGGATATATGAGAGTAGAATGAATGGTGTGAGAGGTAGAGGTAGGCCGAGAAAGTTGTGGTTGAATGTGGTTGGAGAAATTCTTAGGAGGAGGAATATTAGGAGTTTTAAAAACTGGAGGGCGTGCATGAAACAGTGTATGGTGGTAAATGAGGCAAAAGAGGTTTGCAAGGATCGGTCAGTATGGAGGAAATTATTGAAGCAGAATTAGGTGTACAATTATGTATTAATGAGTGAAACATTTTGACTGTGGCTACCCCGGAAGGGAACGGCGTGATGGGTATGTATTATGTACGTATGTATGATGTATGTATGTATGTTAAGTATTGAACACATTAGTTTTTGTGCTGTGATAGTTATCATCAATTTTTTTGTAATAATTATTTCGCCTGTAAACTGTATCATTATTATTTTTTGTTCTTACCGTTTTTTTCCCGTAACAATTAATGTTTTTCTTTCTTTCTTTCTTAGCTTGGGTTATTCTTCGTTTATGTCCGTTGTACTTCTTCCGTCCCACGTATTGGTACTTCCGTGATAGGTGAAGGAATCCTCTTGCTCTAATTGCTTAAATTAAGCATGTCATTTTACAGTTCATATTCAGGTGTGATGGTGTTAAATCGTTCCCAACTGACGTCAGCAAAGTACTTGCAATTCACCACTAAAAATTTGATTTGATGTTTATCAATGTTGCTACATCATATCTAAGTGAAGTTTGGCCTGTTTTTCTCCTAGTGAAATTTTAAGACTTACTAAGTAAATTGATGGTTATAAACATCGAAATTAGTCGAATTAAATCTTTTACTAGTGGAAAACTTAACTGTCTTGCCTCTAGCTAGCTATATCTATCTACATATTACCCTGAAAGTCACCTCAAGGAAATAGTTATCACCAACACGCACGACACTATGCTACCAATGTTACTGATACAATATACTAGACAGATATGCTACCGATATTGCAGAAACCATTTTTATTGATGCTTATTGTCCTATTTCTATTTCTGTCGTCTATTTCTCTATTTTATTCTCATGATCTCATCTACCGTAGTATTTTCGAGTTCGTAAGATATTAATGACGTCGTCGGAAAATATATTGGTATTAAAGTTACATAAAATATTAAGTCTAAGATCGAGACTTTATTTTACTGTATCAATGGAAGAAAAATTCGACGCATGCTTTTATTTCGTATTCATTCATGTTTTCACTTTTACTGGCTGATAGTTTGCTGCCGTAATTCCTATGTCCGCTTAACTTGTCAAAATAATTTATAAAAGTGTATGTCTCAAATCAAAAAACTTGAGTCCTCCCCATATTTCGGGAATTTACATCTTATAAGAAATAAACTCCATCCAGAAACAGTGTGTGAAAACACACTCTTGCTATTAAAACTAGCCTCGTTTTTTCGATTCCGATTCCAATTCTTTCAAATCGATTCCCGATTCCGATTCCATCGATTCGTATTCCTAATAACAGGTGGGGTATTGATATACCAGTAGCGTACGACTATTATTTGTATTCAAGTATTGGCTGAAATAAAATAGCAAAGACAATTAAGTCGCTCAAAAAGTATATTTATTAACAAATAGCAAATATATCCACAGCTTATTTAGGTAGATAAAAAGTAGAAGTTGATAGCCTACACCCAAAATTGCTGAGACAAAAATGATGCGATAAATGATGTTTGATTTGAATATTTATCTATCTGGAATCGATGGAGTCGGAATCGACTTGAGCCGATCGATTCTCGATACCGATTCTAATCCTGAGAATTGGTGGAATCGAGAATCGACGTTTGGATTCGACCCAACCTTAATTAAAACTATTGACATTTAATTTTTTAAGTTCTGTTTCCGCTTATTAGTTGTGTGAAATAATTGTGCCATTTCAAATTCCTCTCGTTCGTCTATCCGGCGGATGTAATATTTTTTCTGCTTTGTCAATTGGTCGAAGGAAAATTTTAGATTGCGGTGGAGTGAGCGATGGAGGGGAAATTATGGGTGAGTCTGGTGGTGCGTCATTCTCTTATGTGCGTACGTATGCATGAGGTGTGACAATGGATGGAGGGGTGAGCCCATCGAAAGGGTCGTCAACACCATCTGCAGGCCGGCGCGTGAGATACTGCGGGTGCTGCTCACGCGTGCGTCGTGGAGGGAAAGAAGTAGGAGGGTGACGTGCGAACGTGCCTCCCCCTCCTCCCCTAATGACCGGCTCTACACCCCCTCACCCCCCTTTCACCCGTTCACACCTCCTGCCACGCACCCTAGTAGGTCGCCAGACACCCCCTACCGACGACTCTCCACTCCCCTCGTTTCACTACTTCCCCCTCACCCCCCCGGTCTTCAACTCCTTCCGGTCCCCACCCTTCCTCCCCACCCTTCGCGGGGGGCCCGTATGACTCCCAACCACCCTCGCCCCATGTTGCACCCCGTGTGAGACCTTCTTGCCCTCCTTGCACCCTCACTCAGCATCTCGCCACCGCCCCCTGTCATCAGACCGCTCCCCCCCGACCCCCTTCCCACCCTTCCCGTCCCCGTTTCGTCACTTTTCTACGCATTAAAGTAGTCCGGGCGAGATTGTTCCCTAGTCATAATAGAGACCACATTTGAATTATACGTTTTAATATCACTAGCTGTAGTAGACATTTCTGCACGGCGCATCTTCGCGTCTCCAGACTAAGAACACTTAGATCTCAGTCCCAAATTACCTAGGTACATCTATCTATGGAAGGAATTTTCAGTGAGATATCACATCACAATGAATTTGATCTTATTATAAATAAAAATACCTCATCTTCCCAAGGATATCAAAGTATCAGCCACTTACCGCTCAACTTTTCGAGATAATTGTTGACAAATATAAGCCATTTTACATGGTAATCGTTGGGCGTTAGAAATCCCGACAGAATTTATCTAGAAAACTACGATGAATTTAACACGTATGGACCTCGATAGAAATTTAAGGTAGTCCGAGCGAGATAGTTCCCTAGTCATAATAGAGACCATATTCGAATTATACGTTTCAATTTCACCAGCTGTAGAACACATCAGTTAAATATTACATTATTAATGGCGCAATAATATAGTTTTATATGACAGAAATTGTGAGTAATCAAATGAAAATATCTAAATAAGTCTTTAACTTGACTCATTTTTTTTCGTGAGGTGCGTTTGAAAGTCCTTCAAAACGGAAGGTTTTTTGTGAAACCTAAGAACCTACTGTGGTGACAATATGATTAATTTTCAAAAATATTTGAGAAAATATACAAACTACACAGTTTTTTTTACGACATCTAAGTGTTAGAAATACCTCACTTTGTAAATAAGATCTCTCTGGAGTGCATAATCGTACCATTTCTCATGTAAAAGGGCTTTTATTTTTTGGCAAATACCGCCGAAAGTAATGGGGTAAGGGGTACAATTTTTGGTGTAATTAGAAGGGTGAGATTTTTTTTTTAAATGAGACCAAATCCATTGATTTCTAATTAAAATGATATTTCGCTTAAACTACCTTAAAGTGGAAAGAGGGGGGAGATGTGTATTCCGCACCCACTCGGCTCGTATTTCCCATGTTTCATTGCGTGCAAATGCGTGTCTAGAATCTTCCCGTCGCTCCCGCTTCTATTCCAAAGTGGGTTCTATGTTTTGAAGGTCCAATCGTGATCATTTCACTTGGTTTCGCGAAATTGTGACATTTTTCCAATCTTTCTCGTCCAAATTTTTGGTGATTCGTAAAATGCCAAGCCCACCCCGAAAAACCTTCATAAAGTATATAATTCAGGGTGGCGATCGTCAGGGAAAACCGGGAAAACCTGGAATTGTCTGGGAATTTTGAATTTATGGAAAAGTCAGGGAATTCTCGTAACAGTCAGGGAGAAACTGGATTAGGAATCCTAGTTATTTTTCTACCATTACGTTTAGCGGCCAGACTTTCCCGCCCTTTAATTCACCAACTAAAGCTAAAGTCCTTCGCTGACGTGCATAGATAAAGCACCATCAATTCGGGGAATATTCAGTTGTGAATCTTATTTGTTGTGAATCATAGTTCTTTAATTGTAAATCAGATGTACAATGTATCCCTTTTTTATATCCTTATTGCGATATTTGCCTAGTTGTGTTTAAAATCATGGTCGCAATGCATTACGCTCATCGCAGGGAATCGGAAGAACTTGTCCGTAGAACTTTACCTCGCGTTTTGTTTAACTTCGGAAACCTAGGTCGAGATGTAGCTGGAGCACACTACCTTATAGTAAATCTAGAATCAGTTTTTTTTAGAACTGCAAGCACGTGCTTGTAGTTCTAAAAATACGAGACGATGATTAGAAAATTTAAAGCTGCCGTAGAAAATTTAATTCAGCAGAAAAAAATATTCCAATTGCAGGTGACCTTTCGACGATCGGTCAGGGAAATCGGTTAATCCGTCAGGGAAAGGTCAGGGAATTTGAAAATTCGATATCATTAGCCACCCTGTAATTACAACTTTCTTCAAAGACAAACTCGACTATCATTAGCTTTAATGAATTTGTAGATGGGTTTACCGAAATTCTCCTTTTCATTCCTATATCATCAAAACGTTTCATCCTTACAGTATCATATTTTTTCCCCTGATGGTGTATAAGTTTCATATATGTTTGATGGTGCATGATTGTGAAAAGTTATTGATGGTGTATAACCTTGGAGACGTGTCATTCACTCAAATTATCAACTCGAAGCCCGTAATGATGCACCTCCTCGCTGCGTTCTGCTAGCTATTTCCTTCATTCCTACAGAAGTCTACTATTTGACGTCCTACATGATTTTCCTTTGTTCTCCATCCTAGGCCTTCTTCTGTAAATCTTCCCATTTGCATTTTCTATCATTGTTTTTAAGAGGGGTTGAAACTTCTTTGCGTCATTGGCGGTCAACGAAAAATTGCCGATGTTTGTTTGGATATCATGTACATGCTAATTGAAGATGAAGGCTCAAAAGTGCGTGTTTCAGAAAAAAATCGGTGTTATTAAAGAGAGGAATGAACTTGAATAATGATGAAAAAAGAGAAGGTATCCGCTTACATTTGATCTCCTTTCTCTGTCAACTTTGATGCCAACGATATTTAACTCCTTAGATATATTTTACTATTATGGGATTTATTACAGGTATTTTTTTTAAAGTTAAAGCACATTTAAAGGTATATCTTCCAAATATAACGTCGTCATTATGAGACTGTTCGTTTTCATCACGTCTTGATGCTACTCTATTGGCGAGTGTGCAATATGGAATCTTTCAAGTTACGCCTTTCATCGCAGATATCACTTTAAATGGAATCTAATGGCTGGTAACTAGTTAGGAAGTTATGGTTGAGATTAAGAGTGTGTATGCCGCATGTGATGATGCTATAACACAATTCAGAACTTGGTTTCTAAAGTTAATTTTTTTATGAGAAATCATATTTTACTTTTTGATTTTTTCTATGGTGAAGATAAATTGACAAACTTTGTATCTGATACTGCCGTGTGGTACTAACCTTGCTGATTGTGTCGCAATTTTACTTACTAGACCACATTTTGTCTACCATATCTTCGCTTGTGATCCAACTAAAGAAATCATAGGATAGGTGCTTCTCTGTAGTGACATGTTGGCTCCTGGAAAAGTCTCTGTAATGTATGCATTATCTTTGATCGGTGATGTGCTGCAACGAGTCGGTGCGACTCTATTAAAATATATTTTACCTTGGTTGGAAAATTAGATGCGACTAATATCTATCTGAATCCTCTTTTGGTAGTGTAGGAAGTTACAATTTCTCCGTATAATGTAGCTAGAGGACGTATGTAAGGGTTTGGGATGTGTGGGAAAATATGCTTGGGATTTCACGTTTTGCAAGAGTGAAAAAGGAGAAATTTACTTGGAATGACCTATTTGAAATTTTTTCGCCAGCCTCGGGTTCGGAGTCCTCGCTTCCCCGTTCTTAATACCGTCGTCGCACCCTCTCCTCCAAGGGTATTTACAGCTCTCCCGCCCCTGGGCCCCCGGGAGACATGAGTGGGCACCCTTTGCCACCCTCCCTCACGAATCCTCTCACATCGCCTCCCTCCCTCCCTCCCTCCCCCCCCCGAGTATCCATCCGTCTCTTATTGCCACCCACTCTTTCCTCGTCCCGTTTTATTTCGGGTGCCTGCGTCTCTATTCCAGGGGCGTCCCCACCACCCTACACTTCACAGCACTTCCCGTATTCGCAGTCAGACCCTAAGTTCTCCCTCCTCGTTAGTTATTTTTTTTCGGGAGGCTTTCTTCTTTCTCTCGCCCAGCCAGCCCGTGACCCGCACCCCAAGAGTCGGGCCTCTGACCTCCTCCACTCCTTCCCCCTTGCTCGTTAATTCCATTCATCAGACTTTCAATATTTCATACCTTAAATTTAGCCTTTTCTCCCTTTTAAAATCGACAGAGAATGCTTCATGATGTCGGGGGAGCGAGAAGGTTTATACTGCTGTCGTAAGAATGGCTCTGATCTGCGTCGAGCGTAGTCGGAATGAAGCTGTCGAACGAGTCGTGGAAGGGCTGGAGGAGGGGGTGGGTTGGCGGAAGGAGGGGGTGGGTAGGCGGAAGGAGAGGGCCCGGGGGTTGACTAATAGAGAGTGTGACGAAGGGAGGCGCATATAGAGGGAAAGAATACATGTTTATGTGCCGAAAGATTTACATATATGTATATTAGGGAGAAAGGTCCGTCGTCGCACAAATTGAGCGCTTTCACAAATATTTTTTTTCTAAACTTTGAATTTATCATATTCTGGAAAATAAAAACCCACCCAATCCATTTCCCAGAATTGATAGTGATTTTGGTTAGTTGCTGGGGAAAGTGTTCCTCTCAGGCTGTTAAAATTTATGGCGACCTCTCCACTTTTTAAGCTCCCAATTAAAATTTTTGATAAAACCTTTAGGCTATTAAGGTACATGCTGGGCGGTTCTTTCAGAGCTTTTTCCCGGAATGTTCATCAAGATTTTAACTTTTTATTCTCTCGCTCATGACTGATATATATATTTTTTAACGGCTAATTTAGGTGGGTGATTAAAAAATATATCCGCTACCTGTATTTTCGAGCGCTTATGAGAATTTATTTATCGTTATAATAAAAAAGAAACCTCGAATTTTGGGAATGAGATTTTAATGGAAACTGGCCGATGAGGTCCTGGTTCTGTGTTAAAAGTTGAGATTATGTATGTATACATATGTATATATATATATATATATATATATATATATATATATATATATATATATATATATATATATATATATATATTTTAATTGCTAAGCGTTGCACTGACATAGTGCCTGTATGAATTATGATCTTGAATTTTATCTTCGTAATAAATGTGAATTTAATCTTGATACTGACGGAGTGCTGAAAGGAGATATATTTCTTTCATTGGATATTTATTCGGTGGGCACTCAAATTTCGATGGTACCTATTGGTTGCCTTCTTGGGTGGATAAATTTCTGCCTCTCTTTTACTACTCCTTCGTTAAGTCGCTAAGTACTTCATCGGTATCCATTGTCTCGGGTTATTATCTGTGATAGTTGAAACATATGTTATGTATCTATAGGAGTCTATATTTAGGAATCCGCTACTGTTGAAGTAATTTTGACTCTAGCCTATTTACCTGTGGAGGGATTAAAATATATAAGTCAGGCATATTTGAGTATAGTCTAGCCACTATATATTTAAATACAGTGGAAGCACGCCAGCTTTAAAAATTCGGTTTTGAATCGCATCTCTTTTTAAAGATACTTTTATCATTGCCAACAGTCTCGTTGGAATGCCTAATAGTCTGTTGAGTATAATTGAATTTCTATTCAGAATTTTGTCAATATAGCACAGATTGCCTTAAGCACTTAGCGTGACTGTTTCAGACCGGAAAGCATATACCGGCTATAAGAACTAGTCTCTTAGTAAATGCAGAAAACTCAAAGTATGGATCTCTTCTCCGATGTTCCCTGCTGCCTGCCGATCAACTGCCTTCTGATGTTAAACATCCCCGTGTTTTATTTCTGACAATCCTAAAATTTATGCCTAAGTGTAATTTTATCTTTATTAAACCGAAGGTTTTGTGCCTAATGATGCCAGTTAATGTATCTTTTTTATCAAATCGATCGCATCTACAAAAATATGGGTAGAGAATTAGATATAGATTTTAAGTTATGTGATAGGAGAGGAGCATACTAGATAATTTATTCTGAAATGAAGATGATTTTTCCATTTAGTACAGCAGGCTGTTGTATAGTCATGCTACTGGAGCAATGTTGAATGTGGCTGCATGTTAAATTAAAGTTCTGGCTCCAAGTGCAATAATGCCTTTGGCCATCATCTCTTCCGCATCGGTTTTTGAACCAGCTCACGATATTGCCGTCCTCGGACGTCACACTACCAAATACCCACGCACAAGTGTAGGGCGGCCGCGGTTGCAGTATTTTCCGTATGCTGTGTCGGTGGCATCAGGTTTCTTTGATGCGATATTAATAATGTAACGGCAAGGTGGAAGGATCTCGAGAGCATTTATGAAGGCCCGTGCCTTCTTTTTGCATCTCCCTGGTAGACATTTATTTTTATGCTTCTCTATTTTTTTCGTGGCTAATGTCCGATGAAATTTCTTATGATAAGTAGTGTAATATATATGGAAAGCTGGCAAACTGTATTTGACCAGTCTGAATTATATGTGTATTGCCAGAGGAAAGAGATGCAGTGCCTTGCTTCGTATATCGCTAATAGCTCACCTTTTTTAAATGAAAATAGCCCTCATGTAATCTTATTTCAGTCTAAATAACCACGATATACATTTTGTGATGAATAAGAAAATGCATTCAGAGCGATATACATATAAGCTTATTTTCTGGGGGCCAATTCCTCACTGTGACAAACTTTAAAAGCTAATGACCGTGTACTTTGCCAGAACTGAAGTTCATTGTTCCATGTTTGCCCACGGGTTTTCGCAAAAAAACATCCCCTTGTCTCTAATGATGCTCCATGCATCTCTTTTCTTCGCTGGTGGTATTTACGATTTGTTTTCAATGAAGTTGGCAATGCACAAAGAATAAGCCGGATATTTTCGTAAATAAGCCATTGTTTTGGCGCACGAGGGAAGGAGGCCGGTGGCACACAATATTAATGAAATGCCCTGGGTATGGTGGCATATCTTTGTACCCAAAATACACCCTCTCTTAAATTCTTTTTTTCCCCATATTTTTTCTTGTAGCCCTATCCTCCTCCTCCTCCTCTGCACCCGGTTAAGAAAAAAGAAAACAATATCCCGCCAACATCCCTCGTGCTTGTCCTATCAAATGCCTGACGCATGACAACGCTCTTTCCCTCCCCCTTCGACTTTCCACCCGCCCACTTCGTCTTCCCCCGCCTTCCCTCCCACCCTCTCCGCCAATTCATTCTTTCCGACCTCGCTCGCATTATCCGTTCTCCATGCATATTTTATTCCCGCCACCCTCCTTCCCTCCTCTTTCCTCTCTCTTCCTCCTTCTTCCCTCCACACGAGCGCCCTCCAACCCGACTCCTCTTTTTCTCCCGTCTCCCACCCACGCCATCCTCGGCGGTCCCTTTTTCCTGCTTCTCTTCCCACTCCTTTTCTCCCACTCCCTCCCTCTCTTCCGCATCCCTCATCCCGTATGCATACCCTATTTTCCGCGACCCTCGCGCTATCTCCTATTTGTCCCGTCGCACATCTTCATCCCCTGAATACTTTTTACTTCCATCTTCGCGTCTCTTCCTTCCATGAATTTTGATTGAATCACTTTTTCTCCGCCAATCCCAACCCTTTTTTCCAACCTCCTCTTCCTCCTGTTTTTCCCCCGGAAATAAATGCCATCCGAGCCGCTGCTGGTTTCGTTCGTTCAGCGCGGTTTCGCCTCCGATTTTTTTCAAGGCCGCTTCACTCCTCTCGAAACGTCCAAGGTTTCTTATTGTCTTGACTGAATTCGCTTCTCATTGTATATTCCTTGTCTTTTGAAAGTAATTATACATTCATAATATAATTAATCAGTCAAACGTCATGTTGCCTTCGGTCAACGCTGGAAGGATTTCGACGAATGTAACTCACCAAGAATTAAATTATTAAAATCTACGCAAACCAGTCCAAAAGGGGTGTGCATCTGTCGGAAATAATGCTAGAAATAACGGAGAGAGGTGTATCACAGTGAATTATTGCCAGAGTAGCCAGTTGTTGGAGTTTTTTTAATATTTTCTCTTCCGGGTCTCCAGTCTCCTCCGTCACTTCAGGTTTATGCTCTCCTGTGTGACAGCTGTTTGCGCCCCGGCTGGCGAATTATTCTGACTCCCTACCCGATTGTAGTTGCTTTACTTTTATAATTTACGCGTGTCATTCATTTCGTTATCCCTCCTCGTACCTCTTCTCTTCGTACGAACTCTTCTGTTTTTCCATCTGTCATAATAATATAACGGCTCTCGTTTTTTTACTTAGTAAACATTTCTTTCGCATTTTTTTCTACTCGTTCGCAACTTCCATTTCTTACCTTGCGACCCAATTTTTCCATTATCTTCGATATTCAGATTTCTATTTGAAATTAATACCTTAGTAACGGTACTGTATTTAGAACCTCTAAATCCATGCTTAAAAATGGTTTCTAATTTCTTTTCTGCTTCCCCTCTTCCGAATATCTCTCTTAACTCTCGTGAAGGACTCCCTCTTGGGGATTGGGTTGGTGTGGTGGCTAGAGTACTCGCCTACCACACGGGCGGCCAGGGTTCAAATCCCTGCAGAGGATGTTTTTCAGAGGGAACCCGATCCCTACTTGAGTGTCTTATGGAGGGAACTTCTAGTACTGTACTCCGTCTGCCGGATGAGACATAAAACCGTGGTCCCCTTGACGCCTTTCGTTAAGAGCAGGCTAATGCCGACGCCGGGTTTCTATCCACCCTTCCTCCCTTACCTGTCTCATATGACGCGAATGACCTTAGCCGTCGGTCGCCTCCCCAAATATCTACTCCAATCTAGGACCCCCTCTGTTTCTCACCATTTTCATCCGTCTTCACCATTTTCTCATCCTTTTTGCTCCAATGTTTTCACCCCGTACAAGGTTTTCAGGTCGCTTGTTCTCGTTTTCCTTGTTTCACCTCTACTTCCCTTTTTTCATATTTTGCTCTGCCGTGTGGTCCTCGCCCTTGTGCCTCGCCTAACTCTCCATCGCATACTTTCTGTCCCTCTTTCAACCCTCCCGCGGGCCTTGGCCGCCCATTCCCCGCGTCTCCCGCTATACCCTCAGTCGACCCCCCAGCCTTTTCGCACCTCACCCCCGAGGCACCCCGCAGTCATTACACCCGCCCCCCTCTCCGGGAACCACCCAGGGAACCAAACGTCCCCTCTCCATCCCCCTCCCTCCCTCTTCCGTCGCTCCATCACCCCCTTTTGGTTCACCCCCTTCGCCTCTTTTCCTCCAATATTTGGCGCTGTCTCCTGCAGAATTCTCGACTGGAGCGTGTATCAGCTATTGGACAGCCGAGGCCTTGGCGGTCCCCTTCCCGCTCCCTGCATGTGTGTATCTATGTGGGAGTGTTTGTGTGATTGTATGGGTTACGATGGGGTTGAGGGAGGTGGCGAGGGAGGAAGACACGTGTCACGCCAATGGGGTTGGATACAAAAGAGGGGTGGGTTGGCTGAGGGTGAGGCGAGACGGGCGAGGGGCGTCGTCGTCGAAGGAGTGTCGCGGTTGTGCAGAGGGTGGTTGGGGGGAGGGGGCTGCTACCCCTTCACTCCCTCTTTTCACCGGGGAAAATTTTTAGAGGGCGAGGGCGGGTGGAATAAGGGTTGGATGGAGGCTGGGAGTGTGGAACAGATCCGATCCCGAGGAAATTCTCATTGGCACGTGTTCTTATTATTATATTCTCATCTGTATACCTGTCAGTGAGTCTTTACTAATATTTCCTTTCATCCTTATAGTGCCAAAGTTTTAATTTTATTTCGGTGGGCAAAACTGCTTCCTTGAGCCATACCTTGTGTTACCACCTCGGAGAGCCCCCATGAGGGCGCTACCACTCTCTTAAATCCAGTGGTGTGGAAAGATGCAAGGGAGCGGCAGAGTCCTATATTAGCATCCCAATACCGTACATTTTGGTCCTGGCCGGTCGGAACCATGGCCTGTGATAACTATTCTAATTGGATTTGAAATAAACAAATATAATTATTTAAAATCTATTTTCATACTCTTTAGTTTTGGTTATGTAGTCGATGGTTTTCAAACTTACGGGTGGGGGCGTTTGTAATAGATTTGTTGAACCAAGGGTGCAGTGGCTCGAAAAGGTTTGCGAAACACTGCTCTAGACGATTGGTATTCGCTAATGTCAAGTCCCGCGTCAGTTCGAATCGGATGGATAGTATATTGGTCAGAGAATCCATTAAAAAACTTGGAAGTCCGTGCTCGAATATACTGCTATTTGCACCTTATGCGTTGTAAATCGATATCCTGTCATTTTCCTCGGTTATTTTTTCGTGTTATCTGTCTCTTTTTTCTTTTGCATTTGGTAAGGTGCGAACGAGTGTGAATATTTGTTGATAAATGACCTTCGGGTCAGTTGCTGATGGATTGAGGTGAGAGGAGTAGCTGAGGCGGAGAAGAGGTTAACGGAAAAATTAATCGGGTGATTTTATCGCTGAAGTGTGACGTTAAGTTTGCCATGCCTTAGAACAGCGGTTCCCAAACTATGGGTCGCGAACCACTGGTGGGTCGCGGGAGCAATTTTGGTGGGTCGCGCAGGGAAGGTGCCTTTTAAAGTAAAAATTAAATCTTAAATAATTACCCAAAAATTCTCTTCAAATATGTTCTAACGCAAAACTAACAATAAGAAACGTTAAAAATAATAAAGTGAACATAGGCTATATAGTCAGTCGAGACTATTTCTGTGAAAGCGAAGAGACTTTGCTATGTTGTACGGGTCTGTTGTCTTTTGTCCCGCCGGCGCCGGGTAATATTGGGTCGCGAAAAATATTCCAGGTTGGAGGTGGGTCCCAGGACTGAAAAGTTTGGGAGCCGCTGCCTTAGAAAAAAGCTTAGTTTTCAATCAACCGTCTTGTGTTTTTGCCGTGTCCTCGGTTGGTAACATCGTTTTAACCTTCTACCTCCAGTTGAGTCATTTTGTTAATTTTTGTCTTAATACGTAATCGGTGGTAATATTTTTCTAATATTCCTTTGCCTTGATATCTTAATGGAAGAAATTGCCATGAGAAAAATTCGGGCTGGACCGGGAATCGAATCACGGACCTTTGGTTTGCCGGACCAATGCGCAGACCACTACGCTATCCAGGCTTCCTAATTCACAGCAGTTTTGGTGGATACAAAGGACCTAGATCTTAGGCCCTTGCGGTCCATCAAAGATGGCAACGCAAAGGAGAAGAGGGCTTGAAAGAAGCCACAACCCAGAGACAGTGTCCTTCATCAGGACTTATGTCGTGCTTAGCCATTTGAAAATTTCAAACATGGCGGGTGAATATTTTTCAAGAAATTGCCATGAGAGCATTTCCAAAATTTTGAAATCTTGATGCTTGGTGACATTTTCATAGTTAGTGATAGTGAGAGGAAGGTTTCGATACACGAAGATTACCTTATTCTGGCCTTTTTCAACCTAATGAGTCCACTTCTTCATCAGCATTAGGGAATTAATTTGTGTAGAATTTGTCCATTGTGGTACTCATCAGCGGAAAATTACGGAAATATTCTGAAGTGTTTTTTTGAGGCGATAGATGTTAAATATTTAATTAATTTGTTTTATCAAAAGGATTTTGTCCTGCTAATTCATATGCATGGAATGCGCTGGATAAATTTAAATGGATTTCTGGTATGATATAGCATTGCAAAGTCAGCTTCCTCTGGAAATATTTTACATGTGTTTCGGTAATTTTAAGTTTCACTGACTATCTCTGTTTAAATTTTAATTTATCAGTTAGTTACGAAAAAATGTGTAGCAGTAGCTTTTGATATTTTCTAAGATGAGAAATATGTAACCATTCTCTGTTTCGGGTGAAGAGCTTTATTTTACTTTCAACAATGGAGTCTGGACGTCAGATTATCGTGAAGCGAATTCATCTTCAATTTTTTTGCTGCAGCACTTCCATCTTCTCAGCGTATGTATCGCTCCGGAAGGACGTTGAAGAGGAGGTTTGAGTGAAACGACTCCTCGAGTACTTTTTATTTCAGTCCTTCCCTTCGCGCAAATGTCTTAACGGCCTCTTCCTTTTGTGTGCGCGCCTCCCTGCGGTCGAAAGAAAGATCACGGCCAACGGGTGGGGTTTTTCTTTCTTGGTATGAAGAATGATGGCCCTTTGGCTTTATTACCCACGTATCCTTTTCACTTGCAAATCGCGTGTGTCTCGTCACGAGAGAGGAGTGCGGCAAGAGCGAGAGGAAGTGAAATATCATCTTTTGGTGACTTGAAATGACGCTTTAAATTCAGTATTCGTTTAAATCCCATTTGATAATCCTAACTGACACTTTAATAGCTCCAGGGTTGGGCTCTCGGTTGATATTAATGGGAGATAAAGTTACCCTTGCGGAAATTATTTGAGGCGGAAGCATTAATCGTGGGAATGCATGCGTAGCCAATAACGCTCGCGAGCAATTACGGTGTTTCCCTGTCGTCGTGTAATGCAGATATAATCTCGCTCGGGATTAGATAGATTATATCTGTTTTCACGACGTTGGGTTCCGCAAGTCATCGCAGAGGCGTCTCGAGTGAACACAGCTGCCGATTAATGTCGTCCTCGAAAGGCGCGAGAAAGCCTTAGTGTGCCGCGCTTATCCTCTTGTTTAGCCGTTGTATGCACACTGGAGATCGGTTTTGTAAGCGGAGTGACCGATGCGTGCGTAATGTCCCTGTTGACGCGCCCCCGCGAAGGCCCGCGTCTCGAGTCCTCTTCCAGTTGACTGGCGGGGTGGCGGACGTGAAGTTCTGTATCACCAGAGTATGGTCATTCTTTTCCGCGAGATTCTTCTTCGGGAAAAGGTAGCTAAAAATCCGGTTGACAATGGAGATAGCTATACCAAATGAGGATCAACACTTTTCCAATGGGCTATTACCATTAATGAGGTGTTTATTTGGAATGACCATATATTCTTGTCACTATATGTATGTAAAAATCCTTGCCTTTGTTGAATTCGAGTTTAGCATTTTGCTTTTTTTTTGTACCAACAATTTTGCCCATGAAAACGTCATGATGGATTTGTTTAACGTTTTTTGTTGTAATGAAACGTACAATTTTACCAATTACGATGTGTTAATCGATTTATTGCATTTTTTCTTTTTGACCCCCTCATAAGGCTTTCTTTCAGGCCCAGTTACGTCAACACCGGAAAAATTTTGAAAAGGCATAATACCGTGGCTTTATGACACATTTTTCACGCTGTAATGTCCGCTTTAATTCTTCTTCCAGAAGGGAAGCAAAAACGTTTGTAGTTTTCCAAAGATTAAATAATTATGATGGCGACAAAGTCGCGTATAGATACTGAAAAAATATTGTGCTATGTGCAAAAGCCTTACAATCATAAGCGAGAATACTGGATTAACGTGAGAGTAAAGAACTTCGAGTCAAGAACAGTGTGTAAGTTAGTGGTAAATAATTACCATATTACTGCTATTTGTGGACCCTAAAAATATAAAATATTATTAATGCTATCAAACTTAACGTCTTTCGTGCTGGAGCATACGGACGTCTAGCAGAAATCTCTAGAATGCTAATTCTGTAGCTCGTTTGAAACCGCTTATATGCCGTCGATACACCGTATTTTATGCTCGGGGCGTATTCGAGGTTCTGGCCTAACCAGAGCGAAGTAGTATCTCTCTTGGACTTTTTCATCCGAGGAACTTCCTATTATACGTTTAACGAAACCTAGTTTCTTTAATGCTGTGCCACTTATGTTTTGCATGTGTATTCCCTCACAGATATCA
Organism: Ceriagrion tenellum; assembly: GCA_963169105.1. Lineage (NCBI taxonomy): Eukaryota > Metazoa > Arthropoda > Insecta > Odonata > Coenagrionidae > Ceriagrion > Ceriagrion tenellum. The sequence goes on along the minus strand of OY720642.1, from coordinate 14,656,578 downwards.
GAAGTTAAGGCAATTCCAAGATATTTTACTGTATCTGAAGATTTTATGTTTACTCCACCCACAGTAGAGGTATGGCATTTTTGTGATGACTTCCACAGGAAGTAAACTGTGGTGCATTTGTTGGTATTTAATTCTAACCCCCCTCTCCCGGCACCACGAATGAACGTTGTTAAGGTCCGATGACAGAGCTTCCAAGTCCGCGTTTTCGCTTATTTCACGGTAGATACCTGTATCCTCTGCAAATAATCTTAATTTTCTGCGAACTGTAGAACTTAGGTCATTAACATAAATAATAAATAAAAGAGAGCCGAGCACTTCCTTGAGGAACACCGGATGCGACTTCGACCATATCAGAGCTAAAACCCTCAATAACTACTTTTTGTTTTCGGTCACTGAGAAAGTCACTTTTCCAATTCACTATTTTTCTATTAACTCCGCATGATGGCAATTTATATATGAGTTTTTTGTTGAGGAACCTTGTCGAATGCCTTCTTGAAATCAAGGAAAAACGCGTCGACCTGCGTAATCGACTGATATGATATGCAGCTAAACACTTCCAGGTGTTTAGCTGTATATCATATTTTTAAAAATCCGCATCGCATCGCAATTTCATATGAATTTGGCAATATGGTAAAAGTGAGCTTGATTGAAACAAATATGTCAAGTAAATAAACAAAATGTATTTTTTCAACGAAATAAACAATCATTTCAGAATAATGGCTCTGATGGGTCATTCGTAGATAATTTACGAAGTGTATTAAAAAAGGCAAATTCTGAAGTGAGAGTCGCACTTCTGGAATGCCCTGCATGGGTCTTTACGGCGCTTAAACGTGCGATAAGAGTGTAAGATCATATTATTGTTAGATGATATGATAACTAGAGGGATATGTAGGTGTGTTATCGTCATGCAATACATGCATTACTGAAAGTGACTGGATTTCAAATATAACGAAATATTCATGATTTTTAGCTTTTCTTATGTTCAGCAAAAAAATGCAGCGATCTCTTCCATACCTTTAGCCCTCTTTTTGCGATTTTTCGTAGTCCAATGAGACAACATCCCACAAACGGTTAATCTTCATACGTACTGTACCTTACATACTACTTCATACATGAGCTTTTTCACTTCCTCGGTTGACTATTTCCTTGCCCTCTTTGAGAACACTGCCTGTCTGGTCTGCTCACAGGGTAGGTTTGTCATTAATAAACTCGCCGACTGTACTGACACTGTCGGGAACCCGTGAAGTTCCCGGGAGTTCCGTAGAGTCACCCTAGGAGAGCAATGTGGAGGGCATGTCTACTGGATACGTTTGCTCGCGGGATTTCCCTCTCAGTAACTATATGAGAGTAGGTTCACCTCTTGGAGCTTTCTCTCTCGGCGCCATTTTCATCAATGTATCGAGATTATCTCTACCGTTAAAGAGTTACTCTCGATAGAAGCTCGTGAGCGAAAAATCTCATAGTGAACACCCAGTCTGACGAATCCGAACGAAACGCGAGGCAATCCAAGAGTGGTAGAATCTGTGACTGCTAGGATTTAATTATAACCGATTCGTGGCAATGAATTCCAGAAAAAGGAGCAGCTACAAATCACAGTCCATGCTAATCATTAATGCGGATTTGTAAAAATGAGAATTTGGCAAGTGCGACGATCATGTTTTTGAAAAATAGCTACTTTATGAGGTAGGCTTAGAACAGAGTTTGAACGCTTGCAGCAGAGACCAACTAGACAAGTTAATTACTATTACGATGATTTCGTTAGAGCTCCTTCCGCAACAGCGAGGATGGGTATTGCTTTCAGACCGTGGATTATATCCTAATCTTTTAGCTCCAAGTAGATCTATTTCCTGGGGACTTCACAACACACTACGAAACTCGACATACTTGGGTGGACAAGATGAGGGAAATATAATTACATGAATAAACTGCAGAACGGACAGGTTTTAAATGTCTGTTTTCCGCGAACGATAAGAGAAAATAAAAATTGTCAATGAGATTTTAAACTAGGTTTGTTGATGGTAGAGTACCTAGTTAGTAGATTTGCTGTCTAATGCTTTCTATGATTATCTGCCACATAGTAGGTACTTACATTACGTCATGCATATTTCTGGTATAAATATTGTATCTCTGGGTATTTGTATATTTAGTTGCAAAAAACATTGCCACAACTTGTCCATTCAACATTGGTAACATCCCCACAGAGGAGAGCATGTTTGTGAAATTTCGCCTCCAAACAAGCATTGGACGTTTTTGCTAATGCCGTAGCAGTTCTTTTTCGGTTATCAACTCATGGGTTGGTTGGCAAAAGCACGCCATTCTGCTCTTTGTTCAGTTTTCCTCTTCATTTCACCACATGAGACGCATCCAGAGTCATTGATGATCTGCTTCATATAGCTTAATTTAGGACGTCCTCTACGATTTGTCCCTTCAATAAAACCTTCAGCTATTAATTTTATAAAATCATTGCGTCGTAGAATGTGACCTATTAGTTTAAGTCTCCTTGTCTTTATCTGTCTCCAAAGACTTCTATTTTCTTGTACTCTTCTCAGCATTTCCTCATTGGTGATTCTTTCTCGCCAACTGATTTTCTGCATCTTTCGATAGCACCACATTTCTAGGGCCTCTCATCTGCTCTTTTCATGTTTCCCGATAGTCCAATTTTCACACCCGTAAAGGGCCACACTCCAAACATAAGCTTTCATAACCCTCTTTCTTACTTCCAAACTAACATATTTACAAGTCAGTAGAGTCTTTTTATCATTAAAAGCTATTTTTGCTAGTTTTATTGTGTTCACAATTTCTCGTTTACTCCTTCCACCTTCTGTTATCTTACTGCCCAAGAAGCTGAATTCTGTAACTTGTCGTTGTTCTTCATCATTTATTCTTACCCTTACAGGTTCACAGCAGTCTTGAGCACCGCATACCATCACTTTAGTCTTTTGCTTTTTTATCTTCATTCCATATTGGTCTCTAAGAATTCTTTCCATCTCGTTAAGTATAATTTCTAAATCTTCTCTCTTTTCTACAACTATGGCAATATCATCAGCATATCGTAACATATGTATTTTATTCCCATTTACTTTGATTCCTACATCAACATTTTCCCTTACCATATCGATCGCTTCTTGGATGTATGCATTGAAAATTATTGGTGATAGAGGACAACTATAGCAGTTGTAGTTTCATAAACCTTGAATTGTGTTGTGCATGTTGGTGACAACTCACCCTCTGCCGCACTACATAGAGATGACTTGCAGTGTATCATGTTAATGCAATGACTGCCACAAAAAGGGATCTAGGCACGCAAAGTCTTTCGCCAAAATAAAACAAATCTTACTTTTCGTCTTTTTCCAGTTCCACTTCCTTTCCCCTCCTCATTCCCTTTTAACAATAACGATGTGTTTATATCCCTTCTCACACCCCACTGCGGCGACTAGCGGTGTAATGTGTAGATGTTGACCTTTGTCAATGAGTTGCAAGGCACGTATTCGCTCTGTCCTTGCTGGCTGAATGAGAGGACTACAGAATCAATAAATGGACTCGGCCCAGACGATTTCGACCGGCGGCTATTGGGTATCGTGGTTTATTTGCCCAAGTACACTCCATCTAACCTCTGGAGCCGTACCTCGTGGTGAAAAAAAGAAAACGATTCGATGATGAAAATAAAAGTCGACCCAAAGCCTCTAACCGAAAACTGTCGTCGAAGAGGCGTGGGTTTTTGAGGGAAAAAGAGAGGCGAATGCGCTCCGAAAGGCACACACATAATCAGCTTAGCGACGACGAGCCAAGAGACCGTTTGGACAGCCAGCGACGCGATGTCCGCCCCAAAATATCGCCAAGAGGATTGACCTTTCAATATCGCTCGCCGCTGGCATCGCTAGTTAGCGCCGTATTATGGTCGCGTGCGTCAATTGGAAATGAAGTGGAGGAGGGAGGCAAGGTAGGCAGCGCTTCGAATCCAATAAAAGGGACAAGAGGGAGGGTGGGGCTGAGGGTTGGGGGATGAAATCCCATTCCCTCGACCACTTTGCGTTAAGAATGAAATCACCGTCTGCGAATTCCAACCGTTGAAGGCAAATTTTGCTCCATGGCTTGTTTTTTTTTGTCCACTAATAGATACAAATGGCCCTCTGCTTAAATTGAAAGATTCATTTTTGCGCGCCGAATGCACCAATAAATGAGGATTGGATACAGTTTTTTGATAGGAGTAATTATTTTCAAAAACTAATACTTGAATATTTGATAGTGTGGAGAGGAATGATTTTACTTTTCAATGCCTCTTTCGCTGAACTGTGTCTGGGGATTGAAAAAAACTTCATCGCTGGTGTTGTTAATAATTTTTCATGAGACTTTTTTCAAAAAAAAAATGTACGCCTAATGAATTAATAAAACAAATCCGCAAGTTTAAGTTTAATGCATTTTTTCTGGACCTCAAATTACGTGCCAAAAAGCAGGATTGTGAAAGTATATCTGCAAAAATATAATTTCTAGTTTCACCGAAATAGACGATATCTAAGACGGAATACATCGAAAAAAAGAATCATATCTACATAAATGAAGATAATATGTATTCCATCATCAATAGCAGTCATCAACCTCCCAAGACACGCACCCTTTTGGTGGCTGGTAGGTTTTACTGTATATAGTTATAGATTTACCTGAAGATTGGTTTTCTGGATTTAATAAAAACACCTGCCAATACCGAGCTCGTCTATAATTTAAATTGCCTCTTTTCGTATATATTCCATTGAAACCTTCCAAGATCGACGGCCAACATCGACATTGATTTTGACAGCGTTTCTTTATATATATAAAAAAGAAGAAAGTGGTTCCCACGTGACAACGGAGAAGGCGGGCAGCGGAATAGTAAGGAGTCGCTATCGCTTGAAAGAATCCGGCTCCCTTCGTCTTACCTCTTCCTATGAGACACGGCCCGGCGACGCTGCGTACCGAAAAGAGAAGGGGCGCAAAGCCATGACGGTGCATTCCCGGCATTTTTCCCGTCCTTCCTGAAATTACACCGCCGCCCCGTAATTATCGCCTCTCGACTCAGAGACACCATTTCCCATAAGAACCGCTTGCTCTCCGTTTCTTTCCCTCTCCCTTCCAAGTCCCCGGCTGTCGACTCCCCAAATGCCACTGTTATCTCCCTGCCGTAATCTTTTCACTGAAACTCTGGAGGCAGCACGCGCGACCCTTCGCCTACCACCAGGTCCGAACGCCCTTAACTGTTTGGTAGGGGAGGCGGCCGACGGTTAAGGTCATTTGCGCCTCGAAGATCGGTTGGTAAGGAAATAGGTTCATGAAGGATCGGATGAAGAGAAAGGTGGGGAGAGGAAACCCGGCGCTGGTATAATGCGGAGATTAAGCCAAGGGGATTATTACTTAACGTCCAATCCAAAGATATTCTTCGGCCGCATTGATACGCTTTCCACTCAGCACCCAAGTAGAAATGGAGATTATACCTAAAAATATATGCCAATGTCTGGATTTAAACCCGGATCTTCGAGAAGGGAAGCCGGTATAATACTCACCACTCCAGTCAAACTCTCCCATCTCTTCAAGCCCACGTCTAACAGAACAATTTTCCCACGGATATTCCTTTACAGTACAGGATTTTCGCGTATACTGCATGTCGCGACGCCGGTATCGCAACGCAATTACCTGCGAATGGAGTTTGAGGATCTGCTACATTTTTTCATTGGAGGTTAATGCAACCACCAATCGGAAACAAGGAGACAGACGCAGCGCAACACGCAGGAAAATTTCGAACAAATAACAAGAGCATAATTATATAGTGATCAACTAGTATCGTCGCCGTATTTACCTGTTGAACAAATTTTTCTTGTGGCTCAAATTTACTGTGACTTGGTTTTCAGGGGACAGATTGTGCAGTAATGTTCTCCGGCTCCGTTTGAAACTACACTAGGTATGAATGTACAACCGAGGGAATGTTTTGCGTCCGCTGGTGAATTCTATGGTATAGAGTAGAATGCAATGAGGTTCATGCTATCACAAATGTTAGAGGTTCAAACCGATTCTATATTTCTGAGACTACCTAATCATGTTACTCAAATGAAAATACACAAATAGGATTAAAAGGTTAATAAGTAACGGCGCGCGTATGTAGGAGACGGGCGGACGCGTAATTCTCCGTGCTGGCCAGGGGGAGGGCTTGTGCAGACTGCGGTGAGGGATGCCCTCCCGTGGAGGAAGAATAGAGAGCCTCTCCCTCACGTCCTCGTCCGCACTGGCCGGAGAAGGTCTGACCATAAAGTTAAAATAGTTCATAGGGTCTGCTTTGAGGTCCATGATGGGTGGAGCCGCCAGCACCAACTAGTTGCGCTATGCCCAAACAATATACTTGGAGTGAAAAAAAAATACGTACGTGCCTCATGCACTTGATCGTAAAAGAACGCATTTTGGCAGATGGCTACGATTTCTATCGGGACCTCCTCTCGAGGTAAGGATGCAAGATAATTTAATTTCGCATAACTATCTCTTATCAAATATTTTATTATCGTGTCATCTTCGTCTACGCAATGAACTTCAGGGTAAACGTTCAACAGTGAATTTGTGTACGGCCCAAAGTGACAAAGTAGTCAAGAACACTATCGTCGTAGCCAAAACGCAAAAGTATTCCTATAAAGCGTGTACACCAAGGACGACACCATGTAAGACGCACCATCCCTGTTACAGGTAATCCGATTGGTAACATAATTACGCAAAGCGATGGGATAAAATACAAATCCTCTGCATTGAATATAGCAAGTCCGCAATTCCAGAATAAATACCTGTACGGATGCTTTCAACGCATAATGTCTGGAGTGGCGACTTGAACTTAGGCTAAGAGAATGCACAGCTTGCACATCCTACGAAAGAAATCACACAAATGATAAGACAAAAAAGTGAGAGACGTTAATATAACGGAGTCAGATGAATTAAAATACCTGGGAATCATCTATACTTGAGGCCTTACATGGAGGAAACACGTATGAAACATCTAAGGCGTTGCATTAAAGTGACTAAGAATTATCAATCAAATAGAAGGAAGATTCTTACATGAAAAGCTGAAAGAGAGAGACAACTTTGATTCGGTTAGCACACATCTTGAATACCCGGCGAGCATTTTGGACTCAGCACAATATTTTACTCGCAAATTTAATAAAATACAAAGAAAATCCTTACAATTTGTTTAAAACTCCTACGAGCGTACAGAAAATGCCACATAGCAGATGGAAGGATTAGGTTGCAAACCGTTAGAGACTCGGAGGCTGCACGTTGGGCTTATATCACTAAAAAAAACTTCGAACTTTCGAGTTTCGGCAAGGCACGGAGAACATTACTTAATCCCCGCGCTATATCTCAACAACTGATGGGACGGACAAGAGAGACAAGACGAGCTGACAGTGCGAAAATTCCTTCTTTCCTCGAACCATTATTGGCTACAACAAAAATAGCACGACTCTCTTTAAGACACATCGTCAGCACACGACTAACCTCTTTTCTCTCCCTCCTATTCGTATCCTCTTCCTCTCTCCATGTCTTAACACCTCCACGCCACTGCCACGTGCCACATTCGAAAATGTGGAAAAAAATATAGCTCGGTTACTCGTAGACGCGAAGACAGCCAATCTGTGCCAATTATGACACGTACGGTAGTTTGGAACACATTTTGCAGAGTGCAAGAGTGGTGGAGGGACACCGAGCGCGCCGGTATCAGCCCACGAATCGCCGATTAGCGCCGAGGGAAAGACCGTTTGACGTCCCATCTGACGGACGGAATATTACGTTTGAACTTCCGTCCACAAAACACCCGAGCAAGGATCGTGATTCCAGTAGGAAAAATAATTTGCCAATGCCCGGATTCGAACCTAGGATGGGGATCCAAAATATCCTTACTGTCGTGGGACCCGACCCTCGGCCGACGCAGTCGCACTCCCTCCCACTCCTTCCGCGTCTATAGTCGCCCGGCGACAGGAAGCAATTGGATGAGACTACATATATAGAGGAGATAAGGGGCGGGGGGGGGGCGGGGGGTTCCCGCGCCAAGGCAGACACCTAATTTACTCCAGCCGATTCGCTTAAACCACTATAGTCTCCACAGATGCGCAGGCGGTCCTCTCTCGTGGAATCTCTTCCCACCGCCCGACACGCTCGCATGCAACTATCATTCGCGCACACCGCACTATTCTCCTTCCCTCTCTTCCTATTCATCGTTCGAGCCTATCTCCCACGGAACAAACCCATTCGCGAGACCGAGGGAGGCACTTACGTCCGTGATTCCCTCTCAAGGGAGCTGCTCTGCCATCAAAAGACTTGAACGTCATTTTAGTCCCATTCTGCCTAGTTATACAAAAAAAACTTCTGTTTGATAGGAAAAATAAAATTCTTGTTCTTGTACTAAATAAAATACTTGTTAATTCTATTATTTTAATGAACTTGAAATTACATGGCGGAAAATACGAGAATGGCTGATAAACGGGGTAAATGGTATTAGTCCACCACAAATAAATGTCATTTTCGCGGAATACACTGTCTGCAGAAGCAAATTATCCGAGGGCATTCATTATGACAAAAGAAGGTTGGTTATTTTTAGAGTTAACCGTAAATTATCCACGTGATTCCAGTCAAAATGTGTTCAGTAATTAGAAATGGCGCAGCAGATAGCTCCTAAGGCTAGACACACCGGTCATTACAAATATTAATAAGTCAAACACGCAGCGCACTTTCACTGTGCTTGTGCTTTCTATTAGCTATCAAAGAAAACACATTTTTTTAAAAACGAAGCAAAAGAAAATCTTGAATCCAGTTAACATTTGTTTTTAGTAACACAGTCGCTGGGGGGAGGGGGAGGGGCAAGTTACATCGACGCTATCGTACCCAGATTGGGAGCTCTCTCCCAGAGAGGAATGGAAAAGCGAGAGACTGGTCGAGTCGTCGCATTTGCGTGTTTGCTCCCTCCGCTGCACGTCCATCTCTCCCGGTGGACGACGTGTCGAACTGGGCGCGTTGTTGGCCCCGGGATGGGCCGATGCGGCCCGCAGACGAAATTAATGCCGCCGTAACGGACTTCGTGGAACGGTATCCGAATCCGAGAGGATTTACGCTATTTCATCCTTGCCTATCCGTGTAGACGCATTCGAGAGAGCCTAGTTGCATGGGAAAGCGATAGGAAGCCACTTATGGCGTAAAAGTGCCATGACTGAATACTATTCCGCACTTCGCCTCAGGCCATGGTATCTAGTGCCGTTCTCAAGGTTTTACACCCATTTTCCTGATGGAGATTGGATGATGAACACTACAGAAACCATAACCGTCGAATAAATAAGCGTAAAGTAAAATATAAATTATTTAGTCCATCATATTATAGATTGAGGTTTCCATACCAAGTTCCTTTTTTAAAGTCCCTGGCCCGGCTGTAGAGTGTCTAGTTAAATGTTTTCTCAAAATGGAAACAGAAGTAAATAATTTCTCCCATTATAAACAATCAGTCATAGATGGACATGCAATCATTGACACTGTCATACCAAGTAACTGACAGTACGATATTATCAACACCCAAACTCACAGCAAACGACAAATATACGAAAACGCTAGGTAACCTTGCGCTTAACGTTAACCAAACAATATGAATCAGATCTATAACTAGTTTCTACGTAGAGAATTGTAATCAGTGTGGAAACTGTGGTCAGTAGTTAAATAAAAGCGCGGAATATTATCTAGTAACGTCACTTTTCACCATTCATGAAAAGATATTTCATGAAGTGGGGAACACTCATACAAGACATGTGCGGCACAGCATTTAAGAATCTAGGTTTTGTTAAGCGTATAATAGGAAGGTCCTCGGATGAAAAAGTAAAGGAGAGATGCTACTTCGCTCTGGTTAGGTCACACCTCGAATACGCCGCGAGCATTTGGGACACTGGTCATAAAGATTTAAACAAAAAAATGACAAAATACAAATAAAAGCTGCGCGCTTCGTTAAATACTGCTACGAGCGAACATATAGTGTTACACAACTGTTAGAGGGATTAAGGTGGAAGCCCCTAGAGACTCGAAGGCTGCATGCTAGGCTTAGGCTGCTTGAGATATTCAGAACTTGTGTGTTTCAGAGCGACACAGAGAATATTATCATGACGCCTCACTACATTTCTAGGTCTGACAGATGCGATAAAATAAGAGAGATACTCTGCCGAACAGATAGGTACAAAAACTCATCCTTTCTGCGCACGATAAGCGACCACAATAAAAACTGAGCTCCTCCAAATACACTCCCATAGTACATGTCACCATTTCACCTCCAAAAATGCTACGTCTTTACACGGATGATGACCTACCACCCTCTGCCACACGCCCATGCGGCGGCTCGCGGGGTATTATGTAGATGTAGATGAAGTAAAGTTTAAGTCCATACAATGCGGTTATAAATCAACTTATATATGAGTCACTCGAAACTTTCATTAGGAGTTAGATTGCTACATCAACTTTTAAGCACGACTGACTGTGTGAATATTGTAATAAAATAAAAGACCAAGCCAAAGCAAAAATTAAAGCAAAATGGAATAATTAGCCTACGCTCTTCGTTTGGCAGCAAATTTCGACGTAGGAAGTAGTAATCAAGGAAATATTTACACGGATTGTATATCCTAAAAACAATGCAGATTAAATTACCATAATAAAGTAAAAGTACGCCAAAGAAGAGGTGAAATGGCTGAGAGGCACATTCAAATTCGAAATTGAGTGATTTGAGCGAGACTAATCATCGGTAAAAGTAAACAGATGAGAATTCGCTTCATTAAACCGCTTAGAAAGAAGTACAATGTGTTTTTCTGGGCAATTGAAAAGCGACATTAAAATGACATTATCATATAGTGTACATAAAAACCAAACGTAATAAAAAAGCCATAGCATACAGAAGTTTACTTCGGTCAAAGGTTAAAGAGATAAAGATAAAGAAATATTTATTGTTCTTGGACCACTTGTTCCTCTAAGAACATACAAAAAGTATACATTAATATTAGAGCTCGAGTACAGAGAGAGATATAAAGAAAAAGTGGGTACAGGCAATAAATGATATTATAATGCCAACAAAGAAAGCAAAAAAACAAATATATGGGTGAATCGAATTAAATTTTTTCCTGCATTAGCATTTTGTTAAACATTCTGTTTTTGAAAGCCATCAGCGAATTAGAATTTTTGATTAATTCAGGAGTTCTGTTCCATATCCTTGCCCCTATAACAGAAAAAGATTTATTGAATGTAGTGGTTCGATGAAGTGGGACAATTAAAAAGTCTGGTGACATTCGGGTTGCTGCATTTCGGTTTTTCTCCTTAGGCTGGAATAATTGTATCATATATTCAGGCTGTTTACATTTGAAGAGTTTATATAAAGGTTACGGAGAATTGTTACTCTAAAATCAACTCTGTATATGAGGCTCTAAGAATTCGGCTAGGTAGTTCACTCCCGGCAACAAAGGGAGGTATTCCATCAATTTTAGTCCTTAGGAGTGTGAAAAACAAATTCAATCCCCACAATCCGTCATTCAATGACGGCATGACGCATCAACGTACCTCATATTGCACGCCCCATCTTTGTGGCGAGTACATAATATAGCACAACTGCCGTTTTTTACGTGGCGCAAGTAAATTACTGTTGGCTATGGTAATCAAAATCATTACGTTAGGCTTATATGGATCATTCCAGAATACATGCATTATCAACACCTTACGTTAAATACGTGAAGCACATAAAAAAATATTTTTTCTCGGTATGAAAAAAAAACTGACGTTTGGCACAATATGAAACTAATTCATAAGAATGTCGGAAGAGATGTCGGAAATTTAATTCTTCATGGAGGAAATCCGGTGGCCGATCAAAAATGAAATCAAATTCATATCAGCATAGAAATGCATTTTTCAGAGGAAAAAACGGCAGAGAAACGATCTCTCACTCCATTTGCAGGCTAATTTAGGACAAGACTAACAAAGGTTGAAAGAAGACCATCACTTATAGAACTGCGGACGAATATCCTGCCGTCTTTTATTTTAAAACGAAAAAGAGAGGCCTAGGTAAGCGGACGCCGCTTTAAACCTGATACCGAAGTAGCCGGGACATTGGAATGAAATGAAAAGAGGTTGTAAGGTGAGTTTTTCACTAATCTAACGCAAACTGAAATCGGGATATCTCGTCCAGGCATTTACCAGTGCATGTACGGCAATGCTGGGAGAAAATTGAGGAAACGCTTCTGGTCATTTTCTGTCGAGATTCGATGAAGATGAAGGAACTGTATTACTCAATGTCACAGACAATGTGTCTACAGAAAATAGGGAAAACGTGCTGTTTTTGTCACTTATGTCAAAATTGATGAGATTGAAATATAATTATTTGAATCTTACTATCGATTACCACCATGATAGCACATCCTAGGTCCAGGCCACCGCAAATAGCAAATTCATGACTCATGTTTACTGTAACCGTTTCACTGTTCAGTATTCGACCGCATAAGAAATATAGTGATCACGAAAGGAGGTCTACCATCAGAACTTAAAATTACTTATCTCTGCCTGACGAACTTTTGAAAGTATTCATTTATCTAAGCTAAATTTAAGTTCCGGGAATACGGAACACTGCGCACATGATAATAGCATACACTTATATTATGGACTTTTTTTCATTTAAATGTCGAATGAGTGTTACGAGGACGTTTTACTTTGATTATTTTCCGTAGCAATACTTTTTAGAAATAATCACAATGTTAAACCACAATTGTAACCACCGTAACCACTCGTAATTAGCGCTTTAATAAATAACATCTCTTATGTGTGTTTTATGTTACTGGTACTTATGTTCACAAAGGTAGCTTCCTCAACCCTCTTTTCCCTCGACAAATACGATTAGGCATCGAGTATTATCTCCTCAGTCGGCGACGTTCTTATACACGTTCATGCCTGTTAAGTGTGCAAACATATGTTGATAATACGGCCGGTTCCCTAGAATTGAAGTCCTCGCTTGTGAATGCGAAAAACTGACGAATGGCAACTGCGCGTGAACCAAGGAAAGGAAAGGAACGTCGGGACCTTTGGACCCTCTTACCCAGTGCAACACCCGAGAAACATTTATCCAAGGGACGGAAGCCGCGATGGAGTTCATACCTCTGAAACGTAGATCTACATTGAGCAGACTTTATACTTTCCTGTCAGTGCATACCATCTGTTTACACCCACATTGGGTAAAGATATATTAATATAGAAGTCAAGACTCAGGAACACATTCTAACCACATCCAGCAAATCATCGGAAACATTTTTCTCTGGCTGGCCAACCACCATTTGCAAGCTATCCGAGCTGGTCCCACCACAGTGAGACAACATACAGCCTCGGCAGAAGGCATTGATGGCGCAGAGCAAGAACGGACCGGTATCAGCAGCCACAGCTTCGGGCGAGAGTTAAGTTCACGGAATTGGCCAGGGTGCCGCGATGAGGAAGGCAACGGGGAAACCACCACATTAGTCTCCCTAAAAGATACAGCCCAACATTATAACTATATATGACATGATGGCATTCCTTCCAGTAAAATATTCCGGAGGCAAAATAGTACCCCATTCGGCTATCCGGGTGGGGACTACTGGGTGGGGTACATCAGTCAGGAGGGACAAGTGCAGAATAGGAACATGGAATGTGAGATCTTTATGGGTGAGCGGGAATCTGGAGTGCGTTAACATAGAAATAGAGAGACTAGGGGTGGATATACTGGGAGCAAGATCGAGTGGACGGGGGCAGACACCACCTGGAGCGATGGATACCGTGTGATATATTCAGGAGATGACCAAGGGATTGCATGTGTAAGTATCATATTACGAATGAATAGGGTTGGAGAGTGAAGTCAATCTGGCAGTGCAGCGAACGGATTCCACTGGTGAAGCTGGAAGGAAATCCTACGGACACCGTGATCCAGCAGGTCTACATGCCGACGTCTAGCCATACGAAAGAAGACATGGAATAAGTTAACGAGCAAACTGAAGAAGTCCTCGGGGTAGTGAAGGAGAAAGATAACCTCATCATCCAGGGAGACTGGAACGCAGAGGTAGGAGAGGGAAAAGAAGGAAATTGTGTAGGATATTTCGGTCTGGGCAAAATAAATGCCAAGGGAGAAAGACTGGTAGAGTTCTGCAATGAGATGAATATGGTAGTAGCTAACACTCTTCGAGCACCATCATCGTAGGAGGTACACATGGAAGATGCCAGGGAATACTGAGAGATATCAAATAGATCACATACCTTTCAGAGTCAAATAAAAGAACAATATTAAGCAGTGCAAGAGCTATTCCCGTGCGGATATAAGCAGTGACCACAAACTAGTACTCATGAAGAGCCACCTTCAATACAAGAAAACCAAGATGATAAAACGCGAACCAAGGTGGGACACGAAAATCTCGGCCGAAGAAGGAAATAGAGAAAGATTTGCCGCAGCCTCGACAGGAAAGTAGAAAATGAGGCAGAAATGGGCATCGAAGAAAAATGGAATGAGCTGAAGAGGACAATCGCAGAAGTAGCAGAGGATCAACTGGTGAGAAAGGCAGCCAACACAAAGAAGCCATGGGTAATGACGGAGATTTGGAAACTAATAGATGAAAGAAGAGAATACTACCACCCCAGAAACGAAGGTGAGGCAACCCTCTACAAGAAGCTATGGAAGCAAGTCAATCGAGAATGCAAAAAGGCTAGGGAAGATTGGATCGAAAGCTGCTGCGAGAAAATCAACGAAAATATGAAGAGGGGTGATACCGGAGCAGCATACAAGCTAGTGAAAAAACACTTCTGAGACAAAAAAAGGAAAAGCAACATCAGGGATGCGAATGGATACTGATGCGGATACTGATAGAGGGTGAAGACATTGGGAATAGATAAAGGTAATACTTCGAAGACCTATACCGAGGGCCGACGCCACTAGAAGAAAACCTAATGGAAGACGAGAGCGAGGTTGACGATGAAGATCGGGGCCCACTCATACTAAGGAGTGATTTCGTCAGAGAAGTATATCAACGGAGAAATGATGAAAGCGCTCGCAAGTAAAATCAAGGATGGTTTCACCTTACTTGACTATCTCTAAGCTTAGTTTTTTTGCTGCTACATGTTTATATTTTTCAAGTTTCTCCTTACCTTTGAAATATATTTCATGGATTTAACTTTGATGATAGGGATTTGTTAGTTGGATTAACAGAATTTCCTAAGTTGCTGTTTTTGGTTAGTAAATATAAAAACCTATGATAGAGGCTGAATTTAGTCACAAGTTACTCGGGCACCGTATGATAGTTACCCATGTTCGCTAACCTTTCGAAATTAATTGATTATTCATATATCTTGGTAGTAAATATATGTTTGTCAGTACACCCTGAAGTTTCATTGTGCCCGATGATGCTGCGAGTTTCCAATTTAAAAAAATTCTGAGGAAAAAATTGAATTAACTCTTTCAGTCTGAATAGTTTAGTCAATTCAATAGTCAAAGCTCAAATCATCAATATAATTTGTACGTTCATAATGTATCATTCTATCGTTGATCAACTCTCGCACTGGAAGATATTCTTGGCGAAGAAGGAACTGAAACACGTTCGTCCGCCCGACTCTCTCAGCTCGTCCATTTCCTCCTCCTCGTAGTCGGAACTTCATGTGCGTGTCTCTGTCGCTTGCGTATTAGGAAAGTATGGTCAACTTCGTCGTCTGCTAGCGCGTCCACCATTTTTGGCTCCCGGGAAAGGGAGATTTGTATGTACAATGTCAGGAAATAGATATTTACGTCCATGAGGATTAATGTTATTTTTTAGGAGCATTATAATGGGTTGTGAGAAATGGCTGGCAATGATTATTTCAATAAATAATCTGCTGTTTGCGGAGTCTTTATGCCCTGGTCCGAGGATCGCTGAGCTCTTATGGAAAGAGATGGATGCAAGGGAAGTGCACGGAAGATGCCTAGCAACGCAAAGGTCATTCCCACGGAGTGGAAACATGAATGCATGGCTCTTCGGTTTGCCCTTCTTATGTTTGCGTACGCCGTATCAACCACGCACCATCTTCTACTCGTCCTCCTACCCTCCTGCGTTCTTCTGCACCCATCCCCGAGGGCACAGGCGCGAGGAGAAGGGGATGCATGTATTCGGGGGTGAGTTGGGAGGAGATAAGCCGAGAGGGGGGGCAGACAATGCGGGCTGCTCCCCCGCACTCTTCTCATCCTCTTCTCCCCCCACCCCCAACGCACACTTCTTTCATTCGGCGTGAATTTTTTTCTTCGCCCTCCTCCTCCTCGGAGCAATCCATCCCCACCCTCCCTGCTCTCACCCTCCTCTCGCCACCCCCTCCTCTCGCCACTCCCCCCTTCCTCCCGCGTGCAAACTATGGCGGGGGAGGGGCGCATTGTACTTCTTCTCTCCGGTCCCCTCTTCCGAGAGTGGAGAGAGCATTACGCACTGTCTTCCTCCTTTCTTCCGCATGCTTCCACTCGCCCGGTCCGTAAACCCTCTCGCCCACCCGCCCACCCTCATCCCTCCCTTCTCATCTCATTTCCCTGCTTTTGGATCTCTCACCCAAGAGTGGGGGAGTAGTAGAAGAATAAACCCTTGCGGGCTCCCTTTTTGAAACACACGCTCTCCCACAAAACCACTTCCTCCTCACTGACAGTCCCCACATTATATCCCATTCCATCCCCATTCTCCTTTTTTTAAGACGGGTTTTCGTTGGACACATCTTAAGAGGGCCTCATCTTGAATATGCTGCCAGTGCATGGGATCCATATGAAGCGGGGTTGATATCGGAATTAGATCGCGTGCAGCGAAGGGGAGCTAGGTTTGTAAAACGATGCTATGATAAGTTTACTAGTGTGTCAGGATTGTTGGAAGAATTGGGATGGGAATTGCTATCACAGCGTAGATTAAATTATAGGCTTAACCTCTGACTAAATTTCTGGAAAAACATTTCTCTGATGACATGAAAAACATACTATTAACCCCCTCGTACTACGGCAGATTTGATCGTCCCAATAAAATTAGAGAGATAGATTGTAGAACCGATAGGTATAAAATGTCATTTTTTCCGCGTACCATTCGCGACCATAACAGCTGTGATCGTCATCATGAATAGTGCGAATAGTGACATTAGCTAGACTGTAGATCTTTTTCTTTATATTTTCTGCGTTCTTATTTATGCATGATGTAAATATTGATGTTCTTATTTATGCACGATAATTTGAATCTGTAGTAGTAGTCCTTGTACCCCTTGCATGTTGGAACAATTGACGATGGAATATTTTTTGGTTAGTAGATTTTAATGGGCACGTTGCATGTGTAGTACGCTGGTTTCAATGTAGTTTCGGTGTTCTGCCGTATAATTCATGCATGCCTGGTGGGGCAGCACCCCCTGTCACACACTCTTTGGGTGGCTTGCAGGGTATGACGTAGATGTAGATGTAAGAACCTATCTATTTTTGTACATTTGAAACTTCACTTTGATCTGTCGATGAAAATAGTCCCGCTGACGGTTCACTACCGTTAATGCGACTGAGGTAAGAAATCTAGTCCTTGACTTACGAATTCGTTTTCACTATTTAAATAATGCATCCAATTGGTAACAGTTAGAGATCTTTTATCCGTAACAGGCCTCTCCTGATGAAATATGTGAGCTAGTGGAGTTCGAGCCACTTTTTATGTGACGAGGGAATTAGCCGATATTTTACGCCGTGCCAAAGCCTATGTTTCAATTCCTTCTATTTTCACTGCTAACCATAAGGTCAGTTCCATCACGCAGACTGTTTTATTTGCTTTAAGATATTATGGTGATTTTTTTTACATGGAAAAAGCGGCATGTTAATGTTGTCAATTAGCTCGCGTAAATTTTTATTCCATCCGTAGGTTATCTACATGTACAGTACAGTGGTCCATAATTTTCGATTATCGAAATATAAAACAGTTGATCCCAGAAAGTGTTCCAAATTGGTCGAAATGAATGGAATGGTCGAAGAGCCGAAAATGACTTAGGGAGAACAAATATCAGAACAAAACTTACAGACCGGTACTCAAAAGCAGACCGAAGAAGCCTTCACTGCAGAATTTGAATTTTTTTTTGCTCTCGGATATTCTCTCATGGTGGTATACATTCAGCAGGACCACAAGTTTACGTTATAGATCATTTTAGTAGTTTCTGTAGCATTCTAGCATAGCCATTATGTGGTGTATGTTGGTGAGTGTACATTTCTTCTATGTAGTTCATGTTGGTTATAAGTCACCCCATGCCAAACACCCTTGTGGTGGCTTGCAGGGTAATAAGTAGATGTAGATGTATTGCCCACTCAACGAGAGACAGAAAGGTGTGGGTGTGTGATTAGACTCGACAAGAAGCTTGAGAAGAAAGAAAGGAGAGCAAACAGAAAAAGGAAAACAAAGCAAGTGAAGAGTGGAAAGTGAAACTATCTGAAAATATTGCGTTTGAATGGACATTTTCCTCGCGTGCGGGCGAGGAATGTTATACAAAATGATCACATCCCAACGCCATTGACATCTGCTTGTCTTTACGTTATTTTTGAGCGATTTTAGGACTTAACAGTCCTCTCTTACAATTAACACAATTTGACTAACACAAACATTCATGTCCTGGGCAGTGAATATACTACCCAGGCGGGATTCGAACCCGCGATCCTCGGGTTAGCAGGCGAGGACTTTACCCCGCCGCCACCGGGGCCGACTGCTAGTACCTCATCTGTTCCAAAAAGAGGCAGGAGGATGATATTTACTTCGGAAGAGCTCTCCTCTCTTGATATGGCGAGTATCAGCGTAAGGCAGGTTGTCCGTACAGTGCATTATTGATATCAGCTGCGGGACAAGATATGCTGGAGTACTCTTCGATTGCTTCATCCTTGCGACGCTATCGTATGAAGCATCGAGAAGAGAAATCGCAAAAATTGAAATCTGAGTTCCATCGCTTAGGAAGACCCGAGGGGTATGCAACTCCGAGAAATGGTGTACGCTTGCTGAGAAATGGTCGCGAAATGGACAGAAATGGTTGGAAAGGACAGAACTGGCTAGATATGGACAGAAATGAATAGAGATGGACAGAAATGGTTAGAATAGGGCAGAAATGGACAGGAATGGATGGAAATTGACAGAAATGTTAGAAATGGACAGAAATGGCTAGAAATGGAGAGAAATGGGCTGAGATGGATAGAAATGGACGGAAATGGATATAAATGGACCGAAATGGTTAGGAATGGACCTAAATGGACAGAATAGGCTAAAACTGGATAGAAATGGACAGAAATGGTTAGGAATGGACAGAAATGGACAAAAATGGATGGAAATGGTTAGAAATGGATGGAAATGGATGAAATGGAAATGCAGTGTACACTTTTTTTTTGAAGTTGCATACCCCTCGGGGAGACCTAAAGCTTTTCGTTGGGATGGAAGATTTTTGTCAGATTTAATTGGTGATGACAATGAAGGTTTTGAAGGTCGACAGCTGTTTAATTGTTCCTTTATCTGATGGTATTGATCAACTCCATGCTGTGCCTAAATTTACCACTGGTGCAGGACGGGCCTAATGCGGTGCTATCATTGAAACAATTGATGACTGGATTCTGTGAGAAAATGTTGAGGCTTCCATCTTTGATACCACTGCTTCCTATACCGAACAAATGAATGGAGTTAGTGTGCTTCTCTAAGCAAAATTTGGACGTTATGCATTATAGTGAGATTATTTTTTGTTTTTAGTTTGCAGTAAATTAAGATTAAACAGAGTAAAAAAAGAGAGTAAACATAAAATCTTCAAATACAGTAAAATATCATGGAATTACCTTAACTTCAGTTATATTGTGGGGAACACGCGTACAAATCATATGCGGTACAGCATTAAAGAAACTAGGTTTTGTTAAGCGTATAATAGGAAGGTTCTCGCATGAAACAGTAACAGAGAGGTGCTACTTCGCTCTGGTTAGGCCACACCTCGAATACGCCGCGAGCATTTTGGACCCTGGTAATGAAATTTAACCAAAAAAATTAATGGAATACAAAAGAAAGCAGTGCGTTTTGTTAAAAACTGTTACGTACGAACATTTAGTGTCACACAACTGTTAGAGGGATTAAGGTGGAAGCCCCTAGAGACTCGGAGGCTGCACGCTAGGCTTAGGCTGCTTGATAAATCAGTAGCTACTGATATTTTTCAGAGCGACACAGAGAATATTATCATGACTCCTCACTACATCTCTAGGCCTGGCAGATGCGATAAAATGAGAGAGACTACTCTGCCGAACAGATAGGTACGAGAACTCGTTTTTTCCGCACACAATAAGCGACCACAATAGAAACTGAGCTCCTCCAAATCCACTCTCATAGCACATGCACTATTTCACCTCCATAATTTTACATCTTTACGCGGCTGGTGACCTACCAGCCCCTGCCACACGCCCAAGCGGCGGCTGGCGGAATAGTATGTAGATGTAGATATTTGGCTTTCGGTCTTCGATTTCAAGAAAAAATGCTGAGGAATTATTTTGGACATAATGTTATGTTATAGTTATGTTATGCAGTAGTTATACATGTTCTGGCCTTTCTTTTGCTGCAAATGCACCCCTATTCAAAAGATTTCGGACTTCCTGGCCAGTATTATTAAAGGCCACATCGGTGAGTCAGGTTTAAAGACTCGAGCTTCCCAGTCATTGGGTGTTAGAGTAAAGGGAGGGGAAACCCCAATTGTTTTACTCACACCTTTCCAAACGAACGAATGTATCGGCCTCATACCTCATCCACCGAGTACAATATGACTTCAATTTCGAAATCACTGACGACTCAGTACTAAACGAATTGGATACTGTCAAGAATAGAATTCTTTCATTTTCCACTGAGCAGTTGAGCGCTGATCACTCTAGAGACGCACAATAAGCGACCACAATAAAAACTAATCTCCTCTGAATAAACTCCCATAGTACGTGTCGCCATTTCACCTCCAAAAATGTTACATCTTTACACGGCTGGTGACCTACCACCCCCTGCCACACGCCCATGCGGAGGCTCACGGGGTAATATGTAGATGTAGATGAGATGACTTTGGAGAATGGTTGGAAATGACAGCTATATTCTCGGGACGAGTTCCTGCAAGAGGGATCAAATTTATGACCGTAGAGCTACGTAATGCGCAGGATTTATGGCTTGTATAGTTTATGGCATGAAGATATTACTAAATGGAAAATTACATTTCGTTTCGTTTTAGTTTCGTATGTGTAAAGCGAATCGTTAATTTTGTATTTGACGTAAAAAATTTGCTCGCTTATTTTTTTAACAATTTAATACCTATCTTTCGAACTTAAATTTTACGGCTATTTACTCTATTGTTCGTCGCATAGAGCCATGTCATGAGGCTAAATGTTTTGTAATCGTAATGCTACTTGAGCACAACCCAAGTATTATTGATAACCAAAAAAATTATTGTGGAATGTTTTTACATAAAATGGTACACAGGAAAGAAATCAATTTTGTGTTAATGATGTGCCTTAAGGCTGATTCATACGGTACTCTTTATTGCGCAAACGGATGCATGACGACTTTCGTGAGGAAAATTGCTCCGTGTTGTGCGGATAATTGTAGGAATGCTTGTGCGATTGTCTGAATGAGTGGCGGAAAATAGAACGTGATCTCATTCCATTCAAGCAAGCATGCAATTTGACGTTTCTTCCGTGGTACATTCCTTTGTAGTGAGAGAAAATGTACCGTGTAAAACGGTCTTTTAGATATTTTCTTTTGATTACTTTCAATTTCTGTCATGATAAACTACATCATTGCACCATTAATAATGCAATATTTAATTCATGTGTCCTACATCTGCTGAAATTAAAACGTATAATTCGAATATGGTCTCTATTATGACTAGGGAACTATCTCGCTCGGACTACCTTAAGCTAGGTATATCATTGAGTTGATCCGTTACAACCATCTGTGACGGATTAATGTGCACCATCAGCTACGGAGGAGTGAAATTCCGGAGGAAACAGAAGCTATATAGGGGGTAACTAAATTGGTTTACTTAATGCAGATCATTTCTTTAGCTCTTAGTAATTGTAAAATAATGTTGAAGTCCACATATCCATTCTCTGGAGAAAGAACCGATTAGGAGTTCTGTTGAAACTTCCATTTATCATTCACAAATTGCTGGCTATTCTCACTTTCACATACCTCTCTCGAGGCCTTCATGTCGTGAATTTGGATTCGGAAAGGAAGCAAGAAGAATTTCAGCGTGAAAAATATGGTTTTGAAAGTACGGGCTAAGTTATTTATCTATGGGGAAATATTTACGCGTGCCCTCACTCTCTATACACCTTCGGCGGCTTCTCTTCTGCCATCTTTCCTCTCTCTGCCTCTCTCCCTCATTCTCTTTCTCCCCATCTGCGCCTTTCCTCCTCCTCTCATTCCCCTCCGTTGGCTTCACCTCCCCCCTCCTCTCCATTTCCTCTTCTTCATTTCGGAGGGCACTCTTACTCATTCAATTTCCAGCTTCCCTCACACCTTCTTATGTTGGCTCTCTCCTCCCTCTTTTCATTAGTCGCCACACCTTCTCCACCCATGCTGTCCTCTCCCCCCTCTCACCGCCCTCTTATTCTTCCTGATCTCGTCGTCAGGACACGATTCCTTCACAGGTCTCTACTTCGCTTTTATGTGCCTTTCATTTTGTCCTCCGTAACTTATAATCCGTACGAGCATCATTTTCCTGTCAGGGAGGGAATGCTGCCTGGGGTTGGTCGCCAAAAATGTTCTTAAAATGGTTAAATAAGTTATAAGAAGAGTATCGGATGGGAACTGGGGCGCCATCCGAAGGAAGGGCGGCGACTTATACTAAAGATGATTGTGCGAAATTCTACAGAGAAAAAATCATCCGCCTTGACCGGGGTTCGAACCAGGATCCATCGATTTCCGGCCGAGTGCTTAAGCCAGTTAAGCTACCGAGGCGTCCTCTTCCCCTGTGGATTTTTTTTCAGGGTCACGTGAGGTCCCGCAGGGTTTTCAGGGTCCCTGGTCCCGTAAAGGTCACAAAAATCCACAGGGGAAGAGGACGCCTAGGGAGCTTAACTGGCTAAAGCCCTCGGCCGGAGATGGAGGGTTCCGGGTTCGAACCCCCGGTCAAGGCGGATGATTTCTTCTCTGTGGAATTTCGCACAATCATCTTTAGTATTACTCGCTGCCCTCCTTCCGATGGCGCCCCTGTTCCCATCCGATTATCTTCTTATAAGGAGAGTAGTTAAATTGCGAGATGAGTCTATTCAAATAGTTTTAAAGACTAAAAAGGTAATGGAAGAAGTACTCGATGCCGTGCTGATTAAGTGCGCCGCTTCGTATTATCGCATCCTCGCGCTCGTCTCCTTGAGTCGCTTCACTTTTTCTCTTCTCTCAATCTGCCTCTCGCTCTTTGTCGCCTCGCTTCCATTTACTCCTCCCTCGCGAAGATCCTTGCGAATCGGCGGGAATAAGGCGGTGGCCGTTTCCTCTCAACTCTTTTCCTCTCCATCACACCGATGTGCCTCCGCCTCCACCTCTTACTTGAGCTCATCCGATCCTTGTCACTCTCTTTTGCTTCCTCTCCCAGCACGTACGACCCTGGCGTCCCAGCTCTCTTCCTTCTCACCGCACTTGTTCCCTGCCTGCTTCTCGGCTCTCTCGCCGCTGCTCATTCCATCCTCATTGTCTTTCTTGAGTGCATTCAATACCTCCTCACCGCTCCCATTCCGCCTCATCTACAGCTACTCTGCGAGCCATCTCTAGGGTACATGGCAGTGGATGAATTCTCTACGCCATTCTCTATACTAGATGCTACAATTATTGAAAAATGCGAGTATTAATGCATTTGGAAGAAAAAAACCCACTGAGAGCCAGTATATAAATGGGAACGCTGCTCATTCCATCCTCTTTGTCTTTCTTGAGATATTCAATACCTCCTCACTGCTCCCACTTCGCCTCATCTACAGCTACTCTGCGAGCCATCTCTAGGGTACATGGCAGTGGATGAATTCTCTACGCCATTCTCTGAACTAGATGCTACAATTATCGAAAAATGCGAGTATTTATGCATTTGGAAGTTTAAAAAAATCCACTGAGAGGCAGTATATAAATGGGAAGCGTACTTGAGGAACTGTTTGAGCTTCTTAGCGTAGGTATTCATATATTTCCTCATTCAAATTATTCGTTATCAAGTTGATAGTTTATATTTAGTAGACAAGTTATCTGTCCAACAATGTAGTTGCTAATTTCACTTGGTATCTACTATGGCCTCTTTTTGGTCCAGGAAAAATCACATTTTTAGCCTACCGTTTGGTAATCTATTTTCCTAATTCAATGTTGTTGATGTAATATACCTCTGTACCTAAGTGGTATTTCTCGACGGTCGATTTCCTAGCAATTTCTATCTTATTTGTTTCAATAGGCTGCTAGCGCAAATGAAATTATCCTATTGACATTTCAAATCTTTCCCATATTCTGCACTTAAGGCTACATCATTTGGATACCCAACTTTGGATACCTAACATTTGCATACCTAACTCTATGACAAATTAGATCTACCAAGTGTTCTATTGTTCATCGCAGCCGTGGAAAACGTCTCGGCCATGTGAAGTTCTCGATATTTCCTTGATGATTTACAGACTTAACTTCTCTTCCCCATTTTTATTTTGGAGGGTCGACTTATTACTACGCATTGAGAGGACAAGCTGACTCGTCGCGCAGCGTAAATGGAATTGTGATACGCTGCTCTCTTTCAGCCATGATAAAATTCACAGGAGTTCAATTTGGTGAGAGCTTAGAAAATCACTGCGCATAGGAAAAAATAAACAGTGTTCGCTAATGTAATTCATCAGTTAGCCTTCCTAAACCCATTTGGGAGCACCACTCACTCATTCCCCAATCGGTCCTCGACTCACATCCATGACCACTGCCCTCCTTGATGTTTTTTAGTCTCCAAATGATAGGAAGATAGAATAGAATAATCACTTATTTTACTCTGGGACAGTCCCTTAGAGAAAGAATACAATAAAATAATATAATAATATAGCTGCGTGATAATAGACAAACTAACATATTATTTAGTTCAAATCAAAAAATAAATAGAGCTAATAACATACTATGTATAAAGGAAAAGACAAAAACAGCTACTCTCGTTAAGAAAACAATAATTGTACATATTATACAGCTTAACTCAGAGATGGGTATTAATACAATCAATATATAGATATATGATACAATATAAAGAAACATAAACAGACCATGTAGAAAAAAACAATTTTTGCCTAATAAAAAAATAAACAAATTGGCAATGTGAATTATATACTGACCAGGCTAAACTATTCTGGAAAACATTCATTTAATACAATTTCATACAATTTAGATTGAAAAATTTCCAAAGAGCGAGATTTCCTCACATCAATTGGAATGGAATTCCCAAGTTGTGAGGCGGCCACGACAAACGACTTATTAAGTGTAGTGGTTCGGTGAGTCGGAAGTAGAAGGTAACTTGGTTCTGTTTTGGTAACCATACTATGATTGTAAGTTCTTTTAGAAAACATATCAATTAGGTATGACGGTTCGTTAGTGCCAAAGATAGAAAAAAGAAAGGTTCCAAGCAGGTATTTGCGACGGGATCTGGTATTCAACCAGCCAAGTTTCTTGTTATAGGGGGCGAGGTGCTCATCTTTACGAAGATTAAAAATACATCGAAGATAGCGTGGCACAGTTGATTGAACGACTACTGGAAGTAAAGTAAAAAAGTTGAATTGAGCCAGGAATCTTGATTGGCATCAGTCGCGGTTATTTGGTCAAAACAAAAGTGTCAGCCGAAAGGCCAAGACAAAATTTGTGACCCTTTATATGCTTTAAACTATTTCCTGTGTTCTCCACTATTGCAAATTGCAAGGGTTGCATAGAAGATAGTTATTTTCTATTAATGTTGGGACTTAAGTCGCCATTGAGAGTGGAGCTGAAGCGACTTACAAACAATAATACCTAAACAAAGCTCCATCAGGAGCTGCGATTTTTTTCAATCTTGCCTGAGACTTTACGAGCTCTGTCAAGGAGCTAAATTCTACAATATCCAATGAAAGTGTTAAATATTATCTATTTACTCGATGGGGTTGACACGTCAAGGTCTTGGGGAAGGAAGTAATTTTGAAAATGTTCATGTTACTCTATCGAGTAACCAACTTATTTACCCGTCTTATCATTTTCCATCATGGTTTAGATGCATTTGGCAAACAAACTCGCTCGCAGTGTGTTCACATTCGTACCTACAGTTACGGATATTACGGATAACTGATTCTTGAATGAATTCGAATATTGTACGGGTTTGAAACAAAACATTATATGTATAATAGTCGTGTACCGTTATCGGATTACTTTCCTCTTTATGATCATGATGTCAATGGTGCTAACTTCGTCACGTGCTTTCGGGTGGTGTGTGGCACACCACCTCTTCTTTTCTTCCCCTCCATATTCTTATTTTCTTTCCACTCCTTTTAGGGCTTTGCTATATTTTTACCATCTCGCAGCCTTTGGGGGATGCCTGTCCATATATTCTCGCCTCTTTTTACTCGTCTTTTTACGCCCTCTCGGCCACTCCTCATCCGCGCTTCTTTCTTCACTCCGCTCCCATAAAAAAGTTTCCTTCGGCATCTGCTCCCCTCGCGCATTTGCCAGTGTTTTTATGCATGAATGGCGTGTCTTGGCTCGTCTTAAATCATTCCATTTTTCCGCTCGCGGTTTCCGCGCTCTTGCCCGCACCCGCTCCTTCCCTTTGATCGCCTGAGCGCGGACCGCCAGTTCGTCTGTCGCGCGACGCCAGTCTGATAATACTTCAACCGCGAGGAGCCGCTATGGAGGAAAAAAACGAAGTACCTGATGAGGCAGAGCTTCACTCAGCCGTTTGCAAAGTGGGGAAGTTGTTAAACTTGTCACGGTTTCACTTTTGGTCCTTTCATGTTTATCTTATTATTTGAAGTGTTAAATTGGCATTGATGAGAAGGTTGTAAAACTGCGAAATTTTGTTCGTGGGGAGAAAGTAATAGCCAAGCGTAAACTCTTTATGAGTCGTCGTATGCCAAGTAAAAATTTATCACCATAGGTATGTTACCTTTGCCCGGTTGGCTCGTAGGACAGTACTTTCTTGGCTCCCCGCCATCGTTTTCAGCGACCCTCCTTAAGACAGCCCATCCACAAATTACTTTACATTCCTCGTAATAATCCATACTTGAACTCTTGAAAAATGTTGTAGGATTTGCGCAGTTTGCCATGCTCACTTTTTGTATCCCTCGCCTTTTGAAATAATCCTCAGGCTTGTAATCGGACATCGGTAAATATGTTATCTTGCATCCTATTTAGAAGTATTGCCCTCTGTTCCTATTCTATTTCCACTCATAGGTTTAGCTAGTGTCCTCGCCGTCTTTTTTCAAAAGTTGTGTAGGTTATATCAAATGTTTTTGTTGCTTACGTTAGCCTTCCTCTCCTCATTGCATATTATTTCACTGGATAGTTGAACCATATGATTCATTTTTTCATTCTTTACCTGCACCGCTATTCTATTGTTCCATTATTTTCTCTTCTCCTGCCTCCGTCTCAAATGGTCCCAGTAGAGAAGCTGATCCTGCGTAATTATTAAATGATTGGAGGTCATTATTTTTAATTTTGCTTAGTTTTAGTTGGGAGATTTCTTGTGCTGGGCAATTTGGCTTTTACTTCTTTCATTTTTCATGGATCTCTGCTCCATAAAGGAAGTCAAGCTTCTTCTTCGGGAAGCTGTAATTTACCTACTCGGTTTTATATTTGGGTTACTTACAACTTAATTGGTTTACCCCGGTCTCTTAGCAATAATGTGGTGATACCGTTCATTGCCTACTAAGTTAGTAAGAAATGTTGTACAATGCTTTCTTTCCCTGTTCAACGTTTAAAATCTTTCTTTCATTTTCCTCTTTCTTTTCTTTCTTACGCACACAGGCAAAGTGGAGGTGTTCTCTATTTTTCCTTCAATTGCATTCTTCACAAACCCATTGTGCCTCAGGGTGTGGACAACCCATCTGGTTCTTTCATTCGGTATCGTGTTCCATAGGTTCCTTTCCTCTTCCATTCTTCTGTATACTTCTTCATTTTGTATTTTATCTATCCATTTGACAAAAATAAAGGAAACTTGAGCTCTACGGACTCGTAGAATTGATAAAATAGGGTGAGAATATTTCTCCAATGGCCGTAACTATTGGACCCACTCGTCAAAAGATAGAACAGAAAATATTTACTGTGTTGGTTTGACGGTAGCGTCAGTGCCTCAACCACAGCCTCTCAACCAGAATACCCTTGTGAAGGTTTACGTGAAGGTTAATTCCTCGCCAGTGACCATTCACAGTCACACACACACTCAACCCAATTGGGATCCTTCACAGGGGTTTAGAGACCCCGTTAAGGATGCCCGAGTTATGATCACAAACACAGAGCATTACTCTCACAAGCACTCAAAAATCACTCACTAGCACATTCAACAGGGCGCAACTTCTGGGAGAATCAGGCTCGAGATGAGCTTAGTCAAAAGAATGAAACAGGAAAAGACGAGAGTGTGCGTCGTATATCCATATTTCGGCCACAAGATGGCCCTCTTCAGCGAACTGAAGGGAAAAGACACTAACAGCACAAGGTTGATAGTGAAAAAAGCCCTGTGAAGGATCCCAATTGGGTCTCTTTTCCATGTTGAAATCCAAATACCTCGGACAAATACATATCTTAAATTATTTCTCATCTCTGATTCTTATCTCTGGAATTCCGTGCCATTATCCATAAAAAATTCTTCCTTGCTGTCTGTTTTTAAGGAAAAACTTTTTAATTATTACCATAATCAGCATATACAAGGTATTTCCTGAAAGCAATGTCAGTGATTTTATTGTGACGCGACTGTACGTCGGAGCGCGATCGGAAAGGTTGAAACTTGTAGTGGGGGGAACCCAGCTAAGCAGCTTTCCGTCGCTCAGTGTGCTCCGAGCATCCGGAGAGAGGGAACGGGCCTGTCTGTGAGAGTTGTTTTTTGATCTTGTGCAAGTGAAAATGCAGCGCTCGTTAGAACAAATATTTACGATCAAGTTTTGCGTGAAACTTGGCAAACCGCTACGGAAACTGTTTCTCTGATCAAGATTGCTTACAAAGAAGATGCCCCGTCAGATCGGCAAGTGTTTCGGTGGCATAAGGCCTTTTTGGAAGGCCGGGAAGAGGTCGACGACGAGGACCACCATCCACCGGACGGCCATCCACGACCACCACGGCCGACAATCTGACGCGAGTGAGGAAACTGTTGAACTCAGACCGACGATTAAGTGTTCGTTTAATGACCGATATGTTAAACATTCCGAAAACTCAAGTTTATGAGATCGCTACGAACCATATCGGCATGCGGAAGGTGTGCGCAAAGATGGTTCCAAAAGTGCCGGACATCGCAGACAACTGGAAGTTGCACCACGACAACGCGCCGGCCCACAGCGCCTTCATCGTCACCGACTACCTGGTCAAAGCAGGGGTGCCAACGATCTCCCAGCCCCCGTACATCCCGGGCGTGGCTCCCCCGACTTCTATTTGTTTCCTCGCCTCAAAACACCCCTGAAAGGCAAGCATTTCGGGACAGTGGACGGGATCAAAGCAGCTTGCACCGCGGCATTAAAGGAAATTCCGTAGGAGGCCTACCGCAACGCATTCGAGAGCTGGAAGTCCCGCTGGAGCCGATGTATCGACGCAAAAGGAGCCTATTTTGAAGATTTTTAAACACTTGTAACGAAAAATTCAATCAATGATCTTTAATAGACTTACTGACATTACTTTCAGGACAAACCTTGTATGCCAATAATAGAAATATGTATCCTGTTATAGATGTTTCCAAAGTGATCGGAGAAATTTTTGTCTGTTTGTTATCTCTTTGTGATTGATATATATTTTCCATTGTTTTTAGTGTTTATTATCTGCAACTGTGAATTTTTTTGTTTTTCATCATTGTGAGATGTTGGCCAGGTGTACATATTTTTGTGTTATTTTTCGCTCAAAGCAGTATTTTGTATGTATTTTCTATTCTTTGCTCTTATGGGGAAACCCAGAGCATAATTAAACTTTTTCTATTATTTTCTATCATTCGCGTAGGTATTTTTGATACACTAAACTCAAGGTTCGGTGCTTCTCTCATTACTAAGTCCTCGTCTTTGGTATCGCTGTCCTAACTCTCATTACGAAGTCTTCCGTTCTAGTAGCTATCTTTGATTGTTTTGTACAGGTTGTCTTTTGCGTAATCCGAGCGCTTTGATGATATCTCTGCTTGCGCTGTTTGCTCCTAGTGCTTTGTTTTTCTTGAAGTATTTTACTGTTCCATTGACTTCGCACCTCAGTGTGTTTGTGGATCCCAGTCTTCCTCGTCAACCTCGCCCTCGTCTTCCATCCAGTCTCTCTTCTTCCAGTGTTGTCGGCCCTCGATAGAGTTCTTCCATGTATAACCTTCACCTATTCCCAATGTCTTCAACCTCTGTCAGTATATTCCCATTCGCATCCCTGATGTTGTCGCTTTTCCTTTTTTTTGTCTCCGAAGTGTTTCTTTACTAGTTTGTATGCTTATTCGGTGTGCCCCTTCTTCATTTTTTCGTTGTCTTCCCCGCAGCAGCTTTCGATCCAATCCTTAGCCGTCGTGCATTCTCGATTGACTTGGTTCCTAAACTTCTTGTAGTGCGTGGCTTCACCTTCATTTGTGTGGTCCTTGTATTTTTATTTATTAGTTTCCTAATATTCGTCGTGATCCACGGCTTCTTCATATCGGCTCACTTGCTCACCAGTTGCTCGTCTGCTACTTCTGCGATAGTCCTCCTCAGCTCATCCTATCTTTCTTCGGTGGCCATTTTCTCTTAATTTTATTTTTTTCTGCCAACAGATGTGGCGAATTTTTCTCTGTTCCGTTTCTCCGCCAGCAGTTTAGTGTCCATGTCAGTTAATTTTCAGTGATAAAATACTAACCTTCAGGATATTTCCATGCATTCATATTTCTATTATGCAATACGAAATTATAGTTTCTTCTATTTCTTCAAATACACTGCTACTACTACTACCCTTTCAAACGGCCACAACATTGAAAATCAAAAGTAATATAACATAATGGTTGATGAGTTATTGTCTGGGAAGTTCTGCCTCGATATCCAGATGAAACGTCTGGCTAGTTTGTCGCTAAATTCTCCTCTGGACCCACCATCACCACCACCTCTGGCATCATCATCGTCATTAGTCATTTTAACCTTGAATAGAGCGACTTCACCCCTCCGTTGATCCCTCACTCCAGCTAACTCCTTCAGTCCTTGTGGCTCTAGCCACCAACATACAAAGGTTTCATGCCTATTCATTGGATGCGTCTTTTAAATCAGACCGGCAGTGGGAAAACCTGCACGGAAACGGTGATTTCAAGCTTACAGGATGATTCATTGATACATTAGGATGATTCATGTAGCATCGCGATGAATTGTGCGTTGAAAATTGATGTGGTGACGTTATTTGGAAAAAGGACTACAGTGCGACCATGACGTTGATTTGCCGCCGGGTGTGCGTGTAGCGTTGGTAGAGTCCCATAGCGACTGGCAGCTGTTTTGGTCGTGGACAAACATAAACGCGTTGTCCTTCTGGTGACTTCCATGTTATAGCCAGGGTGGCGATCGTCAGAGAAAACCTGGAATTGTCAGGGAATTTTGAATTTCTGGAAAAGTCAGGGAATTCACGAAACAGTCAGGGAGAAACTGGAATAGGAATTCTCGTTATTTTTCTACCATTATTATCCCGCCTTTGTCTTTCCCGCCCTTTATTTCACCAACTAAAACTAACGTCCGTCGCTGTAGTGCATGTAATAAGCCCCATCAATTCGTGGAGTATTCAGTTGTGAATCTAATTAGTGGTGAATATTAGTTTTTAAGTTGTGAATTAGACGTACTATGTATCCATTTTGTATGTCCTTATTGCGATATTTGCCTAGTTGTGTTAAAAATCATGATCAAAACGTATTACGCTCATCAAAAGGAATCCGAGGCCATGTTGTTCGGAAAACTTTACCTCGCGTTTTTTTAACTCTTAAAACTCAGGTCCAGAAATAGCTGGAGCACACTAGCTTATAGTAAATACATGCTTGCAGTACTAAAAATTCGAGACGATGATTAGAAAATTTAAAGCTGCGGTATAAAATTTAATTCAGCAGAAAAAAATATTCCAATAATAGGTGACCTTTTGGCGATCGGTCAGGGAAATAAGGTAAATCCGTCAAGGAAAAGTCAGGGAAATGTCAGGGAATTTGAAAATTGGATATCAGTAGCCACACTGGATAGCGTTCTTCGCATGGCATCGAACGAAACGTATTGTCGATATCGGTCTAATGGAAAAAAAGCTTCATATCTTACTAGTTTGTATCTGTAAACTAAGGAATTACATAGAAATTTCAAGTAAAATTCAAGACGCCTGCCCACACTCTTCGAAACGCCCAGTGTGGTTATAAGAAATCTCAATCAATTTTTCTCGGTCTTGGGAAATTAAAATTTTGGGAAAGAAATCTAATTTTCCGTTGAATCGCATTGTCTATGGCGAAATGAGCGAGACGGGTTCGGAACGTCAGAAAGTCGATGCGGTGGCGCAGGGCAACTCAGACACCTTGACGCAATTTTATTGCTTGTTGTCCACCGACCGACGCGTAATCCCGTGAAACTCGCGCCAGTATCCCTAAAGGCTGGGACACAATCAACGTGTACGTGTGACGCGAGACGTTAACGGGACAACGGGAGACGGGAAACGCAAGTCAGCGGTCACAATCGACGTTAACGCGGCTCGGAGTAACAATTGTCTAACGCAGGCGCAGCTAAGAGATCAGGTATAAACAAGTGGTGAAGTAAATAAGTTGTCTTCGCCAAGAGCAATCTTCAACAGTTGGATGTATTTGCCGACAAATGGCTCCCATTCCTGGATTCTCAGGACTATTCTGATTGGTTTTCCGTGTACGGGACACGGGAAGAGATGAAAGTTGCCCATTTCTCGCGTACACGTACATACTTTCCCGTCAACCATCTTTTCGCGTATCCCCGTTAACGCCTCACATTACTCGTATACGTTGATTGTTACAGCCTTAACCCTTAGCAACGGTCGTATCCTTGGCTTATGAGCGCCCAAAACTTTTTGTACCCGGTGCTTTTCTTACAGTTGAAGTAAGTGGAGGCCTTAGTTCATCTTGAAAATCGTAGATATGTAAATGTGTCACTACAGTGGATAGGATGTTAGACTTCAAGTCAGAGGGCTTCGTTTTTAGATCCGGCTGAAGGTGTTTCGTATGTCCCCATCTGGTAATAGCTTTCTTTTACTCCTGGTAAAGGTCGGCGGCATTTTAGGAAGGAGCAGGAGCATTAGGTATCATAAACTTCGCCACGCTATTCTTAGCGTCGGAAGAAACAGTTGTCGCGATGCTGTGATGGTTTGGTTTTGCGTCATATAATTGGTTGCCTATATTTCTCTCTTGTTGGTGGGTCTTCTTAAGATTGCATGAATTTTCTCAGATCATCATGTTACTTATGCTACCCTTGTCATTTGAAAGAAATGACCTTCGGATTCTTTGATGGTCTAAACAATACTTGTCTCGTTGGCTCTTGCGTGTCATGGGCACATTTAGGTCAGTGTTTTCCCAGTCGCATCGTAAAATGATAACTATTTCCTATGGCCCCCTAAAGACTGAGAGACTCCTGGTCTTCTCCTTCCTCGTGTTAGCGCGCGTGAAAATCCTCTCCCAAGCCCTCGGGGCAATATCCATATCTTGAAGCATTAATGAGCGCCACCGAAACACTCGTGTCGTTTTCCGTGGCTACGTATTGCGGTAAGAAACTGAACTTCCGTCTAGATGCAAATGAAATGCTCACGCCTACCCAGAGCAAATATAGAATGCACGTGTATCGCCGGAAACATCTCTCTCATGGCGCGGTTTCCGTCCTTCGGCCCCCGGAGGCATTACCGCTTTGATGTGACGTTCCTTCTTCTGCTTTCACGGAAGCGATGAGAATGAATGAGATGACAAGTATCTCGGAAATATTTGTTTTCCGGTTTCCGCAGCTGTAAATTTTTGAAAATTTCAGTCAAAGGAGAAGTGTTCTCGGATCAAAGTGGGGGATAAAAATAATGAGCGCGATAATGCTATGGTGAGTGGCTCATTCGGTGGGAAATGCTTTGAGAGAAGAGAATGCCGTGAAGGAGTTGCCATTCAAGCAGTTCAGCCCCATGACTACGCACACTCCATACTGTATATTGTTCGCGCTGCTTACTAATACGTTGGTATACAAGCCATTTTTTTGTGAATATTGCAGTATGTGTGTATCGTTTACGTGCTTTTTTATCTCGGTTCGAAATATATTTGTAACCATGAACGTTTTCCCTAATTCCAACTTGTTACTATCATAAAAGTTATAGCCTCAGGTATTTAACTTATTATGGGGGCAATAAGATTACGTTGCATATGCTCCGATTTTAGGAGAAATTCTACAGAAAAAAAATCATCCGCCTTGACCGGGATAGAAAGGCGGATGATTTTTTCTCTGTGGAATTTCGCACATTTGTGCATTGCGGGTGACTCCGTAAAAGTGAAACTACGTGGCTAGTCCCGGGTAGCTTAAAATCTGTTCGATTTTAGGAATCAAGTTTACTAAAGTGGGAGTATGAACACATTTTTGGATAGAAAGAGGCTATTCGAAGATATGATTGGCGTTTTAATCAGAAAAATGGAAGTTACGACGTCTACGTAAAAAGAAATCATGAAATTATTTTAAATTCATACGATCGTTATCTCGAAAAAGAGTTGAAAACTCGAGGCGAAAGGGTAGATGTTTTATGGCTTGAGTTCTTAACTAGGGAATCCAGATAGGATCGGCTCTCGAGTTCACAAGTGTGTGAAAGGATTCATATTAAAGATAACGTCTTTCAAAACTTGTAATCTTATCCTTTTCGAATGTCTTCCTTTCTCTCCATCTCATTCGTCTCCGTTCAAACTTCCCCAAAAATAATTACCTCAACTTTCCCTCCTCGGTCTTCTTTCTCGATCTCGCCGTTTCCTTTTCGTTTGAAGATATCCTTGCAGCATGGAAATAGCTTTGTGAGCGATGATTTGTAAGTATGGAATGAGGAGTTTATTTTTACGCAAAAGAACCATGGAGATTAGCGTTAATCATCAAATAATATCCTTTAATGAGAAGAGACTCCGTAGTTAGATATTGCAATGCATCTTGCACTGGGCAGGTGTTTTGCGGCTTAAGTATGGTGAGGTAATTTTTTTGGCATTTGTGATGAATGCGAAAGTGATGTGAAAATGTCCACTCGATGAGTGAAATAATGAATCAACTCTTCACTTCACATTTAGGAATGCTATTGAAGCTGCACCTTAGTTTCGGCAACGTTTGCATATTTCGCACATTCTTATATTCCCTTCTTCTGTTGGTCATGCCGTTTTAAGTTCGTATTTTCACTTAAGGGACTAAGTCTCCAGATGCATACGACTTATGATTTCTGTCTTAATTGGATGTAAACATTTGTTTTGATGTGGCTGATGAAGCTGTATTATGCTGTAGTTCTGGAGCTAAGTGTCCTGTTTCAGGGTATAGACACGAAGAAAGCAAATTGCCTGCCTACCAACATTCAGCTCCGTCCAGCGTGAGCCTGCGTCAATTATGTACTGATCTAATCAAAAAGAGGTGGATGCTGTGGAAGCAATGTTGGCTGAGAGTTGTAGGCTACACTCGATAGCTGTCGATAACTTTGGATTTTCTCTTTTCTCGGAGTCGGCGTTATATTCTGGTGCCTGAATACAGCTTCCGGGAGAAAATGATTATCAAGTATGGTTCCGTATTCAGGGTGGCTATCGTCAAGAAAAACCGGGAAAACGTGGAATTGTCAGGGAATTTTGAATTTCTGTAAAAGTCAGGGATTTCTCGTAACAGTCAGGGAGAAACTGGAATAGGAATCCTCGTTATTTTTCTACCATAACGTTTATCGGCCAGTCTTTCCCGCCCTTTATTTCACCAACTAAAACTAACGTCCGTCGCTGACGTGCACGGAATAAGCACCATAAATTCGTGGAGCATTCAGTTGTGAATCTTATTAGTTGTGAATGATAGTTATTAGGTATGTGAGTGATAGTTATTAGTTTGATTTGTGAATGATAGTTATTTGATAGTTAGAAGGCCGTGTTGTGAATCAGACGTATAGTGTATCCCTTTTTTATATCCTTATTGGAATATTTGCCTAGTTGTGTTAAAAATCATGATCACAATGTATTACGCTCATCACAAGGAATCCGAGGCTATGTTGTTCGGAAAGTTTTATCTCGCGTTTTTTTTAGCTTCGGAAACTCAGGTCGAGAAGTGGTTGGAGCACACTAGCTTATAGTAAATACATGCCTGCAGCTCTAAAAATACGAGACGATGATTAGAAAAATTAGAAAATTTAATTCAGCAGCAAACATTTTCCAATAATAGGTGACCTTTTGGCGATTGGTCAGGGAAATTGGTAAATCCACCAGAGAAAATTCGGGGAAAGGTCAGGGAATTTGAAAATTGGCTATCCGTAGCCACCTTGGTATTGCATCCTTAGTGTGTACTCTACCTGCTCGGGCAACTGTGGCCAATTGGTGGTGGTTGCCGTTGAGCAAGCAATCTGAATTCTTTGTGGCCGGAGGATTTTTCCGCCTCTCCGAGAGTGAATTTTAAAGATCAAATGCGGGAAGAAAGTTCAAGTCTTTTGCGAATCGTAACTCGCTTTGTGATCGTGTCCGCCGCTTTGAAGAAATGTTGGTATCCTTGTTTTTGCTCAACGTGATGGAATGAAAGGGATTCTAGCTAAAACGACTTTACTTTGGTTAAAACGCTGGAGCCATTACCTATAGTATATCAATGTTTATTAATTTAATTGAAAAATAAGATATTACTTATTTTTTCTAACTTTTGGAAAACTTAATATATTTTTAGAATTTTTCGTACGTTAATTTAGCGATTATGCCAAATTTATGATGTAAAATGCTGTATTTCTGCATTGTAAATGTTATCAAATACTCTACTCAAAATTCGATACAACCTTTTCTATAATAGATGACTACCATCGAAATCGAATTACCGCGATAAACATGTTTTACCAATTCTCGATGGCAAAATCAGTCATTGCTCAAGCTTAGTATCAGCCCTCGATGGTAATAGCGTAGGGAATCATGAAGGCTTTCGGGTTTTCTTCCATGTTGTGTCATTTTTGTTGACTATAGTTTCGCGAGCGTTCCAACTCGCTTCTTCAGGTCGAAGTGCTTGCGATGCATTTTTGGCCGCTTTATATGGCACGGCGGAGGGTCAAGCGCGATTTTTCTCGCCCTTTTTTTGTTGTTTTTTCCCGCGTTTTGTGGAAGACACGCTTCCAACTGGTGGTTAGCGTGTAACCATCTTCCCTATTGACATTATCGGGCGTTTTTCAAATTTCGATAGCCTCCCTAATCAGTCGAGGGAAGTACCGGGTCTCATTTGTGATAATTTTCGCTTCCTCCAAATTTTCAACAAAAATGACTCAACGCGGAAGCAAATCCGAAAGCCTTCATGATACAAGACCACTCTGCGGAATCTTTCATAACAACCAGTAGCGTAGGGAGACTGGCACTAGGAAACAAGCTGCAATATACTTCGCCTGGACTGAGCATCGATGCCAACTTTGATTTCGCCTGGCAGGAGTTAGGTGGGAACTGCGCCTGCGCGTTGCGCATTTAAACATGTAGGGAGAGAGGAGCGAGGAAACTGCGAAGTTGTCGCCGGCGGCGGCGGTGGTATGGTACGGAGGTCTACGGGCGGGCGACTCGACTCACGTAATTGTCATCGATTCATCGACGCCGACAAATTCTTCACCGTCGATGATCGCTGATATTCATCGTCATCGATGCGGTTCATCGCATCGATGTCAATGATTTCGACTAATCGACTCATCGAAGAAGCCTAGATAAAACTAACCGTGGTCTTGTATAAATGGGAGTTCGATTACCATCTTTTGGTTTGCGTCTGAGTATTTACGCCTAGCTAGTGAATCATGGATGCCTGCGCGGAACCTTTCGAATGGTAAATAGTATATTTCGCTCATTTGTGGGTACGTAAATTTGCATTAATCATGGGGATAACCTGAGGCTATGAATATTTGTGCCGAGAACTCTCTCTTTACTCTTGATAACTCGTTCCTCAACGCATCCTAAACGGTCCTCTTGGCTGATAGGACGTGCCATAGAGTTATTAAGGTACAAGAGGTGGCGCTGCCTATACTCGGCCGTAAGCGAAGGTGAAGCTGGGTGGGCGTAACCGTCCGCCATATTGAGTGTCCCTATAAAGTAAATAATTGCAATAAACGTTAATGAGTGATGATTTATAATTCATAATAGGGTCACTGACACATCGTCATGCGCATAGAACTTCCTTTCCAATAGCTATTCCGTTTGTTGTTCTGTATTTGAAATCAAAAGTTAATTGTACAATGGACTTTTGGCTTGGTAAAAGAACATTGAAAATAGCTAAACAGTCGAAACTTGTCGTGTCTTTATAATATTGTGGAAGAATCGTCTTCAGAGTAATCGTCCCGTCTCACGATGTCTTACGGAAATCAGTGTTACTACGGTCTTTCAATATGGCGGAAAACTTTCACCGTGGCTTCACCTGAAATTCATCTCGCCACCTCTGTTGAAATATATACTCCAAGGGACGAGCTGTCGAGTGAGATGCGGTGCGGTACAGATTGGTGCTCCACTGTCCGCGAGCGACTCTTTCTCTCGGGCAAAGCGAGTTCTCGTGGGTGCTGGTGCTCAACGTGCGTTTTGGGAGCGGAAATGCTTTAATATTAGTCGAGGTTAGGCGTAATCCTTCTCTCTCAGACGGGCGCTCAAACCAAAGCGCGCTCATCTTTACCGGGGAGGTGGGCGGTCGGCAAAAGAAGAATGTGAGGCGCAGGGATTCCCAAAAGAGAGATAGAGGAATGGTTGAAGTTCCCTAATGGGCCAATTAGAGCCATCTCGGAGTGAGGAGGAGGAGGAGGTCGAGGGAGAGGGGAAGAGAGAGGATTGAGGAATCTTCGAGGGCGTTTTCGGTGCTTGGGATGGATGGAATATGGGAAGAAATTCTGGGGAAGAGTCGGAAGTGAGAATGGGAGGGGAGAAAGGGAGGGATATCCGAGCGAAGGTGAGTGGGGAGACATTGACATTAAGACTGCTTGCTGGGTGAGGGGAAGGCAGTTGGAGGGATTGGGAGGGGAGAGGAGTAATGAGAATTAGCAATCAAGGGAGGGCAGGTGGAGTGCACGGGCCTTCTATTTAGGGTGTGGTGGAGTGAGAGAGAGAGAGAGTGGGGAAGGAGTGGGATGGATGGGGGTGTGGGGTGTCCTCTCGTTCGAATGAGGTGCTGGAGAGGTTTCCTTCCATTCTTAATTTTTTTTTGTTTCAAAGGAATGGGAAGAGGGGAGAGAGTACTAGTGGTGGTTGGTGGTGGGGGGTGGATGGGGAAGCAGAAGCTGTAAAAGGGGAGGGGTGAGTAGGGGATGGGGAGAAGTAGGAAATGAAGACGGCGCGGGGAATGGGGTGTGAGAGAGGGGAAGTATGCGAAGCGGAAAATAAGGTGGGGAAATGTGGCGGCGTTGGAAGAATGCGATTCTTATGGCTGAGAGAGAGAGAGAGAGAGAGGGAGGGGATTCATAAAGGAGTTGGATGGAAGAAGTAAGTAGGGAAAGGGGTCCCCGGTGATTTACAGAATGAGGGAATGAGGCGTTTTGGGGGGAGGAAGGGGAGGGAATGTGGGTGGTTTTTCGTGTGTGCTATTAGGTGAGGTGGTTGAGGAGGAGTGGTGCTCGCGGTGGGAGATGCTACGGGGATAATCCCACCCACGAAT
The DNA here is from genome assembly GCA_963169105.1 of Ceriagrion tenellum. Lineage (NCBI taxonomy): Eukaryota > Metazoa > Arthropoda > Insecta > Odonata > Coenagrionidae > Ceriagrion > Ceriagrion tenellum. The sequence goes on along the minus strand of OY720642.1, from coordinate 14,616,623 downwards.
ATATATTACGGATTTTGATGTTTGGAATTGTTGCCTAGGCTACGTGTTGCCTAACTTTCCACTTCTAGTTCACCCAGTCCTTGGCGCCACTTCGATTAGAGTCTTTTCAGTTGGTATTGTCATGAATATATACTATGGATTGGGACCTCGTTGCCAAAAACTGTTGTGGTATGGTTCCCATGGTATGAATTCCAATTATAATCGAATTCTGGCAAACAACGTAGTCGGCACAAGATGAACGTTTCATTAACCTCTTACTGATTTTCTGTAATAGATATTCCCTCTTTAGCATTTAAGGTTTAGAGGTTTATGAAACGTCCATTGTGTTCCGAAGACGATGTTTGCCAGACTCTGATTCTAATTTGAATGCACTAAGCCCGTTCGGCTTAAATAAAGAATTTAGAATGCCTTGTTTTGACTGAACTTGCCTCGTACCAGGCTGAAAAACATGGTATGGGTCTACAAGGACCCGAAATAGGAGACTTGGATTGAAAAATAAGAATCTGTTCAAGGCGGCGGTAAAAATATTCCTTTTTACCTACACTGCAATAACGGCCATTGGGAATACTCATGAAGTCACCTCGCATTGTTATTAACTTTCCTTTTAGCGATATTCACGAAGTGCTAATAAGTTAATTGTGCATTTGTGTAATTAAATTCGGAGAGGAATTAAAAATATCTGTATACCGGATGATATTAAAAAAGGGTATAATTACGTCCCGCGTGTAGTACTACATTTTTTATCCACTGCATTATGATTAATTGTAAGTAAAACCCATGTATATTCATGGCAAAACCGGTAAGACGTGTTTATTTACAAACTGTCGACTGTATTTACGTTTGAACTTTCGTCTTTCATCACTAGGCGGCACCACTTTCCAAAAAGTTAATTGTTTACGGAATTCTATACAACAGCTTTTAGCGACGAGATAATAATCCATTATATATATATATATATATATATATATATATATATATATATATATATATATATATATATATATTCATGCTCCCACTTCTATCCGAACGCCATATCTCGATCGCATGCTGCCCTTGCGTGTGTTCCGTGCGGAGGCCTTTGCACGGGTGTAACGGAAAGGCATTTCACTGGAGCGGAATTTTGCTCTTCGTACGTAGTCATACGTTTGAAATCGAAGTGTGCAATTTATCGTCTGACGAAGAAGTCTATTAGCATTGAAAACGGCGTGTGCTGTCTCTCCTTAATAGTGGTCCCCCTGACGCAATATCTTGTGTTATTTATTTGTCATTTGGAGCGCGGTTAATATTCAATAAAAATCAGTTTTATGTATGTATATTTCCAGGAACCTTCGCCAACTTACGTGAGATAGTGGGGAAATGGGGACGAGTTGATTAAAGATTACGCTGTCATGCATGGTTGTGCTGGTTGCCATAAAGTCGCCGCACGTAGTACTTGAACGCCCTATCTAAGCAAGATGTGCTTTTTAAAGTTAATGGAATTGAATCGTGGGCCGGCAGAGAGGGGTAAGATGCAAAGAAAGGAATTGGTCCTTGGGAATGCTGTGTGCTCCCAATTTTGGGCTCACACTGGTAGGGTGAATTGTATAGTGTTCACGTGGAACCACTTAGCACTCTCCAGTGTTAGGTAGCTATCACCCATCTTTCATGCTATGCCTTTAAATCAGCCATTTTCGAAGTAGATTGAGTTGTCAAGCCAACTGATCTGAAGCTACCTGGTGGTAAAATATGGTGCGATTGCATATAAATATTTAAACACTCGGGTCAAAAGTTAAGGTGAAGTCGCTTGTTTTACAAAGTCTGTTTGCGAGAGATCACTTGGGTACCTACTATACAATGCATGGGATTTTTCGTAATTTCTAATTGAAAGCCTATTCATAGGGTGAAATTTGAGCCTTTCTTGGGTGAGGGGACATCATTGAAGATCTAATCCCATTAGTGAGAGAGGACGATGGCATTTCCTTTCGGCGACCTCCTGCTGTTCTTCGCCGCTGCGACGCTGGCGTCGACGTTGCGGACGGTTTCTTACAGGCACAAGATTTTCCTGGAGGGCCAAAGGTCGAAGGTCGATGAGACAGAGTTCCCAATGGCTCACGACGTCATCGCCGCGACCCAAGAAGGCCGAATGAGCAAATCGAAGGTGAAGATCATGCTCATTGTCTTTTTTGACGCCAAAGGGAATGTGCATCATGAGTACGTGCCTCCTGGAGTGACCGTAAACGCTCAGTTTTACAAGTCAGTGCTCATATGATTCACCCGCAGTGGCTCGCGTCCGACCCGAGGTCAGGAATTCGTGGAAATTCCACCATGACAATGCGCCGGCGCACGCCGCCTTCGTTATCACCCGCAACCTGACCGGCCAGCGCACTGAAACGTTGCCACAGCCGCCGTACGGTCCGGACTTGTCATCGCCAGACTTCTTTTTGTTTCCCCGCCTCAAAAGGGAGTGGAAAGGTGCGCATTTCGACACCATCGGCAACATCAAAGCTACCTCGACGAGGCTTCTCAAGAGCATTCCCGCCGACGAGTTCCAGGGTACCTTCCGGGCGTGGAAGAACCGTTGGCAGAGGTGTAACGACGCGGAAGGAGATTATTTTGAAGAATTTTAGGTTGTTGTACGAATTGGATCAATAAATTAAAAAAATAAATGCGACGCATTACTCTTGGGACAAACCCTGTATGACTGTCATGAGCTTCAGAGTTAACCACGTAACCCAGAAAATTCTGCACTTGATAAATTGCATCATGTGGGAGAGATTTCTATGTGAGGATTCCCATGCGGGACCACGTCGTGACCGAAGCGCTTCTTGGTGAATCAGCTAGTATTTATAATCGCCTCGAATTTTGCGACACCCTGGAACTTAAGGTAATTTGAGTGAAATATCATTTTACCTAGAAATCAATGATTTTATTCTCAATTTAAAGAAAAATATATCACCCTTCTAATGACTCCAAAAATTCAACCCCTTACCACATTACTTTCCGAGATATTTGCCAAAAAATACCAGCCCCTTTACATGGGAAATGGCACGTGTATGCACTCTAGAGAGATATTATTTACAACATGAGGAATTTATAACATTTAGATGTCGTAAAAAACTAACAGTGTGTAGTTTGTGTGTTTTCACAACTATTTTTGAAAAATAATCATATTGTCACCGCAGTAGGTTCTTTAGTATCACAATAAACCTTCCGTTTTGAAGGAGTTTCAAACGCACCGCGCGAAAAAATGAAATAAATTGATGGCTTATGCTGATATTTTTATTTAATTACTTACCATTTCTGTAATATAAATGTATACTATGGCACCATTAATAATGCAATATTTAATTGATGTTCCCTACAGCTAATGAAATTAAAACTTATAATTTTAATATGGTCTCTATTATGACTAGGGAACTATCTCACTTGGACCACCTTAAGCGTAAGCATGAACGTAAGTGGCGGAAAATGAATCTAACTTGATCAAAAACGCGCTTTATCTGAAAAATACGCAGTGATGCACATTCTTCGCGGCAGAGGAACCTCTCCCTCTGGAAACAAGTGCGATTCTCTCGCGTAGATTTCGCTCCGACGACGAGATCGGCGGCGCGGCGTGCCGAAATATCGTGGCTCTGGCAGCGTCGAACTCCACAATCCATGTTAAGGCAGTACAGTACGACTTCAGCATACATCATCCGTTACCGAGATTCCCAAACGTGCGAAGTTTACACGGGAAGAGTTGAATATACTTATGTCGGGGTCCGTGGCTAAAGTTCTGCGCGAATAGGAAAATGGATCTTTTGGAGGTAAAAGTTAGTGGATTGTGCCGAGGTGCTAACGTCGACATAAAATAACGCGCGCGGCGTCTGTATTCCGAACTTCCAAAAGCTCTCGTCGTCTGGCCGGCCACAATGGACATGCAGTGGTGCCAGGCGATGTATGATTATTCACCTTTTTCGATGAGATACGCTGTCTTGTGAGGTCGGACGCATGTATTTTTACGTATAATTTCATTGCCCATTAATTTTGATATCACCAAAAAAAAGGCTATATAAAGGCAGTCTTGGACTACAGGTAGTTTAAGCGATAGTTATCACATTTCAGACCATGTTCGGGTATTATTTTTATTTTAAGTTGCCGTTAGAAGCATGAATTAAATATCGTTATATAACTGGTGCAAAACTCTGGTTTTATGTGAGTGAATATCTAAGTCAAAAAATGGATATATCTATATAAGTTTTCTTTTGATTCATTTTTCACAACTCACGTTTAACGCCTTCACATCAGAAGGTTTTTTGTGATTTTATTTTACTGCGATGAGCATATGACTTATTCTTAAAAATTGTTGAGAAAACAAGCACACTACGCTCTCTTAAGGTAGTTTGAGCGAAATATCATTTTACTCAGAAGTCAATGAATTTGGTCTCAGTAAAAAAAATATCTCACCCTTTTAATCACACCAAAAATTCCATCCCCTACCATATTATTTTCGGAGATATTTGACAAATAATACCAGCCCTTTTACATGGGAAATGGTACGTGCATGCACTCCAGAGAGACGTTTTTTACAAAATGAGGTATTTCTAACACTTAGATGTCGTAAAAAACTAACAGCGTGTAGTTTGTATGTTTTCTCAACTATATTTGAAAATTAATCATATTGTCACCACAGTAGGTTCTCTGGTATCACAAAAAACCTTCCGCTTTGAAGGAGCTTCAAATGCACCGCGCGGAAAAAATGAGTCAAGTTAAAGACTTATTTAGATATTTTCATTAAATTACTTACAATTTCTGTCATGTTAAACTATATTATTGCACCATTAACGATGCAATATTTAATTCATGTTTCCTAAAATTAATGGAATTAAAACGTTTATATCGAGTATGGCATCTATTATGACTAGGGAAAGATCTCGCTTGGACTACCTTAAATTTCTATCGAGGTCCATACGTGTTAAATTTATCGTAGTTTTTTTTAGATAAATTCGGTCGGGATTATTTACGCCTATCGTTTACCATATAAAATGGCTTGTATTTGTCGACAACTATCTCGAAAAGTTAAGCGGTAAGTGGCTGATACTTTGATATCCTTGGGAAATTGAGGTATTTAATTTATAAAAAGATCAAATTCATTGTGATGTGATATCTCGTTGAAAATTCCTTCCATAGATAGATGTACCTAGGTAATTTGGGACCGAGATCTATGTGTTCTCAGTCTGGAGGCGCGAAGATTCGCCGTGCTGAAATATTCGACCTCGCCCGAACTCGCCTCTAGCCCTTAGAAGCCCACAAGTATCCGTCGGAATCAATCATCTCACTAAAACATCGTCCTCGCCATCCTTGTGTCGGATTAAATTATGAAGACGCATCCATGTCAGCTATTGCGAAAGCGGCGTAGTTCACGGCGAATTCGGAGGATCTGGGTCCACGGAAATTCCACTCGTCCAAATTTCATCGATCATCTTTAGGAGTGGTAGAATTGTTCTCATTCGTTGAGGATACGGTCTGTGTACGATATGAATCGGCCGCAGAGGGAGCGAAGGGACGAGTTGCCAGGGAGTGGAGAAAGTCAGGGGGACAGCATCTCGAAGAATAGGGTGGGAACATAGGTGGGGCGGAAAAGTCTTCACTATGATACATTATAGGAAATGACGCCACCCGCCAAATGTTACGAGCGCCATGGAGGAAGGTTACTTACTTATAAAGAGGGCCGGGGGCAATGTCGAGAGCAGATTCAGTGTATTGCACCGCTGGGTATATCGTGGGGATTACACATACAAAACATTTGTGGCACAGCGCTAAAGAAACTAGGTTTTGTTAAACGTATAATAGGAAGGTCCTCGAATGAAAAAGTCAAAGAGAGATGCTACTTCGCTCTGGTTAGGCCATACCTCGAATACGCCGCGAGCATTTGGGACCCTGGTCAAATAGATTGAACCGATAAAATTAATAAAATACAAAGGAAAGCAGCGCGCTTCGTTAAAAACTGCTACGGGCGTACATATTGTGTCTTGCAACTTTTAGAGGGATTAAGGTGGGACCCTAGAGACTCTGAGGCTATTCGCTAGGCTTAGGTTGCTTGAGGAATTCAGAACTGATATTGTTCAGAGCAACATAGAGAATATTATCATGACCCCATCTCTAGGTCTGACAGACGCGATAAAATACGAGGGATATACTGCCGAACAGACATGTACTAGAACTCGTTCTTTCCGCGCACTATAAGCGATCACAATAAAAATTAAGCTCACTAAATACACTCCTATAATTCATGTCACCATTTCATCTCCAAAAAACTTACACCTATACACGGCTGGTGACCTAACACCCCCTGCCACACGCCCATGCGGCGGCTCGCGGGGTATTATGTAGATGTAGACCTTCTTGGTCCTCCCAACTCTCCCATCGTAGGATGGTGGGATATATGATTCTAAAGGGAAAGGCAAAGATGGGAGAGAAATCTTGGAATAGTATAGTGGTAGACGACGAGAAGGGATTAGTGAAAACACAAGGAAGAAGGTAGATGCAACATCCTGAGACACCGCGGTGAGGAGGGTCCTTTTCCATTCGGGCCAATTCTTCGTCACTTGGCCTCCTTACTTCCTCGTGACCACTACAGAGGGTTGCTGTTGCCAAAATTGACGTCAAGGTTCAACATGGAAAAGGTGGCAGCATTTTTTTATCGTATTTATGACAATCGAGAAATTTCCTTACCGCAGTTTCGTCCGGTTCTAGCATTTAACCTTACCGTAACGGTACGGAGAAATATCGTTTCGTCATTTAGCAACTCATTTCGTTATAGAGGAAAATGTTTGTCCGCCAGAGTGCTTATAAGAGAGGAGAATACTAAGCCTTATGAAGAGTATGAATATCAAATATTGACCTTACTAGACTAATCATAGTGAAATTAAAGCGCACGTTAAATTTGGCTACATTTTTGCGTTGTAAGATGGTAAGTAGCATGTCTTGCCCTGAACGAAAGTGACTGCTCGTCAGTCAGGGTGTCCAGCACTCTGGAAAACCGGGAAGACTGGGAAATCTCAGGGAGTTTTATTTTCACTGGAAATATCAGGGAAATCTCAGGGAAATATCGCATTGACTCTGCAATTTTCTTTGGTGTCAATATATAAAACAGCAACGGAAGCAATGTGCCTTTTTAGGCAAGTTGCTAAGTCAAATTTCCCTTGCGTTGTCGCATTTTGCATTCCTGTAATCACCGAAAGCAGATGCAATGTTTTTTTATACAGGTACATTGTTCTTATTGGTCGTAGTCTGTGAATCAGTGGCGTAAAAAACGTGCCTTTATCGGCAAGTTGCGATGTCAAATTTCCCTTCCGTTATCGCATATAGCAAAATAAGGAAAAAAGGTAAATTCCTTCAGTTTTCTAAGTTGTTGATCATTTTATATCAATGCTATTCATAGCAAAGTCTGGCTGTAATATAGCCTTGTTCGTGAGCGCCAGCATGACAATGTTTAAATCCAAGAAAGGGTGGTGATGTGATATTCTCTCAAACTATTTTAAAGTTTTGTGTTTATTTTCTTCCAAATATGCAAGTTAAAAAATAATCCTAACGTTTAATCACCCGAAGAGCATACCGAACATTCTCTTATAACTAACGAGAAAAAATGGATATTTCCTCTGGAAAAATAAATAGTGTCTGAAAAACCTGGAAATCTCAGGGAAATTTCAAATGTCCAGCTGCTGGACAACCTGTCTGTCGTTTGTCGGCCATGTGGAACTCTACTATCTGGCTGAAATGATACAGCAAGGATATGTAATGAATACGAAACTTTATACTATTGTTTTGGTCTCTACCGTACCCAAGAAAATATTCCGTGTCGTGCTTTAGGCCCAAATCATTTTGTGCGGTGACGTAAATTCGTACTTTGCCATATTGCCACCTTGAGCTTCTGCGCTCTTAAGGCGACGCATCACACCCGTTCGACTGGCCGAATTTGTGATGATTTCCGACCCCATATTTTTTGTTTAAGTCTTAAGTCATCAACTTGAAATTTTTATAGTATAAAGAATAGACCTTTGCCAATGGAGACTCGTATCTGAAATATGACAAATTTATCCCAGAGCATAATTAAACCATCGAGAAAACGGCAAGATGTGGGGTATATTTTTCAAAAAATCTATTATCATTGGCATATTTTAAACTAATGGAGATGTATCAATCCGTCTTCTGTCAGAATTCCAAGTAACAGTCATCACGGTTGTAAGATGAAATCTGTAATTGGTATCTTTCGACGAGCTACCTGAATGGTTTTCGTCCATGATGTGCTCGGACGGTGTCGCAAATAATTCAGTCTTATCTCACAGATCTTATGTCAGCGCTGCCTATACTTACGCGCTGGAGACATGGCTACAACTTACCGACAACAGTTGCCTTGTGCGAGAGTTATCCTGTAGTAAGAGACTCCTGACGCCAAAACGCCTCGGTCGGGTGCGAGTGACGCCGTCTGGTGGATTTTCGACAGAACTATTCCTTACCGCAGGGTATGATGCGTCCTCTTAAGATGGGGAGAGAAGGATGGTGAAACAGGGATGGTTTCAGCGCTGGCCTCTACCTCCCCCTCCTTTCTCTCCCTCCCTCCCTCCTCCTCCCTTCCTGTCCTTTGCCACGCTCTCCTCCCGACTCCTTATTTCAAAAAAGGGAAGAGTAAATAGAGAATAAGGAGGAGGATCGGGTGAGCAGAGCGAGGAAGGTCTTTTGTCGATTGCTAATCAGGTAATTGAAGATTGGTATCGACGTACCAGGAGGGAAGAATGTGGAGGAGGGCACGGGCTTTCCGATGGACAGAGAGGGGAGGATATGAGGGAGATATTTTAGATATTTTTTGCCTCCCTTTTCATCCCTTTCCTTTATTCACCCTCTCTTGACGTTCTTTCTTCTTCAATGAAAAGTACGCATTCCATTGGGCGCTGCTTTTGCGGCCCGAAATATCTGCAAATGCGATGGAGTAAGCCCTTCGGGAATGTAATCCCTGCGTTTCTCTAAATGGACCTTTGAAGGTCAGCCAACAGCATTTTTATATGAGAATTTAGAACTTTTTTTGGTAGAGGGCATGTAAGTGTAAACTAAGCAAAATAGGTGATATTTTTTGTGGCATGAAGTCTTTCTGTGCCATCGAACTTCAACAAATTTGGAACATATTGAATTTAACGTCGCGTCGTATGTAATCAGCTGCACCTAGAGGTCCGATAACACCGTGCCTGTTTAACATCTGCCATTTCCCCATGGAGTATTTTCATTTATATAGTGCTAACTATTCTCTCGGGTTTTGTGAAGAGCTTCAATTTGTTGGTTTAATGAAGAGGGCGTTTTCAATTGAAGGTTGCATCCACATCTGTCATACCTTGAAACTTTCTAACCACCCTTTATGAATCTTTGAATACTAAATTATATCAGTCTGTTTTTGGCAAAGTTATGGTAATTTGCCACATTTGATTCTAAATATTAGACATCAAGAATATCCTCGAGAAAATTGTGTGGATGGAATAGGATGACCTAATCTTATCATGTTAGGGAGCATAATAGGAAGGTCCTTGGATGATAAAGTCAATGAGAGATGCTACTTCGCTCTAGTTAGGCCACACCTCGAATACGCCGCGAGCATTTGGGACCCTGGTCATAAAGATTTAACCAAACAAATTAACAAAATACAAAGAAAAGCAGCACGCTTCGTTGAAAACTGCTACGAACGAACATATAGTGTTACACAACTGTTAGAGGGATTAAGGTGGGAGCCCCTAGAGACTCGAAGGCTGCACGCTAGGCTTAGGCTGCTTAAGATATTCAGAACATGTGTGTTTCAGAGCGACACAGAGAATATTATCATGACGCCTCACTACATTTCTAGGTCTCACAGATACGATAAAATAAGAGAGATACTCTGCCGAACTAATAGGTACAGAAACTTATTCTGTCCGCGCACGGTAAGCGACCACAATAAAAACTGAGCTCCTCCAAACACACTCTCATAATACATGTCACCATTTCACCTCCAAAACTTTTACATCTTTACATGGCTGGTGACCTACCACCCCCCGCCACTCGCCCAAGAGGCGGCTCACTGGGTAGTATGTAGATGTAGATCTGAGCTTGAAGGCTTGTAGTTTTCTCTCAACTCTCTGAAAGGTTTCCCAGTCCTCGAATATTACGTTTCGAGGTTTCATTTCCATCTCCATTTTTTCCGTTTCCCCTCAGTTCGGTCGAGATAAGAGCTGGTAGAGCTCTCTCTGATTCGGAGGCTGCCTCCTCGCGGCGTGTGGTGGGATCGGAGTTAATGAGACGCTTCGTGAGTCGTCTCTTCCTCCGTATCCTCCTCTCTCATTGGCTCCTTCGGTGGGTCGGTAAACGAGGGAGATTATTAGGTGTACGCTGCTTTCCATCCTTCCCGCCGAAATCCCTTCATATGTCCCTCTCCTTCGGTTAACGAATCCGTGTGATCCTAAGTGTGTGGTCCAGAAGAGAGCGATTTTAAGACGATCTGCGATCTGATTTGATCCTTTTCCTGTAATTTGCTCATGGGTCTTGGAGATAACATTTTGGGTTTTTGCCAATGGGCCAGTAGCCGTAGTTACGTTATATTAAATAGGGTATAGTCTTATGATGTTTTGAGACGGACACGTTTAACAATTATTTAATAATTTCTACTTCTGGAGGGATATTCCATGAAACTACGTTCATCATCGATAGCAATTAGCTACCTGAAAACTGTCGTTACCTCTTCATTAACGAAACTCTTTTTCTTATGTGAAGGTAGTTATAACACTTTTACATCTACATACTTCCCCGCGAATCGCCGCATGGGCGTGTGACAGGGGGTGGTAGGTTACCAGCCGTGTAAAGATGTAAAATTTTCGGGGGTGAAATGGTGACATGTCCTATGAGAGTGTATTTGGAGTAGCTCAGTTTTTATGGTGGTCGCTTATTGTGCGCGGAAAGGACGAGTATTTGTACCTTTCTGTTCGGCAGAGTATCTCTCTTGTTTTATCGCATTTGTCAGACCTATAGATGTAGTGAGGCGTCATGATAATATTCCCTATGTCACTCTGAAACACACCAGTTCTGTATTATTTAGGGTCAGCCATAAAAATGTCACCCATTGCTTAAAATGCCCTAATAACCCATGGCACTCCCTTGATTGATTCCGAGATCCCAATAACTAAAGAAATACTTAAAGAAAACAAGCAAATGCGTATGGAAGAAATTATGAAAACAACTAGTCCATGTAAAAGAATGGGAACTCTACCACCGATATTCAGGTCACAGCTCATTGGATTTTGACACACCCCATGCCACACCCCTGAGGTGACACGCAGGATGTTATTATTGTTGCTGGGGTGGCGGAAGTGAAAGAGGGAGGGGCGTGCCGGTCAGCTAACTGGTTTCAACTCCCTCGACGTATCTTTAGCCAACCATTTGGATCGCTAATTGATTATTGTTCGATGTCGATTGCGATATTGCCTTTGTTTTTTATTATTTATCCGCATTTATTCCTGGTCAGGATTGGCGATAATATTCATCGAAATACGGTGGGGCGTGAGGCAGGGGCTACTCTGAAATCAGCCCTGAAAAAGAGATTAAATAAAAGGATTAGTACACATGAAATCCAAATATATCGGCGTAATTGGGAGGAATTTTTAAACATTGAAGTTAATAAATCCTGCAATTTTCCGCAAAAGTATAATTTACTTGCGACCCGGATTTCAATTTTTTTGTTAACCCTAAGTCCTCGCTTTCCACCTCTTCCTCCAGTTTTCCCAATCACCACTCCCGTACCTTCCCTTCTGTTCCCCCCCTCTCCTTCAGTTATGCATAAATTGTGAGCACTAAGCACCACCTGTCACCTGAAGATTATGTATTGAAATAGAAACCCGGGTGGGAAGTAAATTTTGTTTTTGTAAAAAAATTGCACGTTGCACGTAATTCAAAATGATCAGTAGGTATATTGTCAGAGTGAAACGTCGAGCGTGGGCTTTATGTTACTCTGTCTTGTCATTAGTTGTGCGTGGGATTGAGGAATTTCCGTACTTATCTGCTCGGCTGTGTATCTCTATTATTGTCGCTTCAATTAGCTCTGGGGATTGAGCGTGGGGTTGAAATGTGTAGTTTCCTCCATGTGAGGACTATCGTGATTACGGATAGGAATTTGGGGTGGCTCAGTGGCTTAAGTGCTGGCTTCCCCTTCTGAGTATATGGGTGTTTTTTAGTGAAATCTCAATCCGTTCCTGAAATACAAAAGTTTTTCCGGTGTTTTGCCGTTTCTTTCTGTCGTATGGAACGCTAGGGGGTGGGCCACTTCGCGTCTCTCGTTAATGGTGGCCAAATACCATGATTCTGTCCCAATTAACTCTGTTCCTCAAATTATCCTTCTCCAGCCATCGTCTCCACCTTTACTGAATGGCGTCATGGACCTCAGTCGCCGGACGTCTTCCCAAATGACCAAATAGCCGGCCATGGGAGTGTTAAGCCACTTAATCCCTGTTGGCGAAAATGCTCTGCATTTTGATTTGCTGCTGGTTGTGGTTTTCTCCCCGATAAGTGGTCGTCCTTGATAGTCTTCCTCATTGATTCCACGAAGGCCGGGGTCTTGACTAACTTTTCTCTCTCACGTAATGTTTCATCCAGTTTTCAAACCCTTCGTGTAGACTTCACGTATTTCCCTACAAACCGTTCCGAAGCCCAGTTTTTGTCCTCTCTCTCCCCTTCCTTTATACAGAAATACCCATCCTGGTCACATATCATTTCATATCAGTATATCAGTCCATTTCAGCTCGCCCTCCTCCTACCTGTGCTGGCTTGGTGCTGATATGGACAGAGACCTTCTTTTTGGGTCGGTCTGAGTGAGTTCTTTTTGGAAACGAACTCCCAGCCCGATCATATGTGTCAATTCCGGTGTGCCACTGGGTAATGTCCTCGGCCCCCTTTTCTGTGTCATGTGAATAACCTCCCCGAATCTGTCAACTGAGATATCCGCTTATTCGCCCATAACTGCACTCTGTATTGGAAAATCAATGACAGAAGAGGCCGTGACGTTTTACAGTATGACGTCCTGAAGGTAGAAAATTGGGTTGTTAGCTAGGAAAACGGTTTAGCTGTTGCACAAATCAGATCTTTCTCCTTCTCCGTTAGTAGGACGAGTGCGACAAGGAAGTGTTATATCATGGTAGAATGGGTCAAGGAAAGTCATAGTTGTAAACACCTAGATGTATATTTAAGCAACGACTGAAGTTGGGGGTTGCGCATTGAATAAATTGTCGGGAAGACTTTTAGTACTGTCCTCTGTGTCATGCGTAATCTTGAAGGAAGCAACAGGGCAACAAAATAGTTGGCTTACATAACAATTGTGAGGCCTTAGTGTTGAATATGCTACCACGGCATCGGACCCGCATGATATTGGACGTGTAAAGAAAATAAGAAAAGTTCAAAGATGACGGAAGGTAAGTGTTGGGTTGGTACACGAGAAGGGATAGCGTTAAGGAATTGCGAAAAAAACGTAGAAGGGACTCACTTGAAACGAGAATGAGACTCGGCGTAGTATTTAGAATTGTCTCAGGAGACAAAGGTTGGAAGAAATCAAAAGAGGGAATGGTGATTCCAAATTATACTGATATATTTGATCACCCCTCTAAAGTTAAATTAAGAAATCAAAAGACTCAGCACTGCCAAGTTCTCATTTATTAATAGGGGTATTAAAGATTGAAACCAGCTACCTGATGAAATCTTTGAGCCCTTTCCTAAATCTCTAAGATCTTTCAGGAATAGGCGTTTATAACGCACAAGGCAAAAGTAATACCTAAAAGAGTAATTTTATGTTCCAATTAATTTATATTGCTAAAGTGCTCTTTTATTATTTCTTTTCAATGCCACCCCGCTGGTGTATTTTGGCATTGTAGCCTTAAAATAAATAAATGCTCCCAAGTACCTACGCTCACCGGTAAATAATATCGGTAAGGATAAATTATGTTATGTATTGCTTGTAAGGTTGTGATTTTTCGCTCCGTATATTTTAAGTAAAATCTATATGAATATCTCAAGAGGCAGTTTCCGAGCCTAAATGTCAGATTTTTCACTTCTCATCGCATTCGGAGATGTGTTCTTGTAGATTTTACCGCATTTTCATATCGTTCTTCAGCCCACCGGCGAATGCTTATCAAGGGTGGGTGGTTTCTGCTCGCTCAGCACGCGTTGAAGGCCTAAATGTCCATTACTCGAATGAGAGCACGGCGGGGGGACGTGGAAATGGGCCGTTCTTTCTCTCTCTCTCCGCCCGTTGTTTATTTCCGCGCCTTGTAAATCACGGCACATTAGCTCCTTGCCGAAATGTCATGAAGAGCTGCCGTTTCGTTTCTCTCGAACTTCGTGACGGACGCCATCACGTTATCTAGAGGGCACGAACCGGGTCCGAGATAACGGGAACCTCGATAGTTCGGCCCCTCTCGTTCCTGTTAAGCCACTGCGTTACATAGAATAGCCAAATGACTTTAAAACACGATATCTTATGGGTGTTCAACTTTTTTTTTATCATCAGCAGTACTCGAGTCCATTTGTGAACGTGTGGTCCGACGGCGATAAAAATTTATTTAAGGGAGAGAGAGAGAGAGTGTGTGTGCCATGGTGCTTGCGTAGAATCGGTCCTCGCGTAATGGGAATCCCGATTGCGCATTTACTTCCAGAAGCATCGTCGACTCTTTTACAGCTATACATCGACTGTGCTAAAGAGTAAACGCTGCATGGTTCTCGAATGATTCCGGTGTATTCCTTCTTCTTAAAGCTAATTCCACCTCTTGAACTGTTCGCAATACTGGCTTCGGAAGGGCTCTCTTCATAATTGCTAAAGTGCTAAAGATCTGTAATGGATTGTGCTCTTTTTAATGATAAGCCCCGACAGTACTAATGTTGTTATACCTACCAATACAGTAAGGACAGTTTTCTAGTACATTGCCATGTGTGCCGGCATGGCTTTGGATATTCTTCTTGGAATAGAAATGCCATTTGGTAGTATGTAAATCTTATGGCTCTAACTTTGCGTAATGTCAAGCACACGCTTCACTCGTCATTCAAATGATGGAAAAAGACCTGATTGAATAGTTATATTCACGTGCGGCAGGAAATGTCTTAAATCCCTTCCCATCTCAGTATGGTACCTCTGTGTGAGCAATCAGTAATTTATCGTTGATGTAATTGTGTATAATATAGCAAAATCAAATCGTGTGTTATGGATTTCGTATCTTTCGCAGTTTGCCTCTGAGTTATTGAAGTCGGACTAAAATACTGAGCTATTTCCGTTTAGTTTTGATATAATAATCATGATACGCTGTGAACGAGTACCTTGTGATTAGATTATCTGAAGGAAGCAGTTGATTGTCGATTTCAAGCAAGGAAATGGGAAGTATTATCAAGCTGCCCATTATCAACTCCAAGATTGAGGAAAATGCTTACAAAAAAACAGGAAATGATAATTGAGCTAAAGCGAAACTCTCTTAGGTTTTCCAACACAAGCTGTACGACGGTTATAAATTAAAGGGATTTCTTACTTTGTTGAGAGATTTATGACTAAGAGGAGCGAAAATAAAAAGAAAACTATTATTGTACATTGAAAGTCGAATAACAAGGAATAATTTTATGAGATAAAATATTAAGGGGAATTTGAATGCCGATATTTACAATCGGTGGCCGATGGCTATTTTTGTGATTGATAACGATTGATGAATCTAATGGTTGATAATTTCTTCCGCAGTAACCATGGTGAACAAACATTAGGGAAAAATAAAACAAAAAATAAGTCATTCATTTTGAGGTTTTCCCAAACGTAACTCAGTTGTTTTATTCGGGGATAAGGATGCCAAATAAGATATGCCGAAGGACTACACCTAGGGCTGCTTATAAATAAGCTGATGGTAATCGAAATTGATGGCTAAGCGGAAAATACGAATTATAAATTTTTGCCCTGGTAATAGCCGTTGCCAAAATATACGTCATTACTGAGTCTCCTTCTACATCTACATATACATACTTCCCCGCGAGCCGCCGCGCGGGCGTCTGGCAGGGGGTGTTAGGTCATCAGCCGTGTAAAGATGTAAAAGTTTTGGAGGTGAAATAGTGACATGTCCTATGAGAGCGTATTTGGAGGGTCTCAGTTTTTATTGTGGTCGCTTCTTATTGTGCGCGGAAAGGACGAGTATTTGTACCTATCTGTTCGGCAGTGTATCTGTCTTATTTTATCGCATCTGTCAGATCTAGAAATGCAGTGAGGCTTCATGATAACATACTCTGTGTCGCCCTTTAACACACCAGTTCTGAATATCTCAAGCAGCCTAAGCCAAGCGTGCTGCCTCTGACTCTCTAGGTGCTCCCACTTTAATCCCTCGTAACAGTTTTGTAACACTATATGTTCGTTCGTAGCAGTTTTTAACGAAGCGTGCTGCTTTTCTTTGTATTTTGTTAATTTTTTGGTTAAATATTTATGAGCAGGGTCCCAAATGCTTCTTCTGGAAGTATAGCCAAACGTTCTCCCTACGAATGTCTTATAGTTTATTGTATAGCTTACCTGTGATCGTTTCTACTCTTCGCTGTCATCGGTTTCCGTAATTCGATGACTGGAATAACTTGACTAAAACGAATAACTTCACTTTTCTGAGTCAGTTCATCACATTGAAACTATGATGTCTGTCTTGTTGTCAATTTAACCGTTAGAAAATTCATATTAGCCCTCCAGCATTATAGGTTATTGTATCCTTGTTGACATTATTAATTGATTATATTGCATAGTAGATACCGACTTTTAGTAATAATTGGCAATCACACCCTGCGAAAGCTAAGAAATCGATGCGCTGACCAATGCATACATAAGCAAGGCTAAAGTTGAGCATTATGAATTTTTTTCGGCCAAATAACTGTCTCGGTCGTTTTTATATTAAGATTGCTACATTAAGACGGATATAGGCATTGAGCTATACTTTCCATTAGTGATGAAGTTTACATTTTTTATTTATATTTGTGTGTGAGCGATAAACGAAGACGGAATGTGGAGAATCCGAACCAACAGTGAGCTAAGGGAGCTATATAAGGACCCGGATATAATAGCACAAGTCAAAAGCAGAAGACTTAGTTGGGCAGGTCATGCGTGGAGAAGAGGAGAAAATGCTACAATTAGATCGGTGTCAGAAGGCCTACGAAGAGGAAAGAGACCTTTGGGACGACCACGACTACGCTGGAAGACCAGGTTAGAAAGGACATGAGAAGAATGGGAGCAGAAGTTGACTGGATGGAAGATCGAAAGAGATGGCGAGGAGTTGTTGGTGAGGCCAAAAACCTTCTGAGGTTTGAGTGGTCTAATAGGCAAGGTAAGGTAAGGTATTTGTGTGTGAGCCGTACTTGTAGTCGGATTTGCTGTGTATAGTTTCTTGGCGTAAGTAAAAAAGTATGCGGGTAAAACTGGGCATAATTTGTGAGACATGATCCACCATCGAGCGAATTCATGCTCTATGATCTACAGAACTTTCAGGGGAACATTTTGTGGGCTCATTTGTGGGATCATGTGTGGTACGGAATTTGCAAGCATTTCCGTAAACAAAGATTTATTCACCAGTTGGACCCTTTCATCAACATATCCGAAGCGAAGAAAACTTCATGGGCCCAATTTCATTTTTATTTTTTTTGTCGAAGTGGCTCTTCGAAAATCGCGTTCCCTAATGCCATTTCTCCCCCTCATCCGTTCGGTAGTCTTTTGCGAGTGTCAGCATCTTACGTTTTATCCCGCTACTTTAATCCCTTTTTCCGAGGCGAAATTTTATATTATCCCGATAGGGATTTATGCGTCCCTTCCTCCCAGGTTTCCCCCACTTCTTCATATCTTATCCATCCAATACCGTTCACTCCCCCTTCACCCCCTCCCCAACCCTCTGAACTGTCTCCCGTTTCAGACGGAATGGGGAGGAATGAGAGGAGAACGTGGAACACTCTCCGCTCCGTCGTCTTTGAGCGAACATCGCTGGGATTATTATTGAAATTGGTGAACTTTGTGGCGTGGCGAACGAGATGGTTTGAGTTATAGCTCTCGCAAAAGTTCCTGGCGCTGCCCAGTGCACGGTTTTGGTACATGGGCTACTGAACTGTCCTGCGAAACTTTGGAGAAATGTTGTTCGGTGTGAAGCCTTTCTACTTCTTGCCAACACGATCATTTCGAGAATTGGGACGGTTCACAAACAACCTGCCGTCCCGTTTCGACTCGTCTCACTGTGAGACTTATGATTGTGTCCCTATTACAGTCACCGCGATGGGCAATTTTAGCCACTTGCTTCATAGCCTCGCGGCGTAGTTAGATTCCCCAGCCTTTCTTTCTCTCATTGCTTACCACTCTTTCACCCCGTTCTTTCCCTCCTGTTCTACCTCCTCTCCATTCCGCGTAGGTCTGACCCGAGAACCTTTGCGGGAGCTATCACTGCACCACGTGAATAGCTGGCCGCGTGTCACTTTTAGAGGCGGTAACCGAGATGGAAGGAAATTGAGTTTTAAGTAATACGTTGATAGAACATGATTGAATTGCAAAAAGTAAACTTTGACGGATCTTCAAATACATACTCTTGAAGTAATATAGCTTTTTCGGCTGAAGAAAAATTGAAGTTTACGGAAAACCAATTATTGTATTAATTTCTGATAATGATGGCGTTGAGAAATATGTTTTA
Organism: Ceriagrion tenellum; assembly: GCA_963169105.1. NCBI lineage: Eukaryota > Metazoa > Arthropoda > Insecta > Odonata > Coenagrionidae > Ceriagrion > Ceriagrion tenellum. The sequence continues at coordinate 14,597,943 of OY720642.1, read as the reverse complement.
ATAAAGTATTTACGAGAGCATTTGGAGTAAAGATGAGGATAGGCCGTAATTTCTTAAGGCGTAGAATTTCATTTTTCCTGTTATAATTTAAAATCAAATGTAGTTGACGAGGGTAACTCCAAGGTGAGGCACAAAAAATTAGTCATAGCTTAAAATGAGTATGGTGTATCTTGGTTTGAATATTTGGTCGCCACTGAAGGAGGCTCTGGGTAGACTCGAAGCTTTTGAGGAGAAGTTGTGTTGAAGGAAAGGGTGGATAGTTTGAGGTTAGGTTTTGCAAGTAAGGAAGCTGGAAGGAGAAATGAGGAGGCAACAGAAGGGGCCTGCGGACGCATTGAGGTGCAGCGATATGCAGAAGCGTGTGATCGAGCGAAGATTGCTGTGTCAGGTTGTGAGATGGAAGAGAGGAATAGGGATATCGAATGGAATGGAGGCAAAATACGTTAATAATGTAAAAGGGATGTAATGATGGGAAAAAATGTGGTTATTTACACTAAAATCTGTGAGTTACCACGAATAAGTTATTCGCCTGAGCTACGGTATTGAGATAGATTTGCCCAAAAACCGCTCGGGACGACCCCTCATGGTCCGTAAAATGATAGGCTGAACTGTCCTAGGAACCGTCACTCATTTCGTTGAACGTTTATGATGATGATGGGAAGGGCAGCAGGTATGAGGGAAGTGATGGGCAGTCGGTAGGGGTGGGAGAAATCACTGTGGCTCCATTGCAGTGGCCACGAAGGAAGGAGGAGAGATCCTTGGAATTGTACTAGGGGAAAAATACGGGAAGACTTCGTGAGATGGGGGAGAGTAAAAACGGTCCGTGTGCCTTAAGGGAACTGGTCAGAAATGAGAGGAGAAACGGGGGGAATCTTTAGGGAGTGCTGGGGGGGGGGGGGGAGTGAGCTGGGGGTCGGAGGTCCTTGCGGTTGTACCGACGGAAACGAGAGATGGAGGGAAAGATAAGTGGAGCAGTGGGCTTGGGCGAGGAGGAATGAATTTTCGCCCTAAGGCTGAAGATTGCGAAGACAGCCACTAGTAACTGTATATTGTTGGGGGAGATTCGAGGGCCGAAGAGGTAGTGCACCCCCGAACCCGACTTAGATGATTGCTGAGAAGGGAAAAAAGTATTGTGCTAGCGGGAAGATACGGAGGGCGAGGGGGTTGAACGAGGGGAATGAAGATGCGCTAAGTTTAGGAAGGATAGGAGAGAGATGGAGCGAGAATTCGGGACGGCAAAACAAAATGGCAATGAAGAGGGGGATGCGAGGGGACCTCAAGAGGTCCTGGAGCAATATTTTGAGGTGGGTTTTATGTCGTCGAGGGAGGGATATGGACCTGGAATGGAATATGGTCTCGCAGGAAGGAAGTGGAGGGCGAAGGAAGAGAGGTCGGGAGATGGAGAACGTGTGGATGTTTGGGGAAGGAGATATGAGGGAAGGGTGGAGCCGAGGGAAGAAGTGGAAAGCGGGGAGAGTTACGGAGTGAGGGCGGGGGGGGGGGGTAAGAGTTGAGTGCCGGTCGGAGGGGGGGAGGAAGGACTTGGGGATGGATTGCTCTGATGGGGAAAGTGTATTGCGCAATCGAGACGAAATCATTAACACGGACTAGCTAAGGCGACGTCGAAGGGACGTTGATGCCAAATATTACGTAAGACCATGTGGTTACAGTGATGGGAACCTTAATGGCATTCCCAGAGTAGGAAATAATAGTACTTTACGATATTAGTGACTTGAGTGGCTCATTATTACTCGGCGTGAAGATAGCGCCCGAGCTTAGCTCGGGCGATAGAACGCCGTGTGATGAGAGCCACATAAGTCACGAGTATCGTGTACTACTATGGAGCTCGTGTGACTTAAATTCGCTGTTTTCTGCGGTAAAACAATGCAATGAGTGAGTATAGTAAATCAACTTTTACAATCAGCTCTATATAGGTACCGTTGTTTACTTTTCATTTTCTGGTATTTTCGAGATCTTAATGAGTAGTATTCTACAGATGGGAGAATTGGAGCCATCTATTTGTTTTTATGCTATAAGATTATATATCTATAGATGTAAGAATTTGAGCCGTCTATTGCGAAGCAATCCTCCAACAAACTCCGGAATTGTTTTAAATAAAGAAGCCAAAATTACAAATGTTGTTTATAATGTGGTAGATGGTACAGTTAACCCAGTGTCAACTTATCTGCATTTGATCAAATAAATCGATCCCAGTCACAGAAACCGATTGAAAATGTTTCCTTTACTAGGAATTCCACCTTCAAGACTTCATTTAAATTCAACGAGTAATATGACCAGAACCAGGATTTTCAGTGTCTATGATCCAGGTATTGGTTTAGATGTACAGGATACAATAGACAGGGTGGCGATCGTCAGGGAAAACCTGGAATTGTCAGGGAGTTTTGAATTTCTGGAAAAGTCGGGGAATTCTCGTAACAGTCAGGGAGAAACTGGAATAGGAATCCTCGTTATTTTTTTACCATTCCGTTTATCGGTCAGTCTTTCCCGCCCTTTATTTCACCAACGAAAACTAACGTCCGTCGCAGACGTTCATGGAATAAGCACAATCAATTCGTGGAGCATTCAGTTGTGATTCTTATTAGTTGTGAATGATAGTTATTTAGTTGTGAATTAGACGTATATTGTATCCCTTTTTTATATCCTTATGGCGATATTTGCCTAGTTGTATAAAAATCATGATCACAATTGATTACGCTCAACACCAGGATTCCGAAGCTATGTTGTTCGAAGATTTGACCTGGTATTTTTTTAACTTCCTGAACTCAGGTCGAGGAGTAGCTGGAGCACTCTAGCTTATAGTAAATACATGCTTGCAGTTCTAAAAATACGAGACGATGATTGGAAAATTTAAAGCTGCCGTAGAAAATTCAATTCAGCAGAAAAAAATATTCCAATAACAGGTGACCTTTGGGCGATCGGTCAGGAAAATTGGTAAATCCGTCAGGGAAATGTCAGGGAAAGGTCAAGGAATTTGAAAATGGGATATCAGTAGCCACCCTAATAGATGTAAATTCAAATAAGTCTCTTGTGTTCTATAATTATAATGCTGAAATTGATGGCGGTTCACATAAATAATTAATTATTCTAATATTACTAATAAAGCTGTGTAGACTGAAGATTAGGAATAAGGCCAAGGATAAGATGTTAACAGGTGTAGTTTCAGTAACTAGGTACGATCATGATTCAGTTTATATTCAGATCGATAAATATAACGTGCACATTGCATTTAACTGTAATTTCAATATATTATGCTTCTGGTAATCAAAGGTTTTGAATTACTTGCACGTGATTTTCATGAAGTCTCGTGTAATAATGTGATTGTCGTCAGCGCAGTGTAATAATGGGCTGCTTATGTCACGGTAAAGCGTGGCTTAAGTGCGAATTTAGGTCACCCAGTTGTATAAATATAATGTTTAACTAAGGAATAATTTGCAACCCATCGTGTCCGATTCGAAAAATAGATTCGGTTGCTAGCGAATAAGATTTCGGAAAGTTGGGTTGAAATGAACATTATGCGGCACTAAGTCGCATGGGGTATCACGATTTAGAGCTCGAGTGTGAATTAGACCCATATCTTTTACCTTGGAATGGTCAATGCGGAAGTTCCTGAATCGCGGAAGTTCCTTCCCAGGTCCATTACCGTGAGGTTCCCTGCAATGGTCTCCTAGTCTACGGCCTTGTTTCACGGGACAAAATTCTCTCGTAAGTTCTAAGCAGCAATAAAGCTCGCACAACTTCTTGCATCATAACCCTTGGACTCGAGTTCCCAAGGCACGACTACGCATATATAGCGGAGCTGTCTGCTGTGTAATTCGCCCCGGCTGAACGGTTACACTGAGCCACGATAACTGATCGGCAAGGAATATCTGTGTAATGGTTGGAAAAGGTGCTTGTTTCAAGGTTATTGGTGATATGCATTTGTTTCTAGTTATGTTCGTCCCCACTGGTGGCGTCGGGTCTCTTTCTATATTTTGCGTAAAAACTCTTTCAAAGAGAATGTTGCTGCCTGTCTTTAATTTGCGGAATTCGGGTTGATGTGGTGGCCAGGAGAGTACGGCCGATGCCTCCGAGTTCTTATCTCGGTTCTTCTTCTTCTTGATGCCGTTCACTATTCAGTGCGTTGGCTGCTCAAGCATCGCTCTCTTGACTGTTGAAACAGGTCCCCAGTATCTCTCATCGCTGTCCACTCTTTGATGTTTTTTGTCCATGAACTTTTTCTTCTCCCTCTTCGGCGCTTCCCTTCAACTCTCCCTTCCAATATCAGACTGAGGATTTCGTACTTTTTCCCTCTCAGGATGTGCCCAAGATGTGGGATTTTCCTCTTCTCAATTAGCTTCCTCAGCAAACAATCAAGGCCTGCTCTTCGCAGGACCTCAGTGTTTGAAACTCTCTTGATCCATGAAATTTTGAGAAGCCGTCTTAAGAACCACATTTCAGTTGCTTCAAGTCTTTCCATTGATGTTTTCTCAATCCTCCAAGTCTCCACTCCATACAATGAGACGGGTAAGTATTACGTAGCGCAGCACCACTTTTATTCTGAGAGCCAAGGGAGTGTCTTTATGAATCGTTACATATAATTTAGCTGCCGGAATGTTGTTTTAGCTGTACCACATCGAATTTTGAATTCTCTGTTACAATCAATCGATGAATTAATCATTGAGCCAAGATACTTGAATTCTGAAACTTTTTAAATTTCGTTCTGGTGAATACTTATCTCGGCAATGGCAGGGATTTTTCTAAAGAACGCGGACCCCTATTTTGATGCTACGCAAAGAGCATTCAAGAGAAGTTCTCCACCCATCGGATGGAGGTTAACCTAATGTCCCTTCAGTGCATATCTTGGAAATTGAGCTGAGGCTGACACCGCGTCTTTTTCCGGTCTCCTTCAATTCCAAAAGTAATCCGTCCTTTACTAACTCGCTCACTTGTCCTATAATGGCTCGACCTCGGTGTTTCTGCCGCCACTCCGAATTACCAGCCAGCCCTTGTTGGACTGGGAATATCATTGCGCTCAAGAAATCGTACAGTTTTTATGCCGCACAGCTCATTATTTTCGTTCAGGTCGTTATGTAAGAGAAAGTCTCAGAGAAAACTGTGACATGAGACATGAGCATGGGTGGAAATTGAGCCAGTTATAACACATTGACGTGTGAAACTATGAAAACTTAAATTGAAGCTTTTCCTACATTTCACTACAGCACTGTGCATTGGGGAATTACTTCTCTAAGGTTTCCGTTATGCTATCAATACCATGTGATTGCATGCTCCATTACAGGAAACTAACATAAATTATTAGATGCCACGTTTCCCATTGCAATTGCAATCATTACTCCTGGAAAGGCTCGATCAATGCGGTGAAATAGGCATTAACCGTTTGGTTTAATGAACATATTATTGGAGGTTAATTGTGTCTGACCTCTTAAGTACTTCCATGTAAATTGTATAGCTTAAGGAAATAATATGGCACTCAAGTTTCATCCATACACTCACTATAAAATGGCATACAAGTTTATCAATAGTTGAAATATCTAATATCGTAAACATGAGCTGGTTCAACTTTGTGGAATACGTTTCTCTCTTTTGTTATATTTTAATAGGTACTCCAGTTGAATATTTAAGACATAGGGGCTATTGCACTCTACTCCAGTTAAAGGTCAGCGGATGAATAATCAATATTGGAAGTCAGTTCACTAATTACACCGATACACAAAAATAAACTCTTTGTGGATATCTTGGTAACCAACATGCTTACTGGGACAATTGATTCGTACTGATTCATAATTTGCAAACTATTTTTCTCTATCACCCACCGTTCTCGAGATTTTTGACATTAGCCTTTTATTTATGTTCAGCATTGCATCGATGCAAACAACTCACTGTCCGAAGTTACACTAGAGAACTTATTTATTCTATGCAATTACATACATATATACACAATATACTTCCTTAATTTAAGGTGCGTTTGGTTTGATTTTCTTTTCTTTTGACTCTAGTTCCCAAAATGCAAGATCACAGAATTTCGTTACGAATATATCATGATGCGTTAAGATGGAGGAACGAAACTTATTATTCCCCGTATATTCTTAGTATATTCTCAGTATATTTATATATTTTTCATACAGTACGATTTTACTAGATGCGAAAATTTCAATAAATGCTTCTCCTTTTATGTGAGGGCTTACTGTAAAGAGATTCGATTTAGAAATTATTTCGACGTTAACATAAATCGTTTGCAAATGATGGTTCCACTGGAGTTATAACAAAACAATTTAACAGAAACTATAACTCTTTACCTAAACGATCACAAAACTTTCAGCATAGCATGAAAAAAAAAAGAAAAACGACACCGAGAGTAATTTTTGACAAGCGGTGTTCCATGCAAAATATTTTTTTAAATGATCTCTTCAAAACCTGACGTGATAGAGAAAAACGGTTTTCTGATTTGAAATCGGCATGAAAAACTACATTAGAAAATGTGAATACCATGCCAGATATCTTCTACTTGTTTATCAGTGTTATTTACCAGCCCCGAATTCATGTTGATGAATGGAATGAAATCGGTAAGGGAAAAAGTGAAATGTGGGTTTCGATGGAGGGTGGATCGAAAGTGATGACTTTCAGCCCAAAAAAGTTGCTTGAAAATGATGAGACACGTTTGCTTTCCCTCCGAGGAGGCCAGATAACAGTTTTTTCCATTTTTACAAGTTTTTAGGGTTTACGAAAGTGCTGTAATATAGGAATTGTTTCCCCCTTTTCCAGCGTAGTTACTGATCGAAATGCTAAGTATCTGAAATATGTCACATCTAACTTTATATTTTAACAGCTATCTTCAACTTATCAGTCTTTTTCCCGCTAACTGATGGTAGTGTATGAAGATTATTCCGATTCACCCTTCTTCATTTGCTGCGTGATGAAAATAAATACTTGGGGATAGAGTATAATCTCATTGACTTCTACTTCTAGCACGGGAAGTAATTCGAAAGTACTGTCTTTTAAACTGTCTCAACTTTGCTGATGAGTATCTTTTGGCATTTACGTACGAGGAAGTAATCGCCAATTGGGATGTAATAAAATCAGCGCTTGACTGAAGGTAAAAAATTTATAAGATAATCATGTTCCAAGTTTCGGGCTTTTTTAGCCCTTTAGTCAACTTTAAAATGAGTGGTAGAGCTGCTCCAGATGGTGTGATGGGCGGTAGCGGAGAATGTAACGGACGGTTGGAAAGTACGAAGGAAGGGGAATTGTGTTGGATCCAAGGGTGTGTGGTGTCGCATCTGGGTGTCATCTAAGGAGAGGGAAAGTTTTTGGTCGGGAGTAATGCTACGAAGTTGCAATGTTGTGTTAGAGGGAGTGTGGGAGGGAAATGGAAGTTAGAGCCATAGAAAGGAGTTGAAGGCAAAAAGATTTGATTAGTGGAAGATATTAGGACCGAGTGGGGAGTAGGTTTTGCAATACCAGGTGATAGGCATTATGAAGTTGCTGTGTTTTATGTCCGAAGCATCGGGCGGGAGGAAGAGGCGAGAATCGAACGAATGTTTGGGAAGGAGTGTTTTGGGACTGGGATGATGGGAAGGAAGGCTTGGCTATTGATTGAATTGAAATGAAAAATGATAAATAAAAATGGTTGGCAAATGGAAATGTAAACCATTTGAGATAACTTAAGAGTTACTGAACATTAAAGAAATTTCCTTTTCGACTTATTACGTCCCGGTTGCTTGAGGTTCTTGGGATGATAATATATTTCAAAGAAGCAATGCATGGATTTTTATGGGCTACAGTTTGTTACTGTTACAGGCGAGTACAACGAAATCTTTAAGTTATAACTTCACATTACCTTATCCTATGTTGAGCTTAATCGTGCTAAAATGGCACAGGATAATACCGAGGTGAGTTTTTCTCCGATTAAATTAGTTTACCTCCGTATTACCCCCCATACTAATTCCGGTCCAACATCAAATGAATTAAGCATACGTCCATTGCTTAGTTTGAAAAGGTCAATTAGCCACGCGATATCAATATTAAATTAAGTTTGTCAGGGTTTATAGAATTTATTTAGTTGTTGTATGTTTTAAAAAGTATGTGGCATTTTTATATCGTTTACATAATGAAAACTGTTTGTTGGAAGGGAAGGAAAACAAGATGATTCAAAGATGAAGGGGAGGGACTTACTCTTGAGGTCGAGGAGATATTCGAAGGCGGCAACGGTTTGAAGTCGTGGTTGACAGAAGGAAGATCTTGGAAAAGCTAGGTTGAGGATGAAAATGAAGAGGCGATAGAGAAAGAATAAACAGGGTGTCCAGCACTCTGGAAAACCGGGAAGACCGGGAAATCTCGGGGAATTTTATTTTCACTGGAAATATCAGGGAAATCTAAGGGAAATATCGAATTGACTCTGCAATTTTCTTTGGTGTCAATATATATAAAACAGCAACGGAAGCAATGCGCCTTTTTCGGCAAGTTGCTAAGTCAAATTTCCCTTGCGTTGTCGCATTTTGCATTCCTGTAATCACCGAAAGCAGATACAATGTTTTTTATACAGGTACATTGTTCTTATTGGTCGTAGTCTGTGAATCAGTGGCGTAAAGAATGTGCCTTGATCGGCAAGTTGCGATGTCAAATTTCCCTTCCGTTGTCGCATATAGCAAAATAAGGAAACAAGGTAAATTCCTTCAGCTTTTTAAGTTGTTGATCATTTTATATCAATGCTATTCATAGCAAAGTCTGGCTGTAATATAACCTTGTTCGTGAGCGCCAGCATGACAATGTTTAAATCCAAGAAAGGGTGGTGATGTGATATTCTCTCAAACTATTTTAAAGTTTTGTGTTTATTTTCCTCCAAATATGCAAGTTAAAAAATAACCCTAACGTTTAATCACCCGAAGAGCATACCGAACATTCTCTTATAACTAACGAGAAAAAAATCGATATTTCCTCTGGAAAAATAAAAATTATGTCTGAAAAACCGGGAAATCTCAGGGAAATTTCAAATGCCCAGCTGCTGGACACCCTGATAAAGTAAAGGAGAAAATAAAATTCATGAAATGATGTAATCAAAATTTGGGAAGTAATTCAATGGTGTACCCCACATGCCGTGGAAGGGTAAATTCTGCGCATTTTCCCTCAAACGAGAATATTTTTCCAGCGGAAAGGTCACAGCCATACCCGTAAGTGGTACATTTTAGAGATTCAATGGGGAATTATGTTGGTTATAATACACAATATAGATTATTTCACCAAAAGAGAACAATATCTGATCCAAAGTTCATCATTTTCTTTTTGACTTAAAAACCCATTAGTCTAGTGCTTTTCGTCAATAAGATAATAAATACGTATAAGTGAAACAAAATAGCATACTGACGTCAAAAGTGTAATTAAACTATGATTTATAGAGTATGGACCTTGAAAAATATATTATTATTACATCACATACGAGGGTAAAATCTCAATTTAAAAGTCGTTGAAATTAATCACGTACTCGGAATAACACCGCAGTTTCATAAAGCCTAAAACCCAATAGCCATTTCGAACATCTGCTTTCCGTCTTAAAACGACCAAGCGCTGAATATCGAAAGAGAAATGGGGTTAAAAACAGCTTAAAGCTTTCTCCAATCAATACTGCGACGCAAAGCCAATAAGGTTAACATAATTTACCTGGGAACCAGGAGTACAGCTACTCGCATCGATAGACTCGTTGAATATTAACAAGCCTTTCAGAGCACTCATCCGACCGGGAGTAAAGGCCCATGAAATGAATAAAACACTCCCGTCCGATAATTTTTTATACCCCAATCCTTTTCGATTTTATGGGGAAGGATATTTTGCAGGAAAATTCTGCCGCAGTAAATTACGATAAAATTTCGCTTTAAACGCTTAAACACGCTAATGTCACTAGCTCGGCTGCAGAAAACGGTATGTTCTCGCAGAGAAGGAGAGAGAGGAGGAAAATTGACGTATCGTGCGCGGAGCCCGGTGCACGGTTAATATCCTTCCTCGCTCGAAACCCTTTTAATTCCCAATGCCACTCGTACGGAATAAAAACCTCTCCCAACCTTCTCTGCTCACTGAGTTTATTTTGACACGGCTGAGAAAATATATATAGTGCTCGAGGAGCGGGAGAGAGGCCTTATCAAGGGAGAGAAGGCGGGCGCGGTTTCCGGGAAAAAAGGCGGTTGCCGGCAAAGCAGCGGGAAGGGTGTTCCCGTCCTCTCTCGCCACGGGTATTAAATCAAAGGGAGAGGTGATGTGAGGTGACAAAATGTGACCCCCACGTCACTTCCTCCCTTCCTCAAGCGAACCCCTTATTGTAACGCCTCTCCATCTTGCTTCTCCTCCTCCCCCTCTCACCCCCACCATCCCTCAAAGCCTCCCACCGCCTCCGCTTCCCATCTCATTTCTTCGCTTCACGCGCCCACACCTCATTCTTCCACCGCTTCGTCCTTCCCCGGAGTGAGGGAGTTGCTATTGGAGTGGGGGAGTGAAATAGTCGACCCCCACCACCCTCGATCCCCCGCACCGCAGCTTCTCAGTCCCCACTCCGCACGTCGCTAGCACATCCACACCACCCTCATCCTTTTCACCCCTCCTCACCTTTTATCTCCGCCCTCCTTCGCTACCCTCCTCCCGGCACTCACACCATCCCCCCCAAAAAAACCGCCCCTATCCGCTTCCTTATAAATTGAGCTAATTTCCAAAGAAAACCCCCTTCCGGGAAAAATGAGGTGTGACTGTTCATTACTCTGCCGAATCCCCGCCTCCACCTCCTCCTCGCCCTTTCTTTGCACACTCTCTCTTTTCGTCTCTCTCACACTCCATCTTTCTCATAGTCTCCATCCTCCCGGCCGTCCTCCTCCTCCCGCCCTCTTCCATTTCCTCCCACTATCACTCTCTTTCCTTTCCCGGCACTCCCTCGATCTCGCATCGCATATCTCCCTCCACACTTCTATAATTTCATCTTGCCCCGTTTTCCATCGGTCCCATTTGAACGAGCGGGGAAAAAACGGACGGTTCTCCAGAGAATGGGAGAACAAACAATAACTTATTCATTCAAAGTAGCCCTCATGGACCAAACATAACTATGTACAAGTTTTACCTCGGCAATATTATGAAATCTAATTAAGAGCACGAATGAATAATTCGAGGCTTTCCCGGTGATTTATATTGAATTAATCTTGGGATTTCTGCATGGTTAGGTTCTTCATTTTCATCAACTATTAAAAACGGCTCTCGTAGGATAAAGATAGAAGACTTTGCAATCAACCTGACTCATGGAAGAGTATAATAAAATTTGGTCTTAAAAAAATTGAAACATGCCTTCCTTACAAAAAATTGTACCCGACTTACGTCGCTGTGAAAAGCTTCATAATCCTATGACGTCAAGAAATGGGTTTTAAATTAAGGTTGCCAGATTTGAGGACACGGTAGAGCCATTGCAAGTTTAAGCAAAGCGTGTAAAAATAAGACAACTTAATTAAATCTCGCATCTCTAATCTAATCTCGATCTAATTTCTGGGCCTGGCTGATGGGGCAGGGGCATTCGGGCAGGGATAGAGAATTCTTGAGCATTCCCAATTATTAATTGGGTACAATGTGTAGCGTACATCCAGATAGTGGCATGTGTGTGAATGGATGAACTAAGAACTCCTATGAACTAAGAACTACTGCGAGTGGAGGGAAGGATGTCTTTGAGGGAGGAAAGTAAAATAGCAAGCGAAAGGCCAGTCCACTGTAAGGAAAAGGAATGGGAGGTTTGTCATGACAGAAGACCCGAGAAGAATTTGTGCAGATGAATATAATGGGTGAGTAGCGGATTCCTTATAAACATATTCTCGTCCATATTCTCCACCGTTTCCTTAGCTTCTGTATAACAACACTCGTGACGACTACGGTCTATCCTACCCTGGCGACAGTTGTAAGATTTTCATCCATTATAAACTGCTCGGTATATTGCACGTGATAAGCGATGGAAAAAGGACAAATATGGCATAAAATGTGTTCCTTTCTTGCTTCGGTTCCGTTAAACGTTTTTCCACTTTTCTTTGAAATTCTGAAATTCCGTTCCACTGTTCTAGAACGAGCATTCTAAATCCTCGTGCTGCATCATATTTGACGAGTTCTGACATTCAATGTTCAAGGAAAATTGTGTGGTGTGAAACAGGCTCAGTGCTCAATTTCGCCTACGCTCCCATGAGGGCGCAGCGAGCCACGACACTCGCTCATGCCCAAAATTGGTTTCTGCGCAGGAGCCATTAACTTTCACAAGCTCTAATGACTCGTCCATCAGATTGGAAACAGAACTGTAGATCCCTAGGCACCTTTTATTAATGAAAGGCCAATAACGACCCCGGATTTCTCTCACCCTCTTCCCCACTCCCTTAAATATTCAACTCCTTCACCAAGCAATCTTTCCTACACCGTGGAAATGTCCTCATTTGCAGTGACTAGCTAACTCTATATCTATTTGTTTTGGAGAGGGGATAAAGAACAGAGGTTATAAATGCAATTCAGTATAGGCGTATTGGTAAGGGACAGACTGTTCAGGGGAATACAGGAGAAAAACTATGCCTCCGCATTACTTTCGACGAGAGGCGCAGAGTCTTCCACAGTCTAACGGTCCATTTGAGAGACAGAGTATCATTAGAATGAATTTTAGTTACATAATACTAAAAAAGTAATCGAGCATTGAAATAACTCTACCACTCCCGAGATTCGAATTCGGCTTCTCAGGTTTGGAGGCCGTACGTCAAGTTAGCTCACCAAACTGCTCCCACATGCAAATAAATAAAATTATCTCGCGGAAATTTATGGAACCCCACAGTCAACGTATTACTTGACAAAACTTTTCCAAACACCAGAAAATGAAAAAAAGCTTAATCGACCCGGATTTCAACGAACTGCCGTCATCACCAGTCACCGTATCCACCTGATTATGACAATCAATCGCTGAAACTCGAGTAACGATAATTTATTATTTTGAGGTACTTGTAAGAATTGGTCAAATTCGCTGTTCCCGCCGAAACAACCGATGGCGTCCAAATGACGGAGACAATTATTATTGATTCTTACAGCAAAACCTCTGCTTTAACTCTCCTCAACTTCCTCGTTTCCTCATTCTCCTCTCTTGATTTCGCTATGAGAAATCATTCGTAACGTTGGTGTTGTCGGCTGTTACTTGGTGGAAACGATTCATGATAATATCAATGGATACACTTGATTTTTCTACAATTTTTATTTTTCCTCCACTACCTAGGTTTCGACACTCAGGTCATCAGCCAGTTGTCACCCGATGATGACCTGAGTGTCAAAACCAAGGTAGTGGAGGAAAAATAATAATTGTGGAATAATAAAGTGTATTCATTGATATCAATGGTTTGTAATTAAGCTCACTTAGTAATATTCCACAATGGTTTTTATTATTCCGACCTAGGTTTCGACTCAAGTCATTATCAAAGTGTACCTTGATAATGACTTAACTTGAGTCGAAACCTTGGTCGGAATAATAAAAACCATTGTGGAATATTACTTAGTGAGTTTAATTACAAACCATTGCAATGTTGTTCCACCAAGTGAAGCCTGAGAATTTATTATATATTCATTGATATCATTCGTACAAGCACGCAACACCCTCTTCGACCCCTTCCGATCACCCTCAACTCCATTCTTCCGGTTTCATATTTTTGGCAGTTCATCTCCACGTCTTGGCACGTGACACGTCCCTTCAATCACGTCCCCTTAGCGACTAAGAGCCTCTCTCTTCTCCTCTGCACTCCCCCTATGGAATCATCATTCTTCGATCTTTCCTGGAACTTCGAACACTTTTTCAGTCCCCGTTCCGTTTAAGACTAAGCATCTCAAGGTCTATCACTAAGCATCATCCCCCCCCTACCTCCTTCCACTCGTATTACTCACTCCTCCCCTTTGGCATCACACTGCTGCTCCCCGTCCTAAAAGAGAGACCAGAAATTCCCCCCCTCCCTCGGTCTACTCCCGTTCTCAACGAACACGCCCCCTCTCCTTTTTTTAACAGTCGGGCTATCGCACGACCGAGAAGGAATAATGAAAATAATTCCTCTCCCCACGACGAGCTCCTTCCGTTTCGTTACTTGGCCACATTTTAATGCAAGCTCTCCCTTCTCCCCTCTTATTATATAATATCCCTTCTTCCCCATCCGCTCATTCTTTGGACGACTCCCGAGCACTCTCGGCCCTCTCAGGATCTTCTCCGCATAAAGCGCACACACGAACACAAATCCAAACGCCACCAGCCCCGCGTGCTCACACTCTTCCTCGACGATCGGGAGCCAACCTCCATAATCCCTCCCCTTCCCGCCTCTCATTATTCCACCGAAGGGCCCTCCCTCGCCACAACCCCCTTCAAAGCACACACACTCCACCCCTCCGGGGAGGTTCCTTCCTTCTCCCCCTCGCCTCTTCCGCGCGACCACCCACAACCCCATTCTTCCGCCTCCTCCCCCATTGCTCTCTCCTTCTGCATCCCACTAATATAACTCGGCCCCCGATCCCCGCTTTGTCAGTTCCAAAAACCAACCCCAAACACCCACGCCCTCCAAACTGCTCCTCTCTCCAGCGAGAACAAACCCTCTTTCTCCAGCCTCCACCCCCTATCCAACACTCCAGCCACCAACGTCGCCCAAGTCGCTACGGTTTTTATGACCCTCTTCAACTTCTTCTTCCCATTTCCTCCAACCACACACACACACATCCCTCCACCAACTCTCGAGAGCATTTTTTATTTTAAAAACCGTGACATTTCCGCTCCTGCCTAGTCCCCATTTCCCTTCCCTTCCCCCGTTCTTCTGCCCCCCCCCCCTCCTTCACCGCTGCCTCCGGTGCTTGCTTTAACTCTCTCGCGAGCCTTCATCCTCCCCCCATGACGACAGTCCTCCTCCCACATTCCCACACTCTTTTCGCTATTATCTTCTTCCCCTTATACTCTTCCTCTTCGCCCTCTTAAAATCCCATCAAAAACGCCCTTCTTCACTTTCCCCTCCGGATATCCACATTGTGTGCGCTCGCCTTCCACCCCGCGCGCATAGCCGCTCGCTGCATCCCCCTTGCATACACACACACCAAACTCACTCTTCGAAGCGACCACTTCCTCTCACGCACCCTCGCCTCTCTCGCCACATTTATTCTCTGAATATAATATGCATCTCCTTCTCCACCACCCCCCACGACGCCAAACCCCACGATCGGCCTCCGACACGCCCCCTTTGAAGGAGAGTGCAAGTGTGCGGGAGACTTAAACTCAATTCAGCCGGATAGAGTCACGAACAGCACCACGATATTTTCACATGCCCATCTATAACCGGTCTCACTTATAGGGATTCTTTAAAAGGATAAATGGAAGGTAATAGTCCCGCAAGGAAGACCTAGGAATTGATTCGTAAACCAGACAAAATGGGCATGAAATATAAGATTTATATAAATGAGTTCAGGTGGAGATAAAATAGCCATCACAGATATTTTACACAGCAGGGACCTTACTTCTTAAGCCATATTTACATAATACATGTACGTGGCTGAACAGATTCGTTAAAAAACAGGAGCTACTTTCTGGTCTCACGTCCACGCACTTGCGTATTTTCGTGAGTTATCAAGTCGCACTTTTGATGGTTAATTTGTTCACGCGTCTACTCGGACTGGGACGTGTATCACGTAAGCACGGCTTTAGACGATATTTCATTTTTCATACAGGTCTTCTATAGCAGCAGTGACCTCTCTCTTCACAACACCCATGATATGTTGATCATCCCTTAATCTACCATCAAACACATTTAATTATCACGCCATTCATAACTAGCCTGACCGCTTTTAGATGCTGCTCAATGAGCAGTGCTCATATGACAGCCATGCTGCTCGACCCAACAAGCCGTTGTTATTAAAAATAACACTTTTAAACGAGTAATAACACAGCATGTTGAGCAAATTAGCTTTAATTTTAAAAAAAGCAATCAACTTCCTGTGAGATATATAAACGAGATAAACGGGCTTAAATGCGAGGCTACGAATCAAATTATACAGAAGTGTGTCTCATCAAATCAAATTTGGCACCCTACAGCAAATAGGAAATAGAAAATTCCAGCAGTTGCAGTATATTACAACCTGTAACAACAGCAACAAGTATAACATCCTGTGGACATAATTTAGTTTGAAAATCACACGGGGTGACTGGCAACGGACTAATGAAACGTCAGACTTTCTTTGAGAATCGAATTGACTCTTTAATGTAGAAAAAGAGACGTTTTTTTAGAAAATATTATAAGGAAATAAAAATATCGCACATTTTCCCATTTATAGATTTCAAATTGATGCTTTGCAAGGCGAACGTGCCTTGCAAAAAAATTGAAATGAGAATGTGTCATTATTTTACGCGAAAATATCCAGACACTTCAACAGGAAAATACTGACTTAAAGGATTAGAATACCTGTTCGAAACCCGAGCCCAAAGTACAGTTTAATGACTTATATTTTTATTAGGCTCATATCTTTTTTATTTTTTAGGAAAGCAAAGAGCTCTCAATCAACGGTATCTATGATTATTAAGGCTTTAATTTTTTTCCATGAAATAATTTATTAACTAACCAGGCATTAAGTAGCGTTTGGGTAACAGAGAACCACCTCAGAGGAACAGGCAGAAACAGTGCTTCCAATTTCTTTCATGCCTTCCTATTGCTGCCTGCAGAATGTATGCTAGCTCAAAAAATCGCAGACAGTCAAATATTACGTATTGAAATATTTGGTTAAATCCGAACATTCTCTTTAGGTCAATATTCCTTTGAATACGACAAAGGAGACTATATAATTCACCATCTTCTTGAAAATCACTCAAGTTCAGAGTCATAATTTCTACTATATCATCAACCACTCTCATAAACACCCGCCAAGTCTTCCTTCCCACCATCACCAGCGAAGGTCATAAAAAAATGCCATGCCTATACTGTGGGTGGAGTAAACATAACAGTCTTCCAAATACAGTAAAATATCTTGGAATTTCCTTAACATCTGATATATTGTGGGGATTACACATACAAAACATATATGGCACAGAATTAAAGAAACTAGGTTTTGTTGAGCGTATAATAGGAATGTCCTCGGATGAAAAAGTCAAAGAGAGATGCTACTTCGTTCTGGTTAGGCCACACCTCGAACACACCGCGAGCATTTGGGACCCTGGTCAAATAGATTGAACCAATAAAATTAATAAAATACAAAGGAAAGCAGCGCGCTTCGTAAAAAAGTGCTACGAGCGTACATATAGTGTCTCACAACTTCTGGAGGGATTAAGATGGGAACCCCTAGAGACTCCGGGGCTACACGCTACTTTAGGCTGCTTGATAAGTTCAGAACTGATATTTTTCAGAGCGACATAGAGAATATTATCATGACTCCTCACTACATCTCTAGGTCTGACAGACACGATAAAATAAGAGAGATACACTGCCGAACAGATAAGTACAAGAACTCGTTATTTCCGCGAACAATAAGCGATCACAATAAAAATTAAGGTCACTAAATACACTCCTATAATACAAGTCACCATTTCATCTCCAAAAACTTACACCTTTTAACGGCTGGTGACCTAACACCCCCTGCCACACGCCCATGCGGCGGCTCGCGGGGTATTATGTAGTACATCTACATCTATGTAGATCATCCCAGTCCCAAAATACGCCTCTCCGCTCGCAAACATTCTTTCGATTCTCGCCTCTTCCTCCCGCCCGATGCTTCGGACATAAAACACAGCAACTTCATAATGCCTATCACCTGGTATTGCAAAACCTACTCCCCACTCGGTCCTAATATCTTCCACTAATCAAATCTTTTTGCCTTCAACTCCTTTCTATGGCTCTAACTTCCATTTCCCTCCCACACTCCCTCTAACACAACATTGCAACTTCGTAGCATTACTCCCGACCAAAAACTTTCCCTCTCCTTAGATGACACCCAGATGCGACACCACACACCCTTGGATCCAACACAATTCCCCTTCCTTCGTACTTTCCAACCGTCCGTTACATTCTCCGCTACCGCCCATCACACCATCTGGAGCAGCTCTACCACTCATTTTAAAGTTGACTAAAGGGCTAAAAAAGCCCGAAACTTGGAACATGATTATCTTATAAATTTTTTACCTTCAGTCAAGCGCTGATTTTATTACATCCCAATTGGCGATTACTTCCTCGTACGTAAATGCCAAAAGATACTCATCAGCAAAGTTGAGACAGTTTAAAAGACAGTACTTTCGAATTACTTCCCGTGCTAGAAGTAGAAGTCAATGAGATTATACTCTATCCCCAAGTATTTATTTTCATCACGCAGCAAATGAAGAAGGGTGAATCGGAATAATCTTCATACACTACCATCAGTTAGCGGGAAAAAGACTGATAAGTTGAAGATAGCTGTTAAAATATAAAGTTAGATGTGACATATTTCAGATACTTAGCATTTCGATCAGTAACTACGCTGGAAAAGGGGGAAACAATTCCTATATTACAGCACTTTCGTAAACCCTAAAAACTTGTAAAAATGGAAAAAAACTGTTATCTGGCCTCCTCGGAGGGAAAGCAAACGTGTCTCATCATTTTCAAGCAACTTTTTTGGGCTGAAGGTCATCACTTTCGATCCACCCTCCATCGAAACCCACATTTCACTTTTTCCCTTACCGATTTCGTTCCATTCATTAAAATGCGGGGGAATGCGGGGCTGGTAAGTAATTTATTAGCTTAATAGCTTATACATTTGAGAAAGTATAGTAAAATTGACTGGCCACGCAGTACCCGTGTAAATACGGGACGTCAGCAGCAGCGATAGCGCTAGGTGGTCATATATACATATATGCATGAATAGACAGACGTCCAGCAGTCCTTCGCAATCAGACGTATGTGGCGGACGAAACTACAGCTGACGATCTGGCGGGTAACCCTCCGCTTGACGTTGCGCATAGAACTCCATTCAACTCCGAGATCCACGTAAGAAGTGCTTCCAAGAGGGAATCGGTGCATTTGCCCCTTCTCTCTCAAATATCATGTTGGAACATGTATATATACAAATGCTCCGAAAACGCGTGACCAAAGAGATTTCCCCGAGGATAACTCCGTGAGCTCGTGTGATTTCAATTACCGCCCCAAAAATGCGATAATGAGGTAATGTTTCCTTATTTAGTATTTGTTTTTCATTATGCTTAGGTTGAATAATATGCGTATCACATGCCGTGGAACATACCTTTGCGGCATAATTCATTATGAGGCCATAGTTACCCTCTTTCGAAGGCCCTGAACCCAGCTATTGCCGTCTCCAACCGCCCAGAAACAGTAATGTAGTAGTTCTAAAAGTGTATGGTTTGTGCAATGAGATCCTGTACCCTTAATAGTTTTAGCATGTGGAGCTCGAGTCCTGCTGTTGTTAGGGTTGCCGTGTCTCTACCCTTCGGTGTGCATTTCACTTTTGCCGGAGATAATGAGAAATATCTACGGTTGAAGGTTTACATGACCACGGTTAGGTACTAATGTTAGTGGAGTGAATAATCTTAGAGAATTACACACATTTCTTGACTCCGAGAAAAGGCTTAAATAGAAAAATAATACGGAGCGAAACATTATTAGTTGTCTCTGAAATCTCTGGCTTAGAAAATAATAACGCATAGCCTACATTTATCCATGGAACAACCTGCATTCTTGATTTTCTTATGTAATTTTCCGTCGATGACTTTTCCGCGCCTCTTTCTCTTCAGTTAAGTATTCCGACGCTTAGCAAAAATCAGACATTTGTTCTTAAGAGATGAGTACCCAGAGTTTTTTATTCTTATCTCCTAACGCTCTCTTTCTGTCGGCTATGTTAGTTCGAAAAGTCTTTTTTTAGTGCCGGTATTTTTACCCTCGGATGGAGAGCCTTCCAACATCTTTCCTTCTTGGATCAAATATCCGCTGTTTGTCCATATAAAAGGAGAAGACGAGTCAAAGAGAGTTCTTGGAAGAGGAAGAGAATGGATAAAGTGAGATAGACTTGTGGGGAAAAATGTCGAATATCAAAACCAGCATCCTCCCATCGAATATTCAAATAAATTAAATAAATAAATAAAATATTTTTGAAAAATCGCTTTTATTGAACAAAAAAATGCACTAAAAAGTAAAAAATAAAATGTATTCTGTGTGAAAATTGTAATGCGCTGAAATAGAGAAATTGTGTGAGGAGCTTCTATAGGATAATGACAAGTTGTTATGATGGGTTATGCGACTAAAAATAAAAGCATGGAGCGCAATTGGAATCAATGTCAAAGTAACATATATTCAGTACAGATATAGTTATGTAAGAGAATATTTATATTAAATTCTGTGATATTTAATTGTTATATGTTGAGCGCCCCACGCTTTTATTTTTAGTCGCATAACCCATCATAACAACTGGCCGACTTTTTTATGACTGAACATTGTATTGTAACCTGAAATGAACCTATGTGCAAAATTTCAGATTTATAGCTAGTCAGGAAGGTAGTTAAAGATTGATTACAAAATTTGACCCTGAGACACAAGTGAAGTTAAATAAAAGGGATTAATGAAGAAAGAACGATGAGATTGGGAGGAAGGAGTGAATGAGGGGGAGAGGAAGATTGGTGGTGGGAAACCTTCGGATCTCGGGAGAATGGAGTGGGGAAGATGAAGCGATGCGTGGGGAATTTAATGCGGCGCGGGCAGAAAAGAATTAAGAGTAGGGATGCGAGTCAAGTCGGTGGGTAAGGGGTATTGGTAGGGTGGAAATGAGAAGAAACGACTAAGACGGTACTAAGGTGGCCGGGTTCCTAGCTTAAGAACCTTGGTTCCAATCTCACCAGGGTCGGGTTTTTTCTGACTAATCCCAATCCCTAGTTAAGGGGATTTGTGGTGAGAATTTCAAGTACAGTGCTGCGTCCATCGGATGGGAAATCAAAGTGTGAATGCCTTAATTCCCTACTTGTACATGGTGGCGATCGTCATGGAAAACCGGGAAAACCTGGGATTTTCAGGGAATTTTTAATTTCTGTAAAAGTCAGGGAATTCTCGTAACAGTCAGGGAAAACTGGAATAGGAATCCTCTTTATTTTTCTACTATTACGTTTATCGGCCAGTCTTTCCCGCCCTTAATTTCACCAACTAAAACTAACGTCCGTCGTTGACGTGCATGGAATAAGCGCCATCAATTTGTGGAGTATTCAGTTGTGAATCTTAGTTCTTTAGTCTTGAATCAGACGTACAATGTACCCATTTTGTATTTGTTTAAAGCCATGATCACAATGTATTACTCTCACACAAGGAATCCGAGGATATGTTGTTCCGAAAATTTTACCTCGCGTTTTTTTTTCACTTCCAAAACTCAGGTGGAGAAGTAGTTGGAGCACACTAGCTCATAGTAAATACATGCTT
Source organism: Ceriagrion tenellum (assembly GCA_963169105.1). NCBI lineage: Eukaryota > Metazoa > Arthropoda > Insecta > Odonata > Coenagrionidae > Ceriagrion > Ceriagrion tenellum. Next base: position 14,576,506 of record OY720642.1, on the reverse strand, counting down.
GCAGTTCTAAAAATACGAGCTGTCGTAAAAAATTTAATTCAGCAGAAAAAAAATATTCTAATAATTGGTGACCATTTGGTGATCGGTCAGGGAATTTGGTAAATCCGTCGGAAAGTCAGGGAAAGGTCAGGGAATTTGAAAATTGGATATCAGTAGCCACCCTGTTGTAGTGCAGACGAATGGCGACGTCAAATTTCTCCTCACCTTTCCTCCATTACCATAATGATACTCTTGATTATCAATCACCCACGTTTTTGGCTGCTGTAATGACCGCTGTTTCCTGTTTGTTTTCTAAATACTCATACTCATCTTCATCAGCTGCCTTCATTCCGGACATTGGTTTGCCATAGCTCTCCACCGTACCCTCTTCTCTGGTGACCCATTCATTCCCTATGCAAGCATCCACTTCGACCCAAAATCTTCAAGTTGGATTCGGAGACAATTGCGTCCGAAAAATCATGCTATTAATGTCGAACGATAAACTATTATCAGAAAGATCGTAAGATAGAAACATAATTCTGGAAAAATAATTCAATTGTGTAAACTGGAAAACAACACGTGAAACTATGAAGATTTCAATTGAGGTGCTCAGGGGAGAGTAATTCAGTGCAGTTCTCAAGAATGTTGAATGGGACGTTTGACTGTGATCCCATTGGCACCTCTCTAAAAGTGTTGGCTAATGCCGACGCCGGGTTTCTCTCCACCCTTCCTCCATTCTAAATGGTATATCTCTTGCCTATCTACCTACTGTCGGTGCAAAAATTATGTAGACTCAAGTTTGGACACTGATTCAAAATGAGCCGTGGTACCCATATGAATGTGAGTTACACCAAATTTTAGCTTGTTCAATTTTACGTTTAACTGTGGTTGCCGATTATTTGTTCACTACACTCGATTTTTTAATCCAGTGAAAACAAAAAAGTACCGTTTTTTTTGCCATTTTCGAACGGAGCGCTCTCTTTGACATTTAATAGTGAAGAAACTTGAAGTTTAATCGTAATGAACCAGTAGTATTGATTAGGAAAAACATATTTAAATGTATCATTCAACGTTCAGTTCTTTCTAATGTGTCATAAAAAAGTTATTAACAAGTTTATGAAACAAATTTTGGTTCGCTATGAAAAGTAGTAGAAGCTAGATCTTGGTCTTGTTTTGAAGCTCTTTACAGCAGTATTTAATAACAATTACCATCGTAAACTCACATTGTGATATCGATTTTTTACGAGTTAATAAACAACCGAGTGTTTTAGCGGGCTCAAGCCAGCGGTAAGGCGGCCGTCTTCGCGAGAGAGGGTGGTGAAAGTTTGAGCGCTGTTGCAATTTGCGGGTTGCGGGCCGAACCCGTTACTCATACGCTCCTACCGTGCATTGTCTCCAAGGGCGAAAACAATCGCTGCACACGCTATTTTCATGAATTTTTTTGAGGTCGAGTCTACATAATATTTGCACCGACAGTAGGCTTATCTTCTGCTATAGGCCTCCCATAATCTCCTTCCGCAGTGGAACTTTCGTCTGATTTCGTAAACTGTTAATGCTTTTAGGTCGGCTTAAGCCAAAGCCAGGTCTCTCTCCACCTTTTTTCAATAGCGTGACTATTCCATCCCTCTCTAAAAAAAAGTTTGGGTGTTCTTACTGGTGGAGATGACCACAGTTGTCTGATGCCTCCCCGAATAACCAACTAGCCATGAGGCGAGAGGGTTGGCGTGGGACTGGGGTATGCGAGATGGTGTGCCTCAATTTCTCCCCGTCCCACTCTGCAAAAACCACTCTGCCAAAAAACCACTCATCGCCAAAAAACTCGCGAACGCCAAAAACTCGCAAACGCCGTCACGACTCTCCCCTCGCGCGCATTGCGCTCTCGCGTTTCGCTGTCTCGCGTTCGCTCTCCGCGATGGGACAATCAACTCACTTTTATACTGACAGAGACAGTGGCGCACTCTTTTCTAATCGACTCAAAGCTATCGCCATTTCCTCCACCAATCAACAAGGACAAGGATTTCCCCTAATACCCCCAACTCCTGCGTTGGTCAGCTGACTCCTCTCAATCGCCTGCCGCACCGTCTCAACGCTGTTCCCGTACTCTTGAAACTGACCGCGGTCGAGAAAGGACCTACTGTGCTGCAGTTGTGACTTTTGTTCGTCTTATTCGTATGATTGCATTACGAAAAATAGTAGTCGTAACTCACCTCTGCAAATACAGCATGACACCAACGGCGTGTTTACATTTCCCGGAGCCTGCTGTGCTCGAGCAATTTCCGGAAAGTACCACATCTTTGCTCCCACGAACACTTGCACGCATTTCGTGTGGATATCCGCGGAAATTCGACGTTTGAAGACATAACGCCATGACGTCCGAAAATTCTTCACCCCGACCCACACAACCAACTTCTAGAATATGGCCAGCATTAATTAACTCGCTGCCTTCAATAAATGGCCTCCTGTAGTCGCCTTCATACGTTATAACATCGACCAACTCCAGCACTGACCGAAACATCTTCCCAATATATTGTATACGTAACAGTGCGAAAGCTGGATTACTCAGCAATTGCTAAAAGATTCACTGCACTACAGCAGCACGAATAGGCAATTGACTTCAATCCCCTCTATATCTGCCATGACACTTTTCAGTGCTGCGCTCTGTCGCCAGTTCATTTGCCAGTAGACCAAGTTAACGGTATTTAGCCTACGGGCTAAATTTGGGCTTCGGGCTTGTTTTCAATTGTAATACTTGTTCGTCATATAAATGTTCTTACTTGAAGTTAATCAAACTGGCTAAGGTTGTTTGTTATTTTTCTCTCGTCTCCGCCCACCATTCGCAGTCAATTCACTCGCGACTTCAAGTTTTAGTAACTTGCGTTGCAATGGTTTAGACAGATTTTGATATACTCTAGGAAGTGTGATCTTTACTTTGAAGCTATTGGTGAGAGCGCTTGGCGGTTCAAATGATGAGGGACTCAATTAGGTTCATGTGGTCCTATGAGTGGAAATCGATCATTCCGTGGCCATTAATCATTGTCCCGAGGAAGAGTTTGAAGGGTTCGAACAATTGGCGTCGTAGGCGGAGATGAATGAATCGAGAAACTGTTGCGTAAGGCTTCTACGAGCCAGCGGATGAAGCAATCTATGTTTTATTGAAAAAAGGATACGGATTCAAGAGGTAATTCAAGACACTACGGCTTATCGCGAAATGCTTACTTCCTGCCGTGTTATTTTGGAATGTAATATCTCTGACGAGCAAGAGGATTTGTATTTTTTTTGGGTTGCTACACATTCTGTGTTCTCCCCTGGGGCATCATTATCTGGGAGAGTGGAAAGCGCTCTGTTAACTCGCTAATCTGTGGGATTTCCAGGACATATCTAAATAGATAATACAGTGTGTGGGTGGAAAAAATTCAGCCGGAGGTTTATTCGTTTGATAAAACGCTGTAAGACTGAATGAGATAAAGGTTCTAGTGCAGAAAAAATCAACCTATATATTTATGGGCATGTACCTCACACGAAGATCGGTGTAGGTGCGTCGTGCATGCTGGATGTTCAGATTAAAGAGCAAACGGTTTGCCGTTAAACCTTCATACACCTTACGTAGACTCACATAATATTTACATATGTGATATTGTATATTATAAACAATCTTTAATATATCTGTTGAAAATAGTCTGGTTAATCGGCAATTTAATTCGCTGTGCTCAGTCTCAAACTATGTCGCATTTATTGCATTATGGTGACGTCTTTCCCTGAATTACTTTGTTTCTCGAAATTCACCCCTACGATATTCTGTCAAAGACATGTATTTTTTTATTATGAGGGTGGCAACTTTACTTTTCAAGGCTCCATGCATGTTATATTAAGATATATTTACTAACGAGGATGGAGGACAAGACGTTTTCTGTCGCCAAAATTTTCCAACAAGTTAGGCAACATTGTTTGATGCATAATGAAAACACATTGGTCTATTTCTTCCGTAATGTACTTTCCAAGGAACGAGTGTAGAGCAACATACAATTGCGTCGTAAGCCATTGACCTACACAGATTGCTATTTGTTGATTACGGTGTTGTCAAGGTTATGTACGATTGAAAGTTCCACGGTGACCTGGCGTCCTAGGGATGTGCGAACCCGTTCATTTTTGGGATCTCGTTCTCAATGGACCGGTCCTTTTTGGGACCCGTACCTCTTCACTCGTTCCCCGTTCCTTTCCTATTGGTAGTCGTGTAATTTTACCATCAATGTGTTTTTTCTGTTTAAATAATGAAAAAAGAAATAAGTACATAGTGCACTATAATGACAACGTTCAAGAATGTTTGATGAAATAAAAGATAGACGATAATATTACCAACTTTTAATATGATTTCTCATAAAAGGTTTAGTTAATGAACCGTAGGAAATTTATTTATGAAGCTAGCTCCATCTTAGAGAAAAAAGTATAATATAATGTTTGGTTATGCCTATGGTAAAATAATTTTGTTTCTTCCTCTTCCGTTTCAACCCTTGAATTGGTTGGGGGCAGACTTCCATTCATCTCTCTTCTCAGCTTTTCGTTTAAGTTCAAAGTATGTTCTGCAATTCGTATCCTTCATAATTTGGCTCATGAAGTGTAGTCGTAGCCTTTCACTGCAGTTTTTTTCCCCAATTTTTCCTTGAATTATCCTTTTTTACTTTATTATCGTGCCGTAGTAGATGTCCAATATGTTTAGCTCTCCTTTCTTTAATGATTCTAACTATGCTTTCTTTATTTTTTGTTTAATTAATAATTTAGTTTAAAGCTATTAAAAACTGCATTTCAACGTTGCAAGTTGAGAGGCAACTAATTCGGTGTTTGTTTCTGTGCGTGCAACCGCATTTTCTGTAATTAGCGTGGAGCCACTACACTGTTGCTATTTCTGCCTTGTGACGCGCCTCACAGCGGCCGAAGTTTATCTCGGGAAAGATTTCCACAAGCTTCACAGCACAAAGGCTAGAATGCTACTGAGGAGGCGGAGAATGGAATCTTTAGCCAAAGTTGCTCCTAAGAACTTAATCTCGAGAGGCGCACCTATGGATTTCAGTTGCTTATACTGACCTCAGCTGGCCGTGTTGAGCGGGTCGACCGGCGCCTCTGTAAAGAAAAAAAATGTGCTGCTGATTAGACCGATAGCATATACGAAATTTATTTATGCGAATGCGAAAAATATAAAACGAAGCATTTATACGAATTAAGTGTTCACCCCATTTTCGTAAAACCCTTTATTTGGATCTGGTTCAGTCTAAATTGAATTATGGATTAGTTTGCAGGGGGGAAGCTTATCGAAATATACTTAAACCAATTACAGTACTACATAAAAGAGTATTTGGAATCGTTGCAGGTAAATCTCAATACTGTCACTCGTTCCCCTTATTTGTTTCATTAAAACTTATACCGTCAAGACAATTATATATGTATAAAGTCCTTGGGGCATTTTATTTGAGAAGTGGTAATAAACCTTTGCAAAGAACGCAACGTAATCTTAGAAATAAACTCTATGTACCTTTGATTAAACCTAATAAAACTCTCTTTAAAGGATGCTTCTTGTTTTTGGGACCTAAAGTGTACAACTTGATACCGGAGAATATAAAGAATATAAAGGTCGATATTAAAACAAAATTTCTTATAATGGCAGTGGAATGGCTACTTGCTCAGCACAGTGTAGATTATTTATTTAATATGATTGTGCGAAGTTTCTTGTAATTATTTTATCTATCCTGTTGGCTCATCTAAAACTGTATTGTGTCAATTATTATTTTTCGAATTTTTAAATTATCAATTGTTACTGTTTTTAAGAAAATGTGCAGCTATGCATTGCTATGAAGGTAGCCTCACCTCAGTTTTTTCCTTAGAGGTTACCTAAAGCTTCCCAAAAATGTTTGTATTATCTTTGTTTTTTGTGTAAATGTTGTTTGGGAAGTAATAAAACTTATTATTATTATTATATTTAGAGATGAATTCTTGGCCTCTCAATGAAAAAATCTCATGAAGGTAGTAGGATTTGTCGTTGCCATTCACCTCTGACCACAATCCCTCCAACAACACGCCCATCAGGTGGCTCGTTGGACATTGTGTACATTTAAATAATCTCAGTACGAATTTCCACAGAGAAAAAAATCATCCGCCTTGACCGGGATTCGAACCCGGATCCCTCGATTTCCGGCCGAGTGCTATAAACAGTTAAGCTCCCGAGGCGTCCTCTTCCCATCAGTACACTCGCGACTTGATTGCGAGAATTGATGACGATGATAAACAATCTAGCCTTAGCCCCAAACCTGTCGGATGTCCATCCGTAACTGCCACCCGTGTAAACACTCTCAGTCATGTGTGTGTTCTCCAACAAAACTAAAATATTTTTTTTCTGTTTACACGTATTATAAATGGATCTAAATGCCTTTTTTGCCGTTTTCTTCCAACTGCGTCTGTTTTACTAATAAATATATCTTTCGGTTTTATTAACGGTTTCATCAACCCCTAGAATATTGCACTCTCCTTCCTCGTCTTGATGCTAGATGATCTTTTGCTATGCAGTATTCATTCTACCGCTAATAATTGAAACTACTTAATCATGGAGCGAAATTAGATTGGTGGGCTAAACCGGAGTCTGACATGGTATTCACCAATTGTGCCACTCATAGAGCAATGCCACTGTCATGTAAAGAATATTTTCATAATTTAATCGAAGCTTAGTATTATTTTGAAATAGTTTAACATTGGATATCAGTAATTTGAGTTTTGATTATTTTGTTTGCTATCGCCGCATTGTCTCTCTCATGTTCGATGTGTATGAAAGAAATCCTACTAATATTATAAATGTAAAAGTTTGTATGTTTGGATGTTTGTTACTCAACAACGCAAAAACTACTTAAGCGATTAAGCTGAAATTTGGCATGTAGATAGAAAATATACCTGTGGGTAACATAGGCTGTATTAAAATGCCCTCAGGGTCCCATTAGACCCCCCAAAGGCCCCTCTTGTGGTCCATGCTAATCATTGGGTTCGGTGCAGTGGTTTAATTTTTTGCTTTTTAAAAGTACTTTCACTCAAGATAGAGGGCTGGAATTTTTTTATCGGATGGCTGAATAAATAAAAATTCTAATTTCTCCAATCGACTTTTATTACGTTTCGTATTCGTGTGAAAGTCGTGTTTTTAGCTGAAAAATCTCATATTTTCTCTGAAATAAACAATACCATATTTCCTGGGCAACCCAAGATTTGATTTTTAAAAGATATTCACGCTTATTTAAGTAACATCTTTCAAAAAAACATAATTTTTCTCATGGCAATTTCTTCAAAAAAATTCACCTGCCATGTATGAATTTCAAAACCAAAGATTTGATCTTCAAATGATATTCACGCTTCTTTAAATAACATTTTTTCCTGCAGGCCAATGATATCATGTTGAGAGAATATCTGTATAAGAAGGGCCTAGAGTCCCATGGGCCCCAATAGGCCCGGAGTCCTAAGGGCCCAATGATGGATTTCTTAGGTTGGTTATCGATAAATTTAGTGCATATATAAGACAAGTATACATTCAACACTCTTGAGGGAAAGCCGAATATATAATGTTTAAGTTTATTTTCTAATGAGTTGATACCGATGCTTTAATGATGACCAGAGTTCATAAGCGTTAAACGAAAAAATAAATAAAAAATCCTCACAAAAATTCCAAAAAATGATACCTATATCAAGAAAAATGGGAAACTAAGTCGGTGGTGTTTCTCGGGTTACTCTTAAGAACCGCACAAATCTCATCCTAACCCAACCACGGAAGGGTACCCAGATATATATCTGGTTCAAATATTGACCCGTCTGTTTCGAAACTTCAATCTGTTTTAATATGGCGGAAACTATAATAACGTCACTACATTCATCTTACCCGAAAGAAGAAAGGGGTATTCTGCTTAATGAACTCCATCCATGCATAAAAATCGACAATTGCCTTAGGAATCAACATATATTTTTAATTTAAAACCCCAAACTAATGATTGTGGCTACCCTTTACAACTAAGACGCAGTCCAGGTAACGGAGGATTAATTGGTCAAATAAACATGGCTGCTGCTGCAAATGATACGTTTGACATTTTCAGCCGCTGGATTGTACCCCTACCTTCCAATCCTGTTTGACGATACTCAACGCCCATATCAAAATTGAATATCGCAACTGAAATAAGTCATTGAATGCAAATATATGTATGTACACAAGGGAAGCGATTAATTTCATTCACTCAGAAGACGGCTCAAAGAAGACCGCTTATTATTCTTCAGGTTTTATGGCTTTCGTATATGTATAATAAATTCAGTGTTTTTCATACCCGTTGAGTTTCAACGGGTACCTTTCGCTAGTATAATAATAGATAATAATAAAACGGTTGTTATCGTAGAACTTTACATCGGCCTTTCAGACTTTTTGGTACATAAATTCAATGTTTTCATTAGATACAATTGAAAAAAAATAATAACAAGATATAGATAATGTTTTCATATGGAAAAATATAATAATAATTACATGATACGCAATATGCAACAAAATAGATTGAATTTCCCTACTAATTTCAAATGTACAACAGCTAGATTATTATTTGAAATTCTGATCTAGATTGGCATATTTTGACATCCTCTCATACTTCTAAGCTCATGCAATAATGTTTACTTGAGACAAAGTAAAAATAAACTAACTACAAGGCACACATTATGTTTACAAAAAATAATTTCAAGATATAGCGCAGCTTCTTTATCAGCTTATAACTAAATGCTTCAATTATACCAAGAAATTCGCTGATTTGTTTTGGCGCCCGTAAATTTGTGAATCAGAATAAAAAACATTTAATGCAGAAATACGGGTTAGCATCATTTTAGAGTTTTATTTTGTAAATTAAAGGCCACTTTCTCTCGACGTTAATCACTACGTAATATATCCACACAACAGCATGCAAAGCACTTCGAGAGCGTGGAACAGGGTGATTTATTCACCTGCAAGTTCTACTCTGCTGCACTAAGTTAATGAAACTACCACTATTGATGTGTTAGAAAAACATGTAAGCTCTCGTCAGGAGGTTAAATTTCACCAGTTTTTGCTCGCTACAAGAATGCCATCAAAGATTTAGGCTAATCTTACGGGTGGCCAGGGTTCAATCCCTGCAGAGGAAGATGTTTTCCAGAGGAAACCCGATCCCTACTTGAGTGCCTTGTGGAGGGCACTTTAAGTGCAGCACTCCGACTTCCGCCAAGGGGACCACGTTAAGCCGTGGTCCCCTTGGCGCCCTTTGTTAAGAGCAGGCTAGTACCGATGCCGGGTTTCTATCCACCCTTCTTCTCTTACCTATCTCCTATGGTGCAAATGACCTTAGCTGTCGGTCGCCTCCCCAAATATCCAATCCTATCTAAGATTTAGGCGCCGCAATTGCGTGAAATCGACTGTGAAAAAATCATTTTCCTGGACTGCGTTGGTTAGAGAACTCGGAGCTAAATTCAGGGATCTGGGTTCGAATCCCAGTCCTGGGAAATAATTTTTCTACTGTAAATATTCCAGAGCCGTGTGACCCCAAGCGTGTGACTCTGTTGAATTGACTGCGCGCCCAGTTCAGCAGTTCTTTGAAGCTATTTCTAGAGAGACAAGTGTATTTGTGTAAATGTATTAGGTAACTGCATACACAGGGTGGTGATCGTCAGGGAAAACCGGGAATTGTCAGGGAATTTTGATTTTCTGGAAAAGTCAGGAAATTCTCGCAACAGTCAGGGAGAAACTGCAATAGGAATCCTCGTTATATTTCTACCATTACGTGTATCGGTCAGTCTTTCCCGCCCTTTATTTCACGAGCTAAAACTAACGCCCGTCGCTGAAGTGCATGGAATAAGCACCATCAATTCGTGGAGTAATCAGTTGTTAATCTTAGTTATTTAGTTGTGAATGAGACGTACTATGTATCTCTTTTGTATATCCTTATTGGGATATTTGCCTAGTTGTGTTAAAAATCATTATCACAATGTATTACGCTCATCAAAAGGAATCCGAGGCTATGTTGTTCGGAAAATTTTACCTCGCGTTTTTCTTTAACTTTTGTAACTCAGGTCGATAAGTAGCTGGAGCACTCTAGCTTATAGTAAATACATGCTTGCTGTTCTAAAAATACGAGACGATGATTAGAACATTTAAAGCTGCCGTAGAAAATTTAATTCAGCAGAAAAAAATATTCCGGTAACAGGTGACCTTTTGGCGATCGGTCAGGGAAATTGGTAAATCCATCAGGGAAAAGTCAGGGAAAGGCCAGGGAATCAGAAAATTGGATATCAGTACCTATTCTGTATTTGTAGAGAGACTGTGTATTTGTGTAAATGTATTGAGTAACTACATACAGTAAACACCCACATCGCACGGTCTCGTAAGACCTGAAGACGGGGTCGTCGTTGCGTGGCTGATTTTACAAGACGCAATCGTTCTTCTCGGTACGACGTGTTTTAGTAAGCCGCGTTCGGAAGAAAAACTTGTGGGACTCTCGCCATTATCATTTGAAACATAGTGTTGAAGATTTGGAACAATGTTGAGTAGCAAATTACCGAATTAACCCCAAATTGTGGGTAAATAAGGCCATAATCCACCACATTTACCACGATCATTTTATAACGATGTACTAGTGTTACATTGTGCGTATTCTTCGAGCCTTTGGAGGAAAGACTTGTGGGTGACATTATCGCTTTTACTTTTCCTAACCATCACTTTGTTTTTGCCGCTCTTTTAGGATCGCTGTTTTTTTCAGTTCTTATTTAAAATTTAAGTTAACGTTCGGCGTGAATCGGCCTCATCCAACGAAATTCTTATGTACATATTTTAAAGGTGAGCATTGTTTTCTTTTCGATTCATTATCTCGTTTTGAGTGACGAGCGTTTTCGCTTTCCTCACACGCTGTTCTGTGAATGCCCAAGCTGCCTGGATTTAATTTTTCTTTCAGCCGATAGATGGCCCGTCAGAAGCAGTAGATGCAACGCTATAGATACTTGGGTAGGTATCTATGGCCTGGAGCAGACGATTTTTCTATCCTCCGAGGTCTCATCCATAGCCACGCATATAATGTCGTGCAGACTTTTTTTTTAACGTGTTTCGTTGAAGTAACTCTGACGACGCCCTCACTAAGCGATCTATGGTAATCGAATGATTTATCGAAAATCAAACCTCTTGTTTGTAAAAGAGCCTCTCATTAAACTGGACGCCTTTCCAAGTAATATGTGGTAAAGTCTCTGGATAAGAGTGTGATACTATGAAATTATTACACATAAATCCAGATTATAGATTAATCATAAAGCGAAATCAAACTTTACGTGTTTAGATGGAGGGACGGAACCCCGCATTCTCCGTCTCATATTTGTTTCATATTGCGCGATTTAACCAGACGCGATGAATTCAGGAAATCTAACCTCAAGATATACCTATAAGGGTCTGCGGTAAATAGCAAAAAGTCGAAGTATAACTTTAAGAGAACATTGTTCGTGTCATGGAAAAATACTAGAGATCCTTTTGTTTGTGTCATTACGCGACAACACCAGTCGATAGAAGCCATACCTTTACATTATTATTACCTGTGGGAAGAACAACCTTTATTATCCAGTTGGAGAGCTTTATTTCAAGTAAATGCAGCTTTCTGCTCTTATAGTAGCTGACGAAAAAGCTATATTAAGTGAGCTAACGAAAGATATTAATCATTAAATGGGTGAGTATTCGTCAACTAAGTTCATGGAAATCAGTATTTTTTTTCTAACTTCTATTCGGTATCGTTGGTAGTTTCTCAGTAAAAGTGGAAGGCTTCATTTACGATCCTTGTGTTTTAACCAGTTAAATTCGATACATCATTAAATCTCGAACCTAGTGGCTGGCATATTTTATATGTAAGGTCATAAGGGGAAATAAATATTATAATCTCTGCCATAACGTTGTTGTCACTACTTTAGATTTATTGTTATTTGCTTCGTTTAAAAAGTGAGACTCGTGGAGATGATCTACACTACGAATCATTTTCAAAGGAAAAGTCCGATGTTAGCTGAATTCCGAGGATAATTTATCATTTAGAAATGGAAAAAGAATAAAAAAATAGCCAATGACCCAGGTTGTTTTCACGCACTGCTGGTGAAACCTGCCATCGGATAATTTTTTATTTCTGTCCTGCTCCCCGTAACGCTCTGTTGGTCGTAATTCAACGACTCGGAAATAATTACTGTGGCTTGATTTAATTTCACCCCTCACCGATTCATCACACTGGCGAATCCCCGCCTAACCTGCGATAGCCATCTATGATTGCTACGGTTGGTGGGATATCAGTCTCCGATGGCAACCGCCTGCTACCAAATGCAGGTAGCCTGTGTCGTTAGAAAAGGAAAGAGGTTTTGCCTGCCCTTCATGTAGCTCTTGCATGAAAAATAGCCAACAGTGAAATAAAACCTGCGTGGTTGATGACCAAGCCATGACTTGTGTTTATGAACCTTTCCACAATTAGTGGTCATATATTTCCAAGTACGTGTCTTGCAGTGGACCGAGCGCTGTTTTGTTTTGTAAATAACTTCACAACGCAATAAAAATTTATCAGCGCACCATGCATGCCAAGGCATATCATTGCTCAGACGTGAAGTGTAGTTACGAATAAGAGAATAATCCAAACAAAAGAGCTATGCAAAGTTTATGTACTTACTTGTGGTTATTAATAAGGCCTTTTTACGTGATTCATGCGAATATAAGCAGACGGTCTGCATGGAAATAGTCATGTGTCACATCAACTGATCCATTATCATGGAATGCTGTTCTCTATTTACTTCTGTTAATCTTTTCAAGTGGACGAAATAAAACAGCTATGGTTTGAGCGTATATTTATTCGAAAAATCTTAACTCTAAGTCAGTGACATAATTTTAATTTTTAAATTTAAAACGCATTATGGGCATAGTAGAATTCTCAATTCCCTATGAGTTTATTGCGATCTTACTTTACCTTATTTCAGCAAACGATAGAAATGGTTTTAAGTGTATAGAAAACTTTGTTTGTTTAGCTAATAGCCATGACCTCTCTTTTCCATTTTTTCTTAGAGATAATTTGTGCTAAGTTCCGTGAGCCTTTATATTGTGTGATTAATTTTCTTGTTTTAATGATGTGTCGATTTTCTAAAACCTCTCCGTCTTAAAGAAAATCGCTCGATTTTTTATTCCAGTTGAACGTTAGATATATGCAGTCAAAGAATTATTTAAAGTAATTTCAACAATTCATGAGAGAGAGTTTGGATATTGATTTGTAGTAAAAGGAGAATGAAATCAATGCATTTACCTTTCTGATTTTCTATGTCTCCTTTAAGCTTTTGGTTCTTTTGAGTTTCCAACATCGACCCCTTTGTATTGTGGAGTGTTTTTCGAGGTTTGGAAAGCTTTATTTCTCTGTCAAAGACGATATGAAACTAAGAAAATTTCAATCATTGCTCTCGCTGACAGGTACTTGAGATGGTACATTTTCGTTACATATAAATGAACAAGCTGAAGTCTTGCTGCAACGGTTGAGGGTTTTTAAATGCTAATTTTCCCCATTACTTAAGGTAGTCCGAGAGAGATAGTTCCCTAGTCATAATAGAGACCATATTCGAAGTATACGTTATAATTTCAACAGCTGTAGGACACATCAATTAAATATTGCATTATTAATGGTGCAACAATATACTTTTATATGACAGAAATGGTAAGTAATTAAATGAAAATGTTTAAATAAGTCTTTAACTTGACTCATTTTTTTCGCGCGGTGAGTTTGAAACTCCATCAAAACGGAAGGTTTTTTGTGATACCCAAGAACCTACTGCGGTGATGGTATGTTTAATTTTCAAATATAGTTGAGAAAACACATAAACTACGCGCTGTTAGTTTTTTTTCGACATCTAAGTGTTAGAAATACCTCATTTGTGAACATTGTCACTCGGGAGTGCATACACGTACCATTTCCCATGTAAAAGGGCTGGTATTTTTTGACAAATATCTCGGAAAGTAATGTGGTAAGGGGTAGAATTTTTGATACCATTGGATAGGTGAGATATTTTTCTTTAAAATGAAACCAACTTCATTGATTTCTAAGTAAAATGATTTTTCGCTCAAACTACCTTAAGTAGTAAATACCAACAATGCCAGAAAGTTTGAACAAAATCGAATTGGCCTCGGGTAACAACCTAATGATTCGCCATGGAATTACCCGCATAAGAAAGCAGAAGTTGCCAGACTGATGAGCAACTTCACGATAGGAACGGTTAAGATACAAGGCAATCGAGTGAACGGGTGTAATACTATTACAATTCATTGAAACCGGCAGGAGAACTATGACAAATCATGTGACCCAATAGGTTGACTGAAGAATATAATAATCCCGCGTGGTGCCCTGAAGACGATGGCAAAGAGCCATTGAAACGTTTGCGGCGATCGCCTTCTTGTCTTGATGGAAACCCAATAAAGTTTCATCAGCATGCGAAACTTCATGAAAAAAGTTCCTAGTAATTTCCATTTGAATGTGATGCAAATTAGAAAGACACGTTTGGTAGCTCCTAGAAAATAATGGGAAACATATAAATACAGTATTGCATCGATCTTTTATTAATAAACTTGGTACTTATGCAAGAAAATGAATTGCAACTGCCATCGTGTACAAAATAGGAATGTGGTCGCCATGAGCTTTCATTTACAACAGTTTTGTGAAGAAATAGTTTATTATGGGAATTAAGAATCTGTATAGATTGTTTGGTCTAAGGCACAGTCGATGAGATACGATACTGATATTACCCACTGATATTACGTATGCCAAACTTTTATGGCAAATTAGTTAAGCAGTTAGTTAAGTTGGGGCAGAAACTACGTAAATTGATAAACAATTATATTTATCAATGATAACATTCCGTACGAATTCTGATTCCTGGATTTCGGCTGTTATTTCACTTCTTAATGTGCCATAAAAATGTCATTGATGGTTATAAATGGGCCATTTAGTGTGTATTTTTTAGTTTTGAAACGCACTGGCATAATAAGATATAAATTAGTCTTAATAAGTGCCGATATTAAGTTAAAGTATCTGTAGTTCATTCTTTAGGAATAGGTATTATCAGTATTTAAAAACTTCCACATCAACTCAGTAACGTCGCTTATTTGTGTTTCTGTCATCTCCTTTCCCGTCTACTTCTCATTTGCATCGCCGAACGACTGTCTCTGACTATAATTATTCACTTCCAATAATTTTTATTTTCGCAGTCATCATTACGAAGACTGGTCTGCTGCAGCTCCATTCTTTGTACATCTGATTTCCATTTGCTCCTTCGAGATTCCTTATTTTGACTTTCGTTATTATATTGTTATCAAATTTCATCCTTGTTATCCTCGGCTACTCATGTTATTCGTGTTTCCTCCCTTAATTTTTTTCTGGAAGCTCTGACGTCAATAATGTGTCCACTAAGTTTGTCTCATTTCCAATATTCTCTCTAGATACTCGTGTGCCTCCGGGTCCTGCGCATCGTTAAGCTCGGCTCTAAATGAGGGAAGTGATCTTCAAGTGCGATCTGAGTGCTATTGTTCCCACCTGCAAGAAGCTAACAGTAATTGCGAAATGCCCTCAGTCGGTGAAGGAAGATTCATCTAAGGTTCTGAAAACATGAAGTGGTCTCCTTGAAAATCAAGGTACGTTGATAAATAATTAACTGAATGAAATTTTTTTTGGCAGCAAAGTTGGTATTGTCTGAAGTAATGAAAAGGTCCAACTCAACCTGGCCTGGTTTTTTTAACGCTGGAAGCTTTACTTTTGGAAGCGCTACCCACGTTCCCAGCGGGTTTACTTGGCATACCTCTCGTTTAAATCAATCCGTACAACAAGATCTCTTGATGCGTCGTTATGATTTTGAAAGAAAGAAGAAAGAAAAACATTTATTGTTCAGGAAAAAAATTCCGTAAGATCAAAAGAATTATAGTGAATACAGTTTACAGGCGAAATAATTATAACAAAAAATTGATGATATCTATCACAGCACAAAAACTTATGTGTTCCATACTTTTCAAATAACAAAATTATACAATAATAAAGAAACCATAATAACATGAAAACAAATTTGACAAAAAAATAAAGTAAATTATGTTATTCCCGGGAAAGTAAGTGATCATGGTATTTCATTGTAAATGTTTCAACAGATGTGCAGTTTTTGATTTGAGTAGGCATGTTGTTCCGTACGTGGCATGCTGTTGCAAGAAATGACACTATAAACAGTTTTGCGATGACCTGAGAGATACAACAGATTGGGATAGGTTTCGCAGAAAAGGAGGAAGAGAAATGCAAGTGAAAGGGAGTCATTAAAGTTCCCGTGAGAAAAAGGGAACCATTTAAGTTGTTGAATGAAAATATTGTGACTCTTAGTACTTTAAGCTGCTGATGAATGAACCGGGAAAATATCGACGGAATATAGGCGTAGCGGGAGTAAATGTAGATAGGAGCAAGACAAGGAGGGAGCATAATTTTGCGATGCGAAAGCGGAGCGATGAAAAAGGGTGAACTGGAAAGAAGTATGTATTGAGGGAACGTAAGACAAGTGCGTGAGTCTGGGGGATGTATCGGCCGATGGGACGCTTCCCAATCGATACTTATATATGTGTTCGCCCTGCTACCCTTTTCGAACTCATTTCACTTCATAACGCCCCCTCGGGGCCTCTCTCAATCCGGAGAACTCCCTCCTCCCCTCTCTACTCCGGAGCTCCCCTTCTCCTGCCTTCTTTAAAGTTCGATCTCCTTGAGGCATCCCAGTTATAAGCAACGCAACGGTGAGGGTGTGGTTGCGCACGGGAGGGCCCTCGCAATAAAAGCCCTCCTCTCTACTTCGAGAAAGGAAAAGTTTCCTTTTTCCCCTTTGCTTCCTTCCTCTTTGCTCATTCCCTTCCTTCCTTCATTCTCTTCTCCCTCCGCTCATTTCCTCCGTTTCTCTTTCAAAGTCCAATGGCACCCAGGTGGAGACGCCTGGTCCTTCTCGAACTTTCAAAGCCCCCCCCCCACTCCAGCTCATCCTGCCCCCCTTCCACTTTGTCCGGCCTCTCGTCTTTTTCATCCGATTCCGCTCCCGTCTTCTCATATTATTGCATAACGACATCCATTAGAGCGGAACCGGCGACATTGCTGCATTCCCCACTGCCCCGATTGAAGGAGCTGGACAAATTTTGCTATGATTTTCTTTTCGTGGAAAGATGAGGCAGAGGATATGGAACAAGTTACGTTCTCCTTGATAATACTTCATCCTTCGCGTGTATTTGAGACGCAGTTCGCATTTACCTGAGGAGAAAGATATGTGGTTATGTTAAAGTAAATATACTTACCTACAATAGAAAGATTTTTTAGAGTAAGACTATTGGAGTAGATTTAAACGTCCAGTTACGAATGGAAGGAGCTAATGCAGAAGGCTGTGGAAGGCATTTATTCGCAATTAACATTACTCCGAAATGAATTAACATTTTTTGATGTTTTCTCGTGGGATGTCGAAATGTATTTTGAATATATGTTGTAGGTTAAATACTGATGCACCACAGCTCTCGAAGATCGCGAGAAAAATTACTGCTCCTTTTTAATTATATCAAAGATAAACCAATAGGGGTTACAAGAATTCATAGGCTCTCCACGCATGGTGTAATGATTATTGGACTAAAATAGGCTCTGATTAAAAATCAAGCCCAAATTTTTCACTATTTCCAATTTTTGCGAAAACGCAGTGTGCTGTTGATGTTACTTCTCGTTGTAACGTGGCATTGTCGGCGAAAAATCTACATTAATTTTGGGTTTTGGTGCTTAAGCCAGTAAGTTAAATTAAAAAATCTTAATTTACCGTTCACGTCTATTTAAGAAACAACTCAGCCATCTTCTCTCTTTGCTGACCTCATACCGTTGGTTATTGTTTCCTGTCTGC
Organism: Ceriagrion tenellum; assembly: GCA_963169105.1. NCBI lineage: Eukaryota > Metazoa > Arthropoda > Insecta > Odonata > Coenagrionidae > Ceriagrion > Ceriagrion tenellum. Next base: position 14,558,578 of record OY720642.1, on the reverse strand, counting down.
CCTCGGATAAAAATTCTCTAATACAGTTACTATACTTCTCGATGAGCTCATTTATTCTTATTTCACCGAAAGGAGCCGTTCAAGTATTACGTAAGACAATTTATGCCATTTTTTACCCCACCTCTGTCCCCCATGTAAGACAATGAAAGATTTTACCAACTTGACATCCCTTCTCAGTCAATGTAAGACGTTAGATATTTAACAATGACTCAGACTAACTCAGACAATGTAAGACGTTAGATATTTGAATCTACTCTTCGTTAAATGCTCGCTTTGGTTGAGCATGGAGGTAATGTAGCAAGCCAGTTAGGCGACAGAATAGCATTGGTGTAGTAGTGAGATTACGGTAAATACGCCATTAACGAGCGGATTTCACTGCTAAATTTCATTCGGAAACGATACAATGTTTCAAGACGGACAAAAATCTTGCGTATATTGGTTCCAAAACCATTCTAACTATTCAAAAAAACCATTCAAAACCATTGGTTCTCCTCATGTCTTTTTCTCCACTTCATGGATCAGACTGTATTGCCTGAGTCAGCAACCATCCTAGCACTGGTCGACCGCCATTGAAATTTCCACTATGGTTCTACTACACGCATACAAAACATATGCGGCACAGCATTAAAGAAACTAGATTTTGTTGAGCGTATAATAGGAAGGTCCTCGGATGAAAAAGTAAAAGAGAGATGCAACTTCGCTCTAGTTAGGCCAAACCTCGAATACGCCGCGAGCATTTGGGACCCTGGTCATAAAGATTTAACCAAAAAAATTAAGAAAATACTAAGAAAAGCAGCGCGCTTCGTTAAAAACTGCTACGAACGAACTTTAAGTGTTACACAACTGTTAGAGGGATTAAGGTGGGAGCCCCTAGAGACTTGGAGGCTACACGCCAGGCTTAGGCTGCTTGATAAAATCAGAACTGATATTTTTCAGAGCGACACAGAGAATATTATCATAATCCCTCACTACATTTCTAGATCTGACAGATGCGATAAAATAAGAGAGACTACTCTGCCGAACAGATAGGTACATAAACTCGTTCTTTCCGCACGCAATAAGCGACCACAATAGTAACTGAGCCCCTCCAAATGCACTCTCATAGGACATGCCTGAGGAATCTCATTCTATTCGACGCTATCATTTCGTGCCTCTCTTTGAGTGCATTCCACTCTCGCTATCACTTTGTAATATTGGAATTATCATTGTTATTGAAAATTTCTATCTAGTTTCTTTTCTTCTTTTATTTTTTACGGTTATATGAAGTGTGTCACTGAGCTGCGAGACAATACGTAGAACTGTAAAAAGAAACTCTGCATTTGAGCTAATTAATTTTTTCTCAGAATTTGGATCAGTCACGGTGAATTTTTCACATCCAAGATGATTGAAACTGGATTGTTGCTAACAGTTAATACGATTTTGTCATTCATAGCAGTTGTGATTTTTAACGGGCATTTTGCAATGCCATCACTTTTATTTTCTTTGGGGATATCATAGTCTATGTTTTTCTGCTGATTTTTCAGGAAAAATATTCCGTATCTCAAAAAATTCAAAAAATGTCATAAAAATTCCATAACAGAAAATGACACAGAGAAGGAATGACATCTAATTAAAAATGCTGGTAGAGCTGACTGAAGGTTATTTTAGAAAACAAAATTGATGAGGAGGAAAGGTGTTTCAGGAAAGGTATCTCCACAGTTGTCGCTTATTTCAGATGAAAAAATTATTGAGAAGGAGACAAATTTTTGTTTGGAAACTAAGAATGCATTTAATGAAGTTCTCTCGGGCTTCACACCAGGTTAAACAGTGTTTAACTGCCAACGTTTCTGTGGCTGAGTCCACCACCGTCTTCGGGCACAAACTGACATTTTTAAAATACCATGTGTATTGTCTACCCTTGCATTAAAATCTCCTGATGTAATGATATGGTGAATTTTTTCGAATCATTTGTCAACAACCATTAGTGGAAAGTCTGTAAAATTGGTTCGTTTACCTTCTTCTGTAGCATAAACATAGATTAAGGTGGGAGATCCTATCAGTTGTTTTGGTACATACAGTTCATATTAGTGATAATTCACCCCTTGCTTCATATCCTTTTGGTGGCTTGCAGGGTAATATTTCGATTTGCATGCGACGCTTAAACATAACTCTGTGCCTACTCATGTTATGTACTCAATGCTCGCAATCCTATTTTCTAAATGTTTTAATGCGAAAATTGATGTATTTTTGTTGCTGAAGGAGCACCACTCTATAGCATAGCAAAATGTTCATATTTGGACACATTTTTATTATTATTTTCACATTTTGAGACCTAGTATTGTTTTTTCTTCGTTACCTAAGTGAATATTGTGTCTATATTTTTGCTCTGGCATTTCCCTGATGGAATAGTAGTCTGTCCAAGCCTTTCCGGTAGTCAGATTACTTAACTGTAATGACTTCCATCCTGAGTTCATTCGATGAAGTGCTCTTAGATCTTCCAGTGATTTTTCAGGATTGGTCATCATGCACACTTATTTTAATATTACTTATATAATTATGGCTTATCGCTGGCCATTAAATGAACAACTAATTGTCAGAACCTAATGATTGAATCCTGTAGGTCTTAGAAGGACAGTATTTTATTTGAGGATGTGAGGATGAATTAGATTAAAAGGGAACACTTAGGTGACTGCTGAAAGTCGAATCCTTTTTCGAAGCTTCGCGTGATTCTCTGGTTAATCCTCGCCAGGTGTCCGTGAAAGCGCTACTCTTGATGTGAGACGCGTCAGTCTTGTTCCCCTTAAGAGTGAAAGGCAGGCAAAGCTAGTGAGAGTGATATGCAAGTGCATTTTTTCCCAATTGCCAGTGGTTCCGCATATCCGAAATATTTGCGTTGCGCTCCAGCTATCGACTCTTCTAAACTCTCGAAACGGCAGCGTTTTCCTTTCACCTATCCCTGCCCCTTTCTCTGCATTCCCCCCCTCTATCACTCTCTTTCTCTCTCTCTCTCACTCATGGACTTATACTCCAGTCCTTTGCCCTCATCAGCCCATTATGCGTGAGTTCTCAGTTTGTGCCTCAGACTGGAAGTATCTTCTATGGTTTATTTGATGTATACGCTTATGAATCGCTTTAATCTTTCGTGCATTTGACCAGCATCACATCTAATTGCTAAATAAACGTCGAAGTACTGCATAAACTGGAATGAGGAATGATTACCAAATCATCAGGTTGTTCAATGCTCTTGAAGCATTTTTATCGCCATTAGTGTACACGTGCGTGGATGATATGCCTCTCAAACCTTTTTCTCAAGTTCGTGTTGCGTATACAGTCAGCATTTATTAATTTCTACTTGATGCATCAAATGTACATTTCACTATTTGATACTTTTGGAGTGCTATCCATAGATTGAAGGTTATTTTAAAATAACATTTTCACATTTGATATTTCCCTAGAAAACTGTGAAGAACAAAAAAGAATCGGTTAAAGTTTTGAAAAAATTCATAATCGCAAAATTTGTGCTATCTGATGGGGAAATATTCCTTTGAATTGTGTCGAACTTTAATTTATACGATTTATACGTCACAAAGAGATGATACATTGTAGATTTTAAAGCAAGAGTCGAGGAACCAGATGCGTTATTCGATGATGTATACTTTTTGAAATAAATGACAGTAAGCACAGATACCCGCACTCTAATTAAAAGAATATGTCTAGTGTTTTAGGTTCCTGTTTCTAGCGTGACTTCGCGTTTTGCTTTAGTCGTAATTAATGTCAGACAATTAATCCGCTTCTTCGTTAAATACTTCAGTCGAGGAATCCTTTTAAGAAGATAGGAAGGAAGAGAGTTCTTTCTTTTTTCGAGCAAAGCGTGTATACAAAAGAGTTTCATCCCTTATGCCAAGATTCCTTTGAGCGTGAGACTCGTTTCTTGAACAGGCTTATCATTTCGGTCGGAGAGTGATTGGTGGGATTAGGTTTTGCTGATGAATGCGTCTGAATTCGGAATGTACGCCGGATGGACGAGAGAAAGGAGGGCGAAAGAGGGGATGGACGGAGAGCTAGTGGGCCGCGGATACATTTATATATGCTTGGTAATGAATAAACCCTATCGCTAGATTCCGCGGGATACCCTTCCTTTGGTTGTAAGCAAATACGCGTTAATTACGGCGGGCGGGCTGGAATTAGCGTCCAGCACTTGATGAAAGGAAATCTGGATTAAGACTCTTACTTCGCCCACGTCTTCTCCTTCTTTCATTTCCTTTTTTCCATCATGCCTTGGAAATGAGATTCGGAAGGAAAAGGGTTAAGAAGAAGGAAGAACGAGTGGAGCTTGGACTAGGGGAACGAGTTTTTTTCTAAATACATAACTCTCTTCTCGAGGAGGAAAAATTAGCGGAATTGGCAAAATGAATAGGGGAGTCAGGGGGGGGGGGGATTTTCGGTGAATCAAGTCTGGAAAAGAGAAGTGGATGGTGGTATATGTATAAGGGAGCGAGGGCAAATTCTAGAGAAGGGATTGATGGGAAAAGGATGGGGTGTGGGTGAGTTTGAAGGGTAATGGTGATGGCAAAGGGGTTAGGAAAGAGAGAGAAGGGTTTGGAGAATGGGTTGAACGGGGGAAATGAAGGAAGGACAAAGCGGGGTTGGGTGGGAGGAAGAGGGATGTGGGGGCGCGTCCTGTTCTGCTGGGTGGCTTAATGCCATTACCGAGCAGGATGATGAAAGAGTGTGGCATCTCTCCTCTCTCCCTCGCCCCTTCTTTCCTGCCTTCCCTCGCCTTTTCAAAAATCCACCTCCAAATCTTATTCTCATTCGTTCTGTCCGAGACTGGAGTGCTCGGGGGATGTAACCGACGGTCTACCCACAATTCCTCCTGTTCCAATCCCGTCTTCCACTTCTGCCCTGCTACCCTGCATTTACATCCCTCAGACCGTCTCAAAGAATTCAGTGATGAAGGGAGAAAATTCAGATTCCGGGAGTTTTTCCTCCTTCAACTGATTTTTTGTGATGTTCACCAAGATTAAACCCGTTCACTGAAAGAGAAGGAATGAAGAATTTCTGCTGAATGATCGAGTCAATGGAATGTTATCGTGAGGAAGTTTCTTCAAATAAGACCTTTTAAAAAGCCTGTGTTTAAAAGTATAGAGTTGTCCGGTGGTGAAAATAATCAGATTTTATTGCCCGTTAATAACTTTGGGCATCGGGTTATTGTGGTTACAAGATTACAGCCTTCCTTTTCTGGTGTCCTGTCTTCTAATTACGACAGTGACAGGGATTTTTAGTGGATTCTATATCGTTACTTTTGGCAAACACATTAAGAGTAATAATTTAACTGTCCGAGACTGGAATGCTCGGGGGATGTAACCGACGGTCTACCCACAATTCCTCATGTTCCAATCCCGTCTTCCACTCCTGCCCTGCTACCCTGCATTTACATCCCTCAGACCGTCTCAAAGCATTAAGTGATGAAGGTAGAAAATTCAGATTACGGGGGATTTCCTCCTTCAACTGATTTTTTTGTGATGTTCACCAAGATTAAACCCGTTCACTGAAAGAATTTTTATATTTGTTTGGACTTCATGATTTTTTTCTTTAACTAGAAAGGAATTCATGTTTAGTTCTGCCAACTCTCACCCAATAAAGAAAGTATTTTTCCGGAAACGCATTTTCTATTTACAGTTTTCTTGGCTGCGTTTTTGAATAATATTTAGGACCTTGGTATTGTTTCTGAGCGAGGTCAGAGTCAGCCATTATTCGTGCATTGTAAGCCCACATGCTCATATTTTTACAATCATTTCAATTCATATAAAATCCGAAGATTCTTGTGAAATTGTGTGGAACTTATTCATGATGAATAAATGAAAAAACTTATCAATTTTCCACAATATAAATTGTACTACGACCCAGGTTTTGATGTTTTTACATCTTCATACATGGTGCAAAGTTTTTCACTTATGCATTTCAATGCATTCCAATCAATTTTCCAGAACCTGATTTCATTCCATGTAATTTTTTCCGCAGTCAGTTATCCCTCTCTGTCACTAATTTTCGTCCCTCCATATTTTCAAACCCAACTTACGCCTCTGATACTCTACTGAACCCCCTCAAACCATATTCGACTCATACCACGTTCATTTTACAAAAGCTTACTAAAATTGAATGTACTTACGTGAACTGTGGATTCGCAACAGGAATTTAGTAATAATCTCAGTTCAAAAATAACATTGATCTCATTAGTGAAGTGGAACTTTCTGATGCATAAGAGTTTTCTTATAACGTACGGATGAAAGCATGGGACTGATTGAAATTGTGAAAGTCATAGTTCAATGTTATAAAAATTAGCAGTAAGTTAACTTATTCGGAAAGCATTTCGTCTGTTCTATTCATGCCACAAAGGAGACGATTGTTTTCATGACGGAAATGCTTTTGCACGGGCAAATGCCCTGCTTATATATTAAGTACAGCAAACTTAAAATTTCGATTAGCATGAGTTTGTTAAACTCATGTAGAGCAATAAGGGCGTAATCAAGACTATCGTTTTTACCGCACACCCTGAATTACAAATATCAACGAGAAAGTATTGCCTTAACTTCATGTAACCAGCGTCTCTCTTTATCAAACTTGGTTTTACATTTAACGGCGATGAAACGTGGACTAATCGATGCCTAAACGAATTAAATCCTCAAAATATAAAACTCTAGATACCGTATCACTTCGATTGGCATTGATCTGTCTGTATACCATTGATAATTCTTCTTTTTTAATTCTAATACCCCTTTCTTCATCCTCCCATATTACAGTTACATTACAGTGCGTATTATACTATTCATTTTTCCCTCTGCGTCCTTAATCACATGCACTCCTCCAATAACGAATTTAAGCAATAGATCGAAACTTAATCATATTAGCCAAGTAAATAATGTCAAGTATCACTCACTTCCTATAATTTCACCCTGGTATTTCTGATAAGGTATTTAGACGACGTAATGTCCCATGCTAGATCACGGTGTGGAGATTTATTCAATATTCAAAGGCGAATATTCCGAAATGCTCCGAAGATGGAGTCTCCGTGAGTGGATTCAGTGAGATCGATTGATGAACTGTTTTGACGCTTCGTTAGACAATAGTCTCACACTTGAGGAGCCTGTAAAGCCCAAAAAATTATCATCATTTGAGGTAAGTGGGCGGTAACTCTTTTTAAAAAACCTTACTCAACACGAGAGTTTTGTTTTGAGAGCCAACGTCTTGTCCATTTCAAAATACCGGTGACTGTAAATGCAATTCGGCCTCGTTAAATACCTCAAAATATCTACATCTACATAATTCCCTGCGAGCTGCCGCATGGGCGTATGGCAGGGGGTGTTAGGTCACCAGCCGTATAAGGATGTAAGTTTTTGGGAGGTGAAATGGTGACATGTATTGTAGAAGTACATTTTGTGGAGCCCAGTTTGTATTGTGGTCGCTAATTGTGCACGGAAAGAAAGAGTTTTTGTACCTGTCTATTCGGAAGTGTATCTCTCTTATTTTAGCGCATTTGTCAGACCTCGAGATGTAGTAAGGAGTCTTGATAATATTCTCTGTGTCGTTCTGAAACACACTAGTCCTGAATATCTCAAGCAGCCTAAGCCTAGCGTGCAGCCTCCGAGTCTCTAGGGGCTCCCATCTTAATCCCTCTAACAGTTGTGAAACACTATATGTTCGTTCGTAGCAGTTATTAACGAAGCGTGCAGCTTTTCTTTGTATTTTGTTAATTTTTTTGGTTAAATCTTTCTGATCAGGGTCCCAAATGCTCGCGTCGTATTCGAGGTTTTGGCCTAACCAGAGCGAAGTAGCATCTCTCTTTTACTTTTTCATCCCAGGACCTTCCTACTATACGTTTAACAAAACCTAGTTTCTTTAATGCTTTGCTATATGTGTTTTGTATGTATCATCCCCACGATATGCAAGAAGTTAAGGTAATTCCAAGGTATTTTACTGTGTCTGAAGATTTTATGTTTACTCCACCCACAGTAGAGGTATGGAATTTTTGTGATGACTTTCGCAGGAAGCGGACAGTGGTGCATTTGCTGATATTTAATTCTAACCCCCACTCCTGGCACCACGAATGAACATTGTTAAGGTCCGATGACTGAGCTTCCAAGTCCGCCTCTTCGCTTATTTCACCGTAGATAACTGTATCGTCTGCAAATAATCTAAATTTACTGCCAACTCTAGAACTTAGGTCATTAATATACATTATGAATAAAAGAGGGCCGATCACACTTCCCTGAGGAACACCGGATGTGACTTCGACCATGTCAGTGCTAAAACCATCAATACCTACTTTTTGTTTTCAATCATTGAGAAAGTCGCTTATCCAATTCACTATTTTTCAATTAACTCCGCATGATTGCAATTTATATACGCGTTATTTGTGAGGAACCTTGTCGAATGCCGTCTTGAAATCAAGGAATATCGCGTTGACTAACTTAATCGATTCGCCTGATTTTAGGATATGATGAAGGAAGAAACGCAAGTTGTGTTTCGTAGGACCTGCCCTTGACTGCTATGTAAGAAGTAACGATTATCCAGGAATTTCATAACATAAATAACGAAAATGTGTTCAAGAATCTTGCCTAAAAGTGATGATAGCTGTATTGGCCGGGAATTTCCTTGGTCACTTTTATTTCCTTTTTTGAATATCGATATGACGTAGGCTATTTTCCGGTCTTGGGGCACCTTGCCTTCGGATAATGGTGTGCTAAGTATAATTTCTAAGAATGGTGTAATTTGTGGCTCTAACTCCTTGAGCACGCGTGCAGGTATTCTTTCTGGGCCTGGTACTTGTTACTTTTAATCGAACGCAGTTGTTTAATTATTCGATCTCTTTGAATTATTATGTCAGCCATCGGCTCGTTAAAGTCAGGAATGTCTAACCTGTGTATTGTGTCATCCTTAGTGAATACACTTTCGAAGTAGTGGTTTAATAAAATAGCTTATTCAATACTGTTGGTGACCACTTGGCCGTTTGTGTCCAATAAAGACTCTACTGTCGAAGATTCGCCCTGGAGCTCTCTCGCGTAAGGTCAGAATGACTTGGGCTTTTCATCTTGTAGTTCATGGAGGATTTTTCTCTTGAAGTTTCTCTTGAAGTAGCGCGCATCATTTTCTTCGTTTTTGAGCGCTGGGCAATGGATATTTCTCTCGCCGCAAGCTCCGTTATTTTGTTACTTAACTTGATAGAATTTTTATATAGATTATGTAGTTGTCTTTGTCTCCTGAGCTCCCGCCTTATTACGTGGCTATACCAACGATGTTCTTTACTCTCCCGTTTGAATATGTATGGAATATATTTATTGATTCCTTTACGTAGTATATCCAAAAAATATAGCTATGATACTCCGATGCTCTCGTTCTTCATTGTGGATACGAATCTCGTGAATGAGCTTCTAACATCTCTCCGAATTTAACGTAATCGTATTTTTCAAATACGTATATATCGTGGATCTCCTGGCATGCTCATTAAATGTTTTTTGCCAGTTTCATCATCATTGGTAGTTCAATTCTAAGAATGGTTGATCCATCCTTCCATGTCTAATGCTAGATCCTTTACTCCCTTGTACTTATTCTCATGAATTTACCTTTTAATGTGGTCTATATATATTTATTCCTTGTCCTTCCTTTTGGGCATTTTCCATCTATCTTTCCTTTAATTATATTTTTCACACCCGTTGTACCTCAGGGTGTATTCAATCCATCTGAATACCTATTCTTTTCAGTGGAGTGATTCTTGCTAGTCAGTTTATTTCGCGAAGAATAATTTCACGGCGATGTGTCATGTCAGCCACTGAAAACCTATTACTTTTGGCAAACTTGAAGGACTTTTTAGGCTACCTAATGATGTATGTTTCGTAAAACGTAAACTACTGCCCCTTTGGGAAAAGACAACCTGAACTTTGTGAGAACACTGCTTATCCACCTAAGCAATCCAGTTGACAGTGTTTCACTGCGAGCTACCGTTTCCAAAATGCTTTCTAAGGCGCAAGTATACCGATGCCGTACCTCCATTAAAAGGAAATATATTGCGAGTGTCATGATTTCGTGCCTGTCATCTAGTTATGAGGGAAGGTGATCCCAATGTCCGAGCATATGAAAATATTGATCAATTATACCGTAATCTACGTAAAATAGCATACTATTTCCAGTCATCATAGCCAGTCAGCCAAGCTATGAAGAAGTGTTACCCAGAGGGGTCAGCGTACCAGAAAGCATCGATCGAGCATTCCCATTCATCTTCTTCCCCTTCCTCGCTTTCCTTCAACTTTTCCTTCAATAATTCTTCTAAAAAGACAATTTTGGCGTAATATATGTCCCATCCAAGCTGTCTTCCTCTTTTTGATTTCCCTCAGCAGTTTTCTTTCTTCTCCTATTGTCATTAGTACTTCCTCATTTCTCATTCTATCCGTCCACTTCACCTTAAGCATTTTTCTCCACAACCACATTTCGAAACTTTCTTAGTACTTTTCATCTTTCTTTTTGACCGTCCATGTTTCGCTGCCGCCACCACACTCCATATAAAACATTTAGCAAATCTCTTTCTCAGTTCTATTGGAATTCTAAATGCTGTCAGAAGTTTTTTCACCTTCTCAAATGATTTTTTACCCATAGCTATCCTCTTGTCTTACTTCCTGGGTACAGCTCCCATTCTCAAGTAATCGAAACTAAATTCACCTAAAGTTATATCCTTCGTCTTATACCTCCCGCCATACTCCTCTGCCAACCGTAAGGCATACAAGCTCGCAGAGCAGATTAGCTTGCGGTGTGTTTCAACTTTCCACCCGCCCTCGCTTTTCGTAACTTCCTCCACCCATATCTTCTGCCTCCATCGATCCTCCACCCCTAACTTCTTCTCCTCTTCAACCTTATCATGTACCTCCTCTTTCGTCTTTCACACCACCCAGCTCACCCTCTTCATCCTTCACGTACATCCTCCCTTCGCAATGACCTTGTCTCTGACCCATCCCGTCCAGCGACACCTTCCATATTTGAGTTTACACTAACCTTTTCTTTACGCCTCTATTCAGACCCCCCTCGTCAATTCTCTATTCTGTGAAAATTCTTCCTAAGCCATGGCGACTGTACATCTTATATCCCTACTACTAAACCCATTCTCCTCCTAAATACTACCCAGATACGTAAACTGCACAACTTTCTCTATTTTGTGCCTTCCCCCCCTTTATATTCGGCCCTGCATTCTTCATTCTAGTGAATCTCATTACCTTGATTTTCTTATGGTTTATCTTCATCTCTTACCTCTCGCACTTCACCTCTATAGCGTTCATTCTTTTCTGTATGGATAGACTGACTGAAAAACCGATGCTTGATCATCTGCTAATCTCCTTGACTATATTAGATCCCCTCTTACCTTTATTTCTACCAACATCTCTCCGCAGGCCTCTATTGTCGTTATTTCTTAATACTTTTTAAATACAGTTATACAGTTAGTGTTATAACTGTATGATGAGGGAGAATGGTGATGTAATTGAACAGGTGGATGATTTTGTGTACTTAGGTAAGAGGTATGCGAAAGATGGTAGAATAGACGAGGAGATAAAGAGACGTGCGAATGCTGGAAAAAAAGTGGTAGGTAGCATGTGGAGCATATCAACGAATGAGTGCCTGTCTAAGGGAGTGAAAATCACCGTGTACAAAAGTGTACTTCTCCCCACTTTGTTGTATGGTAGTGAAACATGGGTATGTCAGGATAGACATAAGAGTCGACTAAATGCCGTGGGTATGAGTTATCTGAGGAGAATTTGCGGAAAAAGTAGGATGGATAGGGTCAGAAATGAGTGGGTCATGAATGAATGTGGGTTAAATACTCCAGTAATGAACGTGTATGAAAGTGGTGTGCTTCGTTGGTTTGGCCATGTTGAGAGAATGGATGAGAGTCGAATAACGAAACAGATATATAAGAGTGAAATGAATGGTGTGAGAGGTAGAGGTAGGCCGAGAAAGTTGTTGTTGAATGTGGCTGAGGAAATTCTTAGGAGGAGGAATATTAGGAGTCTTAAAAACAGGAGGGCGTGTATTAAAGAGTGTAAGGGGTTAAATGAGGCAAAAGAGGTTTGCAAGGATAGGTCAGTATGGAGGAAATTATTGAAGCAGAGTTAGGTGTACTATTATGTATTAATGAGTGAAATATTTTGACTGTGGTTACCCCGGAAGGGAACGGCGTGAATGATATGTATGTATGTACTTTTTAAATGGCAACTGCGATAATACGCTCCCCTGCCGCACGCCCAGTCCCATGCCGATTCCTCATCATTCCGCCATCCTAAACTGCGCCCTCTGGTTCATGTAAAAGTTCTGCATGAAACATCTGTCCCTCCAGTCGATTTCTTCAGCTTTTCTATTAATTCTGACCAGTCCGCCCTATCGAGCGCCCTCTCGAAATCTGTAAAGTAGGCAAAAACATCCTGCCCAGATTTCTTTCTACTGATATCCTCGTCTATTCTATAGCTTCCTGCGATCCCCGAGTCCAAACTTGTCGTCTCCCAGGAGTTCGTTAGCTTTGCTCTCAGTCTTATATTTATAATACTAAGGATTACTTAATCTGCGTGGGATATTAACGTTATTTCCTAGTCTTCGAAACATTTTGCTTTGCTATTCTTCGTTATCGAAATTAGTCTGTCTCCCTGCAGTCTTCTCTCTACCCTCCATCCTCATAAAACTTATGAATAAGCACAAAAAATCCTTTCTTCCGTTCTGGACCATACTGCATGGAAACTGTACCATGGGGAATAATAATGAATTTATCTCACTCGCTTATGCATCTGACTCATTTGCCGTATTGATATGTGTGACTGAATTAGGCGAAAAAATGATAAAAAACGTGAAAAATGAAGCTGAGTCCACCATATTGTTTGACGTTTACTTTTAAAGGCTTCATTAAATAACGCGAGTGTGTTATACGTATTATTTCTCTCGTGTACGCGCGCTGTTAAAAAAAAAGAAAACAAATTGGAAGGGACGTATAGCATTCCACGGAACTTTCAGACGTATTTCGCCACTGATGCGCCAAACAACCTAGCTGAGTCCAGATGGCGATAGCTCTCTGTTTCCGCCGCATCGCCCAATTCATTTATGCAGGTACGTACATTGATGATTTTCGCTCCTTCATTTGAAATTCATGGCGTCGCAGTTTATGTAGAAATTACGGTGGTAAACATCGTCGAAGACGCGATTATTTCAGTAGTAGTTCTTTATCGTTAAATGCAGAAAATAGTTCTAAATGCTTAAGGTATTATACATTTAACTATTTTGAAACTGATTGAGATAGATTGTATTTCTAATGGGTTTATTTTTGGTAACCCATAATGGATTAATTACAAATTTTCAGCTTCTTTGGCTTTAATGCGGCATTATTATGCATATAGTTAAAATGAAGGTTTCACAGCATTCATAGCGCTTGGTATGGATGAGTAATGATTCAAGCGTGGATCGATTAGGAACGCAGGAATATCCTTTCAAGGTGAAATTCACCAATATATTATCCTCGCCATTGTATGTCTCGTTTTACCCGTTGAAGTTGGCTGGTCGTTTTAGCCCAATTTTCCTTTAGTTTGGTTTAGCTTTGGGCCATTGTGCGGGGTCTTTTGTTCGCAAATGGATTTCCATATGAATTAGTCCAGTGCGTTCTAGGCGGGAAAGAGGATGTGCAATTTTGCTGGGGCGTGAATGAAAAATAGAATGTTTTCCATTTGCATCAGTGCGTTGTCCATTATGCAACACTTAAGCGCATTTGCTTTCCACTTCCCCTTCGCCATACGCGGCGAGTTTCTAAAAACATATCGAAAGGAGAGCTGATCTGAACACAAGACCTTCTATACTAGCATCCCTCATTGTTGCTGCGATGATTTACCGTCAACGAAAAATTTAAATGGAAAATGTAATATCAGTATAATTTAATGGTGAAAGTCTTAACTTTTTTTAGTATGCAGCATGAAAGTCAAAGAAGTGATTTACACCATCGAACAGACAAAAACAAAAATTCTTTCTTTCTGTGCACCATTGATGATCAATAGCAAATATAAACCGAGGCAGTTGCGTATCAAGACGCGTCTCACTATTCTTCCCTTCTCCTGCTTCCTTTGCCCAATACCCTCCCAACTTCTTCATGGGTGGTTTCCTAGCACTTCCTGACATGAACTTTTGCGGCGTCTTTCGCAGTAGTACGTAGGTGTGCAAGTGGACTGGGCGGATCGTATTTAACGCCGGCATTACATCTGTACTTATGGCAAAAAAGATAAAGTTGTAGATATTCGCCGAAAAACACACACGTTTTTCACAAATATCTTTCCTTCAGCGCTCCATGCATGAAGGCAGCAACTGCAGTTTGAGTTCCTTGAAAACAAACAATGGCATAGCCACCTCTTTCCTCTCCAACCCTTTTTCATTTGCCACCCTAACTTAGGCAGGTATCGTTAGACTCCCTACCCTTCAGGTGCGTTCGCAGGATGTTATGTGAATTTCGATGCAGACAGACCTCCGCCCACGTCGTCCAAAGCCGCGTAACTCTTAGGGCGGCTGGCTGTCATTTATGTTCTTTGGTTGCTTTATTTGCCCAAACATAAGGGTTATATTTTGCATGCTCTCTCGTGATCACACATTCTCACCGAGACACGTTAGACTGCTGTCTATCCAACTGTCGCCGTGTCACTTTCTTCTTCCTCCTCTTCACTATCTCCACGCTTATCCTTTGAGGTTTCCTCTTGCACTTCTCAGCTCGTTGCACGAGCCCTCATCGCCAGCCCCTCCAATTTCCCAAATCAAATAACCATAGCGATTCCGCTACCCGCAAGTCTCGTTTGAAATGTCTCTTGGTCCAAGCATTGGTGGACTCCCACTCTATGGCTCACAAGTGTACGGCAATGCCGATCTAGCCGGAAAAAATGTGCTACGGCGTCCGTATTACTCTCTGCAGCTCAAATTTATCGGAAACGGCATGACTGTCATTTAATTTACATTTCTGAGTGTCACGCTACAATTTTCACTCTGGGGACATTTTGCCCTCATTTTCAGAATACTGCAGAATTTTCTAAAAATAATTGATACAATGGGAAATGATTTTCCATCTTGAGGCTGAGTGTCTTTTGTCATTAGGTTCATAAATTTATTAGCGACAATTCATATTAAATAAACGTTGACATTAGTTGGGTTTTTCTGCATAACAACGAAAAGGAGTTTTCAGTTTGTGAAGACCAGATTGAAGATCTACCGTGGAGAGTTTTATCGGGGGAAATGGTATAATTTTAGACAGCAGTTTCATGTTGCATCCGTGACTTTGTTCCAATTCATTATATCAATTGAATCCACAACAATCTTTTTTTGTTGCATAAACCTCGATAAAATTCTAGAATGTGGGCCGTGAATGCCTTAATTTATGGGCAAGAAACCTGAAGGGAAGGCAATTTTCTTTCTTATTTTTGGGAAGACTCTAACTCAGAGGCTGGCATATGGTATCATCCATTGTACTTAACACATTTTCTTGTGGTGCTAAGAGTAGGGCCGTAGCGCTTTCACATTGATGGTGAATCAAGATGCCATTTCACTCATAATAATACTCAGTTTCCGATTTAGTTCCTCATCTATTCCCCATATGAGAAATGATGAACATGGGTGGGCGAAAAATTACCTGACAGCGTTGTGGACATAAGTAAAACCATATTACATCCTCGGAAGTCTTAACTTCTTCAACGCACCTTTCTCTTTTCCTGTGTCTTGCCGGTCCTGGAATACTGCTGCCAAATCTGGGCTTCGGCCCCGCCTTCTTCACTAAAGCTCCTTGAACGTCCGTTAAATTTTTTCCTATCTATTGCCTATCTAATGTTTTTGGAGGAAATATATTTTTCACTTTGAACCATCGAAATTAAAATCGTTACTCAGTCCTATATTTGAACACAGCTGATTTGAAGCAATGTAATTTTATGCTAACTTGCTAAATTTATCTGCTCACTCTTTTATTTGTATCTTATTCTCTTATAAGTTGAAATATACTTCGTAAATTTTCTTAGACGTAGACTAAGGGATTGTCGTACTCATTTCTAAAGAACTACTCGGTTTTCAATTTCTGTGGATTAAGGTGTCATGACCTCAATATCATTGTATAAATTATTTTACATATAAAATCTACTAATGAGAACTCGTGCAACTGATTTTTATCAAATCAATAAGTCTGCATTTTCACCCCAATATGAATGGTCTCGCTTTTAACCAATAATGTCATAATGCAAACTTAATGATTTAATTCTGGCGCTAAAGCGCGTTAGCTCTTTGCTGGATAAAATTTCTGCAGTGTGTCCTTAGGAGGCAGTTAAACATGCCACGACTGCATGTTTCGAAACAAAATATCAAGGTTAAAACTGAAGGTGCTTTCAATTTGTAATTCAATGGAATTGTGCTGGATCCCCTTGCTCAGTATTTTGTGGGAAGCAGCTTAAGGAACTGGAAAATACACCTGGAGATACACTCTCAGACGATGGTGAAATATGTTGCATTCTCAATGATAAAAAGAGAGATTGGAGTTTACATCAACATGCATTATGATGATACGTATCAACATTAAAACCACCTATAAAATTGGTTGAATTTATGTACAGTCTCTTCGTTCACTACCAAATTTCGGTGTACTTTTTAATGTTCCTTCATTTTTTTACCAATACATTTCGCAGGTGGAAAATTGTCTACCTTCGTTTTCTATACATCTCTCTCCCTCTACTCCTTTCTCTTTGTTTTATGATTTTCTTATTATCGGATTCTTCCTTAATGCTTCATCCTTATCCTACGTCTCTAGATACATGCATATATTTACGTGCGTAAAAATGTTTTTCCTTTATATTTTTTCCTCTTCTCCTTTCGTCCTTTCTTACTTCCCCGTTATATTTGGAGGAAGAGCTAAGCGAGCGGAAAAGCCGCGCTTCGCGTGAGAAGCGGCACGGTTCGTTGGCTCGAGGGATTCACGCGTGCGATAAAGGAGCGCGGCCCCCTGCACCCGCCCGCGCCTCCAGCGGAACGCGAATGACGGTAGTAGGGGAGGAGGCAAGCGGAGTAGACGGGAGGAGTGAGCGAAGCAAGCGGGCGCGGGCGGGTGTAGGCCCCTGCTTACGTACGTGGATCTTCGCGGTAGGAAGAGGTTTTCGTGGGAAAGATATGGATGGAGGAGGAAGCGGGTTGAAAAGAACTTTCGTCAAAAGGGATCGGCAGGAGCAGAGTTGGGGTCGATCCTCTTCCTTACGCCGCTGAGTAAGGGATAAATATATATTCGGCGTGGAGAAGGAGGAGGAAGAGACGGCAACTGGGGAGTCCATCGAAATGGAAATTCCGAGATCGGAGAACCTCGCAGTCGCCGACATTTTTCCTTGCGCCATTCCACTTTTTCACGTTTTCAAATATTTGCGCTCATTAATGTATTTATATGCCGAGTGTAAAAAGAGTTAAGCCGCAAAATTATGCTTGACATTATCCAAGTACCACCTAATTTTGCACGTAAGGGGAAGCTGCTGTTTGATTTGCATGGGGATTCTGAGAAGATACGTTTAATGTTGGGAGAAGTATTCCATCGATTTTCAATTTGGCCAAGTACTTCATTGCTCGGAACGATTTTTCCTGATGGTCTTGCTTTTGATTTCTACTGCGGTCAAAGTTTCCCGTGATACGAGGAAGTTTTTTTTTCTGTAATTAATTTTGCCATGCCTTTATCTTGTGCATACACGTGTCGTAATCGTTTCAATTGAAGTGATGGAAAGTGAGCCAATCAGAAAACACAATAGTGAACCGTTTATTTTATATTTTATTTGAACTTAAATTACATTTATGATCCGTCAGTCAGTATGGTCTGACGGAATAATGTGTGATATGAAATAAATCACCAGACTTTCGTGAAATTGTTTCGTGAAATTGTTTCGTGAGTAGTTCGCAAAAGTGTTTGGATTTGTGCAGATGAGGCCAGAATTCGATGCATTTGGGAATACCGTCCGAAGGGTTGTTTCAGTGTTGATCATGATAACCGTTTTCAGAAATCATGAGGTGTGCTTTGGTGCATCCCGCACGAGGGGAAGAGAACGTAAAATCTGATTCCCTAAGCTTCAGCACTTCAGGAACCACTTGGCACCACCGAAATTAATTCTCAATTAATAGGAATTTATCCCGCATATCCGTTGCATTATACATATATGATATATACATTATACATGCGAGACGGTTATATTTTTTATCTGGCTGGCGTTTCAAATAAGTGAAGGGTCATTAAATGCTGGAAAACTTTCCTTTAGCTAGAATTATGAGGGAATTCAAAAAAACTTACTTCATTAACCACTGATCACAATTTACTAGTGAAAGGTATTTAATTATTAATCTATTTAAAATCCTGGCTTAACATAAGTTTATCCAAATAGAGATTGATAACTTGTTGAGTGCCTTAGGTGATAGAGCGATACGTCCCAAAAAGTTGATGATGTTTGTATCATTGGCAAGGGCAATGATGCAATCGTCCTTTTGAATTTTTCGTTTCGCCAACGTTTCTTTTTATTGGGATTGGTACCCACTATACAAAGAATGAGATTCATAATGATTCGGCTGTCAATATTCAAACCACGAGTACGTAGATATCCATTTTGAAAAATAACACTTATCAGGGTGATACCGGTCGCAGTCTTAAATAAAGTGTGGGATATTGCTAAATGTTATCATTCAACATGGGTATCTTTCACTAAGTCAAGCCTGATATACTTAAGTCAGTGTAAGGTACAGAGATGCTTAGCAGCCCTTTGAGTTACCAAAATATCATTCTAATTTTTTTAATTAAATGATTTATGCATGCATCTGTCTTCAATTGAACCAAAATTAATTATATGTATATCGGTTAACTTCGTGTGACGCATTCCTGTGGTTATAATTTATACATGGACAATAATGTGCCGTGGTGACGTAGCCTATAGCAATGCCTTGGGCTTAAAATACAACTAGCTGACCCGTGCGAATATTTCGCACAGTATGCAGCTTATTCCTGTTTCTTCCTTCTTTCTTCCTGTTCCACCTGTTTCTTCCCAGGGACAATTATATGTTATTTATATTTGTGTTAAAGATACATGACGTAAACGTAAACGGTAAACGGTCACACTGATTGCATGTAGAATGTAAACAATCTAACTAAACGATGTGTAAATAGATGGCGCCTCCTACAGTCTTTTAAGCACGTAACAATAGCCAACATTGATAGTTGATTGTATTGTCAATAGATGGCACTGTTAATTTTTGATAATTTAAAAAAAAGTTTTAACAAAACTTTTTATTTAAAACAGTTTGTCTATTTTTCGTCAATAGCAGAGAACATAAGCTTTAAAACGATGTTTGAATCATTAATTTTGTAGAAGAATAATGGGAGTTATGGCGTTGCAACAAAAAACACCTTTAAGAATTAATATGTACGATCATTATCTTTTTCGTATGTTATTTGTTTTATTGACCAATATAGAGTCTAATATTCAGCTGCATAAGAAATGTTTCCGAGTCGCCTAAAATAAAAGTCATGAGTTTAGTCGTATTAAAACTCAGTGTCTCATGGTGTATCTTTAACCTCTATAAAATATATTTTCTGGCCGAAATATTTTATTCAGTCCACCGCGATTGTGAAGTGAGCATCAGTATGTGCGCAGGCTATTTCTTGAAGCCATGAGTTTGGAACTCATTCGGCCGTTTGTTTTCTCCTCCTTTCATATATTCCAGAGCTTCATATTTATTTATGCTCTTGTTGGATTTTGCGCGGCAAAAAAGGCATGTGGATGGCTACAGAAATGTGGAGAATCGAGAGTTGGAGGGATAGACCTGAGCTTGATAAATATTTATTCCCCTATTGCTTACCTTGTATCGATGGAAAATTTTCCTTATGTTTTTCCAACAAGACTCCATTTATTATTTGCATCTGGGCAGTGAGGAATATTGAAAAAGTTTTTGAAGGTAGTTTGATATAGCTAATTATCTTGTGTCCCTGTCTCGTTGATGTTTCGACTGTCATTATAATCGTCTTGAATGTCTGTCATTTTGTATATTAGAATTCCCGTGGGGTTGTTGTATTTTTAATCAAGCAGTATTTTATATTGACTCTAAACTTTAATTCAGAATATTCTCTCTTGACAAGTATCTAAAGCATAAATTATGTAATCATCTATATATTTGTCTATCAACTTTATCAGTCTGTATTATTGATTCCTAATGTCCCTTATGTGATTCCTAAAGGTGGATATTATACTAAATAAGAAAAATTTTTCGGATCATATATAAAATAATTTTCTCCACGTACTTGGTATAATAGCAATAAAGGTAAGATTTGGTTAAATGTACCTGAAATAATATAAAAAATGTAGTAAAACATACATGGAATGTGAGGACATAGTGCTTTAAGCTGTGCGACAATAAATCGGCTAGTTTTCCGAAGCTATCGTGAGGGAGTTTCACTAATGTATTTTGAATGTCTAGCCGTCTTTATTGATCTTTTCTTTTGTCGAGTTTATGCTTAACAACTCAATACGGCATTCTAAATGATTTGAATAGTTTTACCGTTTCGAATGAATATATTTCCCTTTTTTTTGCTAAGACAATAAAAAGTCTCTCTCTGAGAATGCAGGAAATTTTTTCCTCTTCCAGCTGTTTTGAATTATGTATAACCTCATGAAATTTTCATGCGTATGATTGAGAAAGTAATAACAATTGGGCGAATAAATGTTTTGGAGTTTTGGATTTTCCCTTTCCATAGTTTATTTTATCACTTCGCCCGGAAGAAAAAAATCCGAACGAAATTCCTCAGCGTGCGTCGCAGAAGACTTCCCGTCTCTTTTTATCTCCTTTTCCCTCTCTGACAGTTGCATCTCATTTGAAATTCATAAACAATGGGATTCTCTCTCCTATGTGTATCCCTGAATATCTATCATAAAGAGCTGTACTACTTCTGAACGACAGCTGCCAGCCAGTAGGATATGACCACATCTGTTAAATAGCCTAGTTCAAATCATATCTCGATTGGATTATTACCTTATAATCCGTTGCGTGTGCCAATCATTGTTTGGTACTTGTTATTCCGGTGAAATAATTAAAGTGTATTTGCGTTTTGCATTTCAATTAGTAAAAAATGAGGCCAATCTCAATTAAATTATGAATGCCGGAAATATTTTTTTTATTATCATGTTTTCTGCATTTTCGGCCCTGCTTATCTTCTCTGATATCCGGATTTTGACTCCGTGGGAAGTGTATAGGTTATTGCGGTCCTTTACGTACTTCCTCGTATCAAAGTTCGACAGCACAATCCTGGACATAATTAACGTAACACTCTCGGATAGTCTTGGTGGAAACTCAATTAGCATCATTTTTGTCGAGCTGGGAGTTCAAGCCAAGGTTGCCGAATGGGAGTGAATGAAGCAATTAGTCATAGACTCTTTTATTTACTGTTACTGAGGGAACAGTTTCAGATTTCCTGTTGGGTGAGGATGGAACTGCCGAACAAGGTTGCGGCGTTTTCCACTAATTTTAGGCAGGATTATATCATCCCTCATTTCCCTCATTATAGAGCTGTGCGAATGCTTCGAAATCGATTCGAATCGACTCGGCTTAATTCGATTCAGTTCGCCTGCGAATTGGGATGCTTCGAAACCGAATGATTCGAAATATTCGAATCTGATAGATTCATCTTCGAATCGTTGCATTCATTCAAACATGGCGCTTGTTCCAAAAATGGTGCGCCGTCCGTTTGGACTAGGGGTGGCCATCCCGCGGCCCGCCTTGAGCATTTTGACGGCCCGCGAGATTCATCTCACTTTAATACAATAACTTTAACACAATAATAATAACTCATTGTTTCAATTTTTCACTCTAAAATAATGTCTATAGTGGGTCTAAATGTAATATGGGGATATATAATTTTGTATGCGGCCCGCGGAGTTATTATGAATTTCCAAAGTGACCCGCAAGATCATTTTGATTGGCTACCCCTGGTTTAGACGATGTTTTCTTCATGCAAAACGAAAATTTAAAGGACTTCATGTTATTCTGTGCTATCTTTTGTGTCACTATAGCTAATGTAAGGCCCAGAAATATTGTGAGAATCTTTATTAATTTAACTGCGCATAAGCTTTTGCATTTTATTTAGATTCGAATTCTATTCGCAGGCGAATTGTTAGGACGATTCGATTCGCGACCGAAATAAAAAAAAATTTGTTTCGATTCGATTCGAAATATATTTTGGGAGATTCGATTCGGTTTAATTCGAAATGAAAATCCCTGATTCACACAGCACTACCTCATTATTCTCCTTTCAAAAAGCGATTTTATTTAATGTCGACCGTCAACGTTGACTTTTAAATCAAAATGGACGTAAAGTTGCAAATGCGGGAAAATTTAATTGTAATCTGAGCAAGGGAGAGACAGAAATGGTTTTTTTTCGGCACTCATGAAGGGAATGACCTCGAGGTCGCTTACTCCTTTGCAAAATCTTGAGATGTTGCGTCATCAAGTCATCAAATCGCGCACGAAATCGCGACGGAGTCATGGGAAGGGGTTTTGGGACGGGGAGGAAACGGCGGAAAGGGGTGGCGGGAATCGACGGACGCTTGAGAGCGACTATCCCTACACAAGAGAGAGAGAGAAAGAACAGCAGTTTCAGTCGGCTGCATTTCGCTCAACACGACCGGTCGCTGCGAATATCACGATTTTTTGAGCGACCACGTTCCGCAAATACGATATGATTCGAGAGAGCATGGCGAGGAACAAGGCCTGCCGTTTGTAGGAGAGGGGGGGAGGACGGTGGGGTGGTAAGGGAGGAATAAATAGCGTACGGCAGGAGAAGGGATCACTCCCTGGGGATCGTTCCCCCTCCACCGCCCTCGCGTACCCTTTCTGGTTTTTTTATATCCCTTTTGGCTTACCCACATATCCGTCCCCTCTTTCCTCCGGCTGTCCACTTTTCTCTCCCGCTCTCTCTCCGTCGTCCCTTCCGCGAGCATTTATTGCATGTAGAGCGCGGACTTCCGCACTCGGCGGTCTCGGTGCGTGGTTTCAAATATCATTGTCTACGTACGAGGGCCGCCGTCCATGTGAAACGAAAAGGAGGAGGAGAGGGGGAGTTGGGGATCGAGTGGGCACATTTGAGTTGGAGGGGGGCGGGGAAGGATTGGGGAGGGGGCGGATTTCTTGGGGCAAAGTGAAGTGAGGAGGGATTGGAGAGAGTTGGAAAGGGGAGTCGTGTGTGAGTGTATGTTATACTGGTTAGCTCAGTGGTCTGAGCAGTGGACGCGAAATCCGAAGGTCCGTGGTTCGATTTCCGGTCCAATCGAATTTTTTCTGCTTGGAATCGGCCATCTTTCCATCTTCACACCACCATTGTGTTTGTCAATTTTATGTGTTCCTATCTACTTTCTTTCTCCCTTTCTGTATGAACATTTATTTGTATGTATTTGCCGCTATGCGGTCTGAGTGAATGAACGATTGGGAATGGGAATGAACGACATTCTCTCTACGACTGAGGAAGGGCCAAGACCCGAAAAGTATTAAGTAAGACTTTTTCTTTCTATTCTCGTCTTTTTACTCCCCTGTAAGTTCTTTTATTATCGTGTAGTTATGTGTGTATATATATATATATATATATATATATAATCGTTCATCCATATATATATATATATATGGATGTTATATAATCGTTATATATATATATATTTCTTATTTATTTATTTTTTTAAGGGGAAGGCTGCTCACTTCATTTCGACCTCTTTATGGGCATTACGTACTTCCCGAGGCAGTTCACGTGAAACTCATAATGTGAAAAGGCATTCTTGTTTCTGCGTCCCCACCCCCTCCATTTCGCCTTCCCTTCGACGTGTGCCCGCCCTTCCCCTCTCGTCCGTGTATCACCTTGTTCTCCTCCTCCTCCTCACCCTCCCACCACCATCCCTACCTTTCCTTTCCGCCCCTTAATCCCCGCTCATCTCATTCCCTCCCTCATCCTGGGGCTCATCTTAACTTTCTTCTGAGATATTTTTCTTTGGCAACCTCTGCATTTGCCGAGCCAATATTGGACCTCGTCCTCGTGGCTAAGGGTCCTCAAAGAAGTTTTTTCTCATCCGGCCGATATCTCCCCCCCCCTCTTCTCCCTCCCTTCCCCATCCCGCCCCCACCCCCTCTTCCCTACCCTCGCCCCACTCTCCACCTCGATAATCGTCTCGGATGGTGATGGGGAGTGAGGCTGAGGGGACGAAAGGGGAAGATTCTGTCGTTGCTCATTATAGTACCCATCGAATTGGAGCTCTCATTTCTCTCGTTCATGACTTCTTCTCCACCTTATTGCCGTATCCTTTGTACTTTTTCAGGGTGGCGATTGTCAGGGAAAACCGGGAAAACCTGGAATTGTCAGGGAATTTTTAATTCCTTGAAAAGCCAGGGAAATCTCAGGGAATTCTCCTAACAGTCAGGAAAAAACTGGAATAGGAATCCTTGTTATTTTTCTACCATTATGTTTATCGGCCAGTCTTTCCCGCCCTTTATTTCACCAACTAAAACTAACGTCCGCCGCTGTCGTGCGTAGAATAAGCCCCAAAAATTAGTTGTGAATCAGACGTACGATGTATCCCTTTTGTATATCCTTAATGCGATATTTGCCTAGTTATGTTGGAAATCATGATTACAATGTATTGCGCTCATCACAAGAAATCCATGGCTACGTTGTTCGGAAAATGTTACTTAGCGTTTTTTTTTAACTTCAGGAAGTAGCTGGAGCACACTAGATTATAGTAAATACATGCTTGCAGTTCTAAAAATATGAGACGATGATTAGAAAATTTAGAAAGTTCAAAGCTGCCGTAGTACATTTAATTCAAAATTTAAAGGAGAACGAGAAATAAGGTCATGTGTCATTAGGATATGTGTGAAGGTGGAATTTGGAAAGATTATTTGTGGAAAGGATGACAGTTGCAGGGGAATCCGGCGTCGGCATTAACGTACTCTTAACAAAAGTCGCCGAAGGTTTCACAGTTGAGTGTTCCACCCATGAATATATATTATGGACTGGAATCTCGTCGCGAAAAACTGTTGTCTAGAATTCCGTAAACAATTAACTTTTTGGAAAGTGGTGCCGCCTAGTGATGAAAGACGGAAGTTCAAACGTAAATACTGTCGACAGATTGTAAATAAACTCGTCTTACCGATTTTACCATGAATATACATGGGTTTTACTTACAATTAAGCATAATACAGTGGATATAAAAAATGTTGTAAGATACGCTGGACGTAATTATACCCTTTTTTAATATCATCCGGTATACAGATATATTTAATTCCTCTCCGAATTTAATACACAAATGCACAATTAACTTCTTAGCACCTCGTGAATATCGCTATACGGACATTTAATAACAATGCGAGGTGACTTCATTAGTATTCCCAATGGCCATCATTGCAGTGTAGGTAAAAAGGAATGCACTTACCGACGCCTTGAACAGATTCTTATTTTTCAATCTACGTCTCCTATTTTGGATCCTTGTATACGCATACCTTGTTTTGCAGCCTGGTACGAAGCAAGTTCTGTCCAAACAAGTTATTCTGATTTATTTATTTAGGCAAAACAGGCTTAATGCATTCCAATTATAATCGAATTCTGGCAAACATCTTAGTCGGCACACGATGAACTTTTCATTAACCTCTTACTGATTTCTTGTGATGAATATTTCCTCTCTAGCATTTAATAAGTAAATTTAAGATAAAAAAAATAGCAAGATATTATTCTAGGCATGAATTAATTCATATCTCCTCGATCGTTATTGAATATTCAATAACGATCCGCCAAACATCCGAATCCATAATATATATATATTCATGGTTCCACCCAATGGACGGCGCACCTACTGCACTTGCAGTGCTTTTTGCTAAGCAACCGATTAGGGATGCATGCTCCGCTGAAAAATCACCATCATAGTAGAACTATGAACCCGGGCCCCTCTAGGACATGAAGATATCGATCATTTCATCAATACCACATTCCGATCCACGGTGCGTCTGCCTTGGCTTCTTTTATCGCCTCTTCACCTAATTTTGAGGAATTATCTGTCGACAAGATTGGCCTCTTCGATGATTAAGGATCCACCAGGCTTATGAATCAAGGAGGTGATTATTGGCGCGTATCCTTGCCCATCCGTTGAATCCTGCGAATATGCATTTCCCCTTGCGCGAAGACATTCTTCGCTTTGCAATGTGCATTCGATTCCTTTCCATGTGGATCTGCTATCGATCAGCTCTGATCTCGCCTAAATATTAAGAGATCAGGCGCCGGCGTGGGATGGAGGTACTCGCTGTTGCCCACCATTGCTTGGAATAACCTACCTAGTGGGGTCATCCGTGCGTAAACGAGTCGAAAAATGGCAGCCATCTCATTAATGTCTCCCAAAAGCAGAATTACTGCAGAACTGCTGGCATCAAACCGTAGACCTATTCGTCATACTGGCTAATTATGAATTTGTGAAGTGTATGTAGATTGGAAATAAAACATTTTGCATAACCTTTTAATAGTTGCATCGAAGACCACTGGTACAGTTTGCAATCAGGAAAAGCGTATAAATAGATAAATCAGAATTCGGCATTCGTCAATGTAATTTTGGGGCATCAGAGTTACCCTATGGAATAAGAGCTAATGGAAGATGCTAATAGAGCTTTGTCAATGATTTGATAAAATGTATATTCGGTTGCTGGAAAAATTTATATACATTACATCTTGTTCAGGGATTAATGCACTTGTGATGATTTACGTCACATTGATGTGGCAATTCTTATGCTTCCTCTATGTCACTGCCTAATTTGTGACTAAACGAACTAGATTTAAAAAATGCATGACAAAATCCACTAACGGAATTCATACGGAACGGTAGACTAAAGGAAAGTAACCGGTGATTTAATGCTATTTAAGTACGGTTCTTATGCTACGATGTGAAAGATCTAATTAAACACGAACAAAATATAAAATCACAGATATCAATTAACCAGTCTATCGCTTGAAGTGGCATAAAATTCCCTCCAAATAATGCTATGTTTGAGTTTGTAACAAAAGTGTATATAGATATCTTGGCCTAAAGTTGGTCCTCAAAATATAACCTAATGATGATTCTTCTTATATATGTGTATAATCTATTTATCTAGTATCTATACGTTGGGCGCCAAAAATTTAATATTAATATATCAAATTGTAATATTAATAATGTAATTTAATTACGTAATATCCAAAAAAGTTATTAAACATGAATATTTCCTCTACCTCAGACAGGTTAATTATATTTCACAGTGTCTATGTTGCACTTAAAAAGTTGAATTAAATACCATTGAATCACCAAAATATCCATAATTCTAATTTAAAGCGTCCTTTCGGACTATATGATACACATGTCAGGATCTCTGTATTCGAAGACACAGCTGGGATTCTTATCGGGATGTCCACGGACTCCTTCCGACCTTCGTCCTTTGTAGAGGTCAGCTGTCTTGGACACTGATTCCCGTTCTCCCTTCTCTCTAATACTCGTCATAATTGTTAACTGTTCGGGCGACAAGCAAACATTTTTGTCGCAATTTTAGCCACTACTGCCATCTCCTAAGTGTCATCGCTTGCATGTCCTTTACATCGCTATTATTGGCTGACGACTGTAATCTTGCCAAAGCTATCTCCTTTCCCCTTCCTCCTTTTGAGTGCACCTGCACTGGGACAAGCTACTACGGTGTTGATTTGTTAAGTTTCAAGTTTATCTCCTAACATACACTTATTACCTGAAGAGAAGACACAGCTTGTTTGTTCTCATAACTGGATAATCTTAAACTGGGTGTATTATTTTAGCCATCAGAGTGAGAATAGCTAGTTGGCTTTCCGTTAACTCAAGTTATCTTTTCCTCTCCCTTAGCTTTTTTAAATTGTTTGAGGGAAATATAATTTCTATTGACGCAAACATAGCTATTCTCGAGCATTGAGCAAGAAAAAAGAAGATGTGTTGTGGCAATTTTACAATGGTAAAAAAATCTTTCAGAGGAGAAATGCTATTTCAGCCTTCGTTATAAATTTAGGTCTGTTGCTGGAAGAAAAAGTGGTGACCACCTCTCTTAAATATCTGAGTACCTCTCTTGTATTTGCGCTGAAGATGAGGAGGACTGGCAAATTGACTGAGTAGAGCTTAATGTATTTAATAAAAATTCCTTTTGATATTAATACTATCCCAAAGTGCTTTGCACATATTAGATATATACGCTTTCAAAAATCCGTGCAAATCATGGTGTTCTCTCCAGTTTTTATTAAATTAAGTTTTCGAATCTAATGGAAATTGATGTCTTACTAAAAAGGTTTTTCATGTATTGTAATGTACGCAAGTGAACTATTGATAGGAAAAATTACAGCTTCTGTCATATCATCTTCTTTTTCGTTTTTAATTCTATGTTATAATGTAATAATTTGATAATGTCACCCTACACACATCATTCTAGTTTTCGCCATAAAATTAGCTGTTGATTTCCCTCTTTAGACTCTGGTTGCCACGAATATTTTTTAGTGCATTTATCACATCTCCTCGCTAGTAATGCATTTCATTCTTTGCTTCACCATTTTCATAGAAAATAGAAGAGGAAATGAACACCTTTTTCTCTTTGTTGACTCACAGAAGCATACGGGACAGCTCACGTTGCTGCATATGAAGGATTTCTTCCCTCGCTAATATCGTCGTATAAAGGAGCGAACGTTAAAACCTCGAGGAAGTCGAGAGAGCAAACGTTTGTGATTCGGATATGACGCTCCTCAAATGCCTAAGCAGAATATTCCGGTGGACAATGATTCGAGGCCTCGCGAGCGAGCACGATTTGCATTTTCCACTTCCTGCGAAACCAGAGCGTCGAGGGGACAACGGAGGGGACAGCGGAAAGGGGGGGGGGCGGCAGGACGGGAGGTAAGAAAGACGAAGAGGGGCGGGGTCGTCTCGAGGTAAGAATAGGCGAAGTCCTCGAGGAGGCACTTCTAGAAGGAAGTGTATAAGCGGAGGGAGAGGAGATTTTCTGGGCGTGGCATCATGCGGGTCGACGAGTCTTTTCCCCTCTTTTGTCGTGTGAGATGCGAGAGCGGAGATAGAGAGAGAGAGAGAGAGAGGGAGAGAAAAGGGAGGCTTGTGGGGGTGGAAGATAGGGAGGAGAAGTGAAGGTAGGCGGTTGTATGGGAGGAGGAAGGAGAGAAAGGAGTCGGAAAGAAGAAAGAATGGAGCTGTCGTGTACGTGTACAAACGGCTGAGGGTTACGGGGGGTGGTCGAGTAGGATTGTTCGATGTGTTTTGACTTTGCAATATCACATTGCAAAGTTAATTGGTGCGTTCAGCCAACTAAGCGCTAAGCTATTTAAGCGAGCAGCGCTGATGTATTCATCCTAGGTTCGGGTGAACGCTCCGCCGTTGCCACGGGAACGACATCATAACACCGCGCATATTTGAAAACAGTTTCACATTGATCAATTCACGTTTATAAAATGGAAATCGTAGCTTATATTTTATAAAATGAGTTGATGATAATGATAATTACAACATTTTGCGTGCCATACTACCGGCAACAGGCCAAATTGACGAATTCGTGGAAGCTGCTAATATTCTGGACGAGGAAGAGGAACCAGTCAGGAATGCTAATTATTACGTAAGCCTAATTACAAGATATCCCCTAAAATATTTTTTTGAACATTTCCGAATGTCAATAATTACAATGCCATGTACCAATTACCATGTATATTTCTTCAAATTATTTCAAAACAAACTCTTCTGCTCTAAACACTCCTTAACTACCAATCAGGGATCACCGTTGATTCCGCGTGCATAGAAAAATTTCGCTGTTAACAATGCCATCCGCTGGATCCAGCGAACTCGTTAGCGGAGCGGTCAGTGCCGAGTAGCGCTTTTTGCTAGCTTAGCGCTTGCTTGGCTGAACGCACCCAATGTTTTATCCCAATTATGCGATTTGTATCGCATGATATCGAATATTGCGAGGTATCACATGCGATGTGATATTGCGTCACACTGTAAGATCGCGTGCAATAAAAGATATGTGGTTTTCTCGCGAATGCATGGGAGGAAGCCCATTTGAGCAGTTCTCAAGCAGCTCAATTGGGGAATGGTTTTTGAGAAGGAATAAGTAGGAGGAGGGAATGGAATACAGGATACTGTATGCCGTTTTCAATGGTTTGCGAGTTGACTTGGCAACTTTCAAACGGTTTCCTTGTGTTAAACCCCGACCGGTTTCAAAATCCTAGTGCCGTAATCTAGGGATAATAATATTTAAAAAAATAACAACCAATAAAGTAACTATGCCTTCACAATCAGAGGAAAGTGCTGAAACCTTTCGGAGTTTGTCATCAATGAACTGTGTGGAAGTTACGAAGTTTATTTGATTTTACGCTCTAATGAGAGCTACGCCTAACGTATTGTTTCAGTGTCTCGCTCTATTTCGATATAGCTGCTCAAAGTGCGTGGGAAGAAGTTATTCGTGCGCCTTTTGCCTTAACAGTTTAGCTCCCTTATTTTATACCTTCTGGTTCTAGAAACATAATATTGGTCTATAATAAAATCCTCCGTGTCATTCTGAAGCTATTTATCTTCGACCCTTCAACTTATCTCTCCTTAGCCTTCCCGAGAAACCTATCAATTTGGCTGTGCGTCTATTTTATATTTTTATATCAAAATTCTGTAATGAAACTCACATCACGAATAAAATAAATTGTTGAAGACTTAGCTTTTTGGAAGGTTTTCACTGACATGACGAAAACATTTCTTAGTAAATTTACACTTAAAATTTCATTTCCGACCTAGCTTTCGACTTCACAGCAGTCATTTTCTAGGTCTTGAAAATGATTGCTTTTTCAAGGACCTTGAAAATGATTGCTGTGCCGTCGAAACCTAGATCGGAAATTAAAGTTTACGTGTGGAATTCACTAAAAAAGTTTTCGTCATGTGTACTGAAACTTGCTTGCTCTGAATTTTTCAAAACCTCTCTCCTTAGCGAGCATTCTCTAAGTCTCTAGTGGCTACGAGCCTTAGGTGTACTCCTTCCATTGCTCAGAGCTGTTTTATGCTAAGCTTACTATTTCATATTATTATTATAACTTCTGTGCATCCTATTTATCGCATTCGAGAGGAAGCCTAAGCAAATTCCATTACTCTTTCCCTTTTTAGGTTGCTGTTTTTAGCAATTGAAACGCTGGTGATGGCCATCCCAGCGACATGATTGGGAACTCGAGAACGCTTCTTTCAAAATCATTTATAGCGCGGGTAGCATTCACCTTTTTATAAAAGTTTTAAGATCAATACTCCTCATGAATGCATTATTCTGAATATAATGTTTGGCTCATAACTCGGTTCTAATTCCAATCTAAAGGCTGTTCATCATTCGCGTCATTTCTGCATAATCAAACGGATAAATTGATGTTCTATAGAAATCACCTCGTTTAAAGCGGATTATTGCTGGTGCGGCTGCGAAAATGGCTTGAACAAAAGATATGAAAATAGTCCCTGCTCTGATTCTGTGCCTCGTTGGAAATGCTCATGTGCTCTCGACAAAAGCACGTAGCCGGAAGAGGCCTGGAAGGAGAGATGGCCAGGAAGAAGCGGACATGTCAAAAAACAGTAATGGCTGCGGTTGCTGTTTGATATATTTCACTACCTTATTGCGGTTTAAAAACACTAAGCAAAATATGTAAATATGTTGCCCACCTTCGTGTGCGCTTTACCTTTGGATGTGGATGTCTTCAGACTAGATCTGTATTCGGGATCGTTCCGATGAAGACTACAGGCTGTCCCGTTGATCGTGTCATTTTTTTACCTCTAATTTTTGTTACTTACCTGTATGCCATGTTGATCGAATTTGGCTCAAGGCTTGGAAGATGTATTTTGTTGAGTGTGAGCAAATTTTAAAAAAACTGACGTATTGACCCAAGAATAGGGATCCAATCCAAACTAAGCATTTTTTCAATTAAAGTAAAACATTTTGGGGCGCAAAAAAGTCAGAGCACTGCGAAAGTTTACGCAGAGAGTTTTTGGGCTCTGGAAACACAATGGAACCGCTTTCGTAAACCCAACCGTGACCCTCCCCAAAATAAAGACCACCGTTAAGGTCCCAGGGGCGATAAAATAGAATCGGGTAAACTAACGCACAGAGTCGTGGGTTAGAAAGGTGACACATTCGATGGTAAGGTCCCCTGATACGCGTATTTATGATATGCGTATGAGGAATTAAACGGTTATTTGATTGGTAGAGAGCTTCAGAAAACCTGCCGCTAGTCGGGCTCATCAATATCACTTAGCGATATCGTTCGAGCATTGCATAACGTTTCGATGTCTGGTAATATTGCTCCGGCATCCGGTATGAGAGGGTGCGGAGGTTGAGGAATGGCACCTGAAAGTTAGAGATGAGAATGGAAAAGGGTGGAGCGGGGACTAAGCAGTCCGGGGTCGAGCCCGCGTCAGCCGTCTGCGTGTCGAATGACGGCGCTCTTGGGAATTTCAGCCGAGGGCTGTGCGTTTATTGTACAATGAAGTATGGGGGTGCAGTGTGCGGAAGGAGGTTGTATGCATGTGTGCTGTGCGGTAAGGTATGACGGGAAGGGAGGGTTGGTGGGTGTGCTTTAGAAGGAAAAAATGGGTGGGTTGGACGGAAGGAACTGTGTTGTCATTAAGGCAAGACGTTTATTTTATCGGTTATGGTGACAATTGCTCCGTAATTTTTATACGCTTTGAGTTGACAAAAAGAGTCAGCGTTATACATGCGTCCATGTTGCTTGCGATAAAATATTAATGTCATAAACACTACAAGTATTTTTACCAGTTAATAAAAATGACCGTAAAATAGATTTAAGAGATACTGGTCTCACCAGGCTTGAGAATGTAATTTTATGCAGGTAATTAATTTTTAAAGGAGAATGCATGTTAGTATTTTAGTTTACAATGTTTCATATCTTATACATTGTGTTAACGCACCAGACAAAATTGGGCTTTCTCAAAATTAAATCTCTTAGGAATAAGGTCAAATCGCTCATTACTGACGCCAAACGCTCGTATTATGCTTCTGCCCTTTCTTCTCTTAAGGATTCAAACAGTGTTTGGCGACAGTTGCGAACTATTGGTCTACTACGTCAACGGTACACAATAGATACTACGGCAACTTCTCATTGGACCAGTTTAATGAACACTTCACCGGCAGTCTGGCCGGAAACAACACCCATTTTTCAAGTAATTTAGCTCGTTTAGACCCTGTTATGCCTTTTAATAACAATAACTTTTATTTTAAAAATATCTCATTAAAATTACTAAAAAAAGCTCTTCGCAGCTCTAAATCCAACTCTTTGGGTGTTGATAATATCTCCATAGACTTAATTATTAAAGCTTGAGACGTATTCCTTCCATTCATTCTTGACATCTTCAATCATTCCATTCTGACATCAATCTTCCCATCTACTTGGAAATCATCAATAGTTGTACCAATCAAAAATTCTAAAACTCCTAAGACCATTAACAACTATCGCCCTATCATCATATATTATGTGCTCTCTCAAAAGATTTTGCAAGAATAGTACACCAGCAAGTTCTCGACTACCTCACCAGTCAAAATAAACTGGGTCCCTATCAACCGGGATTTAGGAAGAGCTTCAGTACGCAATCTGCTCTAATCTAAGTCACGGACGACATCCGTCTAGCTATTGACCAGTCGAAGGCAACAATACTTGTCCTGTTCGACTTCAGTAAGGCCTTCGACAGAGTTGATCATGCCTGCCTTCTCAGTAAAATGGAGCTGCTCGACTTCTCTGCTTCTGCTATTAACTACTGGTTTCTCTCGTATGTGACTGGGCGGCAACAGGCAGTCCGGGACTCTCAGGGTATCTTCCTGGCTACCAACTGCGAAAGGTGTCCCCAAGGATCCGTCCTTGGTCCCCTGTTATATGCTATCTACGCATTAGATCTCCCAAAAATAATAAATGATTGTAAGTACATGTTATTTGCGGACGACTTGCAAATTTATTAACACTGTCATCTGCAAGACCTAAATGAAGGTATCACTCAAATTAACAGGGACGTTGACGCCATGGCAATCCGGGCCAAAGCGAACTTTCTTACTTTAGACCGTGAGAAAACCATATCAATCATTATTGGTAGAGCGAGGATCATAAATAAAATAAATTTCGGTGAAGTTCCCAATGTCATTCTAGACAACGTTGATGTACCATATTCCAACGTCGTTCGAAATATGGGAATATTAATGAGCATGAACCTCACTTGGCACGACCATGTACTTCAAATTTCCTACAGGATCAATTGCACAGTCTATCGACTTAAACTCTTTTAGCATATACTACCATTTCATACAAAAAAGTTACTAATCACTACACTAGTTTTTCCAAAGTTTGACTATTGCTCATTGGCCTTCAGTGACTTGGCAAATGAACATAAAGAGAGACTCCAGCGATTGCAGAACTCCTGCATTCGATTTATTTTTAATATTCGCCGAGCCGAGCATATTACTCCGTATAGAGCACAACTAGACTGGCTTAATATTGAAATCAGACGCCAATACATGCTCTGCACATTTCTATGCGTGCTATTCTCCCGGAGAGAACCTCGGTATATCTACGACTTATTTAGTAGACCTCCACTATCTCGGAGCATGCCTACCAGGAGTGACCCTGCTAACCTGTACTGCCCCGCGCATCGTACCATTAATACCACCTATCATTTGAAGTCAGCGCCACCGCAACATGGAACTCTCTACCGAACTATATCAAATTCAGTCAGACTCATTCTGCTTTTAAAGCCAAAATATCTCATTACCTGCTTGCAAAGTAGTTCCGAACTTGTTACTTTGGAATTCTCACTGTTAATATCGAATAAGTTTGTCTCACATTTGTGTACTCTCTTTGTGGTTCTTAATGCTTGTTTTATTGTATATGGTTTTTGATAATCTTTGTAATGCTCTTTGGGGTGATGTACCCAGAGCAAAATAAAGTATTCTTATTCTTAACCACACCAGGGTGCATACATTTATAAATGCAAAAGAGGTTAATGTTATTTAAGCATCCATATTGGGTGTGGTGAAATAATAGCAACATGAGAATACCTCGAGTAATACTGCCAATTTTTAACAGCCAGCCCAGTGGAATGGGGGGAGGAGAGACTGCTCCCGGGCATGTGTTCGTGAATGGGATGAGAGTGTTGGCGTGCGGGGGTGGGGGGGGGTGAAGAAAGAGTGGATGGAGGGAGCCCGCGTGACGGGAGGGTTGTGGGTTGGAAGTAGGCTGGAAGGGGAAGAGGCGGTTCGGGTGTTCAGGGAAGTCACGTGGTTCCGCGGAGGAAAGCTAGAGGGAAGAGTTAAAGGAACGTAGTGTGCCTTGGATAATTTAGCGGGGCTTTGGGAGTTGGCGGGTGGTGAGAAGGAGGATCGAGGGCGGTGAAAGGGGTGGGTGGTGGTGTTGGGCAGTTGCTAGAAGTGTGAGCATTGAGCTTCCCGGGGAAATGGGCGGTGGAAGAACGTCCCTGTTGCCAAGAAGAAGAAGAAGGGGTGGAAGGAGGTCGAATCTTCCCTGTGGAGGTGAGTGGAGCAAAGCATGGAGGAATGTTGTACCTGCGTATGAACGGCTAATGGAGACGATGAAAATTAATGGGCAGTATTGCGGTGAGTTCATGCTCGGATTAATGGTCATGTTATTACATACGACTGGGTTATATTCATTCCTTATGTGGTACGATAATGAATTATAGAACTTGGGATGGTAATGTGTTATTTCAGCAGATGTTTCCGTGCATACACGCTTAATTTTTCTGAACCCTTTTTACTTCAGGGATATCATTTGTGAAGAAATGTGGTGCTTTGGCTGACCTATATTTATAGAGATGATTCACTGTGTGATAATAATTAGTTTCACGAGTTGCGCGTAATAATGTAATTTAT
Organism: Ceriagrion tenellum; assembly: GCA_963169105.1. Lineage (NCBI taxonomy): Eukaryota > Metazoa > Arthropoda > Insecta > Odonata > Coenagrionidae > Ceriagrion > Ceriagrion tenellum. Next base: position 14,522,596 of record OY720642.1, on the reverse strand, counting down.
TTTCATTGATATAGTCGCGCAAAACGCTCGTTACATGCGAATTTAATTAAGTGTTCCAGAATAAGTTCATGTTGGTGGGCGTATTTCATGGTGCCTTAAGGGAGGAGTGGGTCCATTTTAAGCAGTATCATTCCAGGATTATTGGATATATGTTTCATATTTGTTGTGAGTAAAAATACGACTCTTGCATTTCTCAGAAGCAGGAGGATTAAGAGGAACCAGTAAAATAACTTCGAGCGCCTCTACCACTTTTTAAACTCCCAAAAGAACGCATTCACGTTCACGCTTTGAACGGAGAATATCAGTTGAGTAAAAATTTTTCTTGGAAGGTATGGGCTCCGAGTCGCGCATTGAGCTTAAAGGAAGGACATTTCAGTTTCAAAAGGGAAGATATCGGTGTAGAATGAAGTGAAATACAGCCAAATAACTCCCTGGTTGAGGGTAAATATTGGGAATACACCCAACTCACGTTCCTTTAATATCTAGTGCGGAGCAATGCATGGGGTTTGCCAGTTTTAGTTCGAATGATTTATTACTCTTTTATTGCCTGCGATTGCAAGACGAGGGGAACGTTGCCGTGTTATTTTTTACATTTATTAAAAGGGATGACAAATCTACCTTCTTGGTTTTGATATATTCTTCAATCGTTTTCTGAATACTTGATGGCAGTATTCATTCTATTATATATGGATGCATTTATGCAAGATTAACTTAACTCTTATTGGTTACCCTTGGTCTTGTTATATTTATACGCTAGTAGTAGGGTGGTGATTCAGCATTTTAACAGATTATTTTTTAAGTTCATGGAACGACTGTATTGAAATAATTATGGGTGCTATTGGCAAGTAAATATGCGATGGGAAAAATGCGGAGTTTCTGCATGTCTTGTAGCTCGTGGGTAAAGGTTTGAAAGTGGTCTATTCCTGTTAATCGCTGATAAACGCCAAACTGATCTTATTAAGGCCTCGTTATAATATTTCTCTTAAAAAAGCTCTCTCAAACATGTTGCCTTTTTTGATCTTGAATAAACTTGCGCATTATTTCAGTTTATGAAATCACTCTGTTTCAATGGCTTTCATCTGGACATGTGTACTGTATTTAAATCAATCAAATATCTCCACTATCAAGATTAGCTTGAAATGAGAATTTACTTGAAGTTTAGAGTTGTCTATAATTTCATGCTACAGAGTCAAGGCGTGACAAGGAAATTTTCAGAGAGCATACGTGGAATTATTGCCTTCTAATCATGCTTTTTTTAAGATTTTTGTAGTCAGAGATATAATGAATCTGAAACCGCTTTGCTGGTTTTTAGCTGGTAGCAAATTAGCGTGTCTAACAGGTGTGTATAATTACGCTTCGAAAATTTTTGGCCTTTCCTCTTGCATTTCGGAAAGTTGTTGCGTTACAATTTCCGCGAGGAAGTTAGGCCAAAAAATCCTTTTGCTTTCCTTGTGAAATTAAAATTTCCAAACTTTATAGTATGTAATTTCAACAAATCTCTCCTTTAAAATTTTATCTTCCGAATACTTAGGAGTCCACCGTATTCCCCCTCTATAAAAACCGAAACCGTTGCGCCGTTTTAGCTCAGGACTTGAGAGTGCGAGACTGTCTCTCGAGGCCTGCCTAACGAAATGCAAATTACCTCGAAACGTTTCCTTAGAAAAACATTTGCCGAAAGTATTTTTTCTCGGTAGGTTTTATGGGTTTCTTGGCGTGCATTAAGTTACTTGTTCCCTTGCCATACTCTCACGAATCTCCTTTACCCCATCCCACCCCATCCCTGCCCCCTATAGTGCCCTATTCCAGCCGTCGTCCTCTCCTCAGCCTCCCTCTGTCCTCCTCCATACCCCTCTCGTACTCCTGTGGCGGGTGATACCCCGCGAGGGTGCTTTCCCGCTCGCTTCCTTTTCCTCTCTCTTACCCCCAACACGGCACAAGCTCTCGCCGCCCCCCACCCCCTAACTCCCCACCTCTTTAAACGGCCTGAAGAAAGTGTAGGTGGAAATCTTAATTCATCCGAGTCCCGCGAGAGGGCTTTGCGGTTGGCTTGCGGCTACCGCGCTCGGATAAGGGATGCCGGTGTCTGAAATTAGAAAGGGAGGGAAACGGGGGTTGGGACGGACCGGGGGGAGGAGGGTGGGCAGAGGGGAGGGGATGAAGAAAGTCTTCAAGAGTAAGAAAGTAGCGATCATATTGATGGAGAGGTGTGTGTCTGTTCGCCCGCGGCTCAACTCGTCGGCTTAAGTCTTGCGAGGATAAGCAATTATAAGTCCTTCCCTTCCTCATTGTCAGCTTGTATTAATTTTCTCGCGTATAGTCTTTCGAGCAGGTTAAAGACTTGGCGAAACCTGTGGAAAGATAATTATATGCCTCCGGGCAATGAGAATGTACTTATTATTCTCCGAGATTTTTTTCGCCGCAACACTCTTACTCCATTTCTTTTGTTTGTTTATGGATCTCCTCTCGTGTTTTCCAAACGGATCGTTAGGATTAGTGCAGTATTACCTGAAACTCTATAGTTTGCCCTGATTGTTTTTTTTTAGAGGTTTCACAGATGCCAGAAGTCGGAATAAAATAAGGTTATTCTCTTTTGAGATTATTTTTATCATGCAAGAGTAAACAGCCATGAGCTGAAACACATGCGAATCATTAAATTAACTTTAATAACGCCATTATAAGTTCTCTCACCTCACTTCAATCGAAAAAGGATGATCAAACGAGGAAGATAAGTGTTAAAATTAATTAAAATAATTGTGGCATTTTTTTCTGCCTGTTTATATCTGGAAATGCATTCCGTTCTAAATGGTGCCGGCAGTGAATGAATTACTATATTGTATAATTTTTCTAATTATTTACGGGTGCGTTGTGTGAAGTATCAAATGAGGATAAACATGATAATAGGAGTATATTGGAGAATAAAGAGACAGGGTGGGAAATTAACGGTATGGGGTGTTGTGGCCCGTTGTTGACTTTGCTTTTGTGCTTGGGAGACGTTGTTATAGGCATGGGAAGAGCTGCATATGAGAATGGAAGTGAGAGACCGTTGCCACCTCTGCTCTCTGACATTTATGCCGACGAATCGGTACTAAAGACATGAGATGAGACATTTTTGGCTACAAAGGTGGGAGGACAGCCGAAAAAGTCGGTTGGAGAGATGTGAAAGTGCTTCGTATAGTGAATGAGAGGAGAAATTTTCTGAAAGAGATGGGTAGGAGGCAGAATAGGTGGTTTGTAATGAGAGGCCAAGGGATGGCGAATGTCGTGTTGGATGGGAGGATATTGAGTAAGCGTGGATGGAGATGAAAAAGAGTAGGATTGATGGGCGGGATGAACAGTTGAAGAACATATGCTGAGATTAAGAAGTAAGTTGTGTTAGGGGACCAGGGCTTTCAGTTTTAATATTTTAGAGGCTTTGTAGTCCCTTCCATTTACATCTGCATTAATCGGCCGATCAGTCTAATGACAAATTGGATATGTAATAATATGTGTAAATCTGATCCTTATTTTATTCCCTCTACCTTGATCCATGTCAAGTGTTTCTACAATTGTTTATTCTTGTGTTACAATACAAAATAATGGGCACTGTTTGCCGAATGTGTGGAGAAATATGGTTAAAAGAAAGAGATCAGGGATGTGCTTGATATGTGATAGAAAGAACGAAATCACACTGAGGCAGAAGTGAATTTAGTTTTAACAGCAGAGCATTAGAGGCCAAGAAGGGAAATGAATTTGAGATACGAGCGCTTGCGTTACAGGAAATTAGAAAAATAAACAACTACCAATGAAGAAGGTTAGACTATCTAGCGGAGGAAGATCTCAATGATGAGGCCATCTAGATGAGCTTTGATGCATGAATTCGGCGAGCGATTGAGTGTTTTGGCCATACGGGAAAGGTAAGCATTTTGCCAAACCCGGGATGGAACTAGCGCAAGAGAGATTGAGTGAGGCAGCCGAGGATGAATGGTGGAAAACTTCTCGCTAGAGCAAAGGAAAGGAGGCAGTGGTGAAAGGTGATATATGAGAAGAGTGCGGGGGAGAAAGTGAAAGGGAGGCACGGAGGATTGAAATGGGAAGTTTGAGGGGGGAGGGAAGGAATGAGTTGGAGTAGAAGGTGGAGAGCGAGAGGTCGCGAATGGAGTTGGAGTTGAGAGGACAGGGTGAGGGAAGGTCGCGGAGTGATATCCGCGACCTCTTTCGGCGAAAAAATAGGGCGAACAAGACCAGATAAGGGTTGTTAGGGAAGTGTAAAAGCAAAGTGAAAAGTAAAAGACTAAGGTGAATTTATGCGGTTCTCAAGACTGCTGTGAACCTGTAAGGATAAGAATAAATGATGAAGATCTAGGACAAGTTACAGAATTCAGCTACTTGGGCAGTAAGATAACAGAAGATGGAAGGAGTAAACTAGAAATTGTGAGCAGAATTCAACTAACAAAAATAGCTTTCAATGATAAAAAGACTACTGACTTGTAAAAATGTTAGTTTGGAAGTAAGAAAGAGGGTTATGAAAGCTTATGTTTGGAGTGTGGCCCTTTACGGGTGTGAAAGTTGGACTATCGGGAAACATGAAAAGAGCAGATTAGAGGCCCTAGAAATGTGGTGCTATCGAAAGATGCAGAAAATCAGCTGGCGAGACAGAATCACCAATGAGGAAATGCTGAGAAGAGTACAAGAAAAGAGAAGTCTTTGGAGACAGATACAGACAAGGAGACTTAAACTAATAGGTCACATTCTACGACGCAATGATTTTATAAAATTAATAGCTGAAGGTTTAATTGAAGGGACAAATCGTAGAGGACGTCCTAGATTAAGCTATATGAAGCAGATCATCAATAACTCTGGATGCGTCTCATATGGTGAAATGAAGAGGAATGCTGAGCAAAGAGCAGAATAGCGTGCTGTTGCGAACCAACCCATGGGTTGATAACCGAAGAAGAAGAAGAAGGGAAGTGCAAGAGGCGGAATCGAATGGTTTGGTGGCCTCGAGACTGTTCCGGAAGAAATTGAACGAGAAATTTAGCGGGCGAGCGGGGAAAGCGATGACCGAAGAGGTTTTGGGTGCGCTTGTAAGAAATGATGGTAATCTCTTATTTCAACTTAACAAATGGTGCTTTTATTAGCGCGAAGGCACGTGTCCACACGTGAACAGCAGCTCACCACTGACTCTCGTGTGTCGTAGTGACATCGCTTATATATACAGTAGGTGGTGACGTCATGTCTTCATTTGACGGCACCTCTCAAGCAACACCTCCAGTCCACGCCGCGCCGCTAGACCAACTTGACCACCATTTGACGATGAAGGCGATGGGATCCCCAATCTACAAAACGCATATGTTGTTATGGTCGAATTAGCCGGCAGAAAATGAATTGGGAAAGTCTAGTGAAAGGGATCGGACGAAAGGGAAACCAGGGCATAATTTGTTGTTGGCTTCCTCTTAACCTTGCGTCGGACGGAGCGCTTTCCCTTGCGTTACAACAGCTTGACGTGGAGTGTAGCGCTCTACTTATACATGTTCCCCTGCAAGTAGCGTCTGTGGTGCGTGTCAGAGGGTGCTAGAAAACCAGCCATTGAAAAGGGAGGAAAATGAAATAGGAATCGGACGGCCGGAAACTGCATGTTATTTAAGTGTCATACTATATCGCTATTTTTTTATGGTCACTGGCTCGAATGATGGCGCTCTTGTTCTCTAATTAAACAGTTTGGTTGTGTGGCTCTATAGTTTTTTCTTCTTCATAACCCTTGGAATTTAGTTTGGAGTTCATATATTGGTATGTCTTATATCTTCCTATATATCCTAGAATAGAAGGGGTTGAAACGTCCCTTGTGATACTCCGGATTCACAGAACACCCATCCACAGGCGCAGTGGGTTCGAGCGAAGGTTTTCGACCTCCAAAAATCCCAGGAGAAGAAACAAAGGTTGAGACTCTCCGAGTCCTTCTCCCTAAAGAGGAATAGCTTCGGTTTCGCCGCTCTTTCTGTTTCTACGATTGAAGGGCACGGGCTGCGCTGCCTCCAGAGGTGTGGTGAGTTTGGCTCCGAAATGAAACGTTAAAGAAACCAGCGGCGGACCCTTTTCTCGATTCTCGAAGATCTCCGCTACGCTTCCGTCCAGGAGACGAGGGTGGGAGGGGCGAGGGGTCAGGGAAGGTGGCCTCGCAGGAAGTGGAGAAGGGTGTGGGGGAAGAGAGAACGGCCAAAGAACCTATTATGCAGTCGGGTCTTGCCTCGGCTGTTCCTCCCTCCCCCCTCTGGATCTCCCAAACCACTCTTAAATCACGGGAACTCCTCGCCCGCTATTCCTCCGGCCCCTCCGCTCTGTTCCTTACGCGAAAAGCGTGGTATTCCCCCCCCCCCTCCCCCCCACGCCATCCACTCTCACCAAAAGGGCTCCGCCACACTCTCCCTACGGGGAATTTCTCCATACGCTCTGCCTCTCACGGACAACCGCCACCTCGAAATCCCACTCATAGCCCCACAAAACTATCCTCTTTCTCCCTCCCACTCTCCCCTCCTCCTCCATCCCCCTCTCCGCCCCCTCCCCTCCCGATAAGCTTACTCGCCACATCTCCCTCGCTGCATTTCAATCTGCCTTGCCGCCGTAACACGCCCTCCCCTCTCGCCGTTTACCGCCCCCTCCCTACTTCCCTTTCCTCTCCTTTTTGACTTCCTTTCTACTCCTCCAACCCCTCCACGATTGCCTTTTCATCCCTCTCTCTTGGAACCGTTCTTTTTTCTATCTTTGGCACTAACGAACCGTCATAACTAATTGATATGTTTTCTAAAAGAAATTTCAATCATACTATGGTTACCAATATAATGTTATTTTCCTGGAGATTTTAGGTCATTAATTCATGTTTAAACTGTTACTCTTTCGCCTACGTTTCGCGTATTTATTTATGCTTCATCAGGGCTGCAATGAAAATTAATATTTTTATTTTGCATCGAATAAATCCAGTTTACAATTTAGTCATTTAGTTTATAATTATAAATTTAGGTTAGTTATAAAAATATTAATTTTCATTGTAGCCCTGATGAGGAATTAATAAATATGCGAAACGTTAGCGAAAGAGTAACAGTTTAAACATGAATTAAAGACCTACAATCTCCAGGAAAATAACTTTATATTAATAAAAAAAAGAGGTCACGAAGAAGAATTACCTAGATAACTATGGTTACTAGAACAGAACCAAGTTACCTTCTACGTCCGAATCATCGAACCACTGCATTTCATAAGACTTATGTCGTGGCCGCCTCACAACTTTGGGATTCCATTCTAATGGATGTGAGGAAATCTTGCTCGTTGGAAATTTTTCAATCTAAGTTGTATGAAATTTTAATTAAATGTGTGTTTTTCCAGAATAGTTTAGCGTGGTCAGTATTTACTTCGCATTGCCAATTTTCTTTTTTTTATTATAATTATTTTTTTAAATATTTTTTTAGACGAAAATCGTTTTTTACCCTCATGGTCTGTTTATGTTTTTTATCTTGTACCATATATCTATATATTGATTGTATTTTTATCTATCTCCGAGTTCTGCTGTATAACATGTACAGTTATTGTTTTTCAATGAGAGTAGCAGTTTCTGTCTTTTTTTATACATTGTATGATATTAAGCTCTATTTATTTTTTGATTTGAACTAAATAATACGTTAATTTGTTTATTACCTCGCTGTCATATTATTATTTTATTGTATTCTTTCTCTAAGGGACCTGTCCCAGAGTAAAATAAGTGATTATTCTATTCTTTTTCTCTCCCTTCCGAAACCCTGGTCGTAGTCCTTCCTCTTCCTCTTTCTCTCCCTCTTCCATTCTTCTCTTCCTCCCTTCCATTCCGCATCTCCACGTCTCTCTCGTTTCGTGAATTTTTTTCAGCTATGAGAATTGAATTTTTTTTTTAACTCTTGTGTGCGGGTCGAGGGGGGTATTCGAGCGCCCTACGAGAATACGGAATTTCCGAAAAATTTAACCCGAATGCAATATGTCGTTTCATGGGATCAAGATGAAAGGGGATCTGGTCTTTTGGCGATTTCGCCGACGTAATGGATGGATTTTTTTCCTAGAGTTTGTAGTTATTTTTTTTCCTTCCTCCTCTCTCCTTTTTGCGCGGAATTTTAAACGGGTGCCCCGCTACTCGAGTTTTCCGTTAGTGCGCGTTATTTGCATTACCGAGAATGCTACTGATCAAGGCTCTCTTTGACCGTGTTATGCTTTATCGCGAAATTGGATATTTTTGTACTGGATTTGCCTTGGTAAATTGCTTGAAGGGGTTGTGTCGGGACATTTTTATTCCGATGGTTTTGATTTCTGTGGTAGATTGTAAATTTAGTAATGTTATTTTGGATGTTCCTGCCATTCATGGTCGTTTCTATCAATCGTTTGTATAATTGAAAAACATCAAGTTACCGTACAACTTGCCTCTAACTTAGCCATTGTTTAGTAGCTAATGCCAATCTTAATAGAGCTGAACCTTAATGATCATTACTGTTAAATAATTTTAACTCTCGACATATTTCTTTACCCCTAGTTACATATTTGCTGTGAATTTCTATGAAGGGGAGAGTAGGGTATCTATTCATTTAGGTTTTTATAGGGAAGATCAGGTTAATACCGGGTACCCCTCCCGGCCTAGTTATTGCACCTGTCTGAAGGGCAACGGCAGATCTAAGACACCTAGAGGAAGTAGAAGCTGCGGACAGTTCGTCATTTCCCTTTGGGAATTCGTTCAGTTGTGGCGAGTGATTTTGTATTTTGGCGATTTCTCGTTTAAACTTTCCATTAATCTGTATTTAATGCTACTGAAGTACTCATGCAGTGACAGTAAAGGTAATTACATTATGAGTTGGTAATTTCTTTCAGTTTATGCTTATTTTAATCTAGTTTAAGTTTGTTTATGTTTTGCCAGACAATGTTTTTCTTTGCAACCACCCGTAGGATGAAACCGGGTATGACTCGTGGGGCAGAACCGGGCGGTACCTGGTTCAACCCCTCCTGCTATGCTCTTGCCATTTTGGCTAAGAAAATTAAAGCATTTTTTAATGGTAGATTATGTGTGAAATAAGCGGTATTATTGAAATACGACATTGCGGTCCATGTGTATGCTCAACGTTATTATGTTGAGAGCTTTGTTTTCACGCCTCAACTAGTAGCGACCTAAAAATTCCACGTTCTTTGTTTCGCAGGGTTAATTCATGACACTACCAAACTAAAACAGGGAATACAAATAGCGACGACAAAATACGAGGAAAGTTGCTATCCGAACGTCTTCTCCCTACACACTGAAGATAAAGGCTGCGCTGGAAGTAAAAAGGCTAGAAAGTCATCGAGAAAACTAGATAAAGCAAAATTGAGAAAGAAGAAAAGGCACATAAGAAAATCAGTGATAAAAAGGCTCAAAGACGAAAATTATAAAAATTAAAGTTAGGAATATCAAAATAGAAGTTACTCTAAGCGAAGAAGAGGATCTTGATGAAAATATAGCCTGTTCTGCATTTGCAATGACAATTACTCCATTTATAAAGACATAGGCTGGATACAGATTACAAGATGCCAAGGGTAGGCGCGCGGAACCAAATGCCCTTGCCGTACAGCGTTGATGTGGCTTGCCAAGTATTATGTAGATATAGATATTTTGGTAGTGAGAGGGAGGACGGTGACTTTTTTGTAATATATGCAAGCAAAGTAAACAAAATAAAAGGAACAGTGAGTGTTTAGCGAAGAGATCGATTGAAGGAAACGAATATAATTTTTTTACCATAATTAATATTTTTTACGCGACTATACTCAATTGTTTTGTTTTTTCTGAATATGACCATTGGGTCTGTTATATATTGGCTTTGAAATACAATGACAAAAAAATCTTATTTCTCTATAACTTGACATTGTACCCGGGTTTTCTCTGTCAGGTCCCAGGTCCAGAAGGAATACCTGCAAGCGTTCTGAAGGAGTTAGCGCCACAGATTGCACTATTCTTATAAGTTATATTTATCAAATCATTATCCGAAGGCAAGGTGCCTCAAGACTAGAAAATAGCCAACGTCCCTCCGATATTAAAAAAAGGAAATAAAGGTGACCCGGATATCCTAAAATCAGGTGAATCGATTAAGCTTGTCGACGCGATATTCCTTGGTTTGAAGAAGGAATTCGACAAGGTTCCTCACGAAAACTCATATAAATTGCAATCATTCGGAGTTAACAGACAAATAGTGAATTGGATTAGTGACTTTCTCAGTGATCGAAAACGAAAAGTAGTTATTTATGGTTTTAGCTCCGATATGGTCGAAGTTATACCCGGTGTTCCTCAGGGAAGTGAGATCGGCCTTCTTTTATTCATTATTTATATTAATGAACTAAGTTCTAGAGTAAGCAGTAAGGTAAGATTATTTGAATACGATGGAGTTATATACCGTGAAATGAGCGAAAACGCGGACTTGGAAGCTCTGTCATCGGACCTTAACAACGTTCATTCATGGTGCCAGGAGTGGTGGTTAGAATTCAATATCAGCAAATACACCACAGTTCACTTCCTGCGAAAGACATTAAAAAAATGCCATACCTCTACTGGGGGTGTAGTAAACATAAAATCTTCAGACACAGTAAAATATCATGGAATTACCTTAACGTCTGATATATCGTGAGGATTACACATGCGAAACATATATGACGCAGCATTAAAGAAACTAGGTTTTGTTAAACGTATAATAGGAAGGTTCTGGAATGAAAAAGTAAAAGAGAGATGCTACTTCGCTCTGGTTAGGTCACACCTCGAATACGCCGCGAGCATTAGGGACCTCTCGCAACTTTTAGAGGGATTAAGGTGGGAGCCCCTAGAGACTCGGAGGCTCACGCTAGGCTTAGTTTGCTTGATAAATTCAGAACTGATATTTTTCAGAGCGACATAGAGAATATTATCATGACTCCTCACCACGTTTCTTGGACTGACAGATGCGATAAAATAAGAGAAATACTCTGCCGAATAGATAGGTACAAAAACTCGTTCTTGCCGCGAACAATTAGCGACCACAATAAAAATTGAGCTCCACTAAATACACTCCTATAATACATGTCACCATTCCATCTCTAAAAATCGTACACTTTTACATGGCTGGTGTCCTAACTCCCGCTGCCACACGCCCAAGCAGCGGCTTGCGGGGTATTATTTAGATGTAGATCCGTGGGGTAAAACTGGGAGATTTTACTTATTTTGAAAAATAAATGCAAATGAAAAACTAAATTCCCACTTATATTGGCAATATAATGAAAGAAAACTGTTCAAAGGTTAGTTATGTTGGTTTTCATATTTGTTTGCGAAAAACGTAGCTTCAAACTAACCAAAACTAGCCACCCGGTTTTAGTCCACTTTTTTTCTATTCTGACATGCTGCTGTTTGACGATGGGGGAGTTTTGAGGAGCGCCACAGATTACACCATACCTAGAAATCATATTTGGAAAATCATTATATGAAGAAAGGTACCCCAAGACTGGAAAATATCCAACGCACGCCAATATTAAAAAAAAGGAAACAGACATAACCCAGGAAATACCGGCCTACCTATATCGTTAAAATCGCTTTTATACAATAGCTCAAACAGATTGTTGTTAGCATTATCATGACCTTCCTGGATAATCAACACATCTTATATGGCAATCAGCACGTCTTCCAAAGAGTAGATCCTGCGAAAAACAACTTGCGCTCTTCCTTCACGACATCCTAAAATCAGGTGAATCGAAAAAAAATTGAAAATTGAAATACCTTGAAATTACCTTATGTTCAAAAATATCGTGGATAACACACATACAAAACATATGCCCGACAGCATTAAAGAAACTAGGACGTATCAAGAAGGTAATAGGAAAGTTCTCGGATGAGAAAGCAAAAGATAGGTGTTACTTTGCCCTGATTTGGCCACTTTTCCGATACGCCGTAAGCATTTGGGACCCTGGAAACAAAGATTTAAGAAAAAAATATATCTAAATCTACATACTACCCCGTGAGCCGCAGCTTGGTCGTGTGGCAGGGGGTGGTAGGTAACCAGCCGTGTAAAGATGTAAAAGTTTTGGAGGTGAAATGGTGACATGTCCTATGAGAGTGTGTTTGGAGGAGCTCAGTTTCTATTGTGGTCGCTTATTGTGCGAGGAAAGAACGAGTATTTGTACCTATCTGTTCGGCAGAGTATCTCTCTTGTTTTATAGCAGCTATCAGACCTAGAAATGTAGTGAGGCGTCATGATAATATTATCTATGTCGCTCAGAAAAATGTCAGTTCTGAATTTATCAAGCAGCCTAAGCCTAGCATGCAGCCACCGAGTCTCTAGGGGCTCCCACATTAATACCTTTAACAGTTGTGTAACACTATATGTTCGTTCGTGGCAGTTTTTAGCGAAGCTTGCTGCTTTTATTTGTATTTTGTTAATTTTTTTGGTTAAATCTTTATGACCAGTGTCCAAAATGCTCGCGGCGTTTTCGAGGTGTGGCCTAACCAGAGCGAAGTAGCATCTCTCTTTTACTTTTTCATCCGTGGACCTTCCTATTACACGCCTAACAAAACCCAGCTTCTTTAATGCTGTGCCGCATATGTTTTGTATGTGTGTATAAATTATATAAAAAAATATATAGTATGCAAAGGAAAGCTGCGCACTTCCTTAAAAACTGCTACGAGTGAACATATAGTATTTCTCAGCTGTTAGAGGAATCAGGTTGGAAGCCGCTAGAGATTCTGAGGCTGCGCACTCGACTTATTTTGTTTGTAAAATTCAGATCAGGTGTGTTTCAGAGCGACATAGAGAATATCATTTTGACGCGACATTACATTTCTAGGTCTGACAGAAGCGGTAAAATAATAGGTATACATTGAGAGGTACATTTTCGAACAGATAGGTACATAAGTTCTTTCCTTGCACAGTAAGCAACCATGATATATCAGAGAACGGCTTAAAACATACCCATAATACACTTCACGATTTCACGTCCCATAACCTCATCCTTCATATTTTTACACGGCTGGTGTCCTCAACCCAAATGCTTACAATGCTTACACGGCTGGTGGCCTCACGCCAATGCGGCAGCTCTCAGTGTAATATGTACATGTAGAGGTTTTTGTCTTTACTTAGCTTTAAATGAAGTGCATTTCGTATGTAATCACCTTCCTAAAGATGAGCTCACTTCATACGTTGTAAGCTTTGGGTCAAAACGTATCTTCGGTTATTGGCGTCTTCATCACCATCATCATTAGTTGACCGCTTTCGCAGGTCCTTGGTGCCTCCATCTCTCTCTGTCCTCTGCTCTCCTCTTCAACTCTCTGCAACTCCCTCCATCCTTCAGGTCATCAATCATCTTTCTTTTCTTTCTTCCTCTTTTGCGGTTTCCATCCACCATTCCTTCCAGTACATCTCGTAACAAACATTTCTTTCTCAGTACATGTCCCATCCAGCTCTTCTTCCTATCTTCAATTGTCTTCATAGGCACCAGAAATTTATTAACACCTATACTGTCAGGTGAATGAAGAGCCACTATCTGATCCGCAAATCGATGTGATGATATCCATCACATCGATCGATTGTTCATCGAACAAAGGACTTCTATTTTCCCCCGATCTTTGGCAATCGAATTTTAGCCGTGCGATCACTGCCTTAGCTTTCTAAGGTGAAGTCACCGTTATCACATTTGGCATTTATTGCTTCTTTTTTTTAGCTACGATTACTCCTTATTTCGTGCGTTAAATTTGGCTGGTCCGGGCATGTCTCAGCTTAATTTCAGTGCCGAAGCCTTTGTGTCGGAAATTTCATCTCGGCTTTCGAAATCATTTATCAATTAATTCAAAATTAGCAGCTCGCTCCACCTACCCTGCATCCTTGTTTTATTAAAGCACGTGTGAATTAAGGACGCTCAGGTCCCCTAACCGTAATGGCTGTTGTTTTAATTTTGTGTCAAATTGGTATACGTCAGGCAATCAAATACATTGAATAGCAATCTAAATAATATTGAAAATGAAAAGTGATACGTCGTACTTAATTGTGTCTTCAACGTAAGTTGATAAACTAATCTTTCCTGGGTTTAACTATTACTTCTTCCTTGTTTTTTGAATTTCCTAAGAGTTGATTTTTATCAGTCCCAATTTCCAAATATAATATTAAAATAAAGGAAAAATTTGAAAGCTACTTCATAGTTATTGGAGCATTCATTCAAATGACTATTTCATTTCCCACAAAACATGTCATTTTTTAGAATCAGGAAAAGAAGGTCTTGTCTTAACGATGTTTTCACATTAAAGCAAGTCGTACAGAAGCGAAGAGAATTTAATATTGTGACTGATCTAATATTCATCGATGATGAAAAAGCATCCGATCGTGTCAACAGAGAAATATTATAGTTAGTGGGGAAGAAAAATTGATTTTCTGAACATCTAAATGGAAGTTTGTCAGAGCCTATACACAAGCACCGGAAAGGTGATTGATAATGGGGAGCAGCTGACGCAGGAAATTGTCATTAACCAAGGTGCTGGACTGGATTGTAGTGTGTCACCGACTGTTTTATCTATGCAACATTATTATAGACAACCTTTTGAGGAAATGGAAGGATGATAAAGTAGCACCAATCATGCATTTGGGATCCTTTGAGTACTAAGATATAATGTTATTCGCTGATGACCAAGTTATTAAATAAAATTGTGAATATAAATTACAAATGGCAGGTCACTGATTATACATATTGGGTAACATGTATACCCTGAAAATATCATGAGCTTGAACAAAAACTATGGCATTCTTAGGAAGAAATCCAAAGCAACAAATATTGTCGTAGAAGATCAAGTTCTGGAACAGGTGTCCCATTTCCGGTATTTGGGATGCGATATTATATACGATGTGGGGCCGTTGTCAACAGTGGTAGTATGTTCGACTGCCAATCCTAGGGTCGCAGATTCGTAGCTACGCGACGGAAATATAAGGAAAAATAAGGAAATAAGGAAAAAATTGTCTTCCTAGCTTGCCAACCAACTTTTGCACGGTACCCGAATTTCACCCAACTACGAAATAGGCCGGGGTTCTGGGATGTGGAAGGCAACGGGGAAATCACCTCATTAGTCTCCCTAGTAGATGCAGCCCTCCATTTTAACTAAGACGTGCATTTTAACATAAGACGTGATGGTACTCCGGAGGTAAAATAGTCCCCCAATCGGATCTCCGGGTGGGGACTACTGGGAGGGGTACATCAATCAGACAAGTGCAGAATGGGAGCATGGAATGTGAGAGCTTAAGGTGTGAGCGGGAAGCTGGAGAACGTGAAGATAGAGATGGAGAGGCTAGGGGTAGATATACGGGGAGTTAGCGAGATCAAGTGGGCGGGGGTAGACGACTACTGGAGCGACGGATACCGTGTGATATATATTCAGGAGACGACCAGAGGATTGCAGGTGTAGGCATCATGCTGAAGAAAGAATGAAGCACGAGAGTGAAGTCAATATCGCTGTAGAGCGAAAGGATCCTGATGGTGAAGCTGGAAGGAGGGCCGACGGACACTGATTGTGCAGGTGTACATGCCCACGTCTTGCCATACGGAAGAAGAAATAGAAGACGTTTATGAGCAAATTGAAGAAGTCCTCGGGGTAGTGAAGGGAGAAGACAACCTCATCATCGTGGGAGACGAACGAACATCCATTTCTGTGCGTGATTTTTTGGCAAAAACCGCATGACACCGCTTCTTCGCCAGCCCTACCCACTGGATCTCTCACCTTTTCATTACTTTTTGCTCTTTCGGATGAAAAGGGAGCTGAAAAGGAAACGTTTTGCACACATTCCTGAGGTGAAAAGACAATCGAAGGCGGCGCTGCAAGGTATCGGAAGCACCAGTCCCCACTCCGCCACAAATCGGGCCGTTTCAAACAAACAATATCGCGCAACATCTTCAAAATACTCAGAAAGAGGACTTGGTTCACCGTTTGATGCTCAGGAACGTACTCCGAGGGAACAATGCCAACCAATGAGAAATACAATGTGCGTTTTCATCAGTTCTGGACGTGGAAATCAGGCCCGGGCGTTGAATGTCTTCGATCGACAAGTCGCCTCATTTGAATCACAAATACCACTCATAAACTTGGGTTATTTTCGAGGAGTTTTGTTATTTATACGCTTTAGACAACATATCAACCGTGTCCAATGCACTCCCACCGAGCAGAAAACCAAATTTCAACGCCGCAGGCTGTTCTCGAAAATCAACCATTTAAAAAAATCGAAGAGGTCGAAAAACTTTACTCTCAAAAACTGTAGCAGGGGCTCGCTTCAGCAGACTCGAGCGACGTTGCTTGGAGTACTGACTCGAAGGGGGTTTTTTCGTACCCACCTAGTGGGAAAATCCCGAACAACAAAACCGACGCGCGCAGCAAATTCCGTCCGGTTACTTATGAGCAAGGATTCTACAGAGAGGATTACCGACTCTGCCAATGAAAGTGCTGCCAGGGCCCGTGCATTTTATTAGTTTCACCAAGTCGCCACTCGCGGCGCTGATTCCCTGAGCGATCTGAGAATCTTACGGAACTGCATGCCAGCAGTTCATGAAAGATGTAAAATCATCTAATTAACGGACCAAGCTGGGAATTTCCTACGATTAATAAGCATGTACACGCACTTTAAGAAATCATATGACTGTCTAAAGACGTGCGTAATTCAAATGAAACAAAAATACGATTTTTTAATCAGACCTGCACTCGAAGGCATCACCTTCATATTCGTGCTATTAACTGAGGGCACCGAAGGTCGACCTTCTAGTTATTATTCTACTCGCAATTATAGTGACTTCGCAAACCCTACGACAGATATTGGTGTCTTACCGGCCCGCCCCCTTACATTAGACACCTCAGAATGACAGCTATCTTTCGATTCGTGGTCGAATAACTAAGCGTACACCATTTACACTTGTACATTGCGTTCGGGTAGAACAAAACAATCTTACATCTGACAGTGGTTCAGAATAGTTATAAATACGAAAGATAGGGCACATCGTTTGACAATTTTATAAAATACAGCTATATACACTACGCCCTGCTAACTCAGAATTACACTCGATAGTGGTACCACGTTAAATTGTCATCTACGTGACATCTGTAGAAAAAAACCACAATGCCAGGTAAGCAAAATGCGAGAAGCCACCGAAGAAAAATGGCTCGCATTGATCGGGATATAAAATTAACCAAATATTGTTTGGACAAGATTTGAAGTAAATTAATGTTTGCCACCCAGCAACTACGTTTACTGTGTCCTTGCTTATGAGTCCCCCTATCGTACCTTACGTCCTTTGGGCGATTTCGGTGTAGTAGGTCATCGCACTGTATAGTTCTGCTTTTCGAAGACCTCTAAGTAAGAAGAAAGCTGACCGTCAATCGGTTTCACATGAATAAAACTGGAGTGCCACCCTAGCTTTCTCCACGTAGCTGTTTCGTATATTTTATACGGAAATTCAATATGCAGGCAATGGTGTGCGAAGACTGATTTCTTTTTAAAAGTTAGAATGCTTATCCGATGGGTTCCCTTGTAAACATTCAAAAAATTTCACACCCTCTCGATCTCATTTTACTGATTTCCAAAGTGTCGAATACGGATGTGACTGAGATAAACCATCACCATCCAAGCTGGAGAAGCGTTGTAGGTTTTTTAGATTTTGAATTCTTATTTGAAATAAATTTCCCTCCGCAAAGGTTTGAACTTGCAAATTACCTTGAAATTTATACCCTAATGAATGAAAAATTGTAAGTCGTGTAAATTATGCAAGTTGGTGCGTTTCAATTACAAAATACGGAAACTAATAAGAAAGAAGAGTGGGATTATCCAATTTTTAAATGGGCTAGCAAGTTCTTTTCATATTAGGCGCACCATTTCTAGATGTTTATTGCCAGAGGCGCTAATGAAATTGCTCTCCAATGTGGAAATAAATAGCATTGTCTCTTTATAAAAAAGAAAAGGCGCGAATTGGAATTAAGAATCGCGTTGAAATAGGAGTCATGTGGATGTTCCAGGAGGGAGATAAGAGTTGAGCTTAATTTCGCACTCCGCCAAATTCCATTGCCGCTCCGAAAGACGTGCCGGGGGACACAAACGCCGCATTCCGAGCGGAAAAGAAGAAGTAGGAAAAGGGCGTGGTCTTCCGGGGGGATGGATGTGATATGACGCTACTTCTTTCCTTTCTCCCGTGCACGAAGGCGCCTTGAAAAATTCATAATTAAATCCCTCTATCCAGCCACACCATCCGTGACATTACGGTGATCCTAATGCTTTAGCACTCTCTCTCTTGCCAACCCTCCCGTCCCGCATCCCTCCTCCAAGACGCAACCCTTAATTTTTTTTAAACTCTTGCCGCTGCCGTGCTCACGCCGACTGTTACCCCGTTTGCCTTCCTCAAAAAAGAAAAGTAGAATAACTGCAAGTCTCTCATTCACACACACACACACACACCCACACTGAAACACGGCGTGGGTCTGAGCACGCTGAGACTAGGAGTCTTCTCCGTCTTCTTCTTATTCTTCTTTTGAATCCGCTGTGTAGAGGGGAGGGTGGGAGTTGATGGTTGAGGCCGGGAGTGCTGGGAAGAGAAGGGAGGGCGTGGCCGGGGGGCGGGGGGTGGAGGTTGTTTGAGTCGGCGTGGCGGCGGAGTGTGCAGTGGAGTGATGTGTACGGCCCCGAGAGGTGAAAGAGGCGGAGGTTGGAGTTGGCGCCGGCGCTACCTCTCCCACTACCTGCCCCTCCCCCCGCCTCCTCATCCCCTTGCAGAAACCACTTCCAACGCTACTCTTGTTTTGTTTCCGAAGACTTGTTTGTCAACCGCAAAAGAGGACCCGGAGCGGTCTGCCGCCTGTCTTCCTCTCTCCCGCCATCGTCCCCTTTCTCCTCCCTCGTCCAGCATTCCTCCCTTCTCCCTTTCGCGAGACTTTGCCTCGTTCCTCCTCCTTCGGCCGCCAAACCCCCATTCCACCTCCGCTCTTCCTCTCTCATCATCCTCGTCAACTCTCTTCATCCGTCCCACTCCGTCTCCTCCTCCTTCCCACTCCTCTCCCTTCCCCCTTTTCTCCTCCCCTCTCCTCCCCGCTGTCCCGCAAATTCAATTCCGTCCCTGTTTGTCTCTCTCTCTTTCTCTCTCTTCCCGTCACCATCTCATACTTTTTTTTGCCTCTCCACCACCTCCTCGAAGTTGTTTTTGAGTTGAGTAATATGTGGAGCCATTTGTCTTAGCGTTTCTTTTTCTATTCCGCGGCGCCGTCTTCCACTCGTGGCGTTGTGCGTCTGCATGCGTGTGGTGGATATTTTTCCTCGGTTATCCACGGTTGGCGGAAGTCATGCCGTCGTTTGCCATGCCCTCCTCGTCGAAGGAAATTAGTGGGCAGGGGTGAATAATAGATTTATAAGTGATGGACTTGTGAAGTTTAATGTTACCTTTTCTCCGTGTCTGACCACTTAATGACCGTGTCTGCATGTTTGTTGGCTGAATTGATTCCCTCGCGAATACATTATCTTTTTGTCGCCGAGAGCGCACTGAATTCGCCTCTCATGTTTTTTTTTACATTAACGTGGCTTTTTACCATTGGTGAAAGCACTTTTTTCGCAGCTCCATTCGTATTCAAAATTTCTATTTATTATTATTTACTATCAATTC